>CM053771.1:81867631-81898474 GCA_028658325.1 Potorous gilbertii | reverse complement strand
GATGGAGGGAAATATAGTTAGTCTTACACAACACGACTATTATGGAAGTCATTTGCAAAACTACACAGATATGGCCTATACTGAATTGCCTGCCTTCCCAAAGGGAATGCCTGGGGAGGGAGGGATAGGGAGAAGTTGGAACTCAAAGTTTTAGGAACAACTGTTGAGTATTGTTCTTGCTACTAGGAAATAAGCAATACAGGCAATGGGGAATAGAAAGTTATCTGGCCCTACAGGACAAAAGAGAAGATGGGGTAAGGGAAGGGAGGGATGAAAGAAGAGAGGGCAGATTGGTGACAGGGGAAATTAGAAGGCTCAGTGTACTGGGATTGGGGGGAGGGGACAAATGGGGAGAAAATCTGGAACCCAAAATTTTGTGAAAATGAATGTGAAAAGTTAAATAAATAAATTTGTTAAAAAAAAAAGTCTCTGTCTACCTGTTTCCTCCTTTGTAAAATGGGGGTAATAACAGCACCTGTCTCCCAACAGCTGTGGGATCAAATAAGATATTTGTAAAACACCTTGAAAACCTTAAAGCACCACAGAAATGCTAGCTATTATTATGACCATAATATTATAGTGCTCTGTACAACATAGGGTATTAATAAGTATTAAATGAATTAATGAATGAGGAATTAGAGAATATACATGGACAGTAGAGGTGGTATTTGAACTGGCTCTTTGATGCATGGCATGGTGGAATTCCCTTCCTGGATCACTGCCTTGTCAAGGCACAGGGGCTCACATAGCTCAATGCAATGCAGGGTTACCAAAGACAGACAAGTCATAGGGAGGAGTTCTGACAAAAGATGATCCACTAGGGAAGAAAATGGAAAACCTCTCTAGTGTCTTTGCTAAGAAAACTCCATAGACAGTATTAAAATGCTAAAAGATATGATGCTGGAAAGATAAGTCCCTCAGGTCAAAAGATATCCAACATATTAGGTCTGTGTGCTAGGTCACAAAGAATAAGACACAAGTGAAGAACATAGTGGAAAGAGGCTTACGCTCAAAACCCAGTCTACACCAGGTTCATATCCTGGCTCAGATACACTAGGGTAGAGATCCTATACAATTCACTTTCCCACTCAGACACTTGGTTTCAACACCTGTAAGACAGGGATACTGATACTTTGAAAACCTATCTCACAAGGTTATTTTGAAGAAAGTGCTTTGTAAACCTTACAATTCAATTCCAACAAGAAGGAAAGGAATGAAGATGACTAAAGAAATCGGTGTGAACGTATAGGAAAGTCATCAACCAAACTGGTCTTTGTTTTCGGAGGTGGGGAGAGAAGACATATAGAAAAGAAAGGATATAGTGTGACTTTAAGGACAATAATAAGTATAATTAATAAACAAGTATTCCTGTTTCCCCAATATTATTTACATGTACATATAAAAAGTCCTACTCAGAGGCATTATTATAGGGAGTAAGGTTACCTAGTGAATTTTTTAAAAGTTCTATTGATGCCTTTTGAGTTTACCTTAGTCATTTCTAGACCTACCTCTCCCCTCATGCTTCCTTTCAGTGATTGTAAGAAAGGGAAAGAAATAGTTAAGCAAAACTGATATATCAACCAGCTTAATATCATATGCAACCTTCCACACCCACAGCCAACCAAAGAAGGGGATTACATTTCTCCATCCCTTCTCTAGGGCAAAAGTTGACCATTATAATCATACCAAGTTCAGTTGCATTCTACTGTTCCTGTTTATACAATTGTATACACAGAACATACTATTTCCCTCATTCTGCTTACTTCTCTCTAAATCACTTCATATACATTGTTCCACATTTGAACATTCCTTAGCATTAAAATAGCACAATTTGTTTATCCTTTTTCCAATCAATGTGTCCTATTTTGTTTCTAATACTCTGTTGACACAAAAATCAATGCTATGAATATATGAATGAGATCTTAGGAGAATTAGAGATGGTAAATAACAGAGTTTTCAAACTTATACCTTAAAGTGGACCTGTACTGGGTGTTTGTGTATGCATGTACGTGTGTGTGTGTGTCTGTGTGTGTGTGTGTGTGTCTGTGTCTGTGTAAAAAGCAACAAATATGGCTTCCCAGATTCTCCTTTCTGTATAAAAAATGCCCTATTTCCAACAAGTATGGATGACTTTGCACCACTTGTCCTTGCTTCTCATTGTTTATGAGACACTGGTAGGTGGGGAAGAAGGATATCATTCCTCTGTACCCAGAGTTATATTTTAGCATCTTTGAATACTATTATTGGTTGGAGAGAAAAAAGGAGAAAAGGACCAGAAAGGTCTGGCTCATCCCATGGCTCATTTTTTCAATGTATTGGCCCAGTTCTCATAGAGAAAGGGCTCTGCTCTTGGGGCCCTGATTGGACCTAAAGATACTTTCCTAGAGCCCAGGCACTCATTCTTCTATACAGGAAGTCTTTAGCTCATAAAAGCAATGCTTGTCTATGACCTGAATATCTGATTCAAATTAACCTTCCTGAGCCAGTCTCCAAACTCTAGGAATCAATAAAATAAAAAGATTAACATTTACTTAGGGCTTTTGCTTAGGACTTTCTATCTGGGTACTTGGATCTATGAGGTGGTATCAAATGGGGAATTCTGTACCTGTGTGAAAATTTTAATAAACACAAAAGTAGAAGATATAGCTTATAAGAAGGAATCATATTTTAATTTTAGTCACAATTTTCATTTTTTAAAGGCTATTCTTTTTGGTTCTTTTCCAACCTACTTAAAAAGTCTATTAACAAAAGAACCTCTTCTTTTTTTTTTGCTAATAAGACCTAGAATTTCTTGCCTGTAATAAAGTTCATTTTCTTGATACTTAATAAAACCAATCTACTTTAAGAGGAAGAAAAGTCATTTATAAGAAACAGGGAAAAAGAAAAAGATGCAGATAATTTGGAAAATAAGAATATCAAAATCTAAAGAAACCAAAAAAATGCAATAAAGAATTTGAAACTAGTGTGGACATGAGCTAGGTATATGCTAGAAATGAAAATAATATTGTAATCTATTTTTTTCCAAATTAAAGTCAAACTATCCTGTAAATGGGTTTAATTTGACAAAGAGCAGCCTATTTACAGTATAATACTCTTAATAATCCATTTCTCATTCATTTTTATATACTGCCCCAAAATGTGACATTAATTCTGAATAAGTATTTACTTCAAATTGCCATCCCTTTTCTCTGTATTCTTCTGCTTCATTCAATTAATCTATCATATATTTTTTATACTTTGGTCATTTTATTTGTGTGAAAAATATTTATGAAGTGCACATTATGTTCAAAACACTATATCAGCCGTTATGGGGAAGATACAGGTAACAAGGACATTGACCCTGCCTTCTCCAGACTTTCCAAGCCAGCAAAGTAAAGGAGAATGACATAGGGAGTAAAAGGAAGATACAGAGTGATGTGATAGTTAAGGAGAATGTAATTTTGGGGGACAGAAATCACGGAAAGTAGCATTTGGTGTGATCTTGTTGGATGGACAGGATTTTAAAAATTTAAAAATCAGAGTTGATTAGGCATAAGGCATAAGCATAGGAAAACAGTATATCTCAAAAGAAGTGTGGTTAGTTCACTTTGACTAAGGGCATAGAATACATGAAAGCACATGGAGTTATATGAAAGGAGGTGGAAACCTAAGTTTGTATCAGGTTCAATTGCAAGGCAACAAACAATGAACACCTAATGTGTGGCCTTTGTGAGATAGTTTCATTGCCTTCATGGAGCAACAGTGAGTACAGTAAGACTGAACTGGACTTCAAGCACCAGGTTGAAGATAAAGCTGAAAAGATTTCAGTTGGGATATGGTAAGTTCCCATCAAATTTGTCTAATACATTTTTCTATTATCCTCATGGCTTCCAATATGCTTTTGTTTTGTTTTGAGGGGGGAGGGTAAAATGATGTTTTATCGAGAAGCAACTGGGCAAAAATACTCACTTTCCATATCATTTTCAAATAGCTATTCACCTATATGTCCCGAGAGATTTGTACTTGACAGGACTTATGTTTGTAGAATTAAAACTTTTTGGTTGGAATGATAATTAATAAACATTGTGTTTAATCTCAATCTAGCTATTTTTTATTTACTATGAATTAGTCTAAAATATAGATACTTCCAAGAAAATCTCATTTGTATATGCAAGTTTTACATGTGTCATAGTAAGCACCCTGACATACACAAGAGGGCCTGCTATCTACAGGTTCATTGATCTGCTTTTCTAAAAGGAAAGGTAACTTTTGAGGAGTTAAGAATCTCCTTTAATCAAGCACATACATCATCCGCCAATAGAGAAAAATACAAGAATAGGAATAAAGACCAACAGACAGGCTTCCAATTGTCTGACCACAAGCAATAAATATATCACAGATCAACAGACAGGTCCAACTGTCTGACCAGTTACCACAGAGCGGGGTGGGGAGGCAGCTCCTTAGCAGCTTCCCAGAGTCTCATCTGGTCAAACAAAACACTTCCAGTCAGTAAGCTTCAAAGTAAAACCTCACCCTCAGAGTATTTATACATTTTTTAGAGCCAGATGGCTGAGAACCAAGTACCACATTAGAAACTTAACAAAAGGTGTGGGCCTTCCTACAAATCTTCCCTAATCAAACTCCCCTTTATGGGTCGGCCCATTAATGGGTGGGGAAGATCTTTAATCACATTAAAATAATTAACAATAAAAATACATAATGCTGTTTTCCAGTTAAAGAAACTCTTGTTTCTGTACTTCACTCCTAGTAAAGACTCTTGGTAGATAAAGGCAAGATTCAATCAGAGGCACTTGATTACACTAAAACAAAAACAACAAAAGATCCTACTTTGCTTGCCACTACAGCATGGGAACTTTTTTTTTCCTTTTCTAGTATGGACTGTTTTACCTTATCACTCATTTAGAGAAGCATTTGCTTCTCAATGGGTGAAACAAAATGGATAGGAGAAGCTGATCTATCTTTTCATTTTAAGAAAAATAGTATGGGCCTAGTGAATATAGGCTTTAAATTTTGTATTTGATCACAAAGCTAGGAAACATCCATTAGGAAAAAAAGATTCAGGAATTCAATTTAATTGAAGATGTTCCTTTTAGTTAAGAATGGGATATAAGGTGCTGGAATAGTCAGGAGGAAGTACTGGCTAGATATAGTATCCTTTACTTCCTCTTTCATGTACTATTAAATCAATCATAACAAATTTAGCAAAGTATAGATTTTATAGACAAACCACAATAGACACAATATCACCTCATTTTAAGTTAGGCAATCTTGCACTATTTTTTTCCACACTAAACTAAGATAAACTTGTAATTTAACATTATTATTTGCAGTAAAAGAGGTCCATTTAAAATTAACAGTAAATAGCCAGGAATGATTTTCTTAATTCTCTGGAATTTGGCAGCTGTGAGTAGCAACTAAACAAATTGAGAAGCACTTTAAATAAACTGCAGTTTAGATTCCAGGATCTATTTTCTGTTTAAAGTCTCCAAACAAATAGTTTTTAAGTATTTCATATCATCTCAACAGATGATTCTGAATAGGGAAACAATTAATTAAAACTATGTTCTATCACCAAAAAATTTATTTTCTGATTTTTATAATAAAAATGTTCTAAATAAAAAAGATGAGTGTTTAAACAACATTAAATACACAAACAAAACTGAAATTTCACACTCAACTTTATCTTTAGTCATTTAATTACAATATACTAAAATAATAACCTAAATGGGTAATAGTCTTAATTAACAGATCAATATAAGGAGCTTACAACCAATGCATATAAAATTGCTATAGACAATGATATGAAGTTAGGGAAGCCTTTATAACGGTAAACAAGGAGAAAATTGGAGGACTCATATAAAGAGATTTAAGAAAGAGGCACTAAAATTAGCAGCAGGAAGTGAATACAGAAGTGACTAACGTTGGCTTTGTGTGCTTCTGGTATTGTTACAATCCCTTCCCTCCAGAAAGCCCAAACACCTCTCCTGACATATCTCAATATAACAGGACTATGGAAATACACTTTTGAGTAATGTTTTCAGGGATGTAGCACCACACAGTTATTTTAAAAAGAGAGATTCCAGTATATAGCATGTATAGTTTACAGCAGAATAAATATTATTTTAAAAAACATTTTGTGGCATAGTTTTCTCACTAGTAAAATGGTCAATGAATTCTAAACACATACTTCATAAAGTTAATGTATGGATTAATGAACACATGATCATTTTGTTTATGAATAACAGAGATTGTAACAGTATATTACAGTTGTTAAAATGCCAGCAACATCAAATATTACTTATCTTAGTAGTAAAGTTTATATACTCATAAAAAAAAATCAACAAATGGGTTTTTATAAAAGAACATGTTAAGTTGGATATTTCTGAATAGGATAAAATCTTCAAATACCATATAGGTTTCCTATTAAAGTATTAAATTTATTATTTACTGTCCTTTTACTACCTGTCAACTATTAAAAATAGTTGAAGAATAGTTAGTCCTTCCTTTACTATGTTTGAAAATTATCCAAATGCCTGAGTTTGGGCAAAAGCTTGTAAAGAAATATATTCCATTTGATTTAAGAGTAAAATAATTTTGAATTTATAGCACCACATTTTTGTAGCAGTTTCCTGATAAAATGAAAAAGACTGAACTTCATTGCAAAATTATATGAAAAGTTAAAGCTAAATGAAACTCTTGATTCACCTAGATTACTACCACATGTGAACGGAAAAGACATAAATGCCTGTTTTTCTTCCCTCCAAATTTAGTAGAGTGTTAAAATTAGCACAAGAGTATGGTAAATTTATGAGAAAACTTTAATAAAAGTATGAAATGCTTTATCCCTGTTTTTTCTTCCACATTAAAACCAATATACCCTTCATTCCTTTCTTTTGATTTACGTTGTAGATTAGTCAGATGTCCCCATTATTTATGAGGTAGGTCTAAATAACAGACAAAGGCAAAATTAGGTTCAACAGATAGCAAAAAGTAGTAAGAATCACAGTTTTCAACCACCTAACACACTAATTTAGGTACTGTTACTTTAGATGTGAGATTTTTATCCACTGTCCACACAACAAATGGACATTGCATTGAAGAAATATACCATATTAATCTTGCTATGTGCATTATAAATGAAACTAGAGGAAAGAAGGAAGTTGTGAGTAAACAGAAAGATCACTCACAATTTCTCCTTGCAGTGGGTGAAGGAGCTGGCTAAATAGCTTATATCATCTGTTCAGAAAGCAATAAGAAATGTTGTTTTATCATTTCCTGAGACATTTGGTCAGCTGGTACTGGAATGCTCATGATTTGCAAAAGAATCATTAAAATAATTGTAGTTTATGCATTAACATCTATTCCAAAGGAATGGGGGGAAAGGATGGAAAAATAGATAAGAAATGAGAGGCCAATGACTTATCAACTACACAAACACTTTCCATCTATTCATCATGAATATTTCCATTAAGAAAAGAATTAGGTGGCACTAAATATGGTGAACATTGAATAATATCACAAAAATTAAATAATATTCCAACAGAGAGGAAATGATGAGGTAGGAGTCATTCTTGAATCAGCCTGTATAGACTGTTGATTTGGTACAGGATCAAAATTAATACAAAGCTAGAAGAATGAAAATGAAAAAAAATATATATTAAAACAACTCTGACCTGATCTAATAAAACAAGCTATTAATGCCAAAAACGAGATATGTACTAATTTATTACAATTTCATAGAGAATTTAACTGAAGTAAATAAATAAATCCAAGACCTAATAGACAAACAAAAATGCTTCTGTTAGCAAATAGCTGACTTACTTGCTAAATGGAGCTACAACAGCCATCTCTGGGCAAAACCACTTTACGAGATATACTTATTTGTAAAATCTTACAGAAAAGTAAGGTGGAAAGTTATGAACAATATTGTCTCATAAAATGGAGAATGGTGACAGGTAAAAGTTTACTAATGCAAAGACAACTTAGTAAGAGCCCCAAATAAGTGATTTTCTCTCTCTCTCTTTTTTTTAATATTATGTCATTTTATTTATTTATTATTTTTCATTTTTAACACAGTTCATATCACATAAAACAATTCCAACCTTTGGTCAGCTGATATTTCTTTTAAAGCATTTACAAACAATTTTTTTTAACATTATCCAACTGAGACACAAATAATAACTATGTATGCAAACTTCATAAGCCCTTGACCTAATTGTCTCCACACTATTACTAAGAATTAGAGCACTCTAACTTGTTGTTGGTCTAAAGTCCTAAGCCTAATAGCTTAATTTCAGACTTGACCTCGGATGTTCCCCTACCAACAATCTATAATTTAATTTATCTGGTATTAACTTTACAAATCTTTTGACTATAGGAAATTGCCACTAAGAGTAGGAATGTTGCAGGGAAAAAATATCTCCCCAACTTCATGTCAACTCCAGGCAGGATTAGATTATCCATTTGCATTCAGTGAGGCTTAGAGTCTGCCAGGTGTCAGTGGGAAAACTGAGTCAGGAGAATCCTACCTCAGCCCAGGCTGAACAGCCACTCTCCCACCCTTCCCATGAGATCACCTTTTAAAGTTCCTACCAGCATCTCACAGGCTTACTGGCATCATGGACTGGAAGCTCAGACCGCCTTTTTTGCTATCGATACCTGGAGTTTGACTCTGAAGAACAGTCACATAATAGTCTCATAGCATCTTAAAATAGCAAGTTCCAATGACCAGATTTCAGATATGACGATAATTTCACATTGGCTAAGGAACATCTTTTGAGGCAAGTCTTAAGTGGCTTTCTATATTTGTTCTAGTTCCTGCTTAAATAACAATCACAAAACCAAACACCATTAAAACCTTAACTTTTCCATCAATGCCAAATTTTACTCCAAGTTACCTGCTTCTATGAGATTTAGACTTAAATTCATTTCTCCAATCTAAAGATGTCTCTGATTTAGTCTCAGTAATTAATTCAGCCAATTGTTTTAATACTAATTGCTTTTACATCACTTTGTAACATGTCCAATTTTTCTCCCCATCTCTCCTCTCCCCCCACTCGCTAATTCCTTGCATTCTGATTACCCCTTCCCTCAATGAGCCCTTCCTTCTATCACTCTCCACCTTTCCCTTTTCCTCATCTACTCTCTTTTCTTGTAGAGCAAGATAAATTTCTATACCCCATTACCTGTGTTTCTTATTTCCAGGTTATGTGCAATAATAATTCTCAACATTCGTTCCTAATACTTTGAATTCCACCTTCTTTCCCTCCCTTCCTCCCTCCCCATCCCCACTGAGATGGCAAGCAATTCAATACAGACTAAATATATGTAATTTTGCAGAAGACTTCATAATAATCATGTTGTGTAATATTAACTGTATTGCTCTCTATCCTACCCTATCCCCCCTTATTTTTCTATTCCCTCATTTGACCTTGTCCCTTCCCAAAAGCGCCTATTTCCAGTTACTGCCATCTCCCATTAGCTCTTCCTTCTATCATTCCCTTCATCCCACTTGTCGCCTCCTCCCCTACTTTTCTCTAGTATAAGATAGCTTTTCATATCAAATTTAGTGAGCATGTTATTCCCTCCTTAAGCCATATGTGGGGAGAGTAGCTTCACTTTTTCCCTCTCCTCTTCTCCCTTTTCTCCTCCATTGAACAAAATTTTTCTTTATCTCTTTTATGAGTTATATAGCCTGCCCCATTCCATTTCTCCCATTCTCCTCCCAGTATTTTCCTCCCTCATCCCTTAATTTTTATATATATTTATATATATATTTGTGGATATCATCTCTTCTGATTCAACACAGCCTGTATTCTGTGTGTGTGTGTGTGTGTGTGTATGTGTATGTATGTACAATCCCTCCATCTACCCAAATACTGCGAAAAGTCTCAAGAGTTATAAATATTTTCTTTCCATGCAGGACTGTAAACAGCTCAGCTTTAGAAAGTCTTTTATGATTTCTCTTTACTGTTAACCTTTTCAAGTTTCTCTTGATTCTTGTATTTAAAAGTCAAATCTTCTATACAGATTTGGTCTTCTCAACATGAATGCTTGAAAGTCCTCCATATCACTGAATGGCCATTTGTTCCCTTGAAGTATGATAGTCATGGGTAGGTGATTCTTGGTTTTAATCCCAGTTCCTTTGACTTCTGGAATATCCTATTCTAAGCCCTTCAATCCCTCAAATTGTTTCTTTCTAGCTGCTTGCAGTATTTTCTCCTTGACCCTGGAACTCTGAAATTTGGCCACAATATTCCTAGGAGCATTCTCTTTTTGGGTCTCTTTCAGGAGGTGATCGGTGGATTCTTTCCATATTTATTTTGCCCTCTGGTTCTAGAATATCAGGACACTTTTCCTTGATAATTTCATGGAAGATAATGTCTAGGCTTTTTTTTTTTTTGATCATAGTTTTCAGGTATTCCCATAATTTTTATATTGTCTCTCCTGGATCTATATTCCAGGTCAGTTGTTTTTCCAATGAGATGTTTCATATTATCTTCTATTTTTTTCAAACTTTTCGTTTTGTTTTCTAACTGCTCTGTTTATCTCATAGTCATTCATTTCCCTGAACTCAATTCTCTCTTTCAGAGAACTATTTTGTTCAGTGAGGTTTTGAACCTTCTCCTCTATTTGGCTAATTCTGCTTTTTAAAGCCTCCTTCTCCTCACTGGCTTTTTGGACCTCTTTTGCCAATTAAGTTAGCCTCTTTTTAAAGCTGTTATTTTCCTCAGCATTTTTTTGGTTCTCCTTTAGCAAGCTGCTAACTCACTTTTCAAGCTCTTCTATTGCCTGAGCACAATTAAAATTCACTTTGGAGGCCCTGGAGGTAAGGGTATTAACTTCCTGTAACAGCCTTGTTCTTTCTCATCTGAAAGGATGGGAGGAGACATTTGTTCACCAAGAAAGTAATCTCCTATGGTCTTATTTTCCCTTCAGTCTGCTGCAGAGGCCTCTGCCATTGCCTGGGGCTATTGCTGAAGAAATCCCCTTCACTCCCATTCATCTGGAAAAGCCCTCCCCCACTGACCTTTGGTGCTTTCTTTGTCACTTGTGGGTTAAGGTATCTGGGATCCTCCCTGCCAGGAGCTCTTCCTGGAGGTCTGTTCAGGTCCTGTTCTTCCCAGTGCTGCAATGGCCAGGGTTGTGCTCTGCTCTGCTCAGTGTCCAGTGAAATAGACCTTTCCTGTCAGCCTTAGGGGGAACCTTTCTCTCTGTTGTTCTGTGGCTTCTGCTGCTCTATACTTTGTTGCGAGTCATTTTTATGGGTATTTTGTAGGTTGTAGGGGAAGGTCTAGAATACATGCGTCTTTCTACTCTGCCATCTTGGCTCTGCCCCTAAGTAATTTTCTTAAGAGTATTTAAGGATGAAAATGGAAGGATGACAACAAATGGAAGATAGAAAAGATCTGCAAAGATTTTCATAACAAACTTTAAAAAGCCATCAAGGATAGCAAAGTCTTCACATTTGGCCTCCAATGTTAAGATTTAGTGTTGAAGAGGACAAAGACAGAAATCTGTATTGGAGGTACGATAATTGTGAGAGTAAAGAAAGGTCAATTTTTGAACTATCTAAAAATACTAAAAGGCATGGAAAACATATCTCAGACCTATTATTTCAAAAAAAAGATAGCCAGAAGAATATAATTATTAAATCATATGCTAATTTCCCATCTATATATAATTTTTTTGAGAAGAAGCTATATGCACAAAGGATAAATCTGATTAAGGGAACAGGTAAAATTTTTACAAGCAATATTCTATAAGAGACACATCTTATTTAGCATAAAATTGGTTTAAAGATGTGATACTTCTGTGTCTACTGTTAACACAAAGGCATTTGATTCAGTAAAGCAAAATATTACTCTAAAAATATTCTCCTTCAAAAAGATGTCTCTTATAAATACATCAAAATTAACTGAGATGCAACAGAGATAATTATGTTTGATATTAATATTGTTATAAGACATGGATACAGATATATGCTCACCAAAAGTATCTGTCACTGTTATGGAAGAGATTCAATATACAGTTCAAATCAAGAGTGGATCCCATAATATGTAGGAACAATAGCTACTACAGTCCTGAAGTGTAGGCTGTGCTAGATTCTCCTTAAGGTCTTGCCAAGAAGTATGAGCTAACTTTCCTTAAAAGGCTAGAAAGCTATGCTCAACACTTGAATGGTCTAGGGGGCTAAGCTTTAGTTACTGATTTGACTTTCTAATTGACGATGTCAGTTTTATGCAGACTTGGCAGATGTCCCATTCAGAAGTGACCCGAGTTGGTAATCCAGCTGACCCACCTGACCCAACATATCCTGCTGACTAGACAAATTTGCATACAGAGATGGGGGGGCAGAGAAGGGCATATCTACCTAAACCAATATTATATCCTTAATGACTATCCTTTCCATGAAATTGTTAGGTAAATTTCTTTTTAAAGTTTTAGATAAGACTACATAAGATATGTATCTCACTTTGTTCTGATTCTGAGCATGAATCAGTGAACCAATTTGAGTTAGGCTTAGACTATTTATTGACAGTGAGATCCTCCAGACATCCCAGTTTGTAGATGACACTATGGTGTTATGCGCCAAAACATTGCCAAGATTTCTAAATAAGATCCAAAATATTTAAATGGCTGGACTAAGACACTAGGACACCAGGGACTACACAGTAAGGGCATCTGACCATTTGCCTACCCCTACCTTTTTTTTCTCCATGAAGAACAGCAACCCTAGAGGACTTATATCTCAAGAGATAATATATTACCAGTTGGTGTGTCAGCTGGCTCATCTTCAGTAATCTACCCATGGTTTTGAGTTGTCCTGATGTGTTGGCAAGTAAAAATCCACATAAACTCTAGCATCCTCCGATCATCAATCACTTTACATCTAATTTTAGTCTTTACTTTTAAATTATTTCATTTACAATTCGATGGACCCAATTTTATCTTTTATTGTCTAAAAGATATCAGCCTTGTAAATAAAAAGGACATGCCAAGTATGAATGTTCAAAGGTAGACCAAGACAAAAAAAAAGAATGAAGGGTACTTTTTACCCTTTTAGGAGAATTATTAAAACTTATCAAGTATTTTTCTATATTAAGGTATTCAGTGACTTTGGGAAAACATACAGGGATGAATTTTTTTGAAAGAATTATTGTTACCATTTGCATTGTTATCATGTTATCATTCATTTTTTGACCATCCATTAAAAATAGACACTAAATTTATATACATTATCTGCAATAGGAAGTAACTTCTGGAATAGATCTTAAATCAATCTGCTAATCAAACAATGAGAATTTATGTACCAGCTACTGTACTAGACCATAAGGACAAAAAGACAAAGAGAAAACAGTTCTTGTCTTCAAGGAGTTTCCATTTTAACTGGGGTGACAATATATACATAATAGATACAACGTGACTTGGGGAGAGGTAGCAGGTGGGGGGAAACAAGAAGAGCTCCATGTAGATGGCAGCCCTAGAGCTGAGTCTTGAAGATGATTGGAGTGAGAAGATAGGAATTTAAGGCATAGGAGACGGTCAGTGCAATGACACAGAGACGGAAAATGGACTGCCATACGTGAGCAGATGAACCATTAGGGATGTTGATAACATACCTGAACTCATGTCTTAATGATTAATAAACCCCCACCCTGTCATACCTTCCCAGTCCCAGTGATTTCAAACCTGCTAGTTATTCTTATTCAAATGCTGTCCTGGCTCCTACATTGAATATGCTCTTACTGTCATCTCCTCAACCCACTGATTCCTCCCTGCAATATCCCACTCTAAAGCAGGCATTCTGCTAGGCACTTTGGAATGTCTGCTCCACAGGTTAACGCACTTGCTTTCATCCTAAACTTTTCACTTTTCCACTATTTTTGTCATTGATTCACTGAAATCCGGCTCCCTCCTGATGACAAAGCTTCTCTGACCACCCTTTCCAAGTTCTAGGTACACTTTCACTCATAACCCTTGCCTTACTGGTAACAATGATGTTATTGGAATACTCCTTGCTCCCCATTCCAATCCAACCCATTTCAGCTCTTTCTCTACCACCATCACTCAGTAACTTCTCCTAATTTGAGACTCAGTCTGTTTTTAGCACTTGATCAAGATTCTGGTAAGTATTATCTATAGACCTCCAGGGCACTGGCATTCTTCTCTCAAGGAATTCAGTGCTTGGTTTATGGTTTTTCTCCTCCCCTCAACTCTGACAGTCATAAAAGGAACATCAACACACACTGACACCCCTTCAAACACCTTAACTTCACAGTTTCTTAACTTACTCATTTCCTGTGACATATTCCTCCATTCCACTAAAGCTACACACAGAGATGGAAAGGAACTCAAAGTGATATTACAGAACTGAACACATAGGTGAAGATTCTAAGTATTCTACCTCCATGTCAATGAACTCTCAAGATCCCTTATCTTGCCACAATCTCTTTTCATTCCCCTGTCCTGCCTCACAACCCTAAATCCTGTTCTTCATCCTCCCTGGGCCTTGGCTATACTCTCCTCCCTTCCACACACTGAAACCTTGGGGCATCAGTTCCATTCCACAATGTCCTTCTCTCTAGGCCCCACTCGGCTATCCTATTGCCATGCCAATCTTGCTCTGAGACAATTCTCAGCCTTGGATAACTCCCACCTTCCTACTTGTTCGCTACTGAAAAAATCTAGAGAAAATCCACAAATCCATGTTGATGGGCCCACTACAAATTTATATTATTACATCATTTCGCATGGGCCCTGCATGGGCCCCATCGTCCAAGACAATCCTTTGGCCTATTCCTTATTAGTTCATTAAACCATTCACCACAGCAGCCTTTCCATTCCTCCTCAAACGTCTCAGGGCCCCGACTTTCTCACTCTCTCAGCTGAGATCTTTGCTTCATAGAAAAACATTGAGGCCATTCAGCAAGAAATCACTAGGGCAACTAGGTGACACAGTGGATAAAGCACTGAGCCTGGAGTCAAGAAGACCTGAGTTCAGATTTGGCCTCAGATACTTACTAGTTATGTGACCCTGGAAAAGTCATTTAATCTTTTTTGGCTTCAGTTTCCTTAACTATAAAATGGGGTAATAACTGCACCTACTTACCAGGGTAGTTATGATGAACAAATGAGATTATATTTGTAAAGTGCTTAGCATGGTGCCTGGTGCAGAGTAGGTGCTATGTAAATGTTTATTCCTTCCCCACCCCTCCCAAGAAGAGTTTCTACTTCTCCCCTCCTCCTCCTCTCACATCTCTCAGATCCCTTCTACCATTATCTCTGCCATTTCCCCACCTCCATGAAGAGGTGGTCAGCTCTTCTCTTTGTCAAAGTTAACCCCTTTCCATCCCAACTTCTCTAGCAGATTTCCTCCTCTATCATCCCCACGCCTGCATTATGATTTCTCTCTGGCTAATGGCTGATTACCTACTGCCTACCAACATGCTCATGTTGCCACCATTCACAAAAAACCCTCACTTGGTCTACCTATACCAATTAATTAATATCATGTATCTCTCCTCCCTTTTTGTGCTAAATTTCTTGAGAAGTCTATTATTGGTGCCCTAACTTCCTTATCCTTAACGCACTTAACTCTATACTTTGGCTTCCTGATATTATCATTCAACTGAAGCTGCTTTCTCCAAACTTACCAGAGATCCTTCAACTGTCAAATCTAATAGCCTTTTCCAGATCCTCATACTTTTTTAGTGTCTTGGTAGCCTTGACAATTTGATCCCCTTCTTCTCCTTGATACTCTCTTGTATCTAGGTTTTCATCACACCATTCTCTCCTGATTCTCCTCTTATTTTTCTGATCTCTACTTAATCTATTTTGCTAGATCCACATCCTACTAACCCTGGCTATTCCCCCAGGGCTCTGTCTTGGCTCCTCTTTTCTTCCCCCTCTATACTATTTTCCTTGATGATCTCATCACCTCCCATGAATTAAACTGTTAACCATGCTAAAGATTCTGAGATCTGCTTATCCAGTACTAGCATCTCTTTTGAACACTCGTCTTGTATCTCAAACTGACTATTGGACATCTCAGATTGGATGTCTTATAAGATTTCATTCAAGAGGATATGGATATATCATGAAAAATTCTCTACTACTAAAAATAATTCCAATAAGATAATTTATGTATTATATAAACAACATATTCACACATTTAAATCAATATTTCAAAGACATACCTTGTCCATTAGTTTACTTGCATGAAGACTCAAGCTATTGAAGAATATTTTCTTGCTTAGCAAATGCATTTCTTCAATGGTGGTCAACAATGTGGTTGCACTATTTCCTACAATACCACTGAAAAGAAGTGTATATATTTTCACAAATCAGAGATGGACAACATTCAGAGTATTAGATGCAATGCTTTAAAAAAATTTCATATAACATAATAAAGATGTAGAAACTGGGACTTCAGAGTGAAAAATCAAGGTAAGATTTTTTTATTATCTAAAGATGACTAAAAAGTTGGTGATCACTTTCCTTAGTCAGCTTGTCAAGAAAAGTCATAAATGTTTTATATTATCCTTTATGCAAAAAAATTTGCATATATTTTTTAACTGCCCCTTAATTTATCAAAAATAAAAATAATACACATGCTGGAATTAGAGCTTCGTCAAAGATGGGGAAAAAATACTAGTAAGGATTCAAACTTTTCATATTTTTTGGATACTGTACAACCTGCAAAGTCTAGAGAATATTAATTGCTCTAGGTTCATTTAAAAAGCAAAGTTGTTAAAACTGATGAATTTTTCCTTTTTAGTTATAAAATGAATAAATGCATTCAAAAAATGTTGATGAGATGTTGTGATTTCAATATTTTAGAGTATTACAGAGTGGACTAACTATGCATTAATAACAAAACCCCAAATCTTTGCCACTTTACCACAATGTCTTAAAATTGGAGACAATTCATGATTATTTGGTTTAAGGTAAAGAGAGCTATTTAATGATAGATAAGGCTATGTTCTGCACACTACACTACTACAGGCATGTTCAGCAATTACTTTTCTTCTATATATAATTACTTTTAAAACAAATAAACTTTTTATCTTTAAGGATATATAGTTTGAGGTTAATATTTGAAGGCTAAAACACTTTTTTTTGGTTAACAATATCTGATTATTTAAGAAATTACAATTATTTCTTCTACCATAGTAGCATCATATCTATGTATAATATTTCTCAATTCTTTATAAGCCATATGGGTTGAAGTTTAGATTAAGCAAAAAACATTATCTTGAATTTTTTTAAAACCTATATAAACCAGAACATCAACACACACTAGAACCATAAATTTTCTATTATAAAAGTATGTTTCAGCATTCAGGGGAGGCCACTAATAGTATTATTTAAAATTATATATTATAACCTACACTCAACCACCTATTTTAAATTTACCCAAAATTCAATGACTCATTACTGTCTTTGGAATAAATATAAGAAAATCAAGAATCTGTCATCACCCACTTTCTCCAAACACTTCGTTCTCTAGCCATTGGATTACTTTCTAACCCCTGTCTCCCAAACATGCCTTGTGCTTTTGGTATTCTGTGCTTTCTTACTCATGTTGTTTATTATGTCTGAAATGTCCTCTTGGTGTACTATTTATCAATACAGAAAAGGATTTCTTTGTTGCTATATATTGTCTCAGAAAGGGAAAGGTAGGTGATGTAGTGTTGAGAGTGCTAAGCTTAGAGTCAGGAAGACTCACCTTTGTGAGCTCAAATCTGGCCTCAGACACTTACTAGCTTTATGACTCTGGACAAGTCACTTAACCCTGTTTGCCCCAGTTTTCTCATATGCAAAATGAACTAGAGAGAAAAATGGCAAACAACTCCAGCATCTTTCTCAAGAAAACCCCAAACAGTGTCAGGAAGAATTGGACATGACTGAAAAATGACTTAACTACAACAACAAAACTGACTTAGAAAACTACAAATTAACATTATCTGTGTTGTATTGTTTTGTTATTTATTTTGTTAAACAAATTACATTCTAAACTGATTCCAGCAGAACTCTTCCATAAAGCGTAACTCAAATGTCTCCTCCACCACGAAGGTTATCCTGATTCTGGCATCAGTAGCACTCTCTTTTGTAATGATCAGCATATGTACAATATAATGTTATATATTATAATTATCTACATATGTGTGTCATATTCTACTTAGATTGTAACTTCTATGTGGCTAATAAAATATGATGCTCATTTACATTCTATTTCCCTCTTGGAACCCATGAGCATAAATTTTACAAAGAGAAGACAGTCAATAAATATTGAATGAACGAATGATTGAATGATAAGGTGTATAAGGAAATTCTGGTATAAACTACTTAGAGGTATCTGTGATGCAATAATAAATTTAAGTTTGGGAGTTAAATATTATAGCAGAATTATACAGATGCATTTTAAAGCATTTAACTTTAAATTTTTTCTTTTAAAAAAATCATGATTCTATTCCACATGGAAATAAGGAATTTTATATTTCCAAATGGAAAAAGCAAAATGTTGAGTAAACATGCATGTTATTTCCACCTTCCACAAGAAAGCAGATATTTTAGCTCCTTTCCTTAATGAAAAATATAATTCTAAATAAACCATTTCCCTTTACATCACATGTTACTTTAGCAAGTGATATAAAAGTTTTTTAAACTGCTCATGTAAAGGTCCAGGATTACTTTATTTATTAATAATGTTATATGATACTGAAAATGGATTTAGCTAAATATTCTGAAAAATGTGCTGTCCAAGGTAAATTCGTATGAATTGTATTATGAATATGGTCCATTATATAACACATATAAAGTTTTGCAAAACAGTATATAAATCTGATTTATTATTATTACATGGCTGATTTAATCAATATTGAAAATACAAACTGCATTAGAATTTAAATTTGTAAGACTGAGTCCAAGTTGTGAGTAATCCAATTATATTCAAGAAGTAGTATAAGAATATTGTTAAGGAAATGTGTGATTGGGAAAGGAAGTGGTTAGTCATGGCCGGGTGGTACAAATGAAAAATTATAAATGCACAGCCATCAAGTTCCACTGATACCCTCAATATGTAAAAGAAATAATGGACAGGCCCCCAGACTGTTGAGTGCATTCCTTATGAAGGATCTACAGGAGAACCTGGTGGTCAAGCATTACACAGGTTGACAAAGCCATGGATACATGGGACCTGTCCTGATGGAAGAAGCATCTATGTTGATGATAATCTCAGGTCTATTTCAATAGTTAAGAAGTACAGTGATTTCACTTACCTAATTGTATGATGATAGAATTTGAGAAGGTTAGAAATTTTATATAATAAAACTGCCCCAGGCTCAGCAACAATTACTTGTTCGATTCGGACCTGTTGAAACATTAGGACAGAAAGCTGCACATTTTCTAAAGATATGAGTTTATGCCCTTACCAATCCATATTACAAAATGACATTGAGAAAAATGAATATAATATTTTAAAATTGTATAAATAGAATGGAAACTTGAAATAGTTTGGAGAACACTAAGGTAGAGTAGGGAAAAAAAAGCAGGTGTACGTCACAATAACGATGCTATTCTCCAAAGAGCTTGGTGTGAGATTGTTGTTGCTGGAAATGGCAATACAATGAGATCATTTTATGGATTAGCACCAGAACATACTGGATTTCAATTCAGCAACAGTGGATAGCAAAAGCAGCTGCTAAATCCCTAAACTACAACAGATGATCACTGGCAATACATTATAGTGACTCCAAATATCTGGAAATTACGAAAATATTTTTGTCTTGCAGTTATTACACCTGATTTTTTCCTTTTTCCTGTTAATAATGACAGATATTAAGGAAATGGATGTCTCTGAAATTAGCATCAACATATTTCCCCAATAATTGCAGGATTATTTATATAAATTAAAACAGTTCAAAATTCACCTCTTCATCAAGAAGCTGTCTCTGACATTCCCTAGAATTCTATTCCACAATGTTCTTTCCCTTATTTTCCATTTCTTCAAACTTTATGAGTAAAATCTATACTAAATAAATTTATGCTTGCTTTATGTGTTGCTTTTTGTCATTAGTGTCTAGTTGTTTCCTATGTTGTGCCATGTCTTCCTAATGATTATAAATTACAACTTATAAACTGTTTAAATACATACATACAAACACACACATAGATATGTGTGTATATATAAGTGTGTATCTATTTGTGTATATATCCATATATAACATAGTAGAATTCTAAGCATAAAAATGCTAATGTATATTGAAACACCTATAATCTTAGTCAACTATCACAGTATGTTTCATAACTTAAAAAAAAAGAGATTGATCAAAGTTAAATATTACATATATATTTACAATCTTATAAACAGAGGCAGCTCAAAAATCTTTGTTATGCAATTGCTAGTAGTTCACATTAACGAGGTTATAGGGTTGATACATTTGCTACTAGCAGTATATAATAGTAGCATAAATAAGCATCATAGAAAGGCTGAAGATAATAGGACATTTTAATTTAAAAATCATACTTTCCATAGTTGGATACCTTACCTTTTAAACCCAGACTAATTTCTCTTAGATGCTGAGGCTGTGTCTGTAATAATGTTCATGGCTGATTTATAGCGTCTGATACATTTTAAAGCAGTGACATTTTAAAGTCTGGTATAATTGTTCAAGTTCACAATCAGAATTATGTTAATGTTCACAAGTACAATTTGGTCTAATAAGTTTATAGTAAGAATTTGGCTATGTGATGTCCAGAATTCTCATGATTTTTAAACAGTTCTAAACTGAGAAGTAGTGCCCCACAACTGCCTCCAAATACCACTCTTTCTGCCAAGTTTTTGATGGCAAAGAAAAGCACCCAACAATAACAAATACAGCTATGACAACTAAAGATCAAATCCTATGTGCTATGATGCTATGGCTGCCTCAAAGGAATTTATAGGATTTAGAGTAGGAAGTGAGATTGATGATTACCCCTGCTCTTTTCTACCCCTTTAAGAGATGAGGAATCTGAAGTTCAAAATAGCAAAGTGACTTGCTCAAGGTCACAAAAACAATAACTGATATAGCTGGGATTCAAAACAAGAGGACTGGATTCAGATCAATTGCCAAAGTGAGAGTTCACCACTAACTAAGACTAATTATGGAAGGAGTATCTGGTTGGTGATAGCTGCAAAAACCCTGCCTTTCAGGCAAAAGAGAGAACAAAAAGAAAAAGTGAGAAAAACTGCAGAAAGAACAGTGATTAGAAATGATGAGGGTCATTAGAGACAAGAAGCAATGGAGATAAGACAGAAGCTTTCAGTGGAGACAAGAAACAGTGATAAGCAGACACCAGAAGAGTGACAAGGTAAGCTACAATTCCTCAACAAAGAAACAATGCCAAAAAAGAGCACATCATGCTAATATTGGAGAATTTTTAGTGACAGAATTGTTTATAAAGTTGGAAGGGGAGTAAGAAATGTTTTGCTGTTTGTTTTGTATTTGCTTCTCCTATTACCCACTGGAAAAAAAAAGCCTTCCTCTGTTAAGAAACATAAAAATGAATTGTTTTTTCTTGACTCTATTTCAATATGGTTTCTCAAGATAATTCCTTTCATTATCAATACTCATGTTTTTGTCTTGTTTTTCATCAGATATGTTCTGATACGTACTCCAGATTTTAACTTTTAATTTATTTAAAAAAAGTTTAATTGAGGTATTTTGTCTTTACTTCAAAGTTATTTCAGGATTTCCCACTCTTCCCCTTGCTCTGTACCCTCCCTTTTAACAAAGAAAAAGAAGTTAAGCAAAAACATCCAATATAATCATTACATCTGATAAAATATTTTCAATATGTTCAGCCCTAGACAAAGACCACTGCTGTTTCTTAATTGTTCGGAATTTAACTTCTTTTGAGTGACTTTTTCATTTTTACATAATTATACTCTTTGTGTTATATTGTCTTTTGCTTCTGCTTATTCTATACTGCTTCAGTTCATATAAATCTTCCTGTTTCTCTGTCTTCTTTACTTTCATCATTTCTTTTCAAATAGATTTATGAGCTAATTGATTTGAAAGTTTCCT
The DNA here is from genome assembly GCA_028658325.1 of Potorous gilbertii. Classification (NCBI taxonomy): domain Eukaryota; kingdom Metazoa; phylum Chordata; class Mammalia; order Diprotodontia; family Potoroidae; genus Potorous; species Potorous gilbertii. The sequence continues at coordinate 81,876,401 of CM053771.1, read as the reverse complement.
CCAGTGGTAGAGTATAACCTATCCATGCCTGTCCTTCTTGCCACTTCTTTTCTACAGAGCAATATTCCATTACATTAATATATCAAAGATTTTTCAAATATTCCCCCCAAATTACATACACATAATATTTCTAATTCTTTGCCCTCCTCAAAAAAGTGCTGCCATGAAAATTTTGCTATTTAGTGAATAATCCCAAATTCCAGTTTAGTAAATAATTCCAGAATAAGGTTAGAGCAATTCAGAATTCCACCAACACCACATACTTGTGCCTGTCTTCCCACAGTCCCTCCAACAGTGACTTTCTTACATTCCGCTAACTTCTGCCAATTTCAAAAGTATCAGGTAAAATCTCAGACGTGTTTTAATCTGCATTTCTTCAGCTATTAGTAGGGTGGATTATATTTCTATATGATCATTTATAATATGCAATTCTTCTGAAAACTGTTCAAACCCTATGACTACAGATCAAATTCCTTATTGTTTTCCCATGGTATATACCCCACCTTTATTAAATCTAGGTATAAGAGAATATAGAAAGATGGTAAATTAATCTGTTTGTATTGCTACAGATTAAGATACTTAGGGGAAGGTCCTCGCATTTAAGGAAGATGCCTTGTAAAGAATTTATGGAAGGATACGCTCAAGAATTTATCTAGGATGAGGAAGTATGGGCAGGTAACAATTTGCACTGATAGAGACCATTCTCACATTAGTAACGTGAGAGATCCATCAAAATTATCTAAAAGCCAATCAGTCATGCACCACTGAGGTACAAGTTTAATAAATACATGGAATTTTAAAGTACAAATAATATTATGATAAAGCAGAAAACTATTATCAATATAAACTGGGATAAATGATTAAATATTTAGTACATTAAAAGGCAAAATGAAGGTATGATTTTCATTTCAACTGCTTGACACATTAAACTGACAGTATTAACTATTCATATATGGTAATTCAGTATAAAGAGATTCTTAAAATAATGAAGGCAACACAGTCCATGAGTACCATCTAGCAATGAAAGATATAATAATTTTTCAGGTCACTAAATATATAATAAACAATTTAATTTGAAGTGAACTTCTGCAAACATCTGCTGGGTACTCTCTAGAGTATGTAAGAAATGCCATAATGTCACATAGAAAGATTTATTTCTCCTCTGGAAAACCTACTCAAAAAGGGGAACAGGAGGGGAAGCTCTTTTTTTCATTTTATAATAGAATACAGTTTATACTGTCTTTTTAACCTTTTAGTACCGTATATTAAAATTTCCTGAGGAGACATAGTGATGTTCGACATCTGAATAAGTAGGTATCCAGATTTAGAAGCTCAAAAGGGATAAACTGGAATGCAAGTACTTAAATATATTCTTAAACTGAAGACTCTGAGATGCAATTTTTTATTTAATTATTACTTTATAGGTGCTTATCATTAATAAGACTTATCATTGTGTCCACAGGGCTTCTTCATTCAAAATGGTTAGAAGGATTCATAGTAAGCCTTTAAAATGGAAATCCAAATGAATTAGGAAAGATACTACTTACAACTCCAATAACTATGTTTTATTTGACAATACATAGAAAATAATATTGAAGTCAACATATATGAAGAAACTAGCATTTAGTAGGTATAAAAGAAGAAAATATTTAAGTTACAAACAACAGAAGGAATTTTTAAAAATTATATTCTTCCTATAATCTTTTCATTGCTCAGATGACCACTGGAGGGAATATCAGCAAACAATATGTATTAGGGATACCAGACACATGAACATTAAACTACAATGTAACAATTGCATGGTGGCCAAATGATCATACATTTGAACATTCTTTTATCTCTGCTGCATAAAAACTGAATACCAAAATGAATAAACTATAGGCATACTGAAGGTACTATATATAAATATTTAGCTATTGAGAAATATAAAACTATATTATGAAAACAGAAAATACTATCACTACTATCTCAACACTGTGGGAATAGGCGGAGAATAATGGAAACTAAGTTTTTAAATAATTCTTGCCAAAACCATCACAATCAGCCTCTGGATTTCTAGCTTTTAATGTATAAAATGAGAATAAAAAAGCCAAGCAAAATAAAATTAAAGAATGCAAAGCATTATTAAAATATTAAGAGCCAAATGAAATTATTTTACATTCAAACTAATTTTAAACTCGATAATTACATATAAACATGCACATAATACATCACTGTTAATGAGAATAGAGTAAAAAAGGTAAATGGCATTGGAACATAGGATCATAGATTTAGAGATGGATTTGACCTTAGAGAACTCGTAGTCCAGCCCAATCCCTTTGCACATAAGGAAAACAGAGACCCAATGAAGTGACGTAACTTGTCTACGGTCATACAAATATGAAGGAATGGAGCCAAGGTTCTGGGAAAATCTCTTAAGTATTTATAGACAATATTAGTGATCTCAAAAATAGCTTTATTTCCTCAACCCTCCATGTCATTCTGAATACAGAAAATGTAGTAATTTATTAAGTTTAACATTGTAAATATTCAAGTTAGGAAAATTTCTCCTTTCCCTTCTAAGAAAATATACAGTGATTACAAATATTTATTATTATTGTTTGCTCTATATATACATATATGTATATATATATATATATATGTATTCTTATTTGGTATACATTTTTACAAAATTTCAATTACAGAATTAAAGTCAAAACAAATTGAACAGTTTTTTAAATGGAAAACAATACATTTATCAATTAACTGAATACTAATTTACTGTTCTGGTACAAAAATACATGAAAAACAATTTTTACCTTTAGGGGCCTGCAGACTCCTTCAGTAATATGTCCAACTATTTCTTGAATGCTTTCTTCTACACCTATAGTTGAATATATACAATCACTCATATTTTCTTCTTTACATGAAGGTACTTTATATGTGAACTCAAAATTAATCTAAAATTTTTTAAATGTGTTTCTACACTCATCAAGAACACACCATCTGCCTGATGCCAAAGCATCTAAAATTACCATATTTCTTTTTATTAAATTCTCATTAATTTGGATATCTGAATTTGTTTCAAATCTTGCATCTGGTACTGTTCCTAATTCTATGTCTGTATTATGTTATTGATGGGTTCACACATATGAACATTATTACGTTGTGGGGAAAAAACAGTGAGTATAAGGGTAATTCTGGGAAATGATTTGTGAAGTTTATTAGCTAAAAAGCATGATATAAAGAAAAACTTCTGTAAAAATTCCAACTTTATTTGAATAGGAAACAATTATCAAAGAAGTACTAGACTGATAATATAAGTGAAAGGGATAACCTACAGACAGCTTATGTACTCCACTGGTACACAGACTATGTCAAGAAATCTAGAAGGAAATCTCCAGTAGGTAGTGGATATTTGAAAGGCAAAGACAAGATGAAGTCTTGTGACTGCACATTGATAAGATCACAGAACTATTAAAGTAAAATATGATAAAAGTAATTTAGCAGTTAAAGACCAAAACTGCTTCCTGCTGAATAATCAGCATATTCACAGAAGTCCTGCCATAAAAGGAAAAAAAGGCTGCTATGCCAAATATATTACTTAGTTAAATCACTATTTAAAGTGTTCAACTCTATGAAGTTAACTGTTCTTTTCAAATCTGCACTTCCCTTGAGAATCTTACGATGTACTCTATTTACAGCAGTTGGTTCAGGCAAAATAATCAAGTAAAAGGTCAAAACATTTGTTATTCCCCAAAACATGTTATCTTTGAATCACCCAACAAATCTCAAAATTCTACAACAGTTATCCTAAGGTAGACATAATTTAAAATATCTGAAATTTAAAAAGCAACTCATAAAAAAATGATTTTTTTCCAAAGATTGGTTTCTAATCCTGAATCCAAAACAAAAAGTTTTTTAAATTCAAATCATAAATCTGTAGGGAACTTTAAAGTCATCAATACATGAAATAAATTACAATTAATGGACAATTTTTGCAGTAAGGAACATATTGTAAATAATAAAAGATATTTTATTTAACATATTCATAAAATGATTGGTTAATTAAGATATAATAAACATATTCTAAATAACAGAAGATATATTAGGTACAGAACTTAAGTATCACTAAGTGTACAATCAAAAGGATAAATGCATATTTCTGCCCCAGTATAGAAGTATTATTCAGGTTATAAAAATATTAGTTTGAAATAAAATATTAAGTTAATATAAGCATTGCTTGACTATTTTAAGTTTTTATTTGATAAGTCTAAGAATTATAATAAGAAAGTCAAGGAAGACTTGGTATGTTCATAGAACACAAAATTTATAAGTATTTCTCTTAAGAAATAAAACCTGCTTCAGACTTTCCTTAAATCAACTACATTATCTGCTATTAAAACCAAGGGGCTTATATTTCTAGTTCTAGAACCAACAGTAATTCACTGAAGGCCTTAAAGGTTACTTGACTTCAATTTTCTTACATACTACTATTTTCCATTAACAAACATACAATAATACACATAAAAATGATATTTAATAATAATCCTATAGTAAAAACCACATTCATCCATTACTAGAAACTATGAAAAGAGGAGTTCAAAGAGATTGCAGGGATCTGCGCAAAAAAACGTGAAAAGGAAAGGATCTAAAGTGAAGGAAAAGGGTAAATAAAGATTAGCAATTTGGAGTATCAATGTGGGTAAAATTAGAGATGTGGGAAAGAGTATATGAATGAGAAAATGAAGAAACAGAAAAATTGGAATGGATAATACATGTTAAGGACTTGAAAGAGACAATGTCGTTCTTGTAAAATAAGGCCATACTATGAAAGGAGCCAAAAGGCATAAGGAGCAAATTGAAATTGATGTGAAAGGAAATAGGAAATGTGGAAACATTGTAGGTTTTTGACCAGGGAACTGACACAAAGCCAAAATTTTAGGTTAGCCTCCAGGTGGCATATGCAGAATGGGGTCAAGGATAAAAAATAAATAGAGGCAGAGAAATTAGTTAAGAAGTTATTTTCATAAGTAATGAAAGACTAGGGTGGTTTACGAGGATGTTTCCAGTGATGATGGAGAAGAACATAATAATGCCCACGTTTATAGTTAATCAATGTATGCCTACTTGTGACATTACCTTGTATGGTTACCATTTTTAATAATGCCTCAAGATGTTCCTTTTCAGAAGCGGTAGCTTGATGGAGCCAAGCCAACATGTCTCCCACATACCTAATAAAAACATGTATAATTAAAGATTCTTCCTATAAAAATGTAGGGGAAAAAAGCATTTGTTCTATCTTACTATCACTGTACCTCAAAGGATCATGAGAGTGCATTTCAATAGGTCGAGGAGTCCCTCCTGGGCCACCTCTTGTAAGGGCATCAATAAACCCACGAACAACTGTACTTCTTCGAGCTGTCCCAAATTCATCTAAGGTATACCTAGAAATAGAGAAACATAAAGACTAATATATAAAGAAGTTTTATTTTATTCATTACATATCACTATTTATGCCATTGTTGATTTATGCATGTAAACCCTCCAAAAGATTCAATATGGTACTCTGTAAAAATCAATAGCATTTTAAAACAATAACATTTATTTATGAGGTCATTATCACCCTGGAATTTCAAAACATATAGACATAATTTTCTTTGTTATGAGTAAAAGGAATTAGATTTGAAAATGGAAAAGTGACAACATTAGAAAAGAAGTGAAAGTGATAAACCAAGTCAGAATTTAAGAATATAGTTTTCTATACGTCAATACTTTCTAAACAGGAACAATCCAGACATATGACATTTTTGTTTTTAGAGGATCAATAGTATCAACACCCTCAAGTGAACAAAATACCATGGCATAATTTTCTCAGTATCAGAAATTAATTACCTTCAATATAATGTAATAGTCCATATGAAAAAGTCATTGCAGCATAAAATATTTAGATGCTTTTTCGTGTAACACCTTGCTCCCATCAACATCCAAAACTTAATCTCTTTTTTATAAATTTTAGTGTAAATCATTTCAAATATTTTATAAATTTTCCAATTTAAACAAATAAAGTAAACATAAATTTTAAGTTTCTTGATGAAGGGATCATTCCATAAGCATTTTGTTTCTACTACCAGCATATTATATATACTAAAGAGATTCAAATTTAATTTAACATACATTTTTTGAGGGCTCATTTTTTTGTAAAGATCATTGTACTAGGTTAGGATTGAAGGGGGAAAAGTCTAGAGAAGATACAATTCCTCCCCTCACAGAGTTTACACTCCAGTAGGAGGATAAAGCAAATAGAATGACAGCGTGGTTGGTTGTTGTCCTTCGCTCTTGAACAGGACCAAAATGACATTGTTATGACAAAGTCAAGTTTCAATGTGTCCAATTATGGCTGATCAGACGAATACAAGTTCAGAATGCTCTACCACATATTGGGCACAGATAGTCCATGTCAACATTTGGGGTGGTTACTCCAAATTGGAGCATCCTACGTTTACTCTGTGCTGTCTCAATTCTGCTTTGCTCATAGAGCACAGCACCCTTTCTGATGTGGGCACACCATGCTGAGTGGTCCTGTGCCAGTGTCTCCCATGTTGCACAGTCGAATTCCAAGTTCTTGAGAGACCTTGAGAGTGTCCTTGTATTGCTTCTTCTGACAACCATGTGTTTGTGTGCCCCATGCAAGTTCTCCTTAAAACTGTCTTTTTGGCAAGTGTACATTTTGCATTCAAACAATGTGGCCAGCCCAGTGGAGTTGTGCTCTCTGAAGCATAGTTTGAATCCTTGCCAGTTTAGTTCGAGTAAGGACCTCAGTATCTGGTACCTTATCCTGGCAGGTGATCTTCAGAATCTTCCTAGTTCAAATAGAAGCAATTCCGTTTCCTGGCATGGCACTGGTATACAACAATGAGGTCAGTACAAGAGCTCCATAAACCTTAATTTCATAGGCAATCTAATACCTCTCCTCTACACACTTTCTTTGGAGCCTCCCAGACACTGAATTAGTTCTGGAAATGCCTGTGTCAACCTCATTGCCAATGTGTACATTCCTGGAAAGTACACTGGTACAATGCACAGTCAGAGGTCCAATATAAAGTCCTAATGGACTGAAAGTGGAAGGGGAGAGAAGACAACCCACAACTCTGGCTTCTTTCTCTACCCGCCCCTCCCCGTCCAGCTTCCAGTTGCCTGAGCCACTGTACTGAGGTCACTGGATTTGTTCAAATTGCTTATGAAAAAGAATGTAAATATTTACTAGTCCATAGTAGGCAATTTGGGTTAGGGAACATTAAATTAGAATTCAATGTTTTCTAACTATAAGATATCTAGTCTAAAGAGAAAACAATCAATACCAACATTTATTAACACTATTCTTTCTTCTCCTGCCTCAATACAAAGAAGGATATTCATTGTACCTTTTGTGGGCCATAATAACAAAATACAAATTAAGATAATACCCCTAAATTATTTTAAAGATGTAGAGCTCTATCAGGCTACAAAAGAAAAACTTTACAGAGCCAGACAAAATAATAACAAAATTAATTTAGAGAAGCAAAGAGCCTACCATCTTAAGATGAGGAACACACAAGGCATTACTGTCCTCAAAGTAGATAGCCTATTCCCAAAGAAATCAGAATAACAGCTAGCATCATTATAGCCCTTTACGGTCTGCAGCCCATCTTACGCACATGACCTAATCTGACCCTCACCACAACCCTGAGGTGTAGTGCTGTTATTATCCCCATTTTATAGATGAGGAAACTGAGGCAGAAGTCACCTGACTTGCTCCGAGTCACGAGCTAGTGTCTGAGGCAGCGTTCAAACTCGGCTCTTCGTAATGCCAAGTATTACTCACTATCTCTTACCCACTGCCCAACATAGCCAAGAAAAGAAAAACAGACTTACAAGCAACATCATCAAGTTAAAACTAGGCCATTTTTTCCCCAATCAATCTATAAGCATTTATTAAATGCCTAGACCAGGCTAGATGCTGGGGCCACAAAGACCAAAAAAAAAAACCCCCAAAAATGAATAAGGTCTTGCTCTCAAGAGCCTTACATTCTCTTAGAAACATTTCACATATACATAAAATGCATATTTTTGTTATGAAAAATGAGCATTCCATTTTGGAGTTTAGTAAGAAATTAAAGAAATATAAATAAAGTTGCCAAGAAAAGAGCTGGGGGCAGGCAACAGAGAATGCAGTATACAAAAGAACAAGACACAGGTAATTCATTCCAGAGGGTCTTCTGAAAGGGGTGAAAAGGGATCAGGAAAAATAATAAAACGCAAGTATCACAGTTGTGCAGAATTGATAATCCCCTTGAAAAGATCCATATGACTATACTCTTATCTCAATTGCATAAATCAGAACTGTAAATAAACAAGATCTGATGGCTCTGGCTACAGGGCTGCTTAAGTGATTTTCATTCTCTTTTAAAAGTTAAAGAATCACTGAGAGGATCCTCTTCTTTTTTTTTTTTTAATAAATTTATTTAACTTTTTACATTCATTTTCACAAGATTTGGGGTTTCAAAATTTTCTCCCCATTTGTCCCCTCCCCCCTCCCCAATACACTGGACATTCTAATTACCCATATCACCAATCTGCCCTCTCTTCTTTCATCCCTCCCTTCCCTTACCACATCTTCTCTTTTGTCCTGTAGGGCCAGATAACTTTCTATTCCCCATTACCTGTATTTCTTATTTCCTAGTAGCAAGAACAATACTCTACAGTTGATCCTAAAACTTTAAGTTCCAGTTTCTCCCCATCCCTCCCTCCC
>CM053771.1:81807510-81867131 GCA_028658325.1 Potorous gilbertii | reverse complement strand
AGGACTTTAGACCAACAACAATAAGTTAGGGTCCTTTAATTCTTAGTAATACTGTGGAGTCAATTAGGTCAAGAGCTTGTGAAGTTAGCAACATAAATATTATTTGTGTCTCAGTTGGTTAATGTTTAAAAAAAAAATTCTTTTGTGGTCCATAATGTAAATGCCTTAAAAAGAAGTATCACCTGACCAAAAGTTTGAATTGCTTTATGTGTTATAAACTGTGCTAAAAATAAATAAAATAAAAAATTAAAAAAAAATAAAGAGGCATCAGAACTTGCCAAGTAACTCTATACTTTCCATCAGTGGCTCTGCTTCACTTTGACTCCACAGAACATCATTCTCCCACACCAGGTATCCCTGACATCCTCCCTCCTCTTTTTTAGTTTTCTTTCCTTCGTTGTCTTCACCCATTAGATTTTAAGTTCTTTGAGGGCAGAAGCTATCTTTCTTTTTCTTATTTGTATCCCTAGCACTCAGTAGTAGGCACTTAATGTTTATTGAATTGAAAGGACAGAAAGATTTGCATAAATAAAATCAACACAGCTAAAATAGCAAGGGAAACTGTTGTTTGGAGAAAAAAACTCTATGTACCAGGTTATGTAATCAGGGCTTCAAAAGGAAAAATAATTTTCATATTTGATCTTGGCAGTAATAGGAAGCCACTGGAATTGACTGAGTGGGGGTGATTTGTCAAAGCTGTGCTTTAAGGAAATCCCTTTGTCAGCTGAGTGGAAGAAGGGGTGGAGTGGGGAGAAACTGGAGGCAGAGAGGTGAGATCAACAATGCAGGTAGAGGAATTTGCCTTGGATAGAAGCATTACTTCTTCATGAGACACTAAAATGAAGGAGACAGTAGGGGATGATATTGAAGTGAAGTGAGTTAAAGAAGAATAAAAAATAAAGATCTCTCATTAAAGATCCTCAATTTTTTTCTGGGAAGTATGAGGTGAAGTCTTTAGCTGAGATGATGGTAGGAGGGAATCTAGCATTGAGGTTAAGGAAGGAAGAAATGGTTTGGAATAGTTATAGCAATGGCCAGAAGTGCTCACTGACTGCTGTAGTGAAAGTCCATTTAATATTATTTATCAAATGGGTAATGCACCCAGTCATCCTGCTTTTGTGATTTTCTCCAGTTCTCTTTCGTAGCTCAAGTAAGAACAAAGGCAGTGGATGGTGGGATTGAACAAGGTTAGGGTCTGGCTAGATATGAGTAATGACAGGGCAAGGGAGCAAGGGATATGAATGTAGGAGATAGTACTAAGGGAATTCATTCACCAAGGAGCTGAGAAAAGGAAAGGAGGATGGCACAGCCAGGACAGAAGTGATGGCCTAGGAAGGAAGTGAGGGGTGGAGGGATTAGAAGTCACTGTTTTCTAAGGAGTTCAGTACCATTTTACCAAGACCAGGTAGGTGGCACATTGGATAGAACCTAGAGCACGACTGAAAAACATATGACCCATGAGTTGCTTGTGACCTACCAAAAAATTTTGGGCAGCTCACAAAAAATGTAGAGGAAATAAAAAATAAAAAAAAAGAAAGATGTAATGAGTGCTTTGTGCATGCCCTGCTTAGCCTACTTTCCACTAATAACTACTGTGCCCATTGTATAACTTGGCTGATGGGTTGCCACTGCACACTCTCTCCTGTTTGTCACATGACTCATGGCAACTGACCACTGTCAGTCTGTCTCTAGTCTGAGAGGAGTGAGAGTTGTATCTTTTCTCTGTGTTTTGGTCTTTACTGGTGTTGAACTGGGACAACACAGCTGACACTCACTATGTGATGAGCAGTAACAACACAAGAGCTTCTTCCCCTCCCTCGCTGCACAGCTGCCCTCTAAGTCAGATGAGTGTCTGGCATTCTCTCCAAGGTCAGACGCTCAGTTAAGTATTTCTTTGTATGTGAGAAGTTGCTGTGGAAATTTTTTTAGTTTTAACATTAAAGTTTTTAGGGTGACAAAAAGAAACAGAAGAACGAATCAAAACATGGTGTTTAATCAAGAGTGTACAAATAGATACTCATTTACTGACATGGGGGATTAAAATACTGTGCCTTGATTGCAGAGAAGGAATAGTCATTCTGAAGGAACACAATCTTCATTGCCATACTGAATCAAAACATCCTGACTTAAGCAAATAGGACACCAATGAAAAACAAATTAAAGTGTCCAAATGGTTGAATAATCTCAGCAGGGAACAACGGTTTTTCAAGAAAGTAAACTCAAAAAATGAGGCAACTACTAAGGGTTAGTTTTCAGATTTCTAAAGAAATTGCTATGGCTGGGTACCCTTTTACTGAAAGTGATTTCATAAAGAAGTGTGTGCTGATTGCAGTTTCTGGATTATGTCCCAATTGAAAAAAAGTATTTTTGAAAAATAGTTTAATCATTAATTATACCTTTACTTGGAAAAATGAGTTGCTAAAAAACTATCTGTGGCCTGAAGAAGTTTAGCCTATTTTAATTTGGCTCCTATCTATTGCCAAGTTGTAAGGTCTGGCCTAGAGTCAGAAAGACCAGAGTTCAAATCTAGCCTCAGACACCAGCTCTGTGACCCTGGGCAAGTCACTTAATTTCTGTCTGAACCACTCTAGTATCTTTGCCAAGAAAATCCCATAAATAGGGTCATAATTAAATAACTTCACCATCACCACCACCACCACCACTACAATAACCTGTTTTATTGCATTCCTCTCTATTTCCTATCTTTATATTATAGAACTTCAATATATGTGAATGTTTCCTCAAACACTAACCTCCTAATACTTCAACCTACTCAACTGCCATAACCTACTTCCCCATTCATAGCTGTGGGTCACAGTCAAGGACATGGTCAAATTCTTCAATCTTGTCACTAACTATTACTATTCCATACCCATGATCAAGAAATCTGAAATTCCTTTCTCAGGTCATAACCTCCCATTATCCCATCTCTCTTCATGGTTTACTCTCCCTAATCCTAATCAGTGTCCTCCACTGGGGTGGACAGAATGACTTTCAAACCATTCCTGCACCCCTCAGAATTCCCATAGGCCATCATTCTGCTTTAGTTTCATTTTCTTCCTTTTTCAACCTCAGTCCCTTAGTTCAAGTCTACATTTTCCTCTGTTCTTGAATCTCTGGTTCCCACCCCACTGTGAGCAGCACAGTGAGTCAAGTCCTTACCCTGTATGCCTCTCCTCCTCCTTCTCCTTTACTGCTATGCACGTTACTGAATAATGCTAGAGGAAGTCACAGAACAGTTACTACCAGTTTGTAAAGTTTAAAAATTAGTCCTCACTGCAGCAAAGTAGTTCTTTTTATCTTCCTCCTCCAGTTGACTACCTCACTTCCCATACTACTGATCCACACTTTGCCCTCTCATCAAAACACCCACGACATCATTTGCCCTCATGTTTACCACTGAGGCCTTCGCCTCATTCTTAACTGAGAAAACCGAGAACCTTCACTATGAGTTTCCTCTTTTCTCTTTCACTACATATTCTTGAAGTCACTCCCCATTCTCTTCTCCTTTCCTCCAGCCTCTGATAAAAAGATGGGGTTTCTGGGGTATTAAGAGAGGACTAGCAACTCTGGTGTGGGAACTTGCCGAGCCCTTTTCAAGGCTGCATATACACCTCTGGTGTCCAGCTGGTCACTCAACTTTCACCTATGGCTCCAAGAAACTATAGCAGGCAGAGCATCTTGGCAGATGGGCTAAACCAGGTTGAGGGTAACTGGCAGGCCTCAAACTCATTGATGAGTTACGGGGATGTCTAACCCAGCATGTGATGGAATGGATGGATGAGAATAATTTGTTCCAACAGCCATGAAGGTGACTAAAGCTTAGAGCTTGGTCAAAGATGCCAAGGTCATCTACTGCATCCTGGGACATCGCCATTTGTCCTGACTTTTGTCTTGCTACTGGATTTTGATGACTTTTCAACTGTGCAATTCTGTTTTGCTTAAATAAAATTCATACACAAATCAAGACATCACCATGTGATATCACTTGTCCTCTTCAGAAACAAAGAACAAACAACAATGAAAGATGGCACTTTTCCATGCCAAGACAAACCTCTTCCACAATCATTCTTAGCTTCATTCCATTCTGCAGCAAACTGTCCCCACTATCATTACCCCTCTCCCACTTATCTTCATTGTTTCCCTAACTCCTGTTTCCTTTCCTGCTGCTTACAAACATGCCCAAATCTCCTCCATCCTTTAAAAACAAACCTCCAAACCCTGTCATTCTCTCATGCTATCATCCTATATCTTCCATAGCACATAAATATAATAGAATATTACTGAATTATAAAAATAGCAAATATGAAGAATTCAGAGAAATGTTGGAAGATTTAGATGAAATTATATGAAAATAAGTACTAAAATAAAATCTTGCTAAAATGATATTATGAATTATAAAGGTCAAGTCATATAACTGCAGAACTACTCATTCAAAAGTGAGTATAAGCTTGTTGAAATACAGTGCTGAAATAATGACTAACACCTTATCTGCGAGGCAAATGATATTTATTAGCTACTAAGGCTGAAGTTTCTGGTATGTTTTATTGTCTAAAGGAAAACAGGTCTCATGCATTAATCATTCATCAAGAATTGCTGGATACCCAATTCCCAATTTATTTTAAATAGACACAAAGTTGGGAGATTTTATTAATATTACAGATCAAGTTTAAAACTTTTCCTGTTTCAAAGCTGAGCTGAAACCAACTAGCTGAAATTTAAAAGGGACAAAAGTATTCCACTTAGGTTCAAAAAGTCAGCTGCAAAAATTAGGGGACATCTGCCTTAATAAATGATGAAGTGCTAAACAAATGTGATCTTTTTCTGGTAATTTTTAGAATTCATTTACAAAGACAAAAATCCAAAAGTAATATTAGTGCAAATGAACAACTATATCTGGTGAACATATTTCTCTCCTTAAAGAATGCTGAGAAAATAATCTGAGCACAATGAGAAACAATTAAGAGTAAAGAACTCTATTAAACTGACTGGGCTGATCAATCAGCATGGCAAAAGTAAATAATGTTCCAAATTTCCTCTTTTTCTTCTAAATACATATGTCTAGGGTTTGCAACACAGTAGGGAGGTACTAAGTAGATAATGGAAAAATTATTAGTGCTGCCAGGGCCAATGCAAAAGCAGATGTCCAGACTTCTCAGAAAAGTCTAATCTCTCATGGGAAGTACAGGAGGAAAGGTCCCTAAAGTAAGGAGAAATATAACTAGAAGTTGCTGAGAATGCTAATCTTCAAATGCAGTTTTTTTAAAAACTTAATTTCACATTTGTATATGATATTTTAAGATCTGTTCATTCTATAGATAAACTTGGACAAAATTACTTCTAGTGGTCATGCAGCACCTGAACATAAATTTTCACACCTCAGATTAGAGCTCAGAATACAATGAGCTCCATGTTTCTGAGGCACTGTCACATAACATTGCTTCAAAAATTTTCTGGTTAGTTTAAAAACCGAAAACTAGGTTTCCTAATAACCTATTTTGTCTAGTGGAAAATGTATATTTCTGTATAAAGGTGTCCCAAAAACCTCAGTGTGGACTTTTGGCATACTTTGTAGAAAGATGGCAAGGGAGGACAGTACATTTTCAATTAGAAGTGAAGTGAAAGTGAATTATCTCAGAAAAATACATTTTTATAACTCTGAAAATATTGAAAGTCAATCTTTACCATTTAAGCATGCTCCTTAGTTTTTATTTTTAAAGATAAAGTGAAATTATTTCCTTGTATACTAATACAGAAATAGAAAAATTCAAATCATATTAGGCTTGTTATGTTATATAATAATTGATGTTGTTTTTAAATTTACTATTTCATTTTTAACATGAAAATGCACCATAAGGACCAAATGTTTAATTTCTATTTTCCTCCCTGCACATATAGATATGTTCCATTATGATGAGAGCTAAACACAAAATGCATTTTCTAAATGATGAACAAATTTACAAACTAATTTAAATTTATCTTTGGGATAGAAGATTAATTATAGATAATGGCAAATAATCTCATTCTTAGAGCTCTATTATTGTTGATAAAATTAATCATCTCCCAAGTGCCTGCTGCTTGCAATGAAAACAAGTATCTCTACATTTTTATTTCTAAACATACTGATCACTGTGACCATAAGTTCTACATAAACAAGCACAACTAGTCTGTGTGAAACTATTAATTTCTCTAGAAATTTACTCTAAAAACAATGATGAAGTTAACAAAAACTAGGACTGAATGTGTAAAATATTATGAAATAGCAATAGAAAGCTTATGTTAACATTTAGCTTTTAATTTCCTGGAAACTAACAATTTCCTCTCATTCCCAATTTTCCAGCAAAAACAGACACTCCCATTTTTGTAGCAAAAATAGTCAAGACTTCAATATGCCTTTAAAGATAATTGAAATATATTTTTCCTATAGACACGAAAAAACTTGTTTGACCAATAAAGAGACTTTATGTAGAGGTCAAAAATACAAAAATTCATTTTGCTTGCTGAACAGTAAAATTATATTAGATTCCAAAATGTTTACTGGTAATTTTTTTAAATACTATGACTTTCTTGTAATAACTGAGACCTAAGCTTCCTTCTAATTTTATAGCTATGATTTTATGGTGATGAAGGTAAAATGTAAAACAAAATAATAAATGACAATGATATAGTTCTCAAAAATTTTTTCAAATAGCTTATACACTCCCTTCTTACAAAACAATAGAGAAAAAAATCCATTTATTAAAAAAATCAAACTCTATGCATTATAACATCACTAAAGAAAAGAGAAATAACATGTTTCTACTTGAAATTAGTTTCATTTAAAGACCTAAAAAAAAAAAATGAATAGGGAACTTTTTAATTGGGACTTTGACACTCAGTACTATTATTTTCTTTGAATACCCTGATATAGCTAGAAATTTGACAGAAATACAATATTAAACAGCAATAGTTTATATAAACTGATATTTCATTTATCCCATTATAGGAATGATTATAGAAATGAAGTTCAAACAGTGCCATCTTGTGGCTACCTTAACACTCATCACTTAAGTTTTATTTAACAATAAGTAATATGCTTATCAGGGAAAACTCCAACTTGAAAGGGCCATAGGAATCATAGAGAGCATAGGAATTAGAACTGAAAAGGCCCAAATGGATCATCTAATCAGATTCCCCTCATTCCCACCCCCAGTTTACAGATAAACTAAGGCTTGCCTAATAAGGGGAAACTACTTGTCCAAGGTCACATAAGTAGTAGTATAGGAAGTAACACAACCAGAATTTTTTCTTTTGACTGCACCAGCTAAAGTTGATGTGTGTGCGCCAATTTCAACTGAAAGATCTCTGGGGATGGAAATGCTCTCTATCCAAGGACACCCCATTCTACTTTTGAACAGCTCTAATTATAAGTAATCTTTTTTTTACATTTAGCCCAAAATTGTCTCTTAGCAAATTCAACCTCTTTCTTAGGTTTCTCCTACAAAATCAAGTCCGACAAGTTTAACCCTCTTTCCATGTGACAGTTTTTCAATACTTAGAAAGGTGTAGCTTCAACTCTCCCAAGGTAAACATTACCTGGTCCTTCAATTATTAAGTAAAGCAAGGTCTCCAATCCCCTTTCATCCCAGTCAGCCTCCCTTCCTGGTCTCCTTCCCCTGAGGGCACTCCAGTTTGCCAATGTCCTTCCTAACATTTGAGTCCCAGAACTGAACACAACCCTCAAGATATGATTTGACCATAGTGAGACCTCCCTCAATCTAGACACTTATGTTCCTATCCTGCATTCAGTACATAGTAAGCATTTAATAAATGCTTATAGACCAGCAGAACTATAACTGCTATAATTCATCTTGTAATGAGTTTTATGGCTATGACCTCTCCTGTAACGACATGTTTGCTAATAATGAGGTTTTTTTCCACTGACCTTCCAATTTGTCCTCAGCATTTTGGGTTTGTGGAGATCTCCACAGATGCCAGAGATTCAGTCCTCTCTGAGGCCTGCTCAGGTCCTATCTGTGCTGGCACAGCCCCACGCAGATCTGCACTCTGCTCCCAGAATGGCATGATAACTGCTTCCCCTCGAATCCTACCTTGGGTACTTAGGTAAGTCACCACCTTTGAGCTTCTGTTGCCATTTCTGCAACAATGATTGGGGGTTGGGTTATATGGTCTCTGGTGTTCCTCCTAGCTCTAGATCTATGATCTGATGAAGAAACCTAAATCGACAATACTTCATAAATGATAAATCACATCAACCACAGAAGCAAGGCAACAACTTAAAAGTTATTAATCACTAAAATGAATTAAAACCATGGAACATAAATCAATGACATAAAAATGTTATAAATGTGATTATATAATATACAAGAACATTAATGATCCATGATCAAATGCTTAAGAAATACATGTAAATATATATGTGAATAAATATGTAAGATATACATGGGAATAAAATAATAATCACATTTTATATATAACTGAGTTACTACCTTATTACTATCAAAAACTTGGCACTTTAAAAGAACTTGATTCATGTCTCTCACCATATAGTTCCTATTATTAGGACTCAATGAATTATAATCCACTACATAAAATTTACATTCCTATTGCTGCTTCCCACAACCTTCACAAACCAATGCCTAGGTTACTCAGACAGCTAATGAAGACCCACCTCAAAATACAAGTCTAAGAATTTTCAGTACTACCCATCTCTACCTTTCAGAAAATTTTCATCAGTTCTAAAGAATATCCTAGAATAAATCTCATTTGTATACATGAAAATTCTTTTTCCCTTTATCAAAGTGGAAATCATTTTGCTACAAGAACCCTCAATTGGAGAAGTATGTGCCAACAAATGAATAAATTAAAATCAGCAGGAGAAATTCTTCTGTTAGTTTTCCTCTGAAAATTATCATTCTATTAATGGAGCTTAACATCAAATTAGCTTTTTTGACTGCCATATCACACTGCAAATTAATAGTAGACTGACATACTCAGATCACTGTCACATAAATTTCTTTCACATCACTCCCCCATTTTGGATTTGCACAACTGACTTACAAAACAAATTTCAGATTTTTATATTTATCTATTTTAAATTTATTCTCATTAGATGAACCTCTGCTATTAGCCAAAATATTTTTGAATCTCATTTCTGCCAACCAGCTAGCTGCTACACTTTTGTGTTGTTCTAAATTGGATAAGTTTTCATCCATACTCAAGTAAATCTGTGATCTTATCAATTTAGCTGTTCTCTTACACAATGAAAACTTTACAAAGTTATTTCCCCAATAGATATGTGGTCAAATGATATAAAGAAAAAAAAGATCTCAAAAGAAGAATTGCACACTTTTAATAATCATATGAAAAAATATTCCAAATCACTAATAACTAGGGAAGTACAAATCAAAACAATCCTAAGGTTTTACCTCACACCTTGAAAATTGGCAAAGACAACAAAAGATGGCAAGAAAAAGATGGCTGGAGAGATTGTGGGAAGACAGGCATCTTGGTGCATTGCTGGTGGAATTAGCACAACCATTTTGGGAAGCACTTTGGAATTAAGCAGTTAAAGTGACCAAAATGTCCATACTCATGGACCCAAAGATTCTACTATCAGGATTATACTTCAAAGTCATTCACTGGTTTAAAAAAAAGTCCCTACATATGCAAAAATATTTATAATAATTTTTGTGTGTATACACAAATGTGTGTAGTAGCAAAGAATTGGGAAAAAAAGTAAGATACCCAACAATTTGCTAAGCAAATTGTGGCACAAGAATGTAACAAAATATTACTTATCATTTAAAAAAAACTGATGCATATGGAAGAGCATAAAATAATTTATGTAAACTGAGTAAATTGAAATAAAAACAGTCAGGAAAACAATACAAGATGTCCCAAAAGTCTCAAAGAAGTTTTAAGCTTTAATACTTTAAAGTTAATGCAAAATTATGAGGAACAAACATGTCTCTAAAGAAGTAATATTAGTAGACACTTCTTTTTAACTCTTTTGCAGATTAGAAGCATTTCACATATTTTCAGATTTTTTTTTCAATGTATTAACTGGTTTTACTGATCTTTTCCTTTTCTTCCTCTTTTTTTCTTAATATTCTTTGTTAGATCTAAATTTTGGGAACAAGCACTCACTATTCAACAAAACCACTGGGAAAACTGGAAAGCAGACAGGGAATAAGTAAGCAAAGCTCAACATTTCACATCATATACTAAGATAAGCTCAAAATGGGTACCGAATTTAGTAATAAAGGGGAATACAATCAAAACAGAGTAGAAGGGCCTGGATAAAATTACCTGTCAAATGTATGGATATGGGAAGGATTTATGACCAAACAAGAGACAGAGAGGACTACGGGAAGCAAAATCACTAATTTTGATTACAGGAAATTTAAAAGGTTTTGCACAAACAAAATAAATGCACTCAAAAGTAGCAAGGAAAGCAGGAAACAGAAAAAATTTATAGCAAATTTCTCTGATAAGGTCTCATTTGGAACTGAGCTAATTTATAAAAAGTAGAGTCATTTCTCAATGGATAAATGATCAAAGGATATGAACAGGCAGTTTTCAGAAGAAAACACTATAAACAATGATATGTAAAAACTCTAAATCACTAAGAATTAGAAAAATGCACATTAAAACAACCCTAAGCCTCACACCTATCAGCTTGACTAACATTATAGAAAAGAAGATGACAAATGCTAGAGGAGATGTGGAAATATTGGGATACAATACACTGTAGGTTGAACTGTGAACTAACTGATCTAATCATTCTGGAGAGCAATTTGGAACTATGCCCCAAAGGCCATAAAATTGTGCATACTCCTTGATCCAGCAATACCACTACTAGGTCTATATCCCAAAGAGAGCAAAGAAAAAGGAAAATGACTCGTATACAAAATTATAGCAACTCTTTTTGTGGTGGCAAAGAACTGGAAATTGAGGGAATGGCTCAATGGCTGAATGAATGGCTAAACAAATTGTAATATATGAATTTGATGAAATACTATTGTGCTATAAGAATGGTAGCCATCTCTAGGGCAGGGTGGGGAGGAGGGGATGAAAATAAAAAAAAAAGAAAATAATGTACATGATTATTACATATTTAAAAGGAATAGCAAGCTGGATATAACAGATTTGTAGTTTCATGGGCAAGCATCTTTTTTTATTACACTATGTTATGGAAATACTTGTTTTATCATATAAATTAAAAATTAAATAAAAATTTTTTTAAAAAGAAAAAATTATGAGAAAGACAGTTTCAGAAAAACATCAGAAGACTTAAATGAACTGATACAGAGTGAAGTGAGTAGACCCAGGAAAACACCGTACACAGTAACAGTAACGTTATAACAATGATCAACTATGAAAAATTTAGCTATTTTGATAAATACAATGATCCAAGACAATTCCAAAGGACTTGATGAAAAACGTTATCCACCTCCAAAGACAGAACTAATGACCTCTGAATACAGACTGAAGCATGTAGAGTGTTTTTACTCTATTTTTTTTTTGCCTTTTTTCCTTTGTAACATGGTTAACGTGGAACTATACGTTAGATGACCTCGTGTATTGGTGAATTGCTTGCTTTCTCAATGGGTGGAGGTGTGACTGAAGGGAGGGAGAAAGCATGACATTCAAAATTTAAAAATGAATTACATATAAATATAATATATACATACATATATATATGAAAACAAAAGATAAAACTAAATATTTATTTTTAAAAAACAAAAACCACAAACTCATGTCTGCTCAGACCGTATAACTCTTGCCCATATTCTCCTATCAGTTTGCCATAGGAGGTACAAACAAATTCCACGGTTTGTCTGCCTGCTCTCCCTTACCTTAGACCAGTCCATCTTCTTTTTTGATTATTCTTCCCTGAAGTCATCCTTGACTCTAGCTCTTTAAAGTTCCTTATTTGCCACATGCTGAAATTTTCTCACATCTATTATGTACTTTCTATTACCCTTTGGATAATACCTACTTTTAATTTCTCAGAGATTATAATGCTCCGTGACATGCAGCTATACAACAATGCTTCTTTAATGTTGGTGTTAAAAAGATGGGAGTTTTGTCTGGGAGAAATCTGTGATCAATAAAGGAGCTCTGCAGTTTCCTAAAGGATATCCAACTCATTCTTCAATTTAATTCTGAACTTAACTCACTGTCTAATTATACCGTCTGATGGACAAGTTTTATAGGTTGTCCATCTAACGAACTCATGAGTTGGCCAACAGATATCAATTTATTTTTTTCCATGTGGATTATAAGGCCAAACTATTCTGAGTGGAAATATTTCCTGTAGGAAAATCCTGACCTATTCATGTAAGTTTTTATAATGAAAAATGGATGAAAGGACACTAACATATGCTCTCATAATAAACTTAATCAACAAAAATTAATTATCATAACAAAGATATGATATCTGTGTGACAAAAGAGCCTAAAAATCACTTTATTCACCAAACCTTTGACTTACTTTCCAAGAAAGGAAAGATGGCAGCCAAGGAGACAGGAGTTTAAAATGGAAACTCATTTGCAAAATCTTAAAGGGAAGGAAGATGGAAGATTAAGAGTAGTAGTATCTCATAAAAAACCCACAGTAGAAAATAAATTCACTTTCAAGAGAGCTTGGTAAAACAGACACATCTAAGCCTTCTCCGTATTATTACTACAGTCACTGACTGGCAGAGGACCACAGTAGAGCCCAAGTTCACATTAATCATTACCCTTGGGGCATTTAGATCAGTTAAAGTGTATATATTGTAGGCACTAGAGAAACAATCTCTAAGTGTTTCTAACCTAATGAGGGAGACAAGTATTTATATAAATATACACACAGCAAAACTATAAAACTAATAAATACAAATATACTCAAGGTAATTAGGAAGGAAGGATACTAGCAGTTGGTAGGGAATAAGGGAAGGCTCTAGGCAGAAGATATGCTTGAGATACATCCTGAAGAAAGAGAGGGACTCAACGAAGTGGAGGTAAAGAGGGAGCGTATTCCAGGCACGTTAGAGGAACAGTATGAGGACACAGAAAGAACAAATGGAATACTGTATGTGAGAACAAAGGGAAGGTAAGTTTGGCTACATTGCAGAGTACATTAAGAGGATAATATCAAATGACATTAGAAAAATAAATTGGGAGTCAGGCTGTGTAGGGCTTTAAAAGCTAAACAAAGGAGTTTGTATTTTATCCTAGAGGCAACAGACTTTGGAGGTGGTTGAGTAGGGGAGTTACAAGTAAAATTAGGTTGGCAACAGTGTGCATGATGGACTGTAATGGTGAGAGGCTTGAGGTGGGGAAATGAGCTAGGAAATTGTTTTACAATAATCTAGGCAAGAGTTGATGAGGACATGATCTAAAGTGGTAGTTATATGAGTAAAGGGAATGAGTGGGGTACAAGAGATGTTATAAAAGCAGAAAGATGTGGCAACTGATTAGATATGTGGATTGAGGAAGACTGAGGAGCCCAGGTTAATGCCAAGATTACAATCCTAGATTACAGACACTGGTGTGCCTTCAAAAGAAACAGGAAAGCATAAAAAAGGTCAAGATTGAGATGTAAAGAATTCTTAGACATGTTTAAGTTTGAGATGTCTCTAAAACGTTCAATCTGAAATATCCAAAAGGAAATTAGTTGGTGGTATATGACTGACGTTCAGGAGAGAGACTGGGGTTGGCTATGTATTACAAATCTGCCTACCTGTATTACAAACCAATCTATATATGTAATTTTGGAAAGATAAGGCATACACTAAAAGAGAGACTTTTTCTATACACCTTTATCCTGACTGTTATTCTGAAAACCCACTGCTCACCCTTAGTTCAAATTATGCTATCCTCCAAATTATCTCATCTCTACTTTTTAGAAGCAAAGTTGCCTCACCTCCTTCTTTACAATTTTTTCACCCCTACTTCAAGAATTCAAACTATACTGTAAGACTCCTCCTGTCTTACTGTCAATTAAAACAACCAAAAAATTAGTAGTAATTTATTTAATGAAGAATGACTATCTTCATTAGGTCCCTACCCCATATTTTAGAATACATTTTCTTTATAAATTAGCCTAGGAACAAGAGAGTAAATACAAGGTGTCCCAAAAATGTTAGTGACATTTAAAACTTTAGCAGCTTGATTTTAAGCTTTCATAGCTTTAAGGTGCACTACAATTTTTTAGGATACCCTGTATGAACCTAACTATATACATTACTAAGTTCAAATAACGTTTTACATACTAAAAAAGCCCTAACAAGGTCAATATTGTCATACAAAGTAATTATCAGACAATGAAATAATGTGTTAATTATTAATAGATATCAGCTTGACATACACAAATACTTCACTATCAAGCTATCCTTAGAGTTGATGCTATATAATCATACTATAGGTGAAACAATATTAAAATGAGGTGCTTCTGATATATCACATTAGATCCCAGGCATTCTTTTCTCATAAAAAATTCTTATCTACAACAGGAAGTATTATTCTAAGGCTCTGGTATGGAACATTGTTTGGTATGGAAATACTTCCTGTGTCTCCTGATGGTATCAAAGTGATCATGAAAGCTTTGGCATGTCCTATTTACCAGAGTTCAGGGATAAACTAGCTATAGCTCTGTCTCAGCTGTTTCAGATCAGCAGGCTCATCACTAGCTGGACCAGAGGTAATGAATTTCTCAGCAACATTAACTCCCAAAGATCACTTCCTAAGTTATGAAGGAGACGTTATCTGCATTGGTACAAAGGATCCACAGCAACAAAATTACAAAGCCTTAAACTATTGAGAGATGTCTAGTAGTAATATGAGTGATAAGAATGAAAAATCAGCTATTCAAAAGGGAAAAGAAAAATCACTATTTAAGAAAGTCAGGAAAATGTCACTCACTTATATAACACAGGTCTGTCCTGCAGGGCTTCCATTGCTTGGGTAAGTACTGGAACTATATCACATGATTCTTGTGTCAAACTCCTGCATTCACCTAAAAACAATCAACTCTCTATATAACAGAGATGTATATATGCATAATATACAACTATTTTGAAGACTGAGTTCAATAATATGTTCTTTGTTCATGAAAAAGCCACAATATAGCTCTAGATGCCTAATTTCACATCAAACTTTACATTATACATTTTATTATTTTACTTTATACAACTTTACATTAAGTTGATAATGTCTGAATGGTTCAAAAACTAGCTTAATTTTCAATTAAACTAAAGTAAATTTCAATTAAACAATGAAATAAAACTAAACTTTCAAACTTTGCAATCAAGATCACTGAATTATGATATAATTGTAGATTACGTATTACATAATTACATATACAAATAATACAAAGTGTATTTCAAACTTCCCTTTGAAAGCTAGTCATGGGAAAATTTCAAATGGAAGTTTGCCAGATGAAAAGGCATCGTGGAAATCACAAAGCATTACAATGCCTGGAATAATACATTGAATGAAGCTTCTGACTTCTAATAGAAGACTGGACTTCTAAACAATGTGGTCTGCTAATTGGCAATAAAAATATGGTTATAAAAAGGACTGAACTGTTTGACTTCTTAACTTGAAGAGACCTGATATTATTTCTTTCTAGTTCAATTCACTCCAGCCAATATTTACTGAGTAGCTTCTTCAAAACAATGTATGGCAGAGTTTAATTTTTGTTCCCAGCAGAGTCTGGGACAGAGTAAGCACATAACAATTTTTTGCTTGCTTGATATAATATAGAAAGAAATGTAAGACCTTCCCATGAAATGTCCAAAATCTAAACACAGGCATATGAAAATTCAATAACAATAAAAGGTTTGAACAGTTATTAGTTGTTACCATAGGCAATCACTTTACGACTCTACACCTCAGTTTTCCCAATGTATAATGAGAGTAGGACCATGAGGTAATATAGACTTCAAGCTATCTAATCCAACTCCCTCTTTTACAGATGCAGAGTCTATAATTCACAGAGACTAAGAGATTTGCCCAAGGTCTCACAGATGGTCCCATGATTCCAAATCCATGGCTAGTTTCCCTGTATCATCACATCTCCCTAATGGCAATAAGATTTTATAGAGCTTTAAAGCTTTCATTATTTCATTTGAGTTTCACAACATCCATACAAGGTAGGTAGGTACTTTCATTTTCTATGTCATAGGCTATGGAAGAAGAAAAAAAAATTCTGTAAAACTTAAATATTATAGAAAAATGACTTGGACCTGCATACATATATGCCAGAGTATATTAATTATTCAATAACATTTATAGAGCTAGCTGCATGTACTTTTCAATATTAGACACCTATCATGATCTAACAAGCATTTATTACTATGTGTCAGTGATTATATTAAGCAAAGGGGATACAAAGAAAGACAAAAATCAGTCTCTGTCCTCATGGAGCTTACAATCTAATAGGGGAGCCAATATGGTGATAACTGTATAAACAAAATTGGAGATAATCTGAGAAAGAAGGCACTAATAATAAGGGAGCCTATGAAAGAATTCTGAAACTAAACTCAATTACTTGCCACTTATCCCCTCTAGGTGTAGCAGTAGTCATATTTCCAACTCTTGTACCCCATCATGTAGGTCCGTGGTAGCAGCACCTTCTAGTTGTCCCCATCTGATTGAACAGAATACCAGGCCACTTAAGAAAGTTCTAGGATTACAAATTTGGCCCTTTGAGTACCAAATGGAATACTGATCTCAGTTAAGGAGGGCAGGAAAACAAGATAATTCATGTTATTTACCTCAGCAATTTACAACTGTTCTGAGATCTTTGGAATATCTTGTTCCTTCTGGAGAAACTATAAATATTACAGTCATGGGCAATTTTCAAGGGCACACTAGAAGAACCCTGCCCTCCTATTATCAAGGCTTAACCTGTATGGCAGTATTCTTCTGACCCAAATATTAACTGTGGGAAGCTCCTAGGATGCTTCTCTCCTTGAGTGCAACAATGCAGATTAACTTAAGCCCTGATTTGTCAGAAGCAACTTTATAGGTTATTTCTATCCCCCATAATGTGAAAATTGAAAGGTAATGTATTATAGAGGGTAGGAGGAGAGTTTTCAATTGTTGAAATCAACAGATGTTTTACCTAAATCACAGGCTTAATAAGAAAATTAAGAGGACAGTAAAGGGCAGTGACAAGGTCAGGGTCATAGACACTATTTGAACTCAGGATTTCTCGACTCCAGTTCCTGACCTCATCACTTTTGTCATTCCTCTCTGTCAAGGAGGCTAGTTTCTACATGTGGATAATGCAAGGGTGAAAAGGAATTTGAAAAAAAAAATTGTGAGATGACAGTTTTCCCTTAATTAGTTATTCAGATTTGCCTGTAGCAATCTTATCTGCGAGATGTTCTTCAAGTGATGATCAATTTATTTCATTGCTACACATGAGGTATGATTTTTGTGAATGCTGGGGTGATCCATTTTTCCCTTATAGGTGGCATTTTTTTAATACAGTAAAAATTCAATCTTTTAAATTTTTGTCTTATGAAACTCATATTTTGCTGAATTATACAGTATCTGGTAGATGCAGATATTAAATAAGTGCTTAATGAATTATGAAACTCATTTGTTTACTGAATATCAGTGTCTGACATTTAATGTAAGGCACTTAATAAATGTTTATTACAATGAAAGAAGATTATATTCTCTTCCAACATTAGGAGCTCATTTTTAGCATACAGATACTGACATACATTCCAAGGGCTAGGAACCTGCTTGACTTATAGTCTTCACGCAAGGCAAAAATACGCTTTATGGATAAGGTTGGATACATTTATCAACATATGCCATAGCAGCATACCACAGAAAGTCGCCTTGGTTTACTGGTCTAAATGAGACCATTTGTACACAGGTGGTAATTCCTTAGGAACCAACAATATATGATCAATAATGCAATCAAAGCATTTATTATACCTAAGCATTAAAGAAAAAGTAAAATGGTATGAGATAAAATCTTTATGAAAGTATATATGACTATAAATTTCAAACTGGGCTAACCTGATGTCCAGGGAGATTCAGTATTTTAAAATTATTATTTGTAGAGAAAAATCTAAGTATGATAAACTCTTCCAGACATAATTTTCAGTTCAGTACAAACGGAGTCAGAAATAATTTAATAGTTTTCATGAACCTTGGCTCTCTGAAAAACAAGCAACTTACTTTGAGCCCATCGGTAAAGTCGTTCATAGGAAGTTTCTTGAAGCAAGGCCATCTGTTCCATAATTTCTAGACTAAAAAATTTAAAACATTCATTATGATTATATAAGTGTGAAGCAATAGCTACCTTTAAAGATCTAAAAGGACGATTAATTGCAATTCAGTAAAATCATGTTTTTGCCACTTTACATGACTGTCTATGCGTAAAATACTTAAATACCGTCAATTATACATGTCAATTTGTTACTGAAATAAAATTCAGTCTTAAACATTTCAAGAGGCAATATATTTACTTCCTCTTTCCACAAATAAGAACAATACCATCTATCACTGATTCACAAAGTTGTACCAAATATTATTTTTTAAAGAACTAAGAATGAGTAAAAAAAAAAAAATCAAGCCTATCCAAAGCAACATCAATGTATTTACTTTATTACTAAATTTACTTACCCTGCAGTTTGTTGGTTGGTTCGCAGGAGGACTTTGACATCACTATGAATTTGTTTCACTCGTCCTAATGCCTTGAAAAAATCCTTAAAATGAAGAATATGATTAAAGCACGCTCATTTTTGCTAAACCTTCAATACTCAACGTGAATGTGACTGCAGAGGCCACTTTCTTTCATCTTCTTCATGAAATCACTCTGAAACCTCAACACAATTAGTACCTCCTTCAACTGAACTCGGAGAATTTCCAAGTCAGAAGAGACTTCAGCAGCTATTTAACTCAACTCATAACCAAAAAAAGAATCCTCCTTCACAAGCTACCCACACAAAAGGTCAACCAGCCTTTCCTTGAAGAACTTTTAGAGGACATAATCATTATATTTTGACAGTTCAGTGTATCTGTGATCTCCTGAATGTATACACTTCTTTGAACAATATAAACCCAAATAAACCATTTCCTCTCCTGTGACTCATTCATGTTTTCCTGTGCAACCTCTAGATTTTAACGTATAAGGGAGCATTTCTCTAGCTGTCTTGACATAAGAGAGAACTATCCAGGCTGTTTATTGGCTAATCTTCACTCACCACATGACTGGTTCACCTTCATTTCTAGTTATAAATCTCTCTGATAGCATCCCAAATATCCCATGCACTTTTGAACAAATTCTTGGTTGGTGATATGCAGCTTCTTCATGTCTACCATATGCTTCTCCAAATGCCTGGGATAACCTTCAATTTAATTCTTCATAGACTGATATCCCCATGCTAGTAGCCATAAGGCATCACTGGATGAATACTTATTTAGGACCATAGATAAGGAGCTGCAAGGGACCTGAGATGCTACAGAATCAAGTTCTTTCATGTTAGAGAGGAGGAAACTGAAGTACAGGAAAGTTTAGTAACCTGCCCAGTGATGCAGTAGCATCAAAGGCAGAATATGTATCCAGTTCTCTGAGTTCTGAGCTACACTACTGTTTAAAAAAGATGGGACTCTGCTTCAGGGAAAATCTTGGGGTCCTTAAAACAGTGAAATTTCTCCAATAGAATCCAGTCCTCTCTCCTTTTTACTGGTAGTCCCAGCATATTGTCCATGTGTAGTATCTATCAAAAATATATATACTTAGAAGAATCAATTCTATGGGTTATTTATCCAACTGTACATCACAGTCTGGAGCACGTGCCTTTGCAGTGAGGATAGATAGGCTGTATATTTTCAGTGATTATTGGTCTTCATTTAGAAGAGATCCATCTTCTTTAAAGACTTTCTTTTAATGAGGGATTTCCCATACATATATAAATATCATGATTCCTTGAAAATGACAGAGATAACTTTGTTCTATCACCTGACTATTAAAGTCAAGTAAGGTATGAAAAAAGAGATGTGTTTACAAATATGCTTGATACCATCACAGGAGGTGGTCAGTATAGAGTCCAAAGGGACTACTGGTCCCTATCTATATATAGATAGCAAGTTGCTGGGTTTGTTCTGTTCATGGATGGCAGGTTCTGACCTCATCAAGCCCTGGAACATGATAAAGCCTCAGAAATGCAGTTTTTACCATACAATTTAGTACCTGTTTTGTTGGTTATTGTCATTTTTCCCAACTAAGTTTCTCAAGAGAAAGAACATGCTTTCTATTTCTTTCATTTTCCTCACTGTGCTAGCCATAAAGCAGGTACTCAGCACAGATATGGTGACTGATTACTTAATTATGATAGTCAAAATTTTCTCATTGTATGGAAGTCTTGTGCCTTTATAACTTTTGCATTACCTCACTGACTTTCAGCTGATGAAACAGACAACATTTGTGTTTGAAGAGTGCTGCTAGTAGCAGTACTCTCTTCTCTAACACTCAACTTTTTCTTGCTAAGAAGCAAAGGAGCTGAGCTGCCACAGTATTCCCCCAATTGTAGAATGGCACTAAAGTACAAGATGACTACAAATCTCAACAAGTAGGTCTTTGTAAAACTTTTATTCGCATACTTAGCTCTTCTTTTCACAGAGACAGGTTCAGTTCTAACCAACACATGGCAGAAGGAAGATGAGGGAAAGAGAAAATACACACAAAAGGTTTTCAAACAGCTAAAGGACTGTAATGTAAAAGACTTATTTTTTGTTGCTCCAGGTGGGAAGCTGAAGGGAAGCAAACTTTGACTCAAAATACATTAAGTATTTTCTAACAATAAGAGCTGTTGATACATAGAACAGAATGACTCCCAAAGTAGTGAGCTTTTTTAATTAGTAGAGGTGTGCAAACAAAGGCTTGATCCCCACTATCAAGGATATTATAAAAAGAATTCTACTGAAATGTTAGTGATTTTTAAAATTCTTTCCCTTTTAGAAACTTATAATTCCATGAGTACAAGTCAAGATGAGAGATAATTCAGGGACTCTGCAGTGGTCACATGTCACCCCAAGTTGAAAGGAATACAGAGACACCAGCTGAGCTTGTCTTTTTCAAGGCATAGGAAAGAATTTACTTTAGTTTGGTCCAAAGCCATGAGCTATTCCTGCAATGTAGCCTGGAATGAATTCAATGTCCCTAGGGGTTCCACTAACCTGGTGATGATTCATATCTGCACTAAGAGCTACCTATCACTCATATCTAAGGCTCTCTCCCAACAAAAAAAAGATGCCCAAACTGAAGTAAAATCATAACTACATTTGGGAGTGGGCAGGCATGACATAATTTGCCAGGGTATAATACATTTTATAAACTTTTTCCTTTACCCTTTCTATCATTCTTAATCTCATTATATTGCCAGTTTCTGCATGTCATCTCCAACTTCTAACTAGACAATTACAACAAAGAGTATGTTTCATATCTTATATATACCACAGAAATTAAACCTTTGTATAAGTTCCACCTAATATAAACCATCAAAAATAATCAAAGTTAAAACTAATGGAATAAAGATATCTATTTAAATAACTTTGCTTATAATATCAAGATCTTGGGATGTTATCAGGAATTTGATTTTGGTTTTTGTTTAGACTTATAATGTAATCAAGGAGCTTCCAGAGAGTAAATTCCTACAACCAATGTAGACTGACAACTATCCTATAACTTAATAGTTTCCTGGGACATTGAGAAGTTAAGTGACTTGACCAGGTCACAGGGGTCAGAAACATATTTGAAACTCAGGTACTCCTGACTCCCAGACCAGCTCTCTTTCTCCAAGAAAATAATCTTTTTTCTTTCACATTAGCAGCATATTATTAGTTAACAAGGATTTTGCTCCATATTTGGATGAGGAACACCATTCCTGGATGCTATAAGAGATTTAGATAAGTTCTCTGCCCATAAGAAATTTATAATCTAGTTGAGCAATTAAAACACAGACGAAATAGCATAAGAAAATTACAATCAGATCAAAAAAAATCATTCAGTAAAAATTGAATACATAAGTTAGCATAGGAGAGTGTAAATATAGCGAGGTGGGGTTTAACAAGAAAGGTTTTAGAGAGGAGTTCTTAAAAATAATCAGTTTTTTAGCCTCAAATTTAAAAAAAAAACAGGAAAATAATCTGAGTTGCAACTGTTACATTAAGATATCAATTAATAAAATTAGGAGAGAAATGGCTTAACAACAAATAAATTAAAATTAGTAAGAAAATAAATGGAATTTTAAAATCACCAGTCTAGAGAAAGCACGGGACAGTGGAAGGAACACTGATTCTAAGAGTTACAGAACCTGGGTTCAAATTTTGTTTCTAAGCTTACTACCTTGTATGATCAAAGACACTTAAACGACTTTGGCCTCAATTTTCTTATCTGTAAATGAGATTAAATTAGATGGTTCTGAAGTCTCTTCCCTCAATGAGCCTGGGTTTTTTTTTACAAAAACCTCTGTGAAAACATATTACATAAAACTTTCCTGGCAGAGAAAGCTATAATTGAATTTATGATTAAATTTCTTAAAAACTCTAATTTTTCATGCTCTTTCTTTCATAGGTAACAAACCATGGGAAAGATTTAAACTTGTCTTGAATTAATTGAAAAATGAGACTAGAAAGCTTAATGCTAGAAATACGGTTTGAGCAATTTGTTTTCTATTCACTAAAGAGATAATGAAAAAAACTTCCAAGGGAGAGAAAATGGAAATTTATCCAAAAATAAAGTTAATATCCTTGTAGCCTCTTATCAGCAAAGGGGCTGATGGGAAGTATAATTTTTCCGGATGGAAGGAGGGACTCAAAGAAGAGGCTACACACAAATGTCATTTCCCCCACAAAAAGTTTAATACTTCATGTCTGCAACGTAAGTTTCTTCAGTTGTGATATATTTGGATACAGTACTAACTTAAAATCTATAGATTTTGAATATTTTAGAATAAATTCCATTTCTATGTAACTTCTTTTTATATCATTTTATTAGATATTATCTATAACTATACATTACATACAGTAACTCTATATTAAATTTTTTAATATCATAATTCTATTCTGTGAAATATAACTTTAAATAAGGGGGCTAGCACCTGATGCTTGGCATTTTGTTGTTCTTCTTCTTAAGAATAGCTATCTGTGTGACTCTGGAAGACCACTGGTAAAAAATACTAACCACCTTCTTACAAAGAGGTGATGGACTAACATGCAGAATGAAACATGTATCTCTGGGTATGACTAATATTGACTAATATTCTTTGCCTGACAATGCTTGTTTGCTATGAGTGCTGTTTTTCTTTTTTCTCTTTGTTGGGAAGGCGCAAGGTGGGAGGGAGAAAAAATAAAAGCTTGATAATTTTAAGAATAAAATTTCATTTAAAAAATATCTAATTTAAATGAAGAAACTGAAAGGAGGCAAATGACTTGCCTAGGGTCACATAACTAACAAGTATTTGAGGCTGGATTTGGACTCTGGTAGGTCATTATGACTCCAGACCCAGCTCTAACCACTACGCCATCTAGCTGCTACCAGAGGAAAGAAGAAATATACTTCCGCTCTTTTGCAGAAGTACATGGCACATGGTATATGGTGTGGAACAGTGCACATAACATCAGATTTTTTCACTGAATTGTCCTGCTGGATTTTCTGGGGAAACACTTTTCTACTCTAGTAGGTATCGCATTTATGCTTTAATTCACTGAAATGGGATTACCTCTGTAATAGGTCCTTCTCTTGTGCCTCGGAGAAGACTCATCTCATCTGAAGTCAACTGGAATTTAGATAAGAAGGCATCTGCAACTTGGGCTCTTATTTCTAACCTCTGACTGGAATAAGAAAAAAAAAAGCCAAGCAAATTAGTTATTTCCATAAGTTTATAATGGGTTTGTGATGAAATCAATATTTAAAACATAATAAAAAATTTTAAGGGCCTAGTGAATCTCCTAACAGTCACTTTCTACCTTCAAAGAACTTGGAAGCTCACCACCGCAAAAGTGGTCTAACCAGCTATGGTTCTGTTATCTCACAGCTACCTGGATAAAGTGGGAAAAACAACTGACCACGTATCCAGAAGCAAAAAAGGACATCAAGTAGTTACTGTGAATTAACATTCAAAAAATTTCTGCCACTGTTATTTGTACTCATAGCTCACCAATTTTATTTCCAAAGAGTGGAATACATAGTTGCTTTCAATTCATTTTTTTTCATAAGCATTGAAACATCAGTCAAAAGTTTGGACCTGAAGTATACTAGATATGAATAAGCAAAATCATTCATTCACCTCTTCTTTAAGAAAATAATTACAATTTTAGGTTAGAAATAGAGGCCAATGAATTATCTGCCAATTTCCCCAACTTCAACTACCATCGTTTTTATATACTTGTTTTCTTTTTCGTTTAATAGGTTATAACTGAACCTCAGAAAACTGACCACCACTCATTTTTGGATATTTTGCAACTGGAAGGATCCAAAGAGTGGAGGAAGTATAGCTGGTAAAGACAGGGGAGGATCAAGCAGGTGCCAAAAAGATATCATTAGACTACATGGAAACTAGAGCAGAACAGATTAAATTTAATTAGCACTTACTGCAGGGAAAGTACTATACTGGGAGACAGGCGGAGACAAAATCAAAAAAGATACCCCACCCTCATTGAATCAAGTGGACAGACATGACGTAAAATTCCTTCCACACAAAATGGTACCTGGTAGAGTACAGGTCTGACCATGTTACTCCACTGTCTCCTTCTCTTTGATCCATAACACTGGCCTTCTTGGCATTCCACTAACAACAGACTCCATCTCTCCGCTCTAAGCATTGTCTCTGGCTGCTCCCAGTGCTTGAAATGATCTCCCTCTTCTCTTCTGATTCCCGGATTCTTTCAATTACCAAATAAAATTTCATCTTCTCCAGGAAACCTTTCCCTCTTAACTCTAGTGCATTCTGTTAATTATTTCCCCTTTATCCTCTATATAACTTGTCTGTACATAATTGTTTGCTTGAGGACAGGAACTGTCTTTTGCTTCTTTTTGTATCCCCAGAGCTAAGTACAGAATCTGGCACAGAGAAGGGCTTACTGACTGACTAAATCAAAGTATCAAAGAGCTAAGTGTTATGTCAGGTTTGACAAAGAAAAGTTGACTAATAAAAGGAGATGTCATATAAGTTGGACTTTAAGGAACAGAAATCAATTGAACAGGTGGGGTTAGGTAAAGAGGAAATGGGGAGATTCAGAACAGTCAGTGAAAGGGACTTAGGTAAAACTCAAGATGTTTCAGATTTTGACATATAACTTGGTCCTAGGAATGTACGGTGTATGCATACACACACACACACATGCACATACATGTATAAATGTATATACTTCTGAAATTATTTCCCAACAACTTTCACAGGAACTCAATATTCAAGATGAATAATCACAATTCTAAACACTCATAATTTGCATTGCTAGATTTCATTTTGTTTTCAATAATACATCTTCGTATCTAGTTAAATAATTGCTTCATACTAAGATTTTTTTAAAAATTATATGATCAAATATTCATGATATTCATGCTACATTTACCAATGGACTCCAGGTGGCAGCAAAGTTCTATCAATTTCAAAGTCAACTTCTAAATCATATAGAAATGTATGTAAATAATATTTATGCCTTTAAACTTTTATGGATTGATTTACATAAAAACAGAACAAAACCTGTTCACAGGCAATTTGTTTATTATCTTTAAGCACCAATTAGTACATATTAATGCTGTAAACAAATTTGTAGGGCAACTAATCAAAGTCCCGTCAGAAGAGCAATTAATCATGTATATACAAACACACACATTACACACACACACACACACACACACACACACACACACGATTATATGGGGCAGCTAGATGATACAATGGATACAGTGCTGATCCTGGAGTCAAATCCTCAGACATTTCTTAGCTATGTGGCCCTGGGAGAGTTACCACTTAACCTGGTTTGCCTCAGTTCCTCATCTGTAAAATGAGCTGGGAAAAGACATGGCAAACCACTCCAAACCACTCGGCCAAGAAAACCCCAAAAAGGGGTCATCAGAAGTCAGACACAACTGAACAACAACAAATATGATTATATGCATATACATATATATATATATATATGTGTGTGTGTGTGTGTGTGTGTGTGTGTGTATGTGTGTGTGTGTATCACAATATGTTTATATACGTATACATTATATATACTTTTCACATACATTGTCATTTGCTATACACACATGCCACAAATGACACATAAATATATACATATACATTATCAATGGTTTCATATATATGTATAGTATCTCTATTATACACATGTGTATGTATACCTACACACACACACACACACACACACACATATATGTTTGTGTATATACCCACATACATCAGGATATAAAACATTTTACAACATTTTTTTTTATCACAATAAGGCTATTTAAATTATTCTGACACTGCATTTAGCACACTACTGTAGTTCAAAAGAAAAACAGGTAAGGGTAGGTAGGGCAGGAATGGAGAAACTACATAGCTGAAGACAAAGGTTCTACTGAAGAGTTAAGTCAGCTTAAATAAATATGTGTATATGTGTACACACATATAAATGAAACAAATGAAAACATATATGTATGTATATATATGTGAAACATTTTTGAAAAACTAAAATATTACACGAACATATGATCTGTTTATCAAAGGGTCATTGCTTTAGACAGGATAAAATAGCACCAAATCACAAAGTTGCTGAAAGGATCCAAAGAGTTACTACACGTAAAGAGCTCAGCAAATCTTAAAGTGCTTTATAAATGCTATTATTATTTTTAGTATCTAGATTAACCACATTTTCCAGAGTGTTTAGGTTTATTAAGTTTTCTATATACACTGTCATACTCAAGTCTATTAACACTATGAGGTGGATCTCCATTTACAGTTGAGGAACTCACTCTAAAAGGAGAGTGATATGGCCAAGGTTACCACATGACAATAAGGATCTGAATGTGGGCACTCTTCTTCCACATCCAGCACTCTTTCCATAGTATCATCATGCTTCTGTACATATACATATACTAATACATACAAAAACATAAATGCTTTTTCTCTTGTTGTTTACTTGAAAAAAACACAAGCTTTAAGACCAAATTGCTTGATCTCTCTGACTCTATTTCCTCATCTGTAATAATGAGGATAATGCTATTTCCACCAACTACCTCGAAAAACTGTTAGGACAAAAATGGTTTGTAAACCTTAAAGCAATGATAATTGCTAGAAAATGATAATTGCAATATTTTCTGGTTTCTAAGTATACTGCAACAAAGCAAAAGATGTCAAAAGCTATGAGAAAAGCTCTCACAATTCCAATAATATCATAAGGTTATTTTGAAAATATGAAAGATAGAAATTTAGGAATATAAAGCATCTAACATCAATTATTGATTGTTAACCTATGGAAAGAATCTTATCTAACATTTTTGATCACAACAAGTAAGGCCATTTGAATTATTCTGAAACTGTGCATTCAGGACATTGTAGCCCAAAAGAAAAAGAGGTGAGGGGAGGGTGGGAATGGAGAAACCACACAGTGGAAGACAAAGGTTCTATTCAAGAGTCAAGTCAGCATAAATAAGCCAAACTAACAGATCATGGGAACATGCTACCAAAGCTAAAGGAAGAAAGTGCAAAGAACTGTTACCCTTAAGCTCTAACAGAAAGCCTTCTTAAGGGGGACTAATTTTCAAGTTTTAACTGTTACCACGGAGACAGTGTTGCCCTGGGAGAAAATGCCAACTGCTAAGAAAATTATGCTCTTTTCCCTTGAACCAAACATAAAAGTAGACTATTTGTGAAGAATAACACCTAGGCACCTTAAAGGAGAGGAGAAGGGAAGGACTGGGTTACCCTTTCTAAGTTCAACTAATATCACCTTTCATTTCTCCATATTAGCCTGCAATAGTTTTTTTGTATATATACACATATACACACATATACATAAATACTTAGGATAAAATATGTACTTTTGCTAAACAAATTTCAGTTTACCATATCAAAGAATTCTCAATTTTTTAAATTAATTTTTCATAGAACTACATATGAGACTGTAGAAAAAATATGAATAAAGCAGCAAAACAATTCAATAGGAACATTTCACTGATTCTTATACTCCTTTTGCCAAAGAATGATGATACTGTGGAAAAATACAAATTAAAACCAGAGGAAGACAAAGTATGTCAAGAAAACATTAAAATGTTATGTGTAGGAAAAATGCTTAAAATGGGAGTGATTGCCTTCAAACATGTAGGAAATGGGAAAATGTACGTGTAATGTACAAATGGCAATAAGGCCACCTAAGAATGAGGTTATAAACAAAATCTCCAGCCTCACAAAACTGTACCTATTCTTTTCCATGCCATGACAACTGGCATTTTAAATGATGTAAGTGAGAAAGATGGACATCAAAGACCTTGAGAAATATAGTCCCTGTATTGGACAACTGTGTTTTCATTTCTAATTACAATTTTTACTTTGCTTTAGCTTCTCTTTCTAAGCAAAGGGTCTTGGGCTCATTTTCACAGATGTAATTTATTATTAATGCAACATGGCTTAGCAGAAGATATCAGAATTTGTATAATATACCATAACAATTTTTTTCAATGGAAATATGACCTTATATTCACTTCCTAGGCAAGCTGATCTTTGACCATCCTGCCCCACCAATAATCACAAGGTATTTGTGAAATTAAATGTACAGATTTCTTTATGCATTGATTTCTTTTTTTGTAATATTTTATTTTCCCCCAATTACATGTTAAAACAATTTTTAAATTTTTAATTTGAGTTCCAAATTCTATTCCTTCTTTCTTCTCTGCTTCCCCCCTCCCTGAGACAGTAAGCAATCCAGTATAATTTATACGTGTAATCATGGAAAATATTTTAATGAGTAACTCTGTACATGAAGACTCAAAAAAAGGAAGGAAGAAAGAAAGTAGAAAAAAGCATGCTTCAGTCTACATTCAGACAGTATCAGTTCCCTCTCTGGAGACATCATGAGCACATTGGGATTACCTTGGATCATTACATTGCTGAGAATAAGTCACTCATAGCTCTTCATTGCACAATGCTGTTGTTACTGTGTAAAATGTTCTCCTGGTTCTGCTCACTTCCCTTTTCATCTTTCCAGGTTTTTCTGAAATCTGCCTGCTCATCATTTCTTATTGCACAATAATATTCCACCACAATCATTTATCACAGCTTGTTTGGCCATTCCCCAAATGATGGGCATCCTCTAAATTTCCATATACCCTGATTTCTTGAGGTGGTGAACATTTCTCTCTGGATGAATAAGAAACTAAGAATGAGACTGGATGAGCAAACAAATTAGTCAAAGCCTGCGGGGCTCTAAATAGCTAAGGATGGAAAACAGAAAAACCAAAGGTCTACGTTTAGGTTCCTGAGGTCTTTGTAGAGGTGACCCTTGCAAGGGGGAAGAGGATGAGATTTCTCCCCCTTCCTCCTTCCAAACACCAACATCTAGCAGAGCTTTGAAGAGAGAGAAGCACCCTAACCCTATCCCGTAAATGAAGAATTTCTTGGTTGGGGAATCATAGTTGAACTGCACCCAGCAGGAAACAGAAACACATGCTCCAGATAAAGATATACAGGAAGCAGTCACTAGAAAGGAAGCAGCTTCAAGAACTGGACCTCCTGGCTGCAGAGAAGAAAACCAGGTATGACAAGGAACAAACTCGGCTCAGCAATCTGCCCAGCAAAGACACTGCCCCCATGATGAGCTGTGTGAGGGCTAAACAGAAAAAGGACATATAGTTCTGTGAATTGCTTTACAAATGGGCCTCATTATAACTGGTCTCTAGGTTTAAGCCCACCCATGGATCTTATAGATGCTGTGTGAAAGTGTGCCCTAACTTTATGGGAATAATGCTTTGTAGCTACTATTCCTTCTATTTAAAAACAAAACAAAACTTTTTTACTCTATTCAAAATCAATCACCCTCACCCCCCAAAATTAGAGGATAGAACAGAAAAAGAGGATTATATATGAAAACATAAATCTCTTATTATTTACAGCAGAGGTGTCAAACATGCTACCCAATGAGTGTTGGAAGATAAAAATGTAATTTGGAAATGTTTAACAAAATAAATAAAAATCAATACAATAACATTAATTTGTGGTCCTCTAAGTCCCGATGTGGCCTGCAGGGATTCATTTCTATTTGAGTTTGGCACCCCTGATTTGCAGCTGCCTTTTTTTTTTTTCAAATATGTAATAAATGAAACATGTTACTTTCAAACCTACCCTGCTTCTGTGTTTCCTTCTGAACTTTCCAAATGCTTCAGTGGGTCTCTTTTCTTTCTGTTTTTTTTAGCAATTCTTTTATCAGCTCTTCTCTACCCACCAAATAAAAGGAAAACACAATTCTTGTAACAAATAAGCACAACTCAGTAAAATAAATACACATTTACCACATCCAAAAAATATATGTATAATTCTACACCTTACAACCAATACCCTCTGTTAATCATCTTTCTCCTCACCAGTCCTCTGGAGTTGTCATTTATAATGGCATTATTCAGTATTTCTTTACAGTGAAATTGTCAATACATATAAATTATTCTTCCAGTTC
Organism: Potorous gilbertii; assembly: GCA_028658325.1. NCBI lineage: Eukaryota > Metazoa > Chordata > Mammalia > Diprotodontia > Potoroidae > Potorous > Potorous gilbertii. Next base: position 81,836,457 of record CM053771.1, on the reverse strand, counting down.
TGCTCTCCACTGCTGCTACTGCTGGGCTCACCACAGACCACTAACGCATCCACCTGCCACACTGCCACACTACTGATGCATTGGGCTTTTGGCCAGCCCCCACCTCAGTGCCTGCATACTTCTCTGTCTAGCTTCTTAGGCTGCCAGAAGCTGGAAAAATGACTCACAGTGACATTCTCAGGCTTTCATAATCAAAATTTGGTATGGTACACCTGCTAAGTCACTGCGGAAGAGACTGTATAGGCGCCAAAGCGAAAATGGTATCTTTCGCTCCACCATCCTGACTACACCAACATCAATCAATCTGCCTTTTGGAAAACAGGCATAAAGAAATGAACTGAAAAACTACTGGCTTGAATGGTATCCTTAAATGGCCACCTAATTCTCCTGCTTCCAAACTATTTCTAATGGACTACATTGTTATATCAAATGGCTTTCTCTGTACCATGATGATATAAGAAAAAGACATCAATAAAAACTAATTTTAAAAAAAGAAACACAGAATACGGCATATTAGAGTCAGAGGAACCTTAGAGGCCACTAGCAGCTCAATCCTCTTCATTTTATAGGCAAATGAGACTCAGAGACTCTTCTTCATGGGCGCTCTGAAAGCTAAAAACAATTTTAAAATAGTAACAGCATCTACCTCCTGGTTTGTTCCAAGGATAAAATAAGATATTTTGAAAGTACTTTGCAAACCTCCAAGTGCGATATAAAGGCTAGCTATTAATACTATTATTGTTGTTTTTGTCATTACTATGATTAGCTCGGACCTAAACAAGAATTCTTCCCTGTTGCATACCAGCAGTTAGCCAGCCGGCCTTGGCTTAAAGTCTCCAGGCAGAGAGAACCCTCTTCATCCTGCAACAGGCCACTTTAATTTAGCATAGATGTATTTGTTATGAATCATTTCCTTTTGTCAAATCTAAACCGGCGTCTTTGCAATTCTGCCCTCTGATGCCAAGCGCAACAAGTCAAATCCATCTTCCATATTATAGCCTTTCAAATCGTTGAACACAGCTATTATGACCCCAAATGTCAGTCGTTCAAGCCTATCAAAATTTGGGGGATCATGACTTTACCATCTAATATGTCAGCTGTTCTTCCCAGTTCTGTGTCATTCCCCCATCTGATATGCATGTCTTCTTCATCCAAGGCACTGTGGGGCAGTGACTGGTCCAAAGGCTGAGAACAGATATGTATTCTCTTCCGATCTCCTAGCTTTTCATTGTTTTTGTTGCATATATATTTGGAATCTAAAGCACCAAATGAGCTGAGGCTGTCAAGGAAATCTAAAGATAACAGAAAGAGCATTTTTAGTTAATTGGGAGGAAAACGAACATCAAAGAAAGCACAAGATTTTTGCTTAAAGTGGATGGGATGATAAGAACAGACAAGTGAAGGCAAGTATACAAAGGGCTGTCATTCTAAGGAAATACTTAGACTTGTTCTGTACAAGCTCAGAGTAGAGAAGTAGGAGCAATGAATGGGCAGAAGCTGCAAAGAGGCCAGTATAAGCTTCATGTCAGGAGAATTTTCCAGCAATCAGCTGTCTCCCACCTTGAAGGTCTTCATGTAGAAGGTGACTGACCACTTGCTGGGTATATTATAGTAGGTACTATTTTGTGTATGGGAGAGGGTACATGACTGCTGACGTCCCTTTGAACTCTCAAATTCTGTGATTCTGTGAATCACTTTCTACCCATATCATGTAAGCTGTTATAAAGACAGCTACATTTACCAAAAGAATTCAACAGCTATGGTGAAGCACTTCAAATATTTGTTAGTCCCATAATTGCTACATTCTTTTGCCTTCTACTTTCATGTATAGCGAGAATGTCATGATCCATACGATTCAGTTCCTCTAGTAATATGACAACTGCTGTTCCCTTGACAAATATCTAATATAAAGAGCATTAACATCCAAATTTGTAATATAGATGGTTTAAAAACTGCACCAATCTTAGTACCTTCTGTTCCCTGCTTCGCCACTCTAACAGTCAATGCAGAAGATTGGTTGTAGACCAATGTATATTTGTCTTCATTTCATGAGTTAGCATTACCAAAGAATTCATAACCAAGTTGCCTGGTCTACTGCCAAGACTATAACCAAAACCTTTCTAGCACTGAATTCACTAGCCTTTTGGAATCCAACCTCATCCCTATGCCAGTGCAGTATATAAGCAGGACTTTTTGGAGGTTCATGTGTAACATCTAAGGCAATTTCAACAGGGGCTATTGCCTTGCTAACAACTGTTCTGCTTTCACTTAAGCTCAAGTATCTTTTTTATTAAGCATCCTTAACTCAATTATTCTACTTCATCCCTCCCTTTCTGACCCAGCTCTGAGTGAGACATTCACTTCGAATTCAATTCAGTAAATATTTATTAATCTCCTATATCTGCAAGGTACTATGTTATGCTGGGGATAATTTTTTTTTAATGATGCTATTCCTACTCCTGAAGAAGGAGTTCGTATTTTACCAGGACAGCTAAGTGGCACAGTAGAGACAACACTAAGCTTGCAGTCAGGAAGACCTGAGTTCAAATATGACTTCAGACACTTATTAGTTGTGTAACCCTGGGCAAGTCACTTAATCCATTTACTTCAGTTTTCCCACCTGCAAAATGGCACAGGACCTATTTCCCAGGGTTGCTGGGAGAATCAAATGAGATACTAATTGTACAGTGATTAGCACAGTGCCTGGCACATAGTAAATGCTATATAAATGTTAGCTATTCTTAATATTATTAACTAATACAAAGGATAAGGTACACAAATATAATAAAAGACAGAATAGGATAGAAAGAACAAACTATATTAGGAAAAGATGGGAGGACAGAGAGGAGATAATAGCTTCTGAACCTTGAAGGAAAAGAAATCTACAGGGCAGATAAGAGGAAAGCAGACAGTTCAGGCAAAGGGGATCCCTGTGTGAAAGCACGGAGGCAGAAGATGATATGTCAAATTTTGAGAAAAAGAAGTAGTCCACTTTGATCAGAAGAGAGATAGGAAACAATATGAAAGAAGGTAGGGTGGAGCCAGATTGTGGAATACTTTAAATACCAGGCTAGAGAGTTTGTATTTTATCCAACAGCAATAGCAGCCCACTGGAATTTTTTGCTAAAAGCACAAAGTGAAATGCCAATGAAAATAATTCTCAATTGAAAGACTATCTTATTGACAACAGTAATGAAATATGGTACTAAATATACTGGAAAGTTTGGAAGGGAGTAAATTTGGAAAAAATATGATGTAATGAGGTCTACACAGCAGATTACAATCCATAAAAGGCTTCTCATTTTACACAACTTATTCTCTCACCCAAAACAGAAAGGAGGATGAAGAGTTTTTTTCTCATTTATCTCTGCCCTGAAGTACAGAGCCAATCTGCAAGTGTTTGGAAAAAAGAGAAGAAAAGAATCTAAAAACTTGATCTTGGGGCAAAAAAAAGGAACCATAAATAAATTCCCAAAGTGAAAATGGGGGAACAGATCCTGTTTCAAGTGGTTAACTCTACTAAACATTAAAAGAACAAGAAAAGTAGCAATGGTGTTAGATATAGAGAGCAGATCTCTAAGTCCTCCTCTGGAAGACTAGTTGTTTAACTCTGGGCAAGGAATATTACTTCTCAGTACTCTAGGCAACTCTCTAAGACTATAAATTGCAAAGAAAGAACTAGGTTGCATTGGTAGAAAGAGTTTCTTCAGCTGGGAGTTCCATATTGCAATGAAAACAACAGTCTAGTCCCTATTCCTATTTCAAGAACAAATAACTCTTGGTCTATAAAAACTATTTTTTTAAAGAGGGAACACTGAATTATTGGCTTCTATGCTGGGAAAACCTTGGCCAAAGTCCCACTTTTGGCATAAACAATTTGGTCCATCTGAATTTTCAAGGAGCTTGTTGCTTAGGCAAGGTTTTATCTCTTGTGCCAAGCTGTTAATTTCCTTTCCAATTCTCTCTTCTATAGTTTTATCATTCCTTTTCCATTTTTTCCTCAAGTATTCTAGTTTTCATTTATAAAGAAACATTTTTAAATTCTTATTTTAACTCTTACTTCATCTCTTCCAGGAATTCTAGCTGAGTTTATGCCAAAGGTGTTCTTTTCTTTTTTTGAGGTATTACTTATAAATGTTTTGGGGCCATTCTCTTCTGAGTTTGTGTCTTGAACATCAGAGGTAGAGCTTTTTTGTTTATTTGTTTGCCCATTATTCTAGCCTACTTATTGACTTCTGACTTGATGTTAGGGCTGGGCTATACCACACCTCTGCAGAGAAGTTCTGGGCTAGCCCTGTGGCTGTCTTCATAAAGTACTGATTACTGTGTTATTCCAGGATCTCAGAGACAGTCTGGGGACCTGTTCTAAGTGCTCCCAGAGTAGTCCAATCTAGGGCAAGGTCTGTTTGCTGGTCCCTTGATCTGAGTTCCAGCTGACCTGGTTTGGGTCTATGCAAGAGTAGACTGATGCTGGACTCCACTCCTACTAGCCAGCTAGTAAGTTTAGAGCAGCAGAATTATAGACTCCGCCTTGGTCCGAGATTCCTGCAGGCTGGACTAGATGCTGGAAATGAGACCCTGCTCTGAGTGTAGGTTCTGAGCCAAACAACTACTACTAGTAGATTCTGAACTTACTCCTTTTTCTGTATATGACCTATGGCCTTCCTTACCAGGAATGCTATCACACCTTAAACATCCCCTTCTCATTCTGCCCTGGATTTGTGACAAAGGGACAAAGGTTCACACCTCTTTGGGTCATAATGTCCCAGAGTGGGTCTTGGGCTTTCCCTTGTATACAGTGTTTCCCTGCCTGCTAGAATGCTCAGCATATAACATGCTTATGGCCCTACTCCAAACCTGGTGTTCTCAGACTTCCCTATGCCAAGTTTGGCTGCACAAAGGACTCATTGGGTCTTTTTCTGGATTTTTCCAGAATCCTAATAGCATTCAGTCTGGCATATTTTCTAGATCTGTTTAGGAGAGCGGGTACAAATGAGCTCACCATACTGCTTCCCACTGCTCCACAGTCTTGGCTCCACACTACTTGGCTAAAGGTTTATCAATTTCATTCATTTTAAAAAAACAGTTTTTAGTTTTATCATTTCTTTTCAGTTTATTTCTCCTCTCATTCTTGATATCTCCTCTTTATTTTGGGTTTACTTGTTGACTTTATAATTTTTAAAATGCATATTCTTTTATCAACCTTCCTTTTTTAGTGTATGTTTGTAAGGAAATGCTTTTCCCCTTAGGAGAGAATCTTAATATTAAAAATAATACTATTTAAAATTAGAAGAGAGGGAAATTGGCTACCTCTGACAGCTATGGGTAGAAGATATACTCTTAACCAAACAAGGGAAAGAGGCAATTACAAAAAGTAAAACCTAACTCTGATTACATGAAACCAAAAATCTTTTGCACAAACCAAATTTATCTAGGATAAGAAGGAAACAGGTTGAATGGGGACAAAATTCTTTATATCAAATTTATTTAATAAGGGTTTAGTATCTGTGAGAGTGTGTGAATGTGTGTGTGTATACAAAATCAACAGCCATTCTTCAATAGACAAGAGGTCAAAGGATCTAAAAAACCATTATGCAAAGAAGAATTTTAAATGATTAACAATCACATGAAAGAACGCTCCAAATCACTGAGAGAAATGCCAATTAAAACAATCATGAGGTTTTGACTCACACTGGCAATCTGACAAACATGACAAAAGATGGCAATAATCACTAGTGGATGGACTGTGGAAAGGTAGTAATGTAAGCAATTGTTCATCCAGCTGTAAGTTTGCACAACCATTTTGAAATTATGCAAATATAAATGCCTAAAATGTCCACACACTTTGACACAGAGATTCCATTTTGAGGTTTATACTTCAAGATCATTCATAGATTAAAAAGAAAGTTTGTGTGTGTGTGTATATACATATACATACATATATATGTATGTATATGTATATACACCAAAAAAGTTAAAGCAGTATTTTTTGTGACAGCAAAGAATTTGAAAGAAAGTAGATGCCTATTAGGGAATAATTAAACAAACTGTAGTGTATGAATATAATGAAATATTACTGTGATGTAAAAAAAATTAATGTAATGAATACAGATAAGCATGGAAAGATTTACATTAATTGATACAGAGAGAAGTAAGCAGAGCCAAGAAAACAACATACAAAATGACTGTTACAATGTAAATGGAAATAACAATCATAAAATACTAAAAGAGAATGCTACAAAATTACAAAGAAGCATGTCTTTAAAGAATTATGAGAAGACACTTTTGCCCTATCCCCATGAAAAGAGGTGAGAGGTTCACAAATGTTATTTCTTTTGCTTTTTTTTATCTTTAAAAATTGCTATTTGTTGTATAGGTTGGTTTTCTGAGAAGGAAAAGGAGAGGGACTTTGGGGAAATCTATGGTGATGTTAAAAAACAAAATACAGCAATAAAAACTTAAAAAAAAAAAGAAGGTAGAATTCAAGATGAGCATTTAGATTTCTGGACAAATAATATAAATAATAAAAACCATAAATCAACAAATGTTGAAAAGGCTTTTGAAAAGCACTCATTTCTATTAAAAACTCTAGGAAGAAAAGGCCTAAATGGACCTTTCCTTAACATGGCAAAAAACATCTACCTAAACCTAAGAGCAAATATTTCACACAATGGAGAAAATTTAGAAGTCTTTCTGACATGATGCCAATTATCACTACTACTATTTAACAAAATTCCAGATTAAGGGAATAACCACAGAAATGAAGAAACAAAATTAGCACATTAGCATTTACCAAAAATATGATGATTTTCTTAGGAAACTCTAAAGAAACAAACAAAAAGTTAATTGAAACAAATTCAGTAAAGTTATAGGACATTAAAAAAAAATTCACATTAAATCGTTGACATGCCCAGATATTACCAACAAAACCCAGCAGGAGGAGCTAGAAAGAGAAATTCCATTCAAAATAAGTAGAGAAGGTATAAAATACTTGGTAGTATATATACCAAAGTACATGCAAGAACTATATGAATCCAACTTTATCATAAAATACTCTTTACAAAATTAAGTTAGACCTAAATGATTGGAAAAGTAATAATTGCTTGTTGCTTAAGTACCGTCAACAAAATAAAAATCACATTTACTTAAATTAATTTACCATACCAACCAAAAACCAAAATAGTATTTTGTAGAGCTAGAAAAAAAAATAATTAAAAAAATTCACATGGAAGAATAAAAGTCAAGAATTTCAAGAATAATAACGAAAAAAGTGGAAAGGGAGGCTATCCATACTAGATCTCAATCTGTACTACATAGTCATAATCATTAAAATGATTTGGTACAGTTAAAAATAGAGAGGTTGATCAGTGAAAAAAATAGGTATATAACATACAGAAACAAATACAGTAAATATAATATTTGAATTAAACCTAAAGATTCTAGTTGTTAGGGGAAAGACTTATCTGACAAAGATTACTGGAAAACTGGACAGCAGGTTGGCAAAAATAGGTTTAAACCAACCTCTCACAGAAGACATCAAGATAATCTCCAAATGGAGATATATGTACCCTAACTAAATAAAGTCACATCATAAGTAGATTAACAGCAATGGTCATTTACTACTGAAGACTTGTGCATCGCATGACCTTCTCATCACCAACCCTGTCTTCCATTTACCTAAACGCAATAAAACTTCATGGATGCACCCTTGCAGAAAACAATGGCATCTAACAGATTATGTGATTGTAAGGAGAAGAGACAGACAAGATGTGAGAGTGACAAAGGCAATGTGTGGTGCAGAGTGCTGGACTGATCACAGACTTATCATTTCCAAGCTAAATATTCGCCTTCATCAAAAGTGCTGCCCCCAAGGCAAAATGACTACCAGAAGAATTTATGTCAACAAATTAGAGCTCTTCTCTGAGCATGTGAACAGTGTGCTGCTGACTTGGAGGGAAAGTCATGTCATAAGTAGATAAGGAATCAAGGAAAAAAATATTTTATGACTAGAGGAAGGGTTTAGGACTAAAGAAGTAATAGAGAAGACCACACAAAATCAAATACACAATTTTTGTTATATAATTTTGAAAAGTTCTATGCAAACCAATCTAATATATTTAAAATTAGAAGGAAAAAGTAAATGGAAAAAATATTTGTCATTAATTTCTCTGATAAAGGTCTCATATTCAAAATTCTTAAATTTATGAGACTGAGCCATTTACCCAGACATCTACTTTAACTATTGCCAAATACCACAAAGATATCAAAGACAGAAGAAAAAGATATATATAGATATAGATATATTATAAATATCTATAGATATATAGATATATAGATATACACACACACACACACACAAATATTTATAGCAGATTATTTCATAGTAGCCAAAAAGTGGAAACCAAGTGAGTGTCCATTTGCTGGAGAATGGCTAAACAAACTATGACATACCAATATAATAGATTATTACTATGCCATAAGAAATGATGAAATGGGCAATTGAAGAGGGAAATTTAGGAGAAGTTCTGTCAGGACAATTTATACAATAACCCCATGTGTAGAGAAAAAGGAAAACAATGCAATGTTTTTTTATGTTTATGCAATGATAAACTTAAGAACCCCAACAGACGTGATGAACTTGAGATATAGATATACATTTTCAGATATCAACAAAATAAGAATTTGTTTTACTAGACTACTTATGTTAGTGATGAGAGAGAGTAATTTAGCCTTTTGAATTTTAGGTGTTCAATTGAAGCAAAGATTTTGCAAAGGTAAAACTGACATGATGTGGCAACAGGAAGTCAAGAGAAGGACATGGTATAGATTTGAACTGATTCGCTAAGAGATCAAGATGGGGAAAGGAGAGTGTAGCCAATGCAAAGGTGATGACCTGGAAAACAAACAAAAGGTTGAGGGATTGTCAAATAAGAGTTTCTTTTTTACCTAGAAGGCGACAGGGAGCAATGAAGCTTCATGAGCAAGAAAGTGATATAGCCTATTCTTTAGGAAAATCATTTTGGCTTGTGTGTCCCTCCTTCATTCTCAAAGAGGACCATGACATCAAGATGATGACATGACTTGCAGCTGACTTTGATTTGAGTGAGGGAGGGCTGTGCAAGGTCAGCAACCTCACTTTCTTAACAGGGAGCAATGAAGCTTCATAAACAAGGAAGTAACAAAGTCATCCTATGCTTTAGGAAGATCAATTTGGCATTTACGTGAAGAGCTGAGAGAAAAAGAGAACAACTGTAAGCAGAGAAACCAAATAAGAAGTTATATATCGCAACTGTCCAGGTGAGAGGCGGAAAACCTCTAAACAAGGGTTTGGGGAATGGAGTGCTTCTCTGTGAGTGAGGAAAAAAGGGTTTAGAGTCAAAGAAATCGAAGAGATGAAATTGGTAAGATTTGGCCACTAACTGTATATGAGGGCATATCCCTCATATGGGACAAGCTGAGGACGACTGTCAGGGTGTGAACCTGTATTTCTACAAGTGAAGTCCTCCACAGAAACAGGAATACTAGAAAGAAAAGTAGCTCTAATGAACACATACTGAAATATTTTTGAATGATTTTTAACGTTAGTGATCTTTTCCTGATAGCCATTTCATTGAAAAATATTTCTACAAAATTTCAATAAAAAATATATCTATATGTTCAAAAAATCAAACATGTCTTTATTCCCCATGTAATGCTGTAATAGTTGAGAGTCTTATGAGTTCCACATATAAAATCATAGAATCTCAGAGCTGAAAGGGACGTTAGAGCACTGGACCTAGAATCTTAGCTGAATACTTAATAGCTGTGCGACCAAAGATGAGTTATTTCATTACTCTAACCACTTAAGGCTCTTCACCAGTAAAACAGGAACATCTGGAGAACCATATTATCTAAAGGACATTCTTGTATTTGGGTTTTGCTCAGGACACTGGCAAACAGAGGGCCCAGTTGAGATTATGTAATAAATTTGAAGTGGATCCAGTCAGCATGCTTTCATGATTTTGGTGTCTAATATGCCTCTATTTTATGCTTGTTTTAATACTTACTCAATACTCAAATGGATCTTTGATCTCATCAATTTAGAAATTCCCTCAAATTATGCCAACTGCAAAGCAATTTGTCTGTGAAAGTCTTGTCCAGATTCTCCAAAAACTTCGGAAGGGTTAGGGGAGGGAGAGGAAAGTGTTTTCTTGGCTTTTCTTGGTCTTTCATTTCTCTATTTCAACTTCTCATGAGAAACAGAGGATGGATATCTACCTGTCATCCTCCACTTTTGCCATTATATAGTTCTTTTCCTTTCATAGTATTCCTCGACTGACATCCTCTTCAAAAATTCTCATTGGTTAGATGTTTTACAATAACACCTACTATGTGCTTCTCCATTGCCCTATTGTGATAATCATCATTAGCTTTTGGTTTTTTGGATAATTTTCTGTTGCTTTATTAAGAATGGAAAAAAATGCATCATACTACTATGCAAAATTTAATTATATTCTGTTTAAAAGTGCCTTTTGAAAAAAAGTTATGTGGTATGACCTTAAAAAAAATTCCAAATTCCTTACAAGCTTTCATTCTCCCTTATTCCACATGGCAAATCAATTGCCAATTTTTTTCTATTCTTCCTCCACAGTATCTGTTCTATTCATCTCTTTCTTTCAGGTTACACAGCTGTCTTCCCTGTTCAGACCTTCCATCACCTCTTGCTCAGAATAGCCAACTAATGGTTTTTTCGGTCTCAAGTTTTTCCACTTTCCAAACCATCCTCCACATAGGTACCAAAGTTGACATTCCTAAAATAGTGTTCTGGCTAAGGCATTCCCTTACTCAAATCATCAGGGACACCCTATTACTTCTAAGATAAGTTACACACACACACACACACACACACACACACACCCTCCATAATCTGATTTCCATCTGCCTTTTTTTAATTTATTAATTTATTTTTAGCTTTTGACATTCACTTCCACAAGATTTTGAGTTCCAAGTTTTCTCCCCATCTCTCCCCTCCCTCACCCCAAGATAGCATGCATTTTAATTATCCCTTCCCCTAACCTATCCTCCCTCTTATCACATCCCTCCCTTCTCTTACCTCCTTCCCCTTTATTTTATTGTAAGGCAAGAAAGAGTTCTATGCCCCAATGCCTATATGTCTTACCTACCAGTTGCATGTAAAAACAATTTTTAACATGTTTTTAAAACTTTGAGTTCCAAATTCTCTCCCTTCCTCCCTCCCCACCTACTCCCAAAGAGAAGGCAAGCAATTTCACATAGGTCACACAGGTGTAGTCATGCAAAACACTTTCATAACAGTCAAGTTGTGAAAGATTAATTATATTTCCCTCCATCTTATCCTGTCCCCCCATTCATTCCACTCTTCTTTTTTGACCCTGTCCCTCCCCAAAAATATTTACTTCTAATTAACCCCTCCTCTCATTTGCCCTCCCTTCTATCATCCTCCCAACTGCCCCTTAACCCCTTCCCCTTACTTTTCTGTAGTGTAAGATAGATTTTCATACCAAATTGAATGTGCACGTTATTCTCTCCTTAAGCCAAATCTGATGAGTAAGGTTTATTCTTTGCCTCTCTCCTTCCCCTTCTCCTCCATTGAAAAAGATTTTTCTTGCCTCTTTTATGTGAGAGATAATTTACCCCATTCAATTTCTCCCTTTCTTCTTCTCCCAATATCTTCCTCACTCTTTAATTTTATTGTTTTTAGATATCATCCCTTCATATTCAACTCACCCTGTGCTCTCTGTCCATATATAAAATCCCTCCAACTACCCTAGTACTGAGAAAATTCTCAGGAGTTACAAATATTCTCTTTCCATGTAGTTATGTAAAGAGTTCAACTTTAGTAAGCCCCTTATGATTTCTCCTTTCTGTTTACCTTTCCATGTTTCTCTTGATTCTTGTGTTTGAAAGTCAGATTTTCTATTCAGTTCTAGTCTTTTCATCAAGAATGCTTGAAAGACCTCTATTTCATTTTTTTTATTTCCTTTTACCCTTTAGTATTTTACTTAGTTTTGTTGGGAAAGTGATTCTTGGTTTTAATCCTAACTCCTTTGACCTCTAAGATATCATATTCCAAGTTTTTTGATCCATTAACATAGAAGCTGCTAGATCTTGTATTATGCTAATTGTATTTCCATAATATTCAAATTGTTTCTTTCTGAATGCTTGCTTTTTTTCCTTGAACTGGGAGCTCTGGAATTTGACTACTATATTCCTGAGAGTTCCTTTTAGGATCTCTTTCACGAGATAATTGGCGGATTCTGTCAATATTTATTTTACCTTCTGGTTCTAGAATATCAGGGCAATTTTCCTTGATAATTTCTTGAAAGATGATATCTAGCCTCTTTTTTTGATCATGGTTTTCAGGTAGTCCAATAAATTTTTAAGTTCTCTTTCCTGGATCTACTTTCCAGGTCAGTTATTTTTCCAATGAGATATTTCACATTGTCTGCTATTTTTTCATTCCTTTTGTTTGGTTTTATAACTTCAGATTTTTCATAGTCATTAGCTTCCATCTGCTCCATTCTAATCTTCAAGGGTTTATTTTCTTCAGTGAGCTTTCAGACATCCTTTTCCATCCAACCAATTCTGCTTTTTAAGGCATTCTTTTCCATGTTGGTTTTTTGGATCTCTTTTACCATGTAGGTTAGTCTATTTTTTTAAGGTGTTATTTTCTTCAGCATTTTTTTGGTCTCCTTTAGCAAGTAGTTGACTCATTTTTTCATGATCTTCTTGCATCAGTCGCATTTCTCTTCCCAATTTTTCCTCTACTTCTCTTACTTGATTTTCAAAATCCTTTTTGAGCTCTTCCATGGCCTGAGACCAATTTATATTTTTCTAGGAGGAAGTCTTTGTTGTCTTCTTTTGCTTGTATATTTTGATCTTCCTTGTCTGTAGTCTGATTCTTTTTTCTAGTTTTTTTGTTCATTTCCCCAGTCTTTTACTTGAGTTTTGATCTCTTTGTCAAGATAGTTCTCTATTTCCAGTGATGGTGGGAGGGCGTGGTGTCAGTAGTTCAATCCCCCACAATCTGTGGGCCTAGACCTCCAGAAACAGTCACTGCTGCTGCCCCTGCTGTTGCCGTGGCTGATGTGGGCTCCTCTACCCCCTCCACAGTCTTGGGGCTGGGACCAGATCATTCTACTCTCTCACACAGGCCTGAAAGGTTTTTTCCACTGACCTTCCAATTTGTCCTCAGCATTTTGGGTTTGTGAAATCTGGAAATCTCCACAGGTGCCAGAGATTCAGTCCCCCCCTGAGGCCTGCTCAGGTCCTTCTGGCACAGCCCCACACAGATCTGTGCTCTGCTCCCAGCATGGCACGATAACTGCTTCCCCTCCAACTTCTAGGCTGTCTTGGGCTGGATATTTGCTTCACTTTCATTCTTTGGGTTCTGTGGCTTTAGAATTTATTTAGAGTCATTTTTACAAGTATTTGTAAATACTTGTTTGGTGGGAGAGGTCTAGAAGTCTCTGCTTTTACTCCACCGTATTGCCTCCTCCCCTCCCATCTTTAACTCTTCAGAGGCAGGGGTGTTTCTATATCTTGCTGTCATATAGTGACATCAATAAAATATCAGTACTGAAAAAAATTGGCTTTTGCTTTCATCATATTAGGATCAGTAAAAGAGCTTTGAAATTTTCTGAAAACAATCCAGTCCACTATCTTCCTTTTTAATCCCAGGTCCTGCTAACTTTCCATCTTTACTATCTCATATAGATATGCATACTGAATAACAAGCTCTATGAAGTACTTACCTTATCAAAATGCATGCTAAAATCTGGGCAACAGACACTTCATCCATGGATGAACTCTTTGGAATGAACACAGATTTTTTTCAGGAGGCTTTGCATATTCTTAAGCCTTGATGAAAGCAGCAATGCTGTCTACAAACAATATAATGTGGAGCATTTCACTGTATACAGGGAAACCCTTCTTGATCTGGACTGAGTTGGATTTCCTCCAACGCAGTGGCAAATACTTTGGCAAACATATATTTCTCACCCAACTGCACTCCATGGTTTCATCATGGTCTCCAGAAACTCATCATCCTGCAACATCAACTCTGAAACTCATACCTCCTCTGTATCCCTTTGCCCCTAGAACTCCTCTATCCCTCTGACTGGAGAGTGGACATTAAAGAACTCCTTCCAGATCTTCCATTTATGAAGGGAGTTCAGGGTAGCCATCTCATAATTTCTCACTCAGCTACAATCTGAACTTCACCAAGCCCCATGCTTTGTTTCCCACTCCCTACCATTTTTCAGCTCCCTTTACTGTGTTGTCTTTCCTGATTAGATTGTCTGCTCCTTGAAAACAAGGACAATCTTTTGCCTTTCTTTGTATTCCAAGCTCTCAGTACAATGCCTGGTAATTAAAAGGAACTTAATAAATGTTTACTGACTATCCACCTCTGTTTTACGCCTCATGAGATGTTTGTTATTGGAGGATCACTGAACACAGTCTTTCTGTGGTTATATCTTCCAAGTTATTCTGAAAGATCTTCATGTACTTGATCCAATCCATCTGCTTTTTCCATCTTTGTTCTTTTTTACTGTCATAGCTACTTCCTCTATAAGCATATCAAATGGACTATAATATTATGGTCCAAATGTGGTTCTGTAGTCCTTGATGGAAAAAAACATTGTGTTGTAAATCTTTTGCATTTTTCTTCTATTTGCAGTCTTCCTTCCATTTTCAAAATCAAATATTATTGGAAAGACTGCTTGGTTCAAAAGCTGGCTTTACCCTTTGTTGTTTTCTCTGCTTCATGAAACAATAATACTTATAATCATCCATCATCTTTCTTCCTAAGATTTTATAGATGAATTCATACACTAACCTGGTGCTGTCTTTACCAGCCATGTCTCTCCATTTGGCAAGTAAGTCACATGTTTGCTGACTCTTTTCCTCATTATGGTGATTCATTTATGCTGGTTTAACATCTGGATGCAACGGTCCATATACATGCTATTTCTGTGGTCCATTTTTCATTTTTAATAATTTGCTTATATAATTCAGTGTCAAATATTGCACTATGTCTTTTTTAAATTATTATTCTTTGTTTCTTTTTATTTCTTTACTTATTTACTTATAAATTGTGATCATTGTTCTAACAATTCAATGGTCTGATTGTACACATAGCCTCATTTCATATTAATCCTTAAACAAAGGTGTCTCTGATTTTTTTTTAATTTGGAATACAGATATCTGATACTTTGGGAATTCCCAGTTTATAGTAATTTCTATACTATCGTACAGGGTTGTTATGAGGAAAACATTCTATAAATCACTTATGCATGTGAGTCATGATTACTGGGAAGCTGAAGCCTCCATGAATTAAATAACTTCTCAAAGAACATATAACTAGTTAGTATCAGAGAATTAAAACATGTATGCCACATTTTACTCCTTCTAAGCTATGTCCCAGAAAAATCAACTGGAAGATGATGGTTTGGATCCATATATGGGAGATCCAAAATTCTTGGTGGAGAAAAAAAGGTGTATTGAAATAGTTTTTGCTAATCTTTTCCATCTTTTTTCTAGTCCCCCTTCCATTTTCATCCTTGAATACACTTAGGATGGGTAGCTAGAGGGTACACTGGAGAAAGCACTGGACTTGGAAGTCAGGACAATCAAGTATTGACTCTGACAATAACTAGCTACGTGACCCTGTGCAAATCACTTAATGTCTCTCAGTCTGCAAAACAGGGTTAATAATAGTACCTACCTTACAATGTTGTTGTGAAGATTAAATGAGGTTATACAAAATATAAAGTGTTTTGCCACCCTTACAGTACTAATTAAATGCAAGCTATTAATAGTGTTGTTGTTAGTTATCCACAGACCTTTTGCTACAAAAATTGTCAAAATTTTATATCATTGAGCAACTATATTATAATGTAGTACCTGAGAAAGAACTACGAATATGATTGTACATGTATAACTATATTATACTGCTTGCTGCCTTGGGGAGGAGGAAGGAAGGGAGAGAGGGAGAAAAATTTGGAACTCAAAATCTTACAAAAATGAATGGTGAAATTATAATGTAGTATAACTATTTAGTTCTGGAGACTGATTTAAAATTCTCCATGTCATATCCCAAAGATTTTTAAAATAACGAAAAAGGGGAAAATATAGAGTATTTTTACTCCCTTAAGTCTAACAAAGAAATTAAAGTAAAAAAGAACATCTCTAAAGTCTGTTCCAGTTCACTACAATCTATTCTTTTTAATTCTTTTGGATGTGTCACAGCTCCACAAAGTAAAAATTCAGACCCAAAGAACATCAAATTCTTCATTTTGTATTCACTTCTTTCTGTTCTTTTCAAAATAGCCTGATCCACTGAGTTTTTGCCTCCCTCTGAATCTGACACTATCATATGAGATCCAGTCTCTAAGTCAGGTAACCTGTCATTGTTCCCTGTTAACCCGGCATCTCCTTCAGGATAAATGGTATTGGGTCCATCTGCCACCACTAACCTCCTCCAACATGCATGTCAAACACAAATGGAAACAGATCACTGCTAGCCACATAGTGACTTAGAGAACCACAAATTAACATCATCTATATTGTAATGTGTTTTTACTTATTTTGTTAAACATTTACTAATTACATTTTAATCTGGTTAGACCTTCACTCCCAAGTTTGATGTCTCTGTTCTACAGAACTTCATCTGTCATGAGACCAAAAAGAAAGATTTCACAAACCCATTGCACATTAAGTGACCACAAGCTTCTGTTCTCTTCTCTTTACTGAAGTCTACATCCCAATACATGGATTCCCATAAGCACCACAAGGCACTAAGCATTTCTGCTTTCCTCTTTACAGGTATCTGTTGGCTTTACCTGTCTACAAGTGAAAGTACTTCAAATTGCTCTGTATCTTGCAGCACATATATAATTCACATGATTATTCTGCTCAAGGTATTGGCTTAAGATAACATATTCCAATGGCTCTTCTATGCTATGCTTTGTGTGGAAATAAGGAAGAAAATCAGAGCTTTCATCTTTTGTTTATCAAGTTCATTTCTATTTTCAGGAGTGAAAAGAACAAATTTCCATCGGCCTTAATTGATTACTATCTACCAGGAATTAAAGAGGATTATTCATGAATTCATGTAAAATGCTTCATATCTTATCTTACAGCTATTCTTACTAAAGTTTTTACACTTTCATGTTTTATCTTAAACTGTCAAAGCTTTTATAAGAATGTCATAAAAAAGGTATCAGGTTCCATATGCAGGTATTCTCAGATATGTCTTTGTACAAAAAGGACTGCTTGTACAGTAACAATACTGATGTTATTATGTCTTTCAAGTTATATTTATAAACCTACAACTCAATGGGAAAAAATAGTTTTCATTATTATCAATGTATCTATTTTGCTCCTGCAGGAGCTCTCCTGCCAAAAATTATAAATGTATAGAATAAAAAAAGTTTTTGAAGAATAAGTGAAATGATTCCTGCAGTAGTGGAATTTTTTAAAAATCTTATATAAGACTAAAATGCTAAGGCTAGTTATAAGTTCCATGGTGCTTCTTGAAAAAAAAAATTGTATATAAAATCTATTTTGTAGTCCTTTCCTTTACCTTTGTTACCAATCCAACCTCCTGACAACTAAAATATTAAACTGCTTTTCATGACAATTAAGAGAAAGCTAAATTATGCTAAAATCAAAAATTGTATAAGAAGCTGAGTTACAGAAGTAAATTCAGCTTTGGAAGAATTCATTACTTGTCACAAAAGAAAATTTCCGAGTCCCTTATTTTTCCATGATTCAAGTTAAGACAAACTTTAGAGGTAATGAACATGTATAAAATGAACAAATTTATCATACTATACATTAATGTGCAAAAACTCAAAACAGACTATGCATAAGCACCATTTGTTCAAGTCATATTACAATAAATTAAATCATTCTTCATGCCAAAAGCATTTTCTTTAGCAAACAACCAGAAATTTCAGTCAGATGTTTCCATAACGAAGTGGGGGCAGGATCTGCTGAAGGTTGATGAAGCATGAAAATTATAATCTAGAGGAAGCCTAAATAAAGAGAATATAATGTGGGAGAAAAGGCACGGCAAATCTCAAAGGATCATATTGCAGATGTTAAAATTACAGTCAGTCTCAAGAGCTCATCAAGTTCATCCACTTGTCTTTGGGGAGTTAATGTGCCCACTTCATAGAATAGGAAACTGAGGCCCTGAGGTTAAACGACTCCAGACTATGTAATTAATTAGAGAAAGAAAAAAGACTAAGGTATCTCTTCTCCTATTACTTTGTTTTTCTATAGTTCCCTCTTAATGGTCAGTGTCACAGTAGATGAAGTGCCACACTCAGAAATTGGGAAGGTGTGGTTTTGAAAACTGCCTTAGATGCTTGCCAGCTGTGTAACCCTGGACCAATAATTTAGCTTCTATTGCCACAATTTCCTTCCTGTGAAATTAGGAAGTTAGATTAAATGGTTTTTAAGGTCCCTTCTAGGTCTAAAACTATGATTCTATGGGTTAATAAGTTATAATAGCAATAACCAATGTAATATATGTTACTGCTGCTACAAAATATTCATATTCATTCATGAAATAACTGAATGACCTATGTGGAAAATACTAGAAAATACTACTTACCTTTCTGCTTGAAGTTTAGTAGTTTTTACAATTAAATCTTGGGTCTGCTCTTTTGCTGCCTGAAATTATAAAGAAAATTCACTTTGTGAATGCATCAAGATATATGACTCTTTCTCTTTCTAAAGAAAAATAGGAGGTAGTGTGGCATAATGGATACAGTCTTCCCCTCCCACTTCTAACACTTACTAGCTGTGTGACATTGGACAAGCCTATGGGCTAATAAAATCAATGTGTTTTAATCTGTAAGAGACACCCTTAGCTTCTCACTTATCCACCCTCTCATTTTATATATACCCACATATAAGATGGCTTACCTGTCTTCCAAGCCTACAGAGCAGGTTAGAAGCTGCAAATGAGCAAGAACTGAAGATTGCTAGAAGCAGGTATATACAAGGTAGGAAGAGGTGACAAGGAAGACAGACACACACACACAAACACATATACACATGCTTATACACACATACAAACATTTAATAATGGACACAAGAATTAGAAAAGTAGAAAATGCTAGGAGCATTCAGCACTAGGACTCAGGACTACACATTTCAACAATCCTACATTGTACAAGACAATAACTTATAATCATTGTGATGTTAAAATCAACAAGAAAGATTTAAATTATGTTTAATTTATTTGTTTAAGAAGGCAGTGAGTAGAGCTGAGATATCACATTTAAAAAAAACATTTTCTTTAAGAATGGTTTAAATTGTTTTTTTAAAGTTTGGGCACAATAATTTTAGCTGTCAATCACTATCAAGCTTGCAGTGTTTCTTTTATTTTAACTGTATCCTATACGCCTAGTGCAGTGCCAGAAACATAGCATTCCTTTAAAAGCTTCCTGATCGATTTCTAATTATTTAAAAATTTTACTTATGTGAAACATGCCGATGCTTACACAATGATATTAAATAAATGAGGGGTTATGCTATATTTTTAAATATTATCATAAAATTTAAAAAGAGAAAATAGTAACCACTGATTCTTTTTTTATCCTAACATTTTTATTTTTTACATTTTATCATGAATCTTTTGGAAGTGTTTTGGTTTAGACTATTACACTGCAGAGAACAGCTAGGTCATTCACAGTTCTTCATCATGTAATATTGCTATCACTGTGTACAATGTTCTCCCGATTCTGCTCAGTTCACCTAAGTCTTTCCAGTCTGCTCATCACTTCTTACAGCACAACATAACTCTATTACAATCACAGACCACACCTTGTTCAGCTGCTCTTCAACTGATGGGCACCCCTCAATTTCCAAAGCTTTCCCACCCCAAAAAGAACTGTCATACAATTTTTGTATAAATAGGTCCCTTATCTTTTTTTTTAATATCTTGGACACAAATCTGGTAGTAGTATTTCTGAATGAAAGAGAATAAACAGTTTGATAGTCTTTTGGGCACAGTTCCAAACTACTCTTCAGAATGGCTGGATCAGGTCACAACTCCACCAACAGTGCATTAGTGTCCCAATTTTCCTACATCCTCCCCTTATTTATAATTTTCCATTTCTGTCATACTAGTCAGGCTGGCAAGTGTGAGGCAGTATCTCAAGAGTTGTTTTGATTTGACAGCCACTGATTCTTAAACAACACAAACTATTCACATTTTATTATCAACTGTTTTTCAGTTTAATGAATTCTTGGTTCTCAATTTAAAAACTATTTGTATTCAAATACAGGTATTATATAAGTGTATATATAGGTATAAAAAGCATAGGAATAAATGAAGTCTTTCTTAAAATGATAAGCAGTATCTATTTAAAACTAAAAGCAAGTATTATCTGTGATGGGGTGGGAGGGGTAATTTGAAGCCTTCCCAATAAGATCAGGGGTGATCACCACTATTATTCAATATTGTACCAGAAATGCTAGCTATAGCAATGATACAAGAAAAAGAAATGGAAGTAATAAAAATGGGCAATGAGGGAACAAAACTATCACTCTTTGCAGATATGACGGTACACTCACAGAACCCTAAATAACTAAGTAAAAAACTAGTTGAAACAATCAACTTCAGCAAAGTTGCAGGATATAAAATAAACCCACATAAATCAACAGCATTTCTATATACTACCAACAAAACCCAGATAAAGAGAAATTTCAGTTAAAATAACTGCCAACAATATAAAATACTTGGGAGTCTACCTGCCAAGACAAACCCAGGGATTATATAAACATAATTGCAAAACATTTCTCATACAAATACAGATTTCAACAATTGGAGAAATATTAATTGCTCATGCGTAGGCCAGGCCAATGTAACAAAAACTACAATTCTATCCAAGTTACTTTACTTATTCAGTGCAATACCAACCAAACTACCAAAGAAGTATTTTATAGAGCTAGAAAAAAATAAGAACAAAATTTATGTGGAAGAACAAAAGAACATCAAGGGAATCAAAAAACAATGTGAAAAAAGATGGTTTAGCAATTCCAGATTTTTTTTTAATAACAATGGCACTTTATTTTTTCTCTATGTATACCCAACCAGTTTTCCATCCCTGTCCTTCTAGGACAGAAAGCAGGAAGGGACTTTTTAATCCAACTCCTTTGTTTTTTGGTTTGTTTCCTATTTTAATTTTTAAATTAATTTTATTTTTAATTTATGGAATAAAATAAGCATTTCCATAACACAATATACTAAAAAAGATGATCGCCCATGAAAATACAAATCTATTATGGGCAACTTGCTATTCTTTATAAAGTTATCATGTAAATTTTTTTCCCTTGCCACCTCACCCTAGAGATGGCTACCATGAGATACAAATATATATGTATACAGGTGTTTGTATATACGTATCTATATACATAAATGTGTGTATATATGTGTCTGAGTGTGTACATGTATATGTACATATATGTGTGTACATACACATATTATATATGTATAGGTTATGTTATATATAACACACACACACACACATAACACATTTTATTTTCCCCAGATCTCCAAATGAACAGAACCGAATTGAAGTTTGGACTAGCATGCCTTAGCACAGATTCACAATCCTAATGCCTTTCTGAAACTAAATCTGCCTTAGATTTCCAGAAAAAAATAATAATTGCTTCCATGCTTTCCTGGGGTAAGAAAGGAGCTGGAATATTTATTACATTTCTAGTAAACTGAAAAATAGGTAGAGAATTATTACATAAGGGAAATGAGAAAAGTTAATCACATAAGAGAAAGACTGAAAAATTCAAATAGTCCATATAAGGAATTATGTTGAAACTTGAAACACAATGTAGGTGTAATAAATAATACATTTGCTTGACAGAGGCTTGAGAGAAATCCAAAAATCTTACCCTACCTTCAGGCGACTTGTCATGTCTTGACAACAGCTGTTCATTGCTTGAACATCTTCATTTATGCTTTCAAGCTCCTAAAAAAATGGAGGAAAATTTTTTTTTTTTAACTACCGTACATACTGCCAAGGAAATGTATACTTCTTTTCTCTTGAAAAGTCTTAGCTATCCACCAAAACAGACTTTCAGAACTTCTGATACTTATGTTTGGCTTTATTTTTATCATTTAAAAAATGTTTTGCCCTGAGTAATAGAACAAAATGGATTATCTTAGTACAGAGGAAAGAGCACCAGGTCTGGAGTCAGAGAAACTGAGTTAAAATGTCACCTCTGATACTGTATGTATATATATATACACACACATATATATATGTATATATGACACCATATGTGTTTATATATGTGTGTATACAAATATCTGTTTACATATATGTGTATGTGTGTATGCATATATGACCTTGGGCAAATCACTGAACCACCCTGAATATTAGTTTCCTTGTTTATAAAATAAGGAGATTGAACTAGATGGTTTCTGAAGTCCCTTCCAACTCTACATCTATGATTCCATAATCTTTTCTGCTCAGATTGGAAGGCAAAGAGTAATTCTTTATGTAACAATTAGCTCCTAATTTTTCAGGAGCAAGAAGTAAAGAACAAGAAACAAAAATTCTTGCCACCACGGTCCTTGGCATTATCAAATGGTTCAATATGAGAAATATATATGGTTTTAATCAATAAAAATGGCATTAGAATAAAATGTATTACCATTAGTTTTGACACTAAACCCTAGTTTATTACATTTAACTTGTGGCTGAAGCTTCTTATGTGTGTTTCCTTCTCCCATTAGAATGTGATGCTCCTTGTGAGCAGGATCTTGTTATTCTATAATAAGCACTTAATTTAATACTTTTTCATTCATTTATTAATGATATTTATTTTTTAAAGTTTTATTGATGCCTTCTGTGTCACTAATTTCCCAATAAACCCCCAATGTTGATCTCTCCCTTGGAACAACCAAAAACAGCAAAGCAAAATCAACCACAATTGCATGTGACAGCGTATTTCACATCTCACACTGTCACTTCCTCACCTCTCCAAAGTGAGGAGGAAGATATTTCATCGTTCATTCTGTGGGGTTGAGACTGGTCATTGAAACTGATCAGCATTCAGCCACTTTTTGGTACTTTATTGTTTTTTTCTTAAAGTATTTCAGTCACTATGTATTTTCTTCCTATTTTTGATTACTTCACTCAGTGTCAGTTCATACAAATCCTTCCATTGTGGAAACCTTTCTACTAACTTCTGACAAAGAACAGAAGCAGAAAGATTTGGTTTTTTGCCCTCATTAACTTATGTTATATAATTTAGAGTGTCATCCTTACTTAGAGCTTCATTCCAATGTCAAAATCAAACACCAAAGATTTGGGATCCCTGGGCCGCCTACTACTACTACTACTACTACTACTACTACTACTACTACCAGTAATAACAATAGCTGACCTTTATGTAACACTTCCTATGTGCCAGGCACCATGCTAAGTACTTTTGCAGTATTACCTCTTTTGATCCTTACAACAAACCTGAGAGGTAGGTGTTGTATTTTACAATTGAAGAAACTGAGGCAAATAGGTTTGGTGACTTGCCAGAGTCACACAGCTAAGTAAGTGACTGAGGCTGAATTTGAATTCAGATCTTCCTGACTCCAGGCCCAGGACTCTATCTACTATAAAATCTAGCTATCCCTAATAACTCTACTCTAATGCTGACTACCAATTCTACATTGCAGTATTTCCTACTGAATTTAAGTTCCCAACCAAACAGAAAACCAAGTTACAAAGGAAAGAGTTCCAACAATGGAAAAAGGTTCTTCATGGTACTTTATAACAGACTCTCCTACCTCTGAAACTCAAATCTGTTGGGAAACAGGCCCCAGAAAAGGGGAAAAAATGAAGCACCAGGTAAAGCTGTAAAAAAATGGCTGTTAGTTTTATACAATGAACTATGAAACTTCTGAGAATAAATAATCTACTTATAAACAAATGAAAGCTACATAATTCATTCTAGAATTGAAATGTATTCTCTCTGTGCTATGATTCTTACATTGAAAATTTCATAAACCTAAACTCTAGAGATAATATTTCTTATATTCTATTATATACAAGAGCTATTCTAACTCATAAAATTAAGTCCTGAAGTTGTTTTAAACTAATCAGTTACTATTACTTCAAAATATTTATCAAATAGTAGCAATTAGTCAATATGAAATCCAAGAACAGTGAGAGAAGATTCCAAACTACCCAAACAGTTCTAACATTTGTTTTAGATGCCACAGTTTATTTAATAAAGCAAAATTGTGAAAGATAATCCAAACTATAAATGCAAGCAATATTCTTTTTTAAAATTAAATTTTACTTTTTTGGTTAAAAAGCAAGTTCAAATTATAGTTTCACTAATGGCAAACTCAAGAAATTGTACAGTTCCCACACAAATGTAACAAATTCATAAAATAAGCAAATTATTGCTTCTGTCTTCATTTGTAAGTGAAATTACTGTGATGGATTTCATTTTTATGACAACTATCAATGCATTTTCTGAAGTATTTACTAGGCATTTCCTTACTGTTAGTGAAACCACATAAAGGTGCTATAGTAATTAACCTGGGTTGTAAACTTAGTGAGTAAAAATCTTGTATATTGCCATGTTTTATAAAATAAGTCACAAAATACGGGCATATAAAACATTAAAAAATTGGTCTCATCTCATGTTGAACACTCTATTTATCTGTGATAAAATAATATTTCCCAGGTACTCTGATATTATTTAGGATGCAGAGTCAAGATAGTTACAACTCAACTCAAATTTAGAACAGCTATTCATGGAGAAGTATTTTAAACCACAGGACACTTTTTTCTGGAAAAACATTCAAGAAAAGCATACTCACAGCTAGACCAAACATTCATACTAAAGTCTCTTAGAATCTAAACTAAATCTGTCTATGAAACAGTGGAAAGTAGAGATCTGTAACTATACAAGAAACCAGAACCATCTAAATTATGTATTCTGTCACAGGTAGAAAGAAGAAAATAAAAGTTTTAAGATTCTAACAGATGGTAAATAGCAAATATTTAAAGCAAATCCATAGTATTATACCTCCTTTACTTCCTTGAATATGCTCACAAATTCTTCATTGATGGCTAAACTTCTGCGTTCGATATCTCCACGTAAATTTCTTCTGGTGCGTAAGCTATTTTCCACAAAAAAGGTCGAAAGTGCCTTGAGAGCTTCTAGCATCTCCTAAACAATAGATAATAAGCATCAAAATCTTATCCTAATAAATCAGTTCTATCTATTTAAAAATATTTTCTAATTCCAAGTCAAAATATAATGAAATGATGCCTGCTATTTTTATTACACTACCTTTAAGTCTTCACCAATCAGTGCATGAATTAAATAATATAAAAAGTTAACCTATTTCAGGAAGATAATGACATAATATCACATCACAACCTTTCCAATATTTGAAGCCAACTACTGCATTCCTAATAAATCTTTCTCTTTTCCAGGCTGAATATCCCTGGTTCCTTCAACCAATCTTCAACATGGCATGGTCTCCAGTGCCCTCAACATCCTGGTTGATCTGACCTAGATGCACTCATTTATCAAGGCTCTTCCTTGAATGATAAGAATTCAACACAATACTCGATATGTAATCACTTCCTTTATTTTGCTATTAATATATCCTAAAATAAAAATAATGTTTTTTCATTGCCATGTTCGCCCTCAGATCTTTTTCACTAAAAATGTTATCTGACCATGCCTTTCCTCCAGTTCTGTACTTGAACAGATTTTTAATTAATAAGGAGGACAGAAAGAAATCAAAGATGATTTGAGGTCCTAGGCCACCTGTCTTTTTGACTAAATTCTAAATTTTATGATCCTGTGAACATTCAAGGTACTTTGCACTTAACTGTATTCTAATTTGCACTATATTCATATGGTTTTGATGACTGCTCTGTATTAATTAGTATATGACCTCAATGGAGCATGTCACTCATCATCTCTGGACCCTGGTTTACTCATCTGTAAAATCAGAGAGTTGGACTGGACGATCTCAGTACTATACCTTTTAATACTAAAAGCCTACAAAGGCTCTGAAAATTTATGTAGAGCTTCCAAGAAATTCTAGAGATTCTTCCATTTGAAGTTTCAGAATTACAAAAAAGGATGGTATGAGAAAATATTTTTTAATAATTCTGGGTCTGATAACAATCATGAATAAAACAACTAATTTTAAATAAATCTTTATTCAAACCTATAATTTTTTTTAACACAAATAACAACCTATACAATTTTTTTAAACCTGAGAAATAATACTATTCTAAAGTAATCATAAATTCCATAAAATTAAAGTCTAACTAAATACTGACATAGAGAATAAATTGTTTGTTAAGAGAGCTACAATAATATTTGCTGCATTTTCATTAACATAGCCTGGGCATTCCTCACTAGAATAACTCATTTTTATGTATTTAAACACAACAAAGGAAATGGCATAGGTAATTTCAAATAGAAAATCACTACTATAAGCACTTTAGAAACTCTCTAAGATTGTAAGTTGTAGAGCAGGTAACAACTTTCACAAATAGAGTTTCTTCACTGGGAGTTACACTAATGAAATCATAACCCTAATCTCCTTCTGCAACTCCCCTTCCCAAAAGAGTACTACAGCTAGGTGCTGCAGCAGATAGAGAACCAGTGCAGGAGTCAGGAGGACCTGAGTTCAAATCTCACCTCAGACACCTGACACTCACTGGTTGTGTGACCTTAGGCAAGTTACTTAACCCCAACTGCCTCATCTTGGGTCATATCCAGTCATCCTGATGAATATCTGGTCACTGCATTCAGATGGTTCTGAAGGAAAAGTGAGGTTGGTGACCTGAACAGCCCTCCCTGACTCAAAATAAAGTGCAAGCCATATCATTTCTCTGACAACATGGTCTTCTTTGGCAAGGAAGGACACACACGTTCACTACAGTACCCAGTAGCAAGAATGGTTACTACTCAATAAATACTTGACAAGATAAATAACTCACAAAATAGTAATTAGATATTTTATTTTTCTAAATCAGGCTTACAGGTAGGCAAGTAGAGTTTATTTTCGATTACCAAAGAACTGAACCAGAAAATTTCAAAATTTCCTCTCCATATTTTTAAACCTATATTATATGCTGTCACTGCAATTTCCATAGTACCCTGAAGTTTCCAAAGTATTTTGTTCATAGCCACCATATTAAATAGATAGTACAAGAAGAACTAAAACTCAATCAATCAATAAACATTTATTAAGCATCCTGGGGAAAAAAGATAGTCCCTGGCCTCAAGAAGCTCAAGTCTAACGGGTAGATAATGAACAAACAACAAATATACAAACAACCTATATAGAGGAAAAATAGGAAATAATTAACAGATGGAAGGCACTAGAATTAAGAAGGGTTAGGAAAGACTTCCTGTAGAAAATAAGATCTTAATTGGAAATTAAAGGAAGCTGGGGAAAGGGATGAGAAAAATGGAGCATTTCAGGCATGGGGGATAACAAGAGAAAATGGCTAGAGCCAAGAGATTCAGTACCTTGCTCCTAGAGGAATAAGGGGGCCATTGTTCCTGGATCAGAGCAGAGGATTTTGTATTCAACCTTGGAAGTGACAGAAAGCCACTGAAGTTGATTAGACCTGTGCTTTAGGATTTGGTGGTTGTGGAATGGAGGATGGACTGAAGTGGGAAAAGACTTGAGACAAGCAGACCCACCAGCTGCCTACCGTGATAATCCAGGCAAAAGATGATTAGGGCCTGCACTAAAGTGGTGGCAGTGTCAGAGGAGAGAGATATGTATTCTAATAATATTGCAAATGTAAAATCAACAGATCTTGGCAAAAGATTAGATGTAGATGTGAGAGACAGTGAGGAATCCAGGATTACTCCTAGGTTGTGAACCTTGAAAGAGTGGAAAGAGGGCACTTCCCTCAAAAGGAATATGGAAGTTGGAGGTGGGGGCAGGAAGGTGGATAAAGGGAAAAGATGATTCAGTTTTAGATATGATGAGTTTAAGATGTCTATGGACATCTAGTTCAAGATGTCTGAAAAGAAGTTGGAGATGAGGGTTACTGAATAGTGGAGCCACCTCCATCTCCAGGGTAAAACCCTGAATTGTCAATATAGAACAAGGCATATTCCATCTTCCCTGCCCTCAATCAGTGAGCTGAGGGTGCAGAGAGTGACTGGATTGATGATTCACAAATTGATTCTAGTAGTGTTTAGGAGAAGAAATTGAGAAATACTCCTTTGGCTAGGCATAAGGAATAGGGGAAAGAGTTAGAGTCATACCTATATATCAAAGGAGAAAATGTATGCAAATTGCTTTGTAAACCTTGAGGTCCTACATAAATGTTAATTCTCAATATTATAATCCAGTTAACGTTGACAATTATCTGGATAGGTCTGGTTAAGGTGAACAATGTATAAAGCTATGAGCTGATTAAAATATTGGGGAAACAGTTAAGATTGTTATCTTTTCCTTAAAGTCAGGTTAAATTCCACCGTAGTAGACTGGGCCCATAATTCTAGTCTGCTGAAATATTTTTGGACGTTGATTTTATTAAGCATATCATCAATTCCTTCTAGTTTTCTGCCTCAGAGAGGCTAAGCAAAGAGAGGGAGGGGGAGAGGCCAGAAGAGGAAGGGGAGAGGACAGGGGGAGAGAGGGGAGCGGGGAGCGGGGGGGGAGAGGGGGAGAAGGAGAGAGGGGAGAGAGAGAGAGAGAGAAGAGAGAGAGAGAGAGAGAGAGAGAGGAGAGAGAGAGACAGAGAGGAGAGAGAGAGAGAGAGAGACAGAGAGGGGAGAGAGAGAGAGAGAGAGAGAGACAGAGAGGAGAGAGAGGGGAGGGGGAGAGAGAGAGACAGAGAGGAGAGAGAGAGAGAGAGAGACAGAGAGGGGAGAGAGAGA
>CM053771.1:81719679-81807010 GCA_028658325.1 Potorous gilbertii | reverse complement strand
GAGAGAGAGAGAGAGAGAGAGAGAGAGAAGAGAGAGAGAGAGGAGAGAGAGAGGAGAGAGAGAGGAGAGAGAGAGAGGGAGAGAGAGAGAGAGGAGAGAGAGAGAGGAGAGAGAGAGGAGAGAGAGAGGGAGAGAGAGAGAGAGAGAGAGAGAGAGAGAGAGAGAGAGAGAGGGAGGGAGGGAGGGAGGGGGAGAGAGTTTGCCACTTTGCAAACGAGGTCTAGATCTGGCCCCACCCCCCCCGCCCCGCCCCATAACAGCCGGGACAGTGAATGAATGGCAGGGGTAGTGGGGCACCCCAGCCGAGGCAAGAGCGCAGGGGCCTGGCTCTGGGTCGAGGTCAGTCACGGTCACGGTCGCGGTCACGGTCAGGGCAGGTGCGGGAAGCCCAGAAACCCCTTCTGGTTAGGCTTTCGTCAGGACCAACCCCCCTCCTCCGACCCCAAGCCAGCCCTCGAATTCCCCGTCTCCCGGCCCGGCCCATGCCCGGCCCATGCCCCGCCCCCGCCCCGCCCCCGCCCAGGCCCCGCCTCCGAGGCCCTCCCCCCCAAGGGGTTCCTCTTACCTTGTCATTATCCAGCCTGGTCTCCAGGATCTTGTGCAGCTTCCGAGACAGCGGGTTATTGCTCTGGGCCGAAGCCCCGCCGGCGCCGTTGCCGAGGCTGCCGGGCGGCCCAGAGACCGGCAAAGTGGACACCTCCCCGAGGTTGCCGCTCTCAGCCATCGCCCGCAACAGCCACCTCAGCGCTGGGGGAGCAGGGAACAGCTTCAGGAACTGGAGCTGCCGCGCATGCGCGACGCTGGAGTGCCGCTTTGCGCATGTTCCGGATGTTTAGGAGAAGGTTCCCCCTGGGTCTTAGAGGCCACCCGCTCACTAGAGGAAGAGGTGCCGTTCGGTTGATATCGTGTTAAGTACCGGAAAGTTCAAGAAAGATAAGGGAATTTAGAAGGCTCAGAATAATGAAAGAGGCGTTAGAGATTATCCAGTGCTACTTCCTTCCCTTCATTTTAATCATCCAATCAGCGTCTATGAAGCGCCAGGCACTGTGTGAAGGGCTGGGGTACGAACCCGGAGGAGCGCCCTATCTAACACGGAGACGACTTAAAGTCGGTGATCCCATGTGGGGTTGTCTTGGTAAAGAGCCTGCGGTCCTTCGCCATTTCCTTCTCCGGGTCATGTTACAGATGAGGAAACTGAGGCAAACAATGTTCAGGGACTTGCCCAGGGTGACCCAGCTAGTGAGGGTCTGAAGCCGCAGGTAGAGGAGCCAAGGTCCATGGGACGCTCTTTCCCTGCCCACCCACAGCTCATTGACTTTGTCAGTTAGGAGGCTCTTGCTGCCTTTAGACAGCGGTGGGTTTTTGTCTCTTGAGAAAAAATGGTTTTCCCCATTGAGCAAACATCAGGTAAATAAACACTTCTTATACAAAGTAGAACAGAAAGAGAAAAACCCATGAAACTTCGAATCTCTGTGACATTAGGCTGCTCTGCCTTTTAAGTATAATA
Source organism: Potorous gilbertii (assembly GCA_028658325.1). Lineage (NCBI taxonomy): Eukaryota > Metazoa > Chordata > Mammalia > Diprotodontia > Potoroidae > Potorous > Potorous gilbertii. Next base: position 81,805,503 of record CM053771.1, on the reverse strand, counting down.
AAGTGAGAGAGAATGAAGGTTTTTTTAAAAAATTCCAGAGATGATAGAAGATGGAATCAAGGGAATCTATGACTCCAGAAGTGGGTAACACCACCCCTTTGGGGCGCTGGTAGTCAGGTAGTAGTCTCAGGTGCCAATTTGGGGGTGTTGAATACAAATAAGGGGGTGGCGGAAGCATAAGGAAAGAAGAGAAGAAAATTTTGAAAAACCATTTGTCCGTGTTTCATCTGTTGTGTAAGAGATGAAAGTCAATGATTCCGTTATTTTCCAAATAAACACAAAAAATGAAAGTTGCAATAAATGGATCAGTGGTCAAGTCCTTGGACAGGTCTTAACAAACAAGTAAGAGTTGGCAGGAGAGCTTGTCAGGCATTGTGGAGAAGTCCAGTATGTATTGGGAGGAATATGTGCATGTAATGACTTGTTTATAATATGATACTCTATGGCTACATGACACAATATTGCGTCATCAAAATTTCGATGCAAAAAAATTATAATAAATTATTATATTTAAGATGTATTTTTTAAAAATTTTATATATATATTTGAACTTGTAAAAATTCCCAAAAAACTGTTAAAGGGTTAAAGAAAGTAGATTTCACAACTCTGAGATACCATATCACACCTATCAGATTGCTTAACATGACAAAACAGGAAGATATAAATGTTGAAGAAGATGTGGAAAGTTGGAACACTAATTCATTGTTGGTGAAGCTGTGAGCGGATTCATTCTGTAGAGCAATTTGGAACTATGCCCAAAGGGCTACAAAAATGTGCATATCCTTTGACCCAGCAATGTCACTTCTAGGGCTGTATCCCAAAGAGAGCACAAAAATGGGAAAAGGTCCCACATGTACAAAAATTTTTATAGCAGCTCTTTTTGTTGTGGTCAAGAACTGGAAATCAAGGGAATGCCCATCAATTGGGGAATGGCTGAAAAAGTTGTGGTATATGAATGCAAGGGATTACTATTGTACTATAAGAAATGACAAACAGTCAAACTTCAGAAAAACCTGGAAAGACTTATATGAACTGACACTGAGTGAAATGAGCAGAACCAGGAGAACATTATACACAGTAACAGCTACAGTGTGCAAGTATTGTTTTTGAGACAGCCCGTCACAGTAATGCAAGGACCTAAAAAAACATTCCCAGAGAGTTCTTTTGGCAAAATGCCATCCACATCCGGAGAAAGAACTATGGAATGAGAACGCAGAATGAAGCAGAATTTTGTTCTTGTGTTGTGTTTTGTTTTTTCTCATGATTTCTCCCATTTGTTTTAATTCTTCTGTGCAATATGACTACTGTGAAAATGTGTTTAGTAAGAATGCCATCTTGGGGAGGGAGGGGGAGAAAATTTAAAACTTATGGAAGCAATTGTTGAAAACTGAAAATAAATTAATTAATTAAAATTTTTAAAAAGAAAGTAGATTTCTAGGGGGTGCAGAGTAATTTTTTTAAAGGGACAATAAGCCAAATAAGTTTGAGAACCTCTGGTTTAGGTGGAATGATTAGATCTAGCTAACAGAGGATGATGTTATCCTTGGAGATGAAGGCAGTTGCATAAAATAAAGGATTTGAGTTATAGAATAGCAAGTTATAGCCCATTGCTGATGCCTTCAACCTCAACAAAGTAAGAGATAAGGTCATTTTTTGAGAGAGGGCTATGGGGTAGAAATTAGGAAGCAAATTTTGTTTTGTTTTTTTTCTATCATAGTTAGCTAATTAGATAGACATTTCTTTTGAAGGCTTCAGTGTGATATAAAGTTGCAGGATAGTACCCAAGACATAAAAATGGTTTTTTAAAAAGTTAAGATCGACATTAAACAGAGCAAAAGTTTGATGGGATAAATCCATGGAAATAAAAATTTATTTAGTAGATATATCCAAAATGTTTAAGAACTGGCAAGCAATATGGCAAAAAAACATTTACATCTTCACCTCATTCACTAGCTTGTAAGCTCCATTAGGGAAGACACTGTCTTTTACCTCTTTTTGTATTCCTAGCACTTAGTACAGTGCCTGGCACATAGTAGGCACATAATAAATGTTTATTGACTGATTGACCTCATTATACAATAAATGCCATATGATAGAATTTTATATAAGAAAACAAACTATTAAAAGTTAAAAAATGCAATAATACGTTTATTTTAATTATGGAAGAAGTTATATTTTTAGCTATTCAAAAGGTAGAAAATATTGGAGATGAGGTAGATGGATTGAGTTACATATGAATAATCTTCATCATATTTCTGGGTTTATCTTTTGGCTATAAACCTAGCTCTGAAGGTGGGGGGAAATGGGAGAGAACAAGAATTTACTAAGTGCCTGCAATATACTGAGCTCTTTACAAATATCTCATTTGAGGCTCATAACAATCCTAAGAGGTAAGAGATTTTATTACCTTCATTTTATAGTTGAGTAAACTGAGGCAGACAGAGGTTAAATGGCTTGCCAAAAGTCACACAATCAGGGGTCTGATGCCAGTTTTAAATTCAGGTCTTCCTATCTCCAGGTCCAGTGCTGTTTCCACTGTATCATCTCAGTATTTCCTGTACGTAAAATCACATGTCCAAGTGTAAAATGGAAATCATAATAGTACTAACATTCCAGGGTGGTTGTGAGGCCCAAATGAGATCGTATTTGTAAAGCACTTAGCACATTACTTGGCATACAGTACACACTATATAAATGCTTATTCTCTGCTCCCTATTTATCATCTATGTATAGTCTATGTGTTATCTCCTCTCTCCTTCCAGGTTTTATGCCATTTTTATAAATTTAATATAGTATATGTTATATATACTATAACATAATATATATTAGTGTGTAGTATAATAGTAAGTAAATATATTTATATTATTGCTATTTATATTTTAACATTTGTATATTTCCTGGAGTAAAATAGACATATTTCTATTTCTTCTTTCCTTTTGTCACAGATGGGTGGAAAGACCAACCATACACTGTAGCACCTCACACATTTTGTACAGGATATATGGACACCTACTTATTCTCTGGGCTAGCTTACTCACCTGTCCTCACAAATACATAAAGTAGTATCTTCATTATATTCCAACAAAGAGATATGGCTTAATCCCTTGTCTTGACTTTCTCTTACCTTCTACCCTCTTCACTATTGCTAAAATTGCCATTCTTGTCTTTCCTTACCCCACCTAACCTTTCTTAAGACCTTCCACCATGTCATGTAGGCTATGTCTATTCCCTTCTTCCACCACAGTAAACTCTTTGACTCGATGCCATGTTATACGAAGGCCCTTAGTTTCTGGCATTCTGAGTATGCCAACTAATCTTTACCTTCTAGCTTGTTGTAAATTGTTTCTATTGTGTCAACATATAATTTATTATCAGCAAAAAATAGCCTTCTAGTTCACACAAAGCTTAAAATTTCTTTTGAAACAGAATCAGAAAATCTGATAGATTGGATCTTTGGCCATGGAAACATTTTTCTGATTCATTATAAACATCTAGCAAATATATAATGCATATTATGTGCCAGGCATTGCACTATGTGATTTTCAAGTGGTTATAATTTTATTTCATCTTCACAAAATCATGGGAGGTAGGGGTATTAATATTCCCATTTTACAGTTCTCCCCCTCACATCCTCTTCTGTCCCCCACCATCAGCCAGTTACAAGCTCTTGAGCTATGAAAGGATTTGAAGATCTGGCTTCCTGTCAACAGAGGTAGAAGTGTCCTGGAGCAACAGTGGCTGATGCATCAAGAGCTGAGAGACGCTCTGAGAACAAACTAGATACCGTGAGGAAAGACAAATTCAGAACTCTTAAGAACATCAACCCTGGAAGGCATACAGAGAGCTTCACCCAGATGAAGGGAGTATCCAAAAAGAGGAGGCATCAGCGATGTCAAGTACTGCAGAGAAGTCATTAAGAATGAGGTCTGAGAAAAAAGTATCTGGATCTGCCATAAAAAAAAAATGCATAGCCTTGGAAACATTATTACTAGGGTTTGAGAAATAACTGGGAGATAAAAGTGAAAGAAGAGAAGGTAGATAACTTTTCCTAGGATTTTTGACTGTGCAAGGGAGAACTATAGGGTGATGCTTTGAGAGTATGAGATAGTCAAGTGAAGGTTTTCTTAATCTCAGGTGAGATCTGACTGTGTTTATAGGCAGGAGGAAAGAAGGAAGTGAATAGAGGTTGAAAATTAGGGATAGAGAAAGGTTGAAGGAATAAGTTTGCAGGGGAGATGAGGGGATAAGTAAATGAATTCACCTTGGCAAGAAGAATTGCCATTTCTTTTTTATCAGAGATAGGAGAAGAGAATGAGGGATGGTGTTGAGATATGAATTATGAAATTGGGTAGGAGAAGATCATGAAGTATGGCCTCCATTTTTTATAGTGAAGTACTTAGCAGGGTCTTCATCTAAGGGGTGTGTGTGTGTGTGTTTGTGTGTGTGTGTAAATGGCATGGAAGGAAAAGAAATTTGAGAAGAGATGCAATTGGAAGAGGGGAGAATAAAAGAACTGTCTTATAACAGTGAAGATCCAGTTGACATTCCCTCTGTTCTTTACAAATTACAAGGGTGAGGCTGCTTAAAAGAGGCAGAAAAGAAGGTGATTTTTGTCACACTTTCTCCAGGCAAAAATCATAACTTGGTTTCTCTATAATTAATGTCATCTTTGCTATTTAAAATGTGAGAGTCTTGTCCAACCTCAATATGAACCAACAGATTTTGAGTAACAACACTCTCCCTCCCTTCAAACCACTGTTTGAAAGACTGCCAGAAAAGTCTTGAACCCAAAGTCTTTGTTTTTTCCCATGCACTACTCAGCCATTGCTCAAGCTATTTCCCATGACTACAATGCTCCTTTCTGTTTCCTTCACCTGTTGAATTTGTGATTATCTTTTAAAGCCCAACTCAAATGCTACCTCTTCCTAGAAGACTTCCCTGATTCTCCTAAAAGGAAATGATTTTGTTTTTAGCATAGATCCCACAGAAGAGACCCAAGTTTCCACCTCTCTTATGCACTGACCATGAATTACTTTGCATTATACTCATTTGTGTGTATACATATGTGTGTGTATGTTCTCCTCCTGTTATGTTGTAAACTTTTAAAGGGGATGCTTACCATGTTTTATCTACCCTGCACCTAGCACAGTACAATAAATGAAGAAGAAATTTCATAGATGTTTCTGGAATTAAACTGAATTGAACTGGTAAGGAATTTGATACTTGACTAACTCTTGCAAACCAATTCCCACTACTGGAAAAAAAAATTAAGCTGCCTGCCCTGCTCACTTTGACTCATTTCCCTATACAATGGACAGTATCTCTCCAAAGATTGTAGAGGCCATGAACTCTCAAATTATTCAGTAAATCACTCTTTATTATAATATTGATTTTGACCAGATAATGCCTTTAGGTAAGGATTTTATGGTGAAATTCACTGTCATCCTTATAGCATAAAAGAAAATCATTGTGATGGAAAATGTTTGCTGGTTAATAAACTGAAAAACTAATCAGTAACCATGTCATGGAAAAGAAAATAATACACCAGTAGTCATTTCTAAATTCGGCTGGATTCTAACATTGGTTTTAAGCATCTTGAAAAGACTGTAACATAGAATACTGATGGGTAAACTCAGTTCTTTCATGAATGAAGATCGATGGTTCAGTTAATTAATATTTGACTTGCAGTTATATAGCTTAGTTGTTAGTAATTCCTGTTGGTACAGAGCTCCAAATTAATATTAACGAGATATTCAAAGATATTTACAGCAATACTGTTATTAACAAGACATTAGTGATTGAATATTCACTGATTTCATTTTGAAATATCAAAACACGGAATATATATACATATATATATATATATATGTATGTATGTATGTATGTATAAGGAATAAGGCAAAGGAATAGTTGGATCTGAGTTGGTTGAGACCCAGACATTGGAGGTATTTCTTGTAAGGATGGGCTATCAGAAAGTATGTGCTTCTGACCAGCAGTTTGAAGATATTCATAAGTGACAAATAACTTCATTCTTTATGGATAGTTGGCCTTTGGAGTTATAATTTTTTACGTGATTTTTTTTTAGTTTATGACTAATCTATTTTCTGCCAAGAAGCAATTATACTAAAGCAAATTGGAACCTGATAAAGTGTCATAGTGAAAAATACTTTGCCTGGAGTTAGAGAACCTGGTTTCAAATTCTTGCTAAAACATATATTATCTGTACAACTGTGAGCAAGTCACTTAATTTTTTGAAACTCAGTTTCCTCATTGTAAAATGGGAATAATAAATGAAGACTACTTGTTAAATTAAATACTTGTTATAAGACACTGTTCTCTAATAGCTAAAGAGTCAGCCTTGGTATCAAAACTAGGTCCACATCCCATCTTTTACTCATATTGGCTACATGACCCTGAATAAATCATGTGTAAACCTTCAGTGCCATAGGCAAGTCTTTAAGACTATAAATTACAAATTATTGATGCTCTTACTTTGGTAAACAGGATTTCTTCCAGGAAAATTCCCTATAGTAATTAAATTACAGGTATATCAAAGTTATCAGGTATATTAGGCTACAGATATATTACAAAGTTACAGGGATATTACACATTATCAAGGATAATTTTCCTCACTAAATTATCATGCTAAATACGATATGTAAAAAGGATGATATAAAGCATTCAGTCAGGTGGAGCGAGAGAGACACTTCTGTGGCACCACCTTCCAAGTCACTGGTCCTGCTTCCAGCTCAGCTCCCACAGCCAGCATCCTAGAAACTGCTTTTGTAAGTGCTCCAGCCCTTATGTCCTCCATAACTACATCTCCTGAAACCTAGAAAATAAAGTTAGCACAACCAAAGTCCTTGCCACTATCAAGTGCTTCTATATGAAAAACAAATATGATTGGTAGAAGTGGTTTTTTAAAAAGGATGCATTGCCATCTGCTTTACTATTGCATCCAAGGCCTATAGGTCCCATTTGACTTGTTGCTGGAAACTGTTATGTATATTATTACCCCTATTAGAATATAAGCTCCTTGAGGAAAGAGACTGTTTTTGTTTTCTATGTGTATCCCTAGCCCTTAACATGGTACTTTGTGCATAGCAAAATCTCAATAAATGCTATTTTATTCATCTATTCATTCTGGAATAACCATCATGTTGACCACCAATGCATAACCCTAAGTAGAGATCGAACATATGTTAATTAGTGATAGAAATACTAGAAAATTGCATTTGTAAAACATCATTTGGTGAATTTGAGAAGTATGTAGCCACTTTGGGTGCTGAGGTCCATCCTCTTGGGTTCCTTTCTAAGAAGCCCTATTTAATTTAACATGTAGGATAGAGCTAACCATGGGAATCTGAGTGCTGTGAGATATGATTATTACATTCAAGTTCAAAGTGGCTTTACGTTTGATGTAATATTGAAAGTTACAAAAATACATCTGACGTAGAGATATAGAATGAATGTATGTAAATATCTCGACAGTACTATGAGGCAGCAAAGTAGATAATAAAGACAGAAGATCAAGATGAAATCCATTGTCTTCCATAGGAAGAAGAATTTCAAGAACATTTCAGCCAAAAGTAACTACAACATTGAGAAACCTTTCCTCTGGATTGCTAGAAAATTCATTGAGGGTCTTAATTTAGAATTTGTTTTCATACCTGATCTTGCTCTTCAAGGAGAAAGCGCTGGCCACGCAATATGAGCAGAAGGTGTAGCTCATGCAGACAATCATTGTGCCTGAAGCTGAAGTCCAGTATATGAGGCATAGATACGTAGATAGCTAACTGTTCTGTGACATTAGTAGCATTGCATATTTTTACATAGAACATATGTTTAATCTGTTGATGATGAAGAAACTGAATGGACTTTGGACAGGATATGACAGTTTGAAAATACATAAAATTCTCATTTTGCACTTGCATATTTAGCTATTTTGAACCACAATTACATTCTCCTTGATTTCCAAATATGAGGCTGCTGCAGTTGCAACACTCAATTCAGTGGTGAATCTTGTTTCTTCCTGGTATATCCCTTCCTTTTTTTTATTTTTGTTATAATAAAGTTATAAATCAGAGAGCTTAAAAAAATTGAAAGTATAAAGCCCTTTGTAACTGTAAAGCTCCATAAAAATTCCAGCTTTTATGTGCTAGTGACATTGAGCAAAAACAAACAAACAAACTTGCTAGAAACCAATGTTGGACTCCAGAGTTACTTGACAAATGATACTGTGTAGATGCTTTCATTTTTGCTTTATGAGGGTGGGGCCAAGATGGTGGAGTAGAAAGACACACATATACTAGCTCTTCCCCCACAGCCCATAAAATACCTGTAAAAAATGACTCTCAACAAATTCTAGAGCAGGAGAAGCCACAGAACGACAGAGCGAAAACGATTTCCAGCCCAAGGTAACTTGGAAGGCTGACGGGAAAGGTCTGTTGCATGGGGCATGGAACACAGCACAGCCCACAGAGCCCAGCCCAGACTTGGCTGTTCTTCACCTGGAGAAACAGGGCCCAAACAGGCCTTAGGGGTAGAATCCCCAGCAGTAGCAGTGGTTCTCAGATCCCTTAACCCACAATCGCCAAAAACAACTTTAAATGTCAGTGAGGGGGCTTTTTTAACTAAGTGAGAAGGGAGCCCTTGTCCCAGGCAGTAGTGGCAGTGGCAGCAGCAGAGGCAGCAGTAGCAGCATCCATTTGTGGAGCACTCAGCCTAAAGCCCCTGGGAGAATTAAGCTACTGATATGGGTCTCAGCCCTCATCATGGTCCTGGGACATGGCAGAGTTGGAGATGGTTGTGGAGTGGGAATTCTACTACTCACAGATTCTGGGCAGAAGAGTTTTTGGTTGCTCCCAGACCAACGCACAGGTGAGGAGAGGAGTAAACTCCTCTACTTTGATTGTGCCACCTTGTAGGAACTAAGAACTTATAGGTCCCCAGAATATACCCTCCTCTTGAGAAAGGACTCAAAAGTTAAATAACTAACTGGGAAAATTCCCCAAAAAAGGGGAAAAAATAAGACTATGGAAGGTTATTTTCTTGGTGAAAAGGTATTTTCTTCTATCCTTTCAGATGAAGAAGAACAATGCTTACCATCAGAGGCCTCCGAAATAAATATGCAATGGACTCAGGCTATGGAAGAGCTCAAAAAGGATTTTGAAAATCAATAAGAGAGGTGGAGGAAAATTGGGAAGAGAAATGAGAGCAATGCAAGAAAAATCATGAAAAGCGAGTCAACAACTTGCTAAAGGAGACCCCAAAAAATTGCTGAAGAAAATAACACCTTTAAAAATAGACTAACTCAATTGGCAAAAGAGATCCAAAAAGTTAATGAAGAGAAGAGTGCTTTAAAAAGCAGAATTAGTCAAATGGAAAAGGAGGTTCAAAAGTTCACTGATGAAAATAGTTCTTTAAAAATGAGAATGGATCAGATGGAAGCTAATGACTTTATGAGAAACCAAGAAATTACAAAACAAAACCAAAAGAATGAGAAAATGGAAAATAATGTAAAATATCTCATTGGAAAAACTACTGACCTGGAAAATAGATCCAGGAGACACACTTTAAAAATTATGGGACTACCTGAAAGCCATGATCAAAAAAAGAGCCTAGACATCATATTTCATGAAATTATCAAGGAAAACTCCCCTGATATTCCAGAACTAGAGGGCAAAATAAATATTGAAAGAATCCACTGATCACCTCTTGAAAGAGACCAGAAAAGAGAAACTCCTAGGAAGATTATAGCCAAATTTCAGAGTTCCTAGGTGAAGGAGAAAATATTGCAAGCAGCTAGAAAGAAACAATTCTAGTACTGTGGGAATACAATCAGAATAACACAGGACCTGACAGCTTCTACATTAAGGGGTCAAAGGGCTTAGAATAGGATATTCCAGAAGTCAAAGAAACTGGGATTAAAACCAAGCATCACTTACCCAGCAAAACTGAGTGTAATCCTTCAGCGGAAAAAATGGTCATTCAGTGAGGACTTTCAAGCATTCTTAATGAAAAGACCAGAACTGAATAGGAAATTTGACTTTCAGACACAAGAATCAAGAGAAGCATGAAAAGGTAAACAAGAAAGAGAAATTATAAAGGTCTTTCTAAAGTTGAATTATTTACATTCCTACATGGAAAGATAATATTTGTAATTCTTGAGACTTTTCTCAGTATTTGGGTAGTGGGAGGGATTATACACACACACACACACACACACACACACACACACAGAGCACAGATTGAGTTAAATAAGAAGGGATGATATCTTTAAAAAAAAGAATATATTGGGAGGAAAAAGGGAGAAATGAAATGGGGCAAATAATTACTCACAAAAGAGGCAAGAAAAAGCTTTTTCAATGGAGGAGAAAAGGGAAGACGTGAGAGGGAAAAAAGTGAAGCTTACTCTTCACATTTGGCTTAAGGAGAAAATATCATACTCAGTTTGGCATGAAAATCTATCTTATACTACAAGAAAGGAGGGGAGAAGTGGACAAGAGGGTTAAGGGGGATAATAGAAGGGAGGGCAAATGGGAGAAGGAGAGTAATTAGAAGTAAACACTTTTGGGGAGGGACAAGGTCAAATGAGAGAATAGAATAAATGTGGGGCCAGATAGAACGGAAGGAAATATAGTTAGTCTTATACAACATGACTACTATGGAAGTCTTTTGCAAAACTACACATATATAGCCTATATTGAATTGCTTGCCTTCTCAGTGGGCTTGGGTAGGGAGAGAGAAAGGTAGAGAAGTTGAAATTTAAAGTATTATAAACAAATGTTGAGAATTGTTTTTGCATACAACTGGGAATGGGGTATAGAAATCTATCTTGCCCTACAAGAAAAGAGAGAAGATGGGTTGATAAGGGAAGGGTGAGGTGTAATAGAAGGGAGGGCATATTGAGGGAAGGGGTAATCAGAATGCAAGACATTATGGGGTGGAGGGAGGGGAGAGATGGGGAGAAAATTTGGAACTCGAAATTTTGTGGAAATGAATGTCAAAAACTAAAAATAAATAAACATTAAAATAAAATAAAAGACATTTGTATTACCAACAAAAAAAAGTTTACTTTATACACTGAAGCTATTTAATTAATTTATTCTTTTCTGTAATCCATCCAGTATTCCATAATGTACTTGTAGAGTTCATAATGTACTCGTAGAATTAATATTTTACTTCATAAGCAGCCAGACCTTGTAGATATATAACAATATTGAGAACTGTCCAATTCATGGGGAAGAAAAAGATGATGATGGCAACCTTGGCGAATCGCTCTATAACTCTCCTTTTACAAATTCTTAAGCTGTTTTTTTAATATAGGAGTTTTTATTTTTACCTTTTTATGTTACTTTTATTGATGCCTTTTATTTTTATATCACATTCATTTCCAAATAAATTTCTCTCTCTCCTAACCAATTAGGCATCCTTTGTAATAAAAATTTTAAAGGAACTATAAAAAAGCAATCTCACAAAACCAAGCAAAGCCAGATTGTCTTGCAGTATATATGTTATTCCATACTCACAGTCACCATATCTGCAAAGAAGTGAGGTATGTGAATTTTTCACTTTTCCCAAGCCAAATTTGTCATTATAATTGTGGTGTTCACTTTCACTTTTTTTGGTTGTTCCTACTGTTTACATAGAGTATTTTTTTTTGCTCTTTCATTCTAAGTTAATATAAATGTTCCTATATTTCTCTAAATTCTTCATTGCTATCATTTCTGATGATATAGTAATATTCTATGACTTTAACTGAACTCTAGTGGCTCCCTATCACCTCCAGGATCAAAAATAAGTTCTGTTTGGCTTTTAAAACCCTTCATTACCTGGCCCCTTCCTACTGCTCCAGTCTCCTTATACCTTACTCCTCTCCATGGATTTTGCTGTCTAGTATCAGTCATTCCTGTTATCCCTCCCATATTGCACTTCATTCCTTACACACAACACTCCATCTCCTGACACTCAACGTTTCCACTATCTGTCCCTATGTCTGGAATTCGGTTATTCCTCTCAACATCCTGGCTTCTCTGACTTCCTTCAAGTCTGGTTTTCCCACAGATTGTGCCCTATAGATGCACAAAAAAGTTGCAGAAGGAATGCAACTAGACAAAACAAAATATGCAATATGAAAATTGTCCACTAGATACAATGAACTTCAGTTAGATAACAAAAAATGTGGTGGATCTTCTTTCATCCATTCCAGCAAAATAATAGTGTGAGCAGAGAATGGACTAGAATACAAAAGATTGTCCAACTTAGTTTCAACCACATTCACAGAACATTGGTTGAGATGAAGATGAACATAGTTGACTTCCTAATTCTACCCAGAATGGTATAAACAATTAAAATGTTTGTCCACAATAGCAGTTTCCTGGAAAAGATGACATTGCTTAAGTACCTTCCTGTTTCCCCCAGAAAAAGGCATGTTTTGTGATACTTGTCCTATGAGTAGTTTATGTTTCCCTAGATGCGAATATTATTAGGTATATTTCTGATTCTAGGCAGCATAACCTGCACAGAGACCATGGGCAGTCCTCATAGGAAGAGTGATGAAAAATAACAGATAGACTGCCTCATAGATCATATCTCATGGAACCACAAACAGAAGACAAGGAGGCCAAAAATCTAATAAGACATTTTCTTTTTTAAAAAATGTAGATTATACAACTAGTAAGGCACTCTGGTAGATACTGATGATACAAAAATAAGTAAGATAGATTCCCTGCTCTCAAGTTGTTTGTCTTCTACAAGGAGAAAGAACAAGTTAATGAATAATTATGATACAAAGGAGAGTCAGCTAAGTGAGAAGTAGAGATCCAGATAAAGAGCTATGATAACTGGGATTGCTTTTGACTGGGAGATCAGAGGAAGCTTCATGGGGCTTTATACCATCTGTTGATGAACTCTAAGCTGAATGTTGGACAAATGGAGAATTGAAGGGTGCAGGGATATTCACTTTAGACATGGGGGTGGAGTCAGTCAGTAAACATTTATTAGGTATCTGTTATATGCTAAACACTGCTAAGTGCTGGGATGGAATGAACAAATGCATGAAGATGGAGAAGAGTAAGATGAGATCTGGTTTTGGAAAATAAAACAATTTGATTGTGAGGAAAGGTAATATGAGATGAGACTGAGTAGGTACACTGAAGATACATTGTGCACTTATTAAGCACCCATTTTCAAAACATTGTGATAGGCCCTATGAGAAATACAAAGATAAAACTATCTCTGACCTCATGAAGCATATAATCTTATATGGACATATGCCATCTACATAATTAATTTTAATATCAAATAATACATAACCAACAAGGGCACACACACACACACACACACACAAGGCTAAAAACAAGTTGCTATATAAAGGTTAAAGGAGAAAGAATCTTTTCTGATAAGGAGAAACCAAGGAAGACTTTGTGTAAGTAATAGTATTTAAGTTTATTCATAAAAGATGTATTTCAGCAGAAGAAAAACATTCCAAGAATGAAGAATGGTATGAATAATGACACAAATACTGGAAAACGTGGTATGTTAGTGAAGCATGGCAATTTTAGAGGGCCCTGAATGCCAGTCTAAAAAGTTTTACCTTTATTTTCTAAGCATTAGGGACATTTCGAAGACTTTTGAACCAAGGCATGAAATTCTCAGATTAGCACAGAAGATTAACGTTTCTGTGATATGAAAGATGGGTTGAGAGGGGACAGAGTGGGAAGCACCCGGCATCTGTGTCTAATTAGTTCTGATATTTCTTCTGATTTCTTCATTGAGAATTAACAGACAATAGTGATCAATGCATTCAAAAGCTCTAAAATCAGAGGGCCATTTAAAATTGTTACATTACTTGGATATAGCTGGTTGCCTGGATCACAGTTACCCAGGTGACTTTATCTCATTGAACCAGGCAAAATCCAGGATGACCCTGAAAGTGAGTGTCCAAATCTTATGTACTTCTTATAGGAGTTGGTGAGTGTAATAGTGAGGCAGCAATAAATATGGTGCAGCGGATTCAAAGAATCTGAATTCAAATCTTACCTATGACAGTTATGACTCAAGTGACATTGGGTAAATCTCTTAAAATCCTTTGACCTCAGTTTTTCTCATTTGTAAATTAAGAGTTTGGATTAAATGGCCTCCGAGATACCTTCAAGCTCTCAATCTAGGCACCGAAAATCCTATCGATAAACCCCATGGTTAGATTGAAGGAGTATAAAGCAATCTCTGTTCCTGGCAGTTCTAAATGTAATTATCATACAGGGAAATGGCGATGCCACTGACAGAAGGATGGGTAGTGTTATACAGCACATGATGTTACATTTAGCTTATGTTGAGTTTTAAGTTCCGATTTCACTCAGTGAAATATCTTATATGAAGTTTGAGATGAGGGTCTAGAGCTTGAGAGAATAGAAAGATAAGAGTTGTGTGTGTGTGTGTGTGTGTGTATGTATGTGTGTGTATGAGAGAGAGAGACAGACACACAAAGAGAGACAGACACGCACACACAAAGTAGCATGGGAAAACAGAAGTGTCAGCTGAGGGAGAGGACACCATGACCATAAGAATAATGAGGTGATTGCTGAGTTGCTGACCATGTGCCTTCCTAAAGTCCTTTTCTAAGACTATGACCCAGGAAGCACCTGCGTAGAGTGATTATGTGTGAGGAGAAATTTTCCCTTTCCTATGATGATAATGGTGACTTTTCTGTACCAAGTAATCTAGACCAGCATCCCATTTTGTGGGAGGTCCGACAGGCCTATTGTTAGTACTAATAATTCCAGAAAACAGGTATTTCTGATAGGAAATCATTGTCAACATTAAAACCCATGTATGAAATACCTAAAATGGCACCATGCTAGGCAAAAATCTGCAATGATGAATTTTAATATGGAGATAGGTTTTTCAAAGTACTTGAATTAATGTACCTCATTTAATGTATAAAACAAACCAACCTTTTGTAGTATATAAAATTTATTTATGAACTCTGTACTGATGCCAGCACTTTACTCATCTTTTTAAAGCAAATAGAATGTGAAAATATCATATGCCTAATTTATTTTAAAGGATTCTGTATACAAGTGGATATTTCTAAAGAAATATCTGTCAATTTAGTGAGCAATTTCCCTAAAATTATAAGGCAAAAAGCAATTAATTGTTGAAATTACTATATCCTTCCAAAAGGTTAAGAGGTAATTTAAAATAAGTACCTATAAGAACATTAATTGAGTTACTATGTCCCCCTTACAGGCAATAATATTAACGATTCAGTAATTAGATTTTTTTCCCATTAGGAGGAACAGGAAATGAAAATATCAGGAAAAACATAGTTAATGATACTTCATTTTTTCAGCACAGTGGATAATGAAATTTTCACGTTATATGTTATGTACTTTATTTTGTCCACACTTGTGAATTCAATAGCACAGGGAACTCCTAGGGAAGAAATTTTATCTACCAATGCAGATAGACAATTGTTTTTGCAACTTGTAGTTAGTTAATTGACTGAGGCACTGAGTGGCTAAGTGACTTGCTCACCACAGTCACACCACCAGTATGTTTCAGAGGTAGGGTTTGAACTCAACTGTTCCTGACTCCTACCTAGGTTAACTTTATGTCCATTATGTGATGCATCCTCAATATGTGAATATCCTTTAATATTATTCATTCTTACAAAATCAGTGAAACTCATAAAAGGTTACAATAAGTTATAGTTGACACTAGATTAGGGGTGGAAATATTGGATTAGATTTAGGGTAGATTATGATGTTGTCCATCTGTAAGTACAACCAACATAGGTAAATTAATCCAAATTGAAATTTTTGTCTTCAAATCTACCCTTCTTCTTTCTACCTTTAGCTTCATTCCACATTCTCTTTTGCAGCCTTCAGTTCAGGAATCCAGGGTCTGTGGAGGGTCTCCTAGATTCCATCTGACTCTTCCCTCCTCACATGGTACCGTATTATACAACATACTTTGCCCTTCCCCAAAGCCTCCATTAAAACATGACTTCTTATGTGTCTCATTTTTTCAAGTCCCTGTTAAGTGATTAAAGTCAACTTGATAAATTAATTTATACTAAAGTAATAGTGGTCTTATATATTACCCCTCTGTGATGTTTTCCTTTATGTAGTAGGTTTGGAAAAGCAATAACAAACTTCAAAAAACATGTCTTTCTAAGCAGCACACCTACAAGTCTGGGAGCTAAAATACCAAATCAGTTTGGCGGTTTTTAAGGGATGGGGGTGTAGGCCCAAAGGATATGTTCACCTTAGGTGTATAATCGTAGGAGCAAGTTGAGATCAAAATCAGCTTCCATTTTATTTAAGCTTTGAAAATAAAATAGAACTTAAAATAAGAACAGAAATCATCAGCAATAAATTTTCACATTGCCTATTGTTTAAAAGATAAAAATGTCAAACAACTTAAAACTACAAATATTTAAGTACAGACTAGCACTTCTTTGACCATACTTCAACTATAGTTTTCTCTACCAGGGTAAAATACAAAATTTTTACTCTTCTAAATTTTCCATTAGAATCAGAAGCCTACCAGAGTAAATGCACTGCTATCATTGCCCTGGGCTCCAAAATATCTTGGCTTCACATCATATCTTTCTCCTTTTGCAGACTCCCTCTGATCAGTTGGTTGCATCTGCTTGGGGGCCTTGTGAAGCTTCAGGCGGTGTCAAAGTCTCTTAAATATCTCTTTATCTTATCAGAGAGAAAGCACTGGACTCCCGCTGTCACTTCCAATTTCTTATATAAATGACTACAGGGAGAATTTAACCTTTTGCTCCACAGCATCTTCTGTTTGGTAACTTGGACCTCAAATTGCCTTTTCAGCCTTGCTAGCTTTCTCAACTGCCTTACCAAGCAAAAGAAGAAAGAAAAAAATTAAGAGGGAAAGAAAAAGAAAGGAAGGAAGGAAGGAATATATTGTGTTAGGCACTGTAAGTACTTTACAGTTATTATCTTGTTTCAACCTCACAACGACCCTGGGAGGTGGGTGCTATCATTATTTTCATTTTACAGAGGAGGAAACTGAAGCAGAAGAAAGAGGTCACACAGCTAGCAAGTGTCTGAGGCTGGATTTGAAGTCAGGTCTGACCTGAGTCCAGGCACAATGCTCTATCCACTGCAATACCTAGCAGCCTGTGAAAGAAACTTAAGTATACAGGGCCACGATAATCTCTGTCCAGCCCACGTATCAATCCAGGACTGGTTACCTAAGCTCCTCCCTGGGGATGATGATAACCCAACTGAACTCGTTCCTTAATCATTAGCACACTCCCTTCCCATAACAATGTCTCCATCATAGAGATTCTGAACTACCTCCTGCCTCTATGCCCATGCTGCAGAGACTCCTGATCAGTGGCCTTTTTTGGTAACCATCTTTATAGGAAACCTCAGATGTCAAACTCAATCATATTGGCTTCTGTTGTTCCACCCTTGCCCTGCTAAGCCCCAGGCTTGGATTACTTTAACCACCAATGCATTTGTTCCTGTTCAAATGCTGCTGAAGTAGTCTGGAAAAAACCACCAAACCTTGCTGAGTTCTCTAAAAAAATGACGTTATGTAATATCAACTGGGTCCTCAGCACAGCAAGGCAATCTTTTTACATCACCCAAGTCTATGCAAAGTTATTTTGAAACCCAGAGCTATCCCACTCACCACTGTGACTTTTCCAAATCTTTTCATTTCTCTGCAAACCTTAGGAGGCTTGCTTACTCTCTTACCCTTACTCTCTTAGCTGAGAGCACTGCTTCTTATTTCAATGAAAAGATTGAGTCTATTCACTAAACTCCCTCTTCTTCCCACTTCTTTATTCCATATCCCTCAGATGCCTTCTGCCATTATCTCCTTCACCCCTGTCTCACGTGAAGAGGAAGACTTTTTTTTTGTCAAGGCAAACCCTTCTACATACATAGGTGATCACATTTCACCTCATCCTCTCTACCAGTTTGCTCCATCCATCATCCCCATCTCAGTAATCTTCAATCTCTCCTTGTCTATTGGCTGCTTTGCTGCTGCTTACAAACATGCCCCTCTCCCATTCTCAAGAAACACTCCATCCATCCATCCATCCATCCATCATCTCCATGAGCTGTTGTCCTATATCTCTCCTCTCTTTGGTAGCTGAGTTCCTTGAGAAGGCCACCTATAATTGTGCTTCCAAATCTTATCCTCTCACCCTCTTAATTTTCTACAATCTTTTTTCTAACCTCATCATTCAACTGAAACACATCTCTCCAAAGTTCCCATTGATCTCTTACTTGCCAGATTCAATAGTCATTTCTCAATCTTCATTTTCTTGACTTTCCTCTACCTTTTGACACTGAAGATCACCCTCTGCTTTTTAAAAATCTCTTCTCTCTAGGTTTTCATGAAAACACTCTCTTTTGCTTCTCTTGCTACTTAATCCTTCCTCAACCTCCTCTGTTGGATCTTTATAATGTTTCTGTTAACCATGTGTCCCAGAGAAGAGTCTGTCCTGGACCCTCTTGTCTTCTCTCTCTATGCTATTCAGTTCATTCTCTCATCAGCTTCCAGATTCCATCATCATCTTTCTGATTATGATTTCCAGATTTACCTATGTGGCCCCAGACTCTCTCATAAGCTCTAGTGTTGTATCTCCACTTGACTATTAGACATCTCATACTGGAAATAAAACAGATATCTTAAATTCCTCCCAACTCTCCCCTCTTCCTAATCTTTTTTCTATTACTACTGAGAAGACATAATCATCCTCACAATCACCCAGACTCACAACCTAGCTGTCCTCCTTGACTCCTCACTCACTCTCACCCCCATATATGATCTACTGGCAAATCATAACATCTCTCACATATGCCACCTTCTCTTCATTAATGTTGCCCCTACTCTAGTGTAGGCACTCATCACATGACACCTTTGCCATTATTATAGTCTTGATGGTTGGTCTTCTTGCTTCACATCTCTGTCCAGCTCCCATCCATTCATCTGTCAAAGTGATCTTCAAAGATACAGATCTTACCATTTTATCCCCCAACTCAATAAACTTCACTAACTTCCTATTAGTTGTAGTATCATATTTAAAATCCTGTTTGGTTGTCAAAGACCTTTTCATAACCTGGCCTTTTCTTACCTTTCCAGTTACCATGTACATGATCCTCCTCCATGTACCCCATGCTCCAATGACATCTTGAACAAGGCATACTATCACCAAACTCATTCATTTTCTTCTTCTATTGTTGTCTCTAAACAAGTTTTTATTGCTATTATCTGTTTCTTACATCATTATAGTTATCCCAAGAATCCTTACCCCTTCCCTTCTAAGAGAATCATTCCATAAAACAAATAGTATTTTTAGAATATAAAAAAATCAGCTTAGCTAATCAATATATAGAAAAAAATCCAGAAATATGTGCCATGTATAACATTTATGGACTCTCATCTCCACGAATTAGTGAAATTAGAAGAGTGCTCTCATATCTCTTCATTTGAATCCTGCTTGATCTTTATAATTTAAATTTATATTTATTTTTTATTTCTAGGTAAATGATTGCTCTTTCCATTTACATTGTTGTAGTTATTGTGTATATTGTTTTCTTGGCTGTGCTTACTTCATTGAACATTAATTTACATAGATTCTTCCATGCTTCTCTGTATTCATCATGTGGATCATTTCTTACAACATAGCAATATTCCATTACATTCTTATACCACAATTTGTTTACTCATTCCTTCATTGATGGAGGAATCTACTTTGTTTTCAAATTCCTAGCTGTCACATAAAATGCTGCTATGAATGTTTTAGAGTATTCTTACTATGACTTCCTTGGGGTGTATGTTCAGTAATGGAGTCTCTAGTTTAAAGTTATGTATTCTTTATTGCTTTCCAAAATAGTTATACCATTTCACAGCTCTACCAACAATGTATTGCTTATAGTCAGACAGTTAGAAGCTCTGTCTATTGGTCTTTATTTTTCTGCTTGTATTTTCTCTGTTGGTATATGTGATTAAAGAAGATTGTTGAGCCTTCAAAAGTTGCTTTCCTTTTAGAAAAGTAGATCTAAGAACTTGTGCTAGTAGATCATCCTGGATGTGTGGGTCCTTGCTGCTATACCTGTGCGGGTCTTTCAGTTTCAATAATCAAGTAATAAAATTTATTTTTCTTTGGTAATTGCCTCTATCTTTAATATTAAAATCACATATGGATTTACAATGTATTGTGGAATGAGGTATAAGGTATTCGTCTAATTTCTACCAAACTGCTTTCCAGTTTTCCTAGCAGTTTTTAATCACATGTGGAGTTTTTTCCTCAGACATTTATGTTTTGTACTTTATAAAACACTTGGTTATTGAATTCTATTGCTTCTGATTTTCCCTCATCTAGTCTATTCCATTGCTCTATCTCTCTTTTTTAAGTAATATCAAATGGTTTTGATTACTGTCACTTTATAACACAGTTTGAGGTCTTAAAGTTCTATTCTCCCTTTTTTCTCTACTTTTTTTCATCATTTCCTTTGATATTCCAGATTTTTTACTTTTCCAAATGAATTTTGTTATTACTTTATGAAGTTCTGTAAAGCATCCCCTTGGTAGTTTGATTGGTATACTATTAAAAGAGTAAATTAATTTTGGAAGTATTGCTATTTTTATTAAATTGGTATGTCTTAACTGTGAGCACTGAATAGTCTTTCCCCTTTTTAGATTGGATTGGGTTCTTTTTTCATTGTTCCTTTAAGGAAAATTTTATAATTGAATCTATACAAGTTTTTATGTGCTTTGGTAGGTCAATCACCTAATATTTTCATGCATTTTGTGACTCCAGAATGGGACTTCCTTATTATTGCTTATTCTATTTTGTTACTGTTATATGAAAATACTATTGATTTTTGAGGATTTATTTTGTAGGCTGCAACTTTACTGAAACTATTGTCTCAATAAGTATCTTTGCTAATTCCCTAGCATTTTGCAAGTAAACCCTGTCTGTCTGTCCCTGTCTGTGTCTCTGTCTGTCTCTCTGTCTCTCTCTCTCTCTCTCTCTCTCTCTCTCTCTGTCTGCCTCTCCCTCCCCCAATACATCACTGAACTAAACTATTTCTTGGTTACATTTTTTCCCCCCACTTGCCTCAAAATCTTCTTCTTGGGTTCATGTTTTCTCACTCTTTATATGCTCGATGCATTTATTCACTCCTGCATTTCTGTTGTTTGGGGTGTTTGAGAAACAATCTCATCAGGTCTAGTTTTATTTCTCAAAAAAAAATTGTTTTAAATACCTACTTGTTATTGAACATCCATCTTTTTTTATTTACGATTAAACTCAAATTTGTAGAGTGTCATTCTATACTATATCCTGAACTTCATTGCACTTTGGAAAACATTATTCTATTTCCTCTTACGTTTTCTGATGAGGGAAGAATAGTTTTGCATTATTTGAATTTCCTTTCCTTTGTATTTGAAGGTCTTTCTCTTGAGTGCTCGCAGATCTTGTATCTGAACTGAAATGTTACCTATGTTAAATTGTAAAAGTAAATAGTTAAATCTCCCAAGTGCCTTGAAGTTCACACCTTTGACTTATTTTATGCTTTTTCCTGAAGGTGATTTGTGAATTTTTTCAGTTGGTGTATCATTTTCCACGTTCAGGAGTCCTGGACAGTTTTTCTTCTAAGGTTTTTTTAAATTATTTGTTTGTTTGTCCTGTCACGTTTTTCTGAGAGACCTAGGATCCCTAGTTTATTTCTTCACATCCTGTCTTTGAGATCAGTCCATTTTGCTTGTATAGTGAGAAATTTTCTTTTAATGTTATTAATTTTGGCTTCTCTTCTTCTAGCTTCTCTTCAACTTCTGTGTATTTGGTTCCCAATATATTGTTCTCTCTTTTGCTTCTTTGGTAGGGTTTGCAACTGCTGATTCCAGTTTTTCTATTCTGCCTTCCTTCCCCCTGCTTTTTTTTTCTGTGCAGGCCATAAATTCTGTTCTCATAATTTTCATTTCTTTTTTTTTTACACCACTCAGAAACAGTGTGAGTTCCATGCTCTCCTCAAATTCCAAAGGGTCCTCTGCCTTATCAAGTGGTGGATCATATTTCTTTGTTTTGTACTATTTATTTGTAGATGTTTGGACTAATTCACTAGATCTGAAGACCATATTTCCTTCCATTGCTATTGTTTTCCCTGTTGATATATCTTCTTATGTTTAAAATCTTTGAGTTTTCCTCCTGAGATCTTTGGTAATTTCATTCTTTTTTTTTCCTTCCTGCTTTTCCCCTATTCATTTTCTGACTTGGTATCTTCAAATGGTGGTTTTCACAAGGGCCAGATCTTAAAGCATCTTAGCCTTCTCTTTAGCTGGCAATTCATGATTCAACAGACTAAATCTCTACCCCAACAGACTTTTAAGTGGTCAGAAATGGCCTTACTGGATGCTGTACTCTTTCTTTCAGGCTTAGAGAAGTGCTGTGCAGCCCCATCCCCTCAGACATATACAGAGACAGTGTCCTTTCCTGATGTCCTGTTCTGATCCTTAGTGCTCTGGCCCAGCCCAACAAGATTATTTTTCAGCACTGGAGTTACTGGTTTGTGTCAAATCCAGTCTTAGATATGTGTTACCTGTGTGACCTTAGACAACTCATTTAACTTCTATTTGCCTCAGTTTTCTCAACTGGAATATGGGAATAACAATAGCATCCCTCTCCCAGGGCTATTGTGAGGATCAAATGAAATGGTTTTTGCAAAGCACTTAGCACAATGTCTGACACACAGTAGGTGCTATATAAATGCTAGCTGTATTGTTGTTATGAATAATAATAGCAATAAATCAGAAAAATTTCTATGACCATACTTCTACTTTATTTTCCCTTCCCTACTCCTTTATTCCAATTGGTCTAAAGTAAAAGTTGTTTTGCATAGGATAACAAAGACTTTGTCTATAAATGAAATTTTCTTCTTTTTTAAATGGATTTCACTAATTGTGTAATTGCTTTCTCTTTTTCCTAGTTAGCTGGCTAGAAATCTTGGCTTCATCTTTTGATTCTTTCCTCTCTGTTGTCCCCTAATTTTAGCCAAGAAATAAGTCCCCTAATTCTTCCAAGTATCTAATTTGCCCATTACTCTCCAGTCTTGCCGATGTCACTCTAGTTCAGACTTTTCTACACCTGTATTATCCTCTTACCTGGAACCTGCCTCTAGCACTCCTCACTCCCATTTTTCCTGCACACTACCGCCATGTTAACCTTCCTAAGAACCTGCCTACCTTGTATCATTCCACTTCCAGACACCTACAGATCACATTATCAAAAAGTTCAAATTTGTTGGACTTGTTTTCAGGAATTTCTAATTTTGCCTTTCCCTATCCTTCCAACTTTATTTCCTATTCATCTGTGAACGAGATTGGGCACTTTATTTCCTGAAACACAGATCATAATCATCCTCCTTCTTTTCAAAATCTTTCTTTCTGTATTCAGTCTCATCCCATCTCAAATATGGTTGTTTTCCAACTACCTAAGTCCTATTTATCCTTTGTTGGATGAACTTCTACTCTCACTTTTTCCATGAGCCATTCTCCTATCACTTCTGCCCATGTTTTCTCCTTTTTCCACATTTGTTTGGATCTGTAACTTGCATCCCAAATTTACCTCTTTAAGCTTTTCTAGCTTTTTCTCCCACTGGCCAAACAAAATGAGACAGAAACTCAGTCTTTAGATCAACTGCCAGGTCCAAAAGTATCCATCCAAACTTATAGTCATTATCACATAATTTGGTATTTTTTCTCCATTCATTGCATATTTGTTGGTTTAGTACTTCCAGCTACAGTATAAGCTTCTAAGAAGATAGGAACTGTCTATATGCAGTTGGATGCTAGAACCTACTTAGACTGGCTCATAAAAACTGGTTGTTAAGTTTTCAGTATGAGCATTTAAATCTCAGAAATTGGCAAATGGTATAAACCAGGGCTAGATTTTATCATTTTGATGATCGTCTAGACTTAAGAAAGTGATGGAAAAAATTATAATACTATAGATGAAACTTTAAAGTGTATCATTTACACTCATTGGCTCAGTGTAGGGTGCCAGGCTTCCCAGGAAAGCTCATCTTTCTGAGTTCAAGTCTGGCCTGCAACACCTACTAGCTGTGTAACTCTAAGCAAGTCACTTAACCCTGTTTGCCTCAGTTTTCTCTTCTCTAAAATAATCTTTAGAAAGAAATGGCAAACCACTTAGGTTCATGAGGAGTTGGCCATGACTGAAACGACTCAGATTTTTTTGGAATTAGTCATTAAACATTTACCAGCACAACCTTGCTTCTCAAATCTTGAATAGCGTGGAGAACAGAGATTTACTGGAAGATTTCTGGTTCTAATAAAGAGTTCAGTGAAGTGAAAATTTTCTGCTTAACCCAGTATACATTTAGCCATTTAGTAGGTAAGTACTCAGTAAATCCCTATTGATTCACTGTCACTTTTGCTACATGTTAAGAGCTCTGAGGAAGGATATTGAACCTACTGGTTCAAATGAAAATTCTTAATCATCTGTGAATTTCACTTCTTTCTGCCCTCTTTATTTTTCAGCATTAATGATAACTGATAATTTGCTGTTTGGTATCTGACCATGTAACTTATTCTTTTATTTCTTAATCTTATTTTATGGATAACAATTATTTTTTCCACCACCCTCATTTCTGAATATATTCTCTCTACCTTGTCTACTTAGCAAACTATCTGTTGTAACAAAGGTTAAAAAAGAGAAGAATGTTTAAGCTATGTAGCAAACAAAATGAAAGACTAGACATTTCCTCTGATTCTTACAACCTCTCAAACTCTCCAAAATAAGAAAATGTGTTGTAAACTAATTACAGCTATCTTCTCAAACTAAGATACCCAGAAACAGAAAAATAAATCTGATGAATTAATAGCACAGAAGGCTAATCTCATCCTTTCACTTAGAACCCCATCCTCCCCTTATTCCTATACTTTGTCTGGGACACACAAACTTGTCCTCTAGGATGCACTCGGCAATTTCCTCACTGCTGTTGTTGTTTCTGCCAACATATACCCTTCCTTCTGCCCCTGTGCTCACCTGCTAGTCTATGGCAACAAGCAAGACAACTCAACTATGCGCACCCAACCCACCCTGTGAGGAAGAGGTAGAAGATTAGATAAACATAAGCTTGTAGTGCCTGGTCCAGTGTTGCACTGCAGCAGTGCTCAGCCAGAGAACTAAGGAATAGATGTAATTGGGGTGGGGGACCAGTGTGTGAGGGGGCTCTAGCAGGCCTGAAAGAAAGTGGATTGATATTCAGCTGGGTCCAGTTTTGTTCTCTTCCCCCCGCCATATGTCATTTTGGCAGAGACTTAGGAGAATGAAATGTGAATTAATTCCCCAGTGTGGGAAAAGGTAAAGATAGCTTTGAAGTTCAGCCCTCAAAAAAAGAATATGAGAGAGAGAAGAAAAAAAAACAAACAAACCCTCATAATCTATTTGCAAGACACATACTCAAAAATCAAATACATATACAGAATACAAATAATGGGCTGGAACAAAATTTATCATGCATCAGATGAATCCACAATGTAAGAATTGCTATCATGCTATTAAAGAAGAAATAAACATTTGTAACATTAAAAGAGATCACCAAGAAACTACATCAAAGAGACAACAAACCAATATTAATATTAAATTAATATTCTCCAAATGTCATATTAATAAATTCATGAAGGAAAAATTAATTGAAATTTTTGTATATTTCTGTGATAGAGGCTTGGTAGCCAAGATCCACCTATCTATCCATTTATCTATCTGCCTATCCACACACAATATGTATGGATGTATGTATAAATCTACATGTAATGTAGATTTACACATAAATACATACATACAGATATGTCTACGTACACTAAAAGATCAACACATATGTATCACAAGTTATTCCTCAATAGACAACTAGTTAAAGAACCAACAATTCAAAAAAGAATTGCAAACTGTCAGCAACTGTACCAAAGAATGCTCCAAGTCACTAATAAGAGAAATGCAAATCAAAACAATCTTTTCATTTCACTTCACATCTAGTAAATCTGAAAATATGACATATGGGAATACTAAACATTAGAAAAGTTGTAAGAAAATGGGCACACAAGTGCATAGTTGGAATAACTGTAAATCCACAAAAAAATTTGGAAACCAGTTTGGAATTGTGTAATAAAGTACCTAAAACATCCCATTCCCTTTCACCCAGGAATTCCAGCACTATGTGCTCCCAAGGAAACCATTGATAGAAAAAATGTCCCCCAGTGCATCAAAATATTTATGACACTTTTATGATACAAAGAATTGGAAATAAAGTAGATTCCCACTAACTGAGGGAATAACTAAAAAAAAATTGTGAATGTAATGGAATGTTACATAAGAAGCGAATATGGTGAACATAGAGAAGCTTGGAAAGATTTTCATAATCTCATATATAGTGAAGTAAACAGAGCCAATGAAACCATGTACACAACTACAACAATATGAATGGGAAGAGCAACCACAAAACAATCAAATGTAAATGTTACAAAATTACAAAGAATAAGCATAGCTCCAATGAGAAGACAATATGAGAAGACACCCTACTGTACTCCATAGAAGTGGGCAGTTCACAAGTGCGTTATACTGCATGTATTTTCAGACTATTTTTTAATACATCGATCAGTTTTTCAGATTCATTCTCTTCCCCTTTTCCCTTTTCTTTGAACTAAAAGATGTCATTTGTTAAATTGGAAGGCTCATAGGAATGGGGAGGAAAAGCTATCTTGGCACAAAATCTGGAAAAGTAAAGAACAAAAGATATTTTTAAATTATTTTTATTTTAAAATTATTTTTAAAAAGGAAAGAGAATAAAGAGAAGGTAGGAAAAATCACTTTGTGGTTTTGTTTTTTGTTTTTTTTACCAAAAAAAACTGGTTCTGGTAAAACCATTCAAAACATCAACCACGTCTGACAGCATACATTGTTGTAATTTAAAGGAAGTTTCCACTGAAAGCATACCACCCTATCACAGAAATTTAAGTCCACATGAAATGTAGATGTAGAATCATAGAATGAAAAGGATTACTTATCAGATATTTTAGAGTGAGGATTCCTTTCAGGTTGGAGTTGATGACCACTGAGGTTTCATCTCAATCTGAAATTATTTGGTTTTGAAACCATTTGTCTACATTCTTCATAAGTCATTTAATCTAAATCATATCTGAAAAGGAATTTGTCCTAAAATATCCCTAAAATTTATCACCCAGATGATGTTTGATGAACAGAGGAGGAAATCACTATCTCCTATGGCTATCCATTCTATTTTTATACAGCTTTATAGTGAAGGTTCTCCCAGAAAGTAGCCAAAATCTGCTTCTTGTACATTCACCCATTCTTTCTTGTTATGACTATTGGGCCAAGCAAAACAAATCTAATTCCCGTTCTACTTGGCAGTACTTCGAAGACATTTCTCACTGGACTACTCTTCCCCATTCTTCTTTGATCCAGGCTAAACATTCTCAGGTTTTCTTTCAACTTGGGACTCCAATGTCATGGCCCTAAGTCCCTTTCTCATCCCTGTTACCCCCCCCCCCCCCAATGTCCTTCACCTTGTCAATGTTCTTGCTATGATGTAGTCCACAAAAATTAAACTATGTGCTCAAGACATGGTCTAACTAGGGTGGGGTGCTACAGAACTATCATTTCTCTTGTTTTGAAATTTTTGCTTCTCCTAATTCATCTTAAGTTTGAATTAGGATGGTCTTTTATGTTTACTTTTACTGCCGTGTCATACTATTGGCTGATCATGATGAGCTTGACAAGTCCACTAAGATTATCAGAACGTTTTTCATATGAACTACTTTCCCCTTATTGCTTGCTTAGTAGTGGCACAGGATAGAACAGAGGTACTAGAGTTAAGACCTTAGTTGAACTCTAGCTTTGGTCTCTGAGCAAGTTATTAAACCTCTGTTTGCCTCTGTTTACTCAGCTCTAAAATGGAAATAATAACAGTACTATGTTAGCATATGATTGTAATAGCACCTACCTACAAGCGTTGTGGTGAGGACCCAGTGAGATAGTGTTTGCAAAAAGCACTTAGTGGATTGCCTCCCATGTAGGAAAACAAACATATAAATAAATACACATACATAGGCTACTTCTCTCTCTTTCCCTTCCACTATGTAATTGTGAAGTTGACTTTTTGAATACAAGTATGGAATTTCACGTTTATCCCTATGAAATATTAGATTAAACTTGTTTTTATTATTTATTATACTTGTTTATCTAGTTTATTCCATTGATCCGGATATGTATATATACACATATGTGTGTATATACATATATATATATACATAATTTTAAAAACATTTTTATTTAAAACACTGACTTCCAAATTCTGTCCTCTCCTCCCCCTGAAATGGTAAGCAATGACAAATTATGTAAGATTTTGTAAAACATTTCCATATTAGTCATTTTGTACAAGAAGACTCAAAAGAAAAAAAATGAAAGAAAGGAAATGAAAAATAGCATGCTTCAGTCTGTTTTCAATCAATATCAATTCTTTCCACGGAGGTGGATAGTATACTTCATCATTAGTCCTTTGGGATTGTCTTAGATCATTGTATTGCTGAGAATAGCTAAGTCATTCACAGTTGATCATTGCAGAGTATTGTTGTTACTGTGTACAAAGTTCTCCTGGTGCTGTTCACTTCATTCTGCATCAGTTCTTCTACATCTCTCCAGGTTTTTCTGAAATCATCCTGCTTGTCATTTCCTACAGCGCAACAATATTCTGTTACAGTTATGTACCACAGCCTGTTTAGCCATTCCCCAATTGATGGGCATCCGTTTGATTTCTAATTTTTAGCCAACACAGAAAGGGATGCTACAAATACTTTTGTACAAATAGGTCCTTTCCCCTTTTATTGATATTTTTAATATATAGAACTAGCAGTGGTATTGCTGGATCAAAGAGTATGCACAGTTTTATAGACCTTTGGGAACAGTTATAAATTGCTCTCCCGAATGGTTGGATCAGTTTAAAACTCCACCAAACAGTACATGAGTATTTCTGTTTTCCTACATATCTTTCAAATCAAACATTTTCCTGTTTTGTCATGTTAACCAGTCTGAGAGATGTGGGATGGTGTCTCAGCGTTGTTTTAATTTGCATTTCTCCTATCAAAAAATTATTCAGAGCATTTTTTGTATCACTATAGATAATTTTGATTTCTTTGTCTGAAAATTACCTGTTCATATCCTTTGACTATTTATCAATTGGGGAATGACTTGTATTTTTATAAATTTGAATCAATTCTCTAAATATTTGAGAAATGAGGCCTTTATGAGAGATTCTTGTTGCAAATTTCCCCCCCCCCCCAGCTTTCTAGTTTTCTTATAATTTTGGATGCATTGGTTTTGTTTGTGCAAAAGCTTTTATATTTTGTATAATCAAAATTATCTATTTTACATTTTGTAATGTTCTCTATATCTTTGGTCCTAAATTCTTCCCTTATCTATAAATCTGACAGATGAACTATTTTATGTTCTTTTACTTTTCTTATGATACTACCCTTCATGTTTAAGTCATATATCCATTTTGATCTTATCTTGGTATACAGTGTGAGATATTGATGTATATCTAGTTTCTGGAGTAACCACCCCAAATATTCATACCAACTATCTATGCCCAATCTGTGGTAGAGTATTCCAAGCTTGTATTGGTCTGATCAGCCACCGTTGGACACACTGAAACTTCACTTTATCATGGTGATGTCATTTTGGTCCTCTTTGAGAACAAAGGACAACAACCAAGCAGTTTCTGTCATACTGGTTCCTAGTTTTCCCAGCAGTTTTGGACAAATAATGAATTTTTGTTTCAAAAGCTTAGATCTTTGGGTTTATCATATACTAGATTACTATGGTCATTTATAATGTAATTTATACCTAATCTATTCTACTTATCTACTATTCTATTTCTTAGTACCTGATTGTTTTGATAATCAACGTTTTATAATGAAGTTTGAGATCTGGTACTGCTAGACTACCTTCTTTGGCATTTTTTTCATTGATTCCCTTGATATCCTTGAGCTTTTTGTTCTTCCAGATGAATTTTGTAATTATTTTTTCTAGCTCTATAAAATAACTTTTTCATAACTTAGTTGGTATGACACTGAATAAATAGATTATTTTAAATAGAATTGTCATTTTTATTATGTTGGCTCAGTCTACTCATGAGCAATTAATATTTTTCCAGTTGTTCAGAAGTGACTTTATTTGTGTGACTTTTATAGCTGTGTTCATATAGTTCCTGGGGTATTTTATATTGTTGACAATTCTTTTAAATGGAATTTCTCTTTCTGTCTCTTGCTGCTAGACTTTATTAGTAATATAGAGAAATGCTCATGATTTATGTGGTTTATTTTGTATCCTGCAACTTTGCTAAAGTTTATAATTTCAAGTAGCTTTTAAATTGATTCTCTAGGATTTTCTAAGTATAACATTATGTCATCTGCAAAGACTGATAGTTTTGCTTTCTCATTGCCTATTCTAATTTCTATAATTTCTTTTTCTTCTCTGCTATAGCCAACCTTTCTAGTACAATGTTAAATGATAGAGGTGATAATGAGCATCCTTACTTCACATTTGATTTTATCAAATAGTTTATATAATATTAGGGTTACTTGTTCTTTATATGTTTGATAGAATTTGATTGTAAATCTATTGGGTCCTGGGGATTTTTTCTTAAAAGTTTATTAATGGTTGTTGGATTTTTTTTTTCTAAGATTGGGTTAAGTATTTTATTCCTTCTGTTCATTTAGATTTTTGTAGATATTTCATTTAGATTATCAAATTTATTGGCATATAATTGGGCAAAATTGTTCCTAACAATTATCTTAATTTTCTCTTCTTTGGTGGTGAGTTCACTCCTTTCATTTTTGATACTAGTAATTTGATTTTCTTTTTTCCTTTTTGAAATCAAATTAGCCAATGGTTTATCTATTTTATTGATTTTTTCCTCCCATAAAACCAGCTTCTGGTTTTATTTATTAGTTCAATGGTTTTCTTACTTTCAATTTTAGTCATCTCTTCTTTGAGACTGGATTTCCTATTTGTTGTTTAATTAGGGATTTTTAATTTGTTCTTTTTCTAGTTATTTTATTGTTGCATGTCCAATTTATTGATCTGCTTTTTCTCTATTTTATTTATGTAAGCAACTAGAGATATGAATTTTTCTCTAGGTACCACTTTAGATGCATCCCATAATTTTTGGGAGGTTGTCCATTTTCTTTAATCACATTATAAATTGTTTGCTCATTTTTTTCTGCCTTTTTTGTTACTTCGGTTAGCTTTAGTCCTGCAGTGTCCCAAGTTTTTCTGCTGAGGCTCTGAGTTTTACTCCTGGCTTTCATTGAGCTACAGGGTTTATCTGCTTGCTTCCTCTGGAGGTTAGATTTCGCTTCTGGGTTGTCCTGGGTGGTGGTATCTCTGGTGTGGAGATTAGCTGCTGCCCTGCTTCAGGAGTGGGGCCTTGCTGGTGGGTTGCTATGGAAACAGGGTCTCCCTGCTGGTAGGCCCTAGGGGTGGAGTGTAGCTGTTGGCCAGCCCCAGGGCAGGGTTCCACTGCTGGTCAGCAATGGAGGTCAAGGCCTCCCTGGTGGCTTGTGCCACTGAGGTGAGACCTTGCTGTGCTACGCAGACTACTCGCTTGCCTAGAGGTCTGCTGGTTTGCAGGAGGGCAGAGACTCACTGGTGGATTGCCCAGACTTGAAGCCTTACTACAGGCCCCCTGCTGTGAGGATGCCGGCCACTCTTGGGCTTCTCCCTGCTCCCACCACAGGGAGATAGACCTTTTCTGCTGGACTAGCAAGCTGTTTCCCTGCTTCTAGACCAATTCAGAGGTGATTTTCCAGTTGTTTGGGGCAGGGGGGAATTTGGGAAGATGTCAAAGGGCTGCTTCCTCACTCTGCCATGTTGGCACCAAAGTCTGCTTTTATGTTTTCTAACCAGAACCAAGTTATTTCCATGATTACTGTTTTAAAATATGTTTGGAGGTCTGAAAGTGCTATTCCTCATTCCTTCATTCAATTTTTTCATCATTTTCTTTGAAATTCTAGAGCAGGGGTGGGCATGACCTTCTAGATCCTTGGGTTTGGACTTTTGACTAAGTCCAAGTTTTACAGAACAAATCCTTTTATTAATAATATTGTATTATATTTATTATCTTCTTTCTTTCATTTCTTCCTTTCTTCTCCCTCTCCTTCCTCCTCCTCCTTCTCTTCTTTTTCCTCTTCTACTTTGCTTTCTTACTTCTCTCAATAAACAACTTAACATTACTTCTCTTAATAAATAACATTACCATCTTAAACAACTTAACAAATCCACACATACATATACATTTTAATCTCATTTTTTACGATAGTTTCAATCACTTTCAGTAGCAAGTTGTTAATTAGAATTTTGACATGACCTCATTACATTAGTATTAGGTATTTGCCTCATATACTGAATGAATGAGTGCATGCATGCTTGAATGAATGAACAAAAAAAACCAAAATTGAATGATCCGAGTTTATTCATCTTTGCTTATCACCAGGTCAGGGTTCTGGTGAACATTTACATGACCAAAAGGCAGGGAGTAGGCAAGAAAAGGGGAAACAAAGGACACGAAAGCCCACAATGTGGAGAATGAATCCTATTAGTAACTTGGATTTATTACTGTCAATGGTCACAACCCAAATACTGTTTCATAACTTAAAGCAACATCACTTCCAATCATCAGTAGATGTCAGCATTGAGCAAGAGGAAGCATGGCTTTCCTTCTCTTTCATAGGATCTTATCCTCCCAAAGTGTGCCTAAATATGAGATTCAAACCTTCATGGTTTTGATTGGAGGTGGGGGAGTGTATTGATAATTAAAACATCTGCTTATTATTTAATAGGCAGCCAATAAAATCACTAGAAAGCATGATCCATTAAATTACTATTTAGAAATGATGTGTGTAAGTATGTTATCTGTGTTTGTTTAGCATCTGCTTGAGATCAGCTAGGTGGCGCAGTGGATAAAGCACTAGTCTTGGAATCAGGAAGACTCATCTTTATGAATTCAAAACCAGCCTCACATATTTACTAGCTATGTGACCTTGGGTAAATCACTTAACGCTGTTTGCCTCAGCTGTTCATCTATAAAATGAGCTAGAGAAGGAAATGGCAAACCACTCATGTATCTTTGCTGAGAAAATCCCAAAATGGGGTCACAAAGAGTTGGACATAACTGAAATGAGTAAACTTCAAGCAAAAGTATTTGCTGCAGTGCCTGGTTTCAACTTCTTGGAATAAGAAGAACCTCCTGGTATCTTCCCTACCACTTCCCTACCCCTGTCTGTGTGTTATCTCCCCCTTCAGGTTGTTAGATCCTTAAAGTCAGGGACTGTCTTCTCTTGTATTAACTGTATCCCCAGTACTTAGCATAAATGCTTGGTATATAGTAAGCAAATAAATGTTTATTGTATTGGATTTATTGTATTGGATTGCATGTATATAAAAATGAGTATTATCCTAGGACTTCAAAAAATTAGTTGTCAATAGCCTGAATAAAAATTGACATTTTTCATACAATTCTGGTTTGCAACTTTTTTAACCTGTTTATTACCAGCTTTATTTCTGTTATTATAATATAGACATTTGCAATGAAAAATATAGAAATTGGTAATGAAAATTTAGAAGGCTATTAAAATTTTTGCAAACTAGTTTCCTTTAATCTCTTAGTAGTCATCAATTTATACTATATATAACAAGGATTAAGTTGAAGTATATCCCCAGGGAAAATTCATGGAATTGATCTATAACAACCAATCCATAGAGAGTGCCCTGAATTGTCTGGCCTCTTCCAAAAAGACATTGCTCTGTGCTGAAGGAACTGTTGATTTAAGATAAGGTTGCATCAATGATGAGTCAATTAATATTAGACATTGAACACTCAAGCACTGAGCACTAATGACTCAATGGACTTTTTAAAAGTAATTTTATTTTTAATTTATGGGATAAAACAAGCATTTCTATAATATAGTATAATAAAAAAAAATACACATGGAACTCAAATCCATTATGTACAACTTACTATTTCTTTAAGTTATCTAAATTTCTTCACCCCTCTTCATTTTCCCCCTTTTCTGTCTTTCATCCCTCCCTCTCCTACAGATGGTTACAATTAGACACAAATATAGGTATGTATACATGCATATATATACATATATACACATGTAAAATAATTCTTTACATACTTCTATTTATCACTTCTTTCTCTGGATTCAGGTAATATATTTCTTCCTATGTCCTTTGTAGTTGATCTGAGTATTTATAATAGTCAAAAATGACTTGTTCACTCAAAGTCGTTCTTAAAACAATACTGCTATTACTATATACAATATTCTCTTGGTTCATCTCATTTCACTCTTCATTATTTTATGCAAGTCTGTGCCTGTTTTTCTAAGATCACTGAGCTTATCATTTCTTATAGCAC
This sequence comes from Potorous gilbertii, assembly GCA_028658325.1. Lineage (NCBI taxonomy): Eukaryota > Metazoa > Chordata > Mammalia > Diprotodontia > Potoroidae > Potorous > Potorous gilbertii. The sequence continues at coordinate 81,770,989 of CM053771.1, read as the reverse complement.
ACTAGTATTCCATCAGAATTATAAACCACACCTTGTCCAGTTGTTCCCCCATTGATGGGCATCCCTGCAATTTCCAGTTCTTTGTCACCACAAATAGAACTGCTATGAATATTTTAGAACATATAGGTTCTTTTTCCTCTTTCCCTAATCATCTCTGGAAATAGACCTAGTAGTGGTTTGATAGGTCAAAGGGTATAGGTACTTTAATAAAGCTTTGGGCATGGTTCCAGATTGCTCTCCAGAATGGTTGCATCACTTCACAATTCCACCAACAATGAATTAGTGTCCCAATCTTTCCATATCCCTGACAATATTTTTCCCTTTTCCCTTCAATCATTTTCGTCAATCTGGCAAGTGTAAAATGATATCTCAAGGTTGTTTTCATTTATATTTCTCTTATCAATAATGATGTAAAGTATATTTTCATATGACTATGAATTGTTTTAATTTCTTCATCAGAAAACTGTATGTTCATATGATTTTCTGTTTGTAGATGACTGTGCACTCAATGCAGCCTGTGAAGCTGAGATGCAACAAAGTATGGGTCAATTCTCTGCTGCCTTTGCGAATTTTGACCTAATAATTAACACCAAAAAAACACAGGTGCTCCATCAGCCACTGCCACACCATTCATATGTGGAATCGGTTACAACAAATGGAGAAGTTTTGAATTCTGTGGATAAGCTCACTTACCTTGGTAGTGTAGTTTCCAGGGATGTACACATTGACAATGAAGTTGATGCACTCATTGCCAGAGCTGGCTCAGTGTTTGAAAGCCTCCAAAGAAAGGTTTGGGAGAGAGGAAGTATTAGACTGACTATCAAACTGAAGGTCTACAGAGCTGCTGTGCTGACCTCATCGTTATATGCTTGGGAAACATGAACAGTCTACCAGCGCCATGCCAGAAAACTGGAACCCTTTCATTTGAACTGTCTTAGGAAGATTCTGAGGATCACCTGGCAGGATAAGCTACCAGACACTGAAGTCCTTGCTCAAGCTGAACTGCCAAGTATTCAAACTATGCTTCAGAGAGCGCAGTTCCGATGGGCTGACCAGTATTGTTTGAATGCAAAATGTACACTTGCCAAAAAGACTATTTGATGGAGAACTTGCATGGGGCAGGCGATCACATGGTGGCCAGAGGAAACGATACAAGGACACTCTCAAGGTCTCTCTCGAGAACTTTGGATTTGATCGTGCAACATGGGAGACACTGGCACAGGACTGCTCAGCATGGTGTGCCCACATAAGAAAAGGTGCTATGCTCTTTGAGCAAAGCAGAATTGACAAAGTATAAAGTAAATGCAGGATACACAAATTTGGGATATCCACCCCAAATATTCACAGGGACTAATTGTGCCCAACCTGTGGTAGAGCATTCTGAGCTCATATTGGTCTGATCAGCCATAGTCAGACACATTGAAATTTCACTTTACAATGGTGATGTCATTTTGGTCCTCTTCGAAGACGAAGGACAACAACCATCAACCAATATGTTCGTATGCTTTGACCATATATCGGTTGGGGAATGACTTTCTATTAAGGAATATGGAAGAGGAAGCTGATACTTTCCCACTCGGCCACCATGTAGCTCTGAGTGCATGAGAGTAAAAAGTACATGACCTGCCTAGATAAGCTTGAGAATGTTGGATGCCTTTTCTCTTTTGCGTTTCTTTTCCTGAGTAAGAAACTGAGCATCAAAGGGTCTAAGCTTGGAAATTTGTGAGTTTAAGAAGTTTAGCAGTCCTGGCTGCTCAGTCAGTGATGGCTGCACTTTGGAAGCAGTCCCTGGCAGCTACCAATGCTCTCGAAGAAAATGACCCCTGGCAGCTGGAATGTCCAAGATTCTAGATTAGATTGACAGAGGATATGGACTAGCAGTTCTTTAGAGGCCACAGAACTAAGGTGAAATATAACAACCCCTATCTAGCCATCTCACAAACTGATTTGTGTCCTGATGTTTATGAGTCAACCTCCCAGAAGATGAAAATGGAGTTTTTAAGGTATAAGTTACTGATTGCTTAAATCTTCTCAATGCACACTTAGTCTTTTTGTACCTTTTAATGAATTTCTTTTGCAATGGAAACAAATATTTGTTTTATACTTTATTCCTATGGTATATTGAATACCTTTCTAATCCCTTTAGAGGGACTCCAGACACGTTTCAAAACAACTATAAGCAAATACCCAAGGTACTGAGGAGTGAGGGTGGAGGGCAGGGTTTAATGAGTCAAAAAGTATGAGAAAAGGGAACCCATCCTTTTTCTTTAGAGACCAGGCTCCTAATGAACTCAAATTGCTTAGGAATTTGTATGTGGGTTCAGAACAGAGGGAATCCTTAAGGAGAGAAAGAGACCAGAATGCCCTAGCTCCCTGCACCTAGCAGTAGTCCTTAATGTTTTAGCTTTCTTCTCTGATGGATGTCATCTGAGGAGGAAGAAGAAATGCTTTGGGCTTCTAGGTGGGGGTGAGGTAATATCAGTGGCAGGTAACATTGTGACCCCCTTATTTCCCCACCCGGACTATCATATGGTTATGAATAAGTGCTCCTGCTTGAATGTGTATTAAGATGGAACAGATAAGGTTGTGACTTGGTGAGCTTCAAAAGGTGAAAAAAAAGGCTAGCAACTGCAGTCCATAAGAGGGTCTCTTGGTAGTTGGAGGAGCCAAGCCTGATGCTGAGACAGCACTTAAGAGTGCTTAACTCAAACCAGCAAACCTAGATCTCAGCAGACCTAGAAGTTGAGTATATAGATAATATATGTTTGTCTAAAAATAAAGATGTATAAATAATTTAGAAAATATATCATACATGTACATTATATAGTTATATTATTTATTTGTGCCATATATAATACTTTATATTGTATAATTCATTTATATGTTTATTTATATCATATATAATACATTAGATATTGTATGTAATTTACACTGGGTCGGGTCAAGCAGATCATTACACATACATATATAGAAACATAGAAATATTATATTTTATATTACATTTTTACATATTTATACTTTACATATAACTTAAAATAATATATTTTAATATTTTTTTCTGTTGCTTTTGTCTCTTTTCTCACCTCTTATCTCTTATCTCTTTTGATGCCTCTCTCCATTCACAATTTCCATTAAAATCCACTAAAACCTGTAGAAGAACATTCCATTTAAAACATTGTGTTGGCCACCATTTTGTTTCAGCAAACTAAATTATTTATAATATTGAAGGTTAATCATCTTACTGCCCAGCAGTGATTCTATGTACATGTGGGTATAAATTACATAAATATAAAGATACACGTTAATACACACATATCACATTCCATAGGCACATATAATTATTTCTATTATTTTGTCTCTCGATGTCTTCTCTTTTAGAGAAGACATGTCCATTTGAAAACAATTTCTTTTCTACCACTTTCAACAAACCAAAATGCAAATAAAACTAATTGTGCTTCTTGATACCTTTAGTAATAAACCCTAGTCATCACAATCAGTGAATTCTTTTGAAAATTCCATAGGTTTTAGCAGTTGGAGAAACCTCAGAAATGATCTTGCCCAATCCTCCTCATGGTACAGATAAAGAAATAGAAGCTCAGAAAAGTTATTTGCTTTGGCTCACATAGCTAGCTGGTGTCAATCTGAGAATCAAATCCAGGCATTCTGAATGACTGCTCTGGAATTCCACACCTTGTATTGTGTAATAAGCATGAAATGCCAAAGAGTTCAGTTGAAACAGACTCCTCCCTTACCTAGGTCAATTATAAAAGTTTATTGAGAGGAATTTTGTCAAAGATTGTGTTTTATGACCTGCTACATGGGATTAACCAGGGAGGAAATTCCTGGCTTCTGAACAATGGATCCTACAATGGGTAAACAGGTATATCACTAAAGAAGCAACACTTGTCCTACCAGTCAATCTAAACCCCTTTTTGAAGACGGGGAGATTTAGTTGCAAGCTAATCTTAATGATAAAAGTTCATTTCAATACCTCTGGTTCAAAGTCTACTTAGTCTTCCTTATCCTTAACATTATTAAACAACACTAGATTGAAGAAACAATAAGGGTAGTGTTCTGACAGGAAAGACTGTTCCTTTGTGATGGGAAATGAGGAAAACAATAAGGTTTAGATACATCATGGATATTTTAAAAATTATTAAACTGAACACAATGAAATCATTTCAGTATGTTTTACATGGTCATGCTAATTTTTAAAGCATCAAAACGGAAGGGTTCAGATTAATTTACTTAACTGAAAAATTTTATTGAGAGTTTGGTTCCACTGCATGGATGAATACAATAGTCTTTGGTAAAATGGTAGAAATGCTACTTATATCTGCAAATCGTAAGAATAAGATATAGGAACAAACAAAAATACAGTATTTCTTATCAATTTTCCATCCAGCACAGCATTGGTCCTTTGAGAATTTCATCCTATTCAGATTTAAGTAAATTCTATCAAAAAATTTTCTAATATCCAGATACTATCACTTGCTATTGGATAATGATACACACAGCTACAAGATGGAACTGTTAATTAAACCTCATAATATTCTCTGGGAAGTGTTAATGCATTTCCCCATTTTAAACACTAACAATTGCATTTATATAGTGCTTTAATGATTTGCATGGTGCTTAGAGATAAAAATCTCCCTTTATTCCTACAACATTCCTTGGAGATCAGTATTTATCACCACTTTACAGATGAGGAAACTGATGCTGGCAGAGGTTAAGGTTGCCTAGTGTTAAGGAGGGTGTGGCATTAAATCGTTTGTACAAAGTTATCTTTCAATCTAACAAATGGGTCAAACGTAGAATGGTGTTCCTGAGTCTCAATTCATACTTAAACTCTCTCAAAATTGCTTGTGTGCCTTGCTTTAATAGAGTTCTTTACTGAGAAGGCAATGTTGTCCCCATAGTGTCTTGCTGAGTTAACATATACTAGACTACTGGATTAAAAACAGTGAGGGTGTGGGATTTGTTTCTCCCTCTGTCAACTCCCTTTCGTTTACCAGTCATTTCCAAACTATGGTGCCTGCACTTGGGTCATCTTCATCCCCCATCTGTTCCTGGGACTCTGGGCTCTGACAGGTAAACTTTCACTTTATCCTTCATGGAACCAGGCCTCCACATTGCTTCCTAGCCATTGCTAGACAATGCCACTATGCATGTGTCTCCTACCCTTTTCTAACTCGCTTTTCTGTGTATCTCTCTTCACATTATAATGTAAATTCTTTGAGAACAGGGATTGTTTTGTTTTGCTGGCATTTTTACCTCTCACCCCTTTCTAGCTCTCCTTTATATGTGGTCTCTACACACATTAGACTGTATGTTCCTTGAGGATAGGATCTGTTTTGCTTACCTGCATTTATAACCACAGTGCTTAAAAGAATGCCTGACACCAAGTAAACAATAAATGCTTTGTCATTCATTTATTTGGTCAAACCTCTTTCCATGAATGGGGCCAATTTAGCTTTCTCCTTCGTATATTTACTCAAAGTCCAATCAAATTGATTAAGCTTTTATGATTGAATACAAATGGTTAAAGAAAATTCATATTATTTGTCATTAGAGTAAGTGCCTCAGAAACGTTCATGACACTCCAGACTCAGAATGGGAAAAAAAAAAAGTTAGAAATATTCAATGACTTACTGAATAGTTCAGAGGGATTTTGTCAATTATATAAGTAGTATGGGACCTTTGGTATCTTATATGGAAACATCATTTTCTTTTGATTTTCTACATTTTTATTGCTATCCTTTTACATCACCTTCATTTTCTTTTTTAAAAATATATTTTATTGCATTATATATTTTCAAATTACATATAAAAATTTTTAACATTAATTTGTTAAAATTATGAGTTTGAGATTCTCTTCCTCCATTTCATCCCCTCCAACCCTTGAGAAGACAAATATAAGTTATACATGTGAAGTTATGAAAAACATTTCCATGTTATCTATGTTGCAAAAGAAAACCACACATACACAAAAACCCAAGAAAAATAAAGTTTAAAAAAGGCATATTTCAATCTGCATTCAGAGTTTATGCATTATCTCTGTGGAAGTAAATAGTCTTCATCAGGGATCCTTTGGAATTGTCTTGGATCATTGTCTTCTATCAGAGTAGCTAAGTCTTTCACAGGTGTTCATTATTATAGTACTGCTTTTACTGTCTACAATATTTTCCTGAGTCTGCTCACTTCACTGTGCATCAGTTCATATACATCTTCCCAGTTATTTCTGAAGCCATACTGTTCATTATTTCTTATAGAACAATGGAATTCCATTGCAACCATGTTCTTCAACTTATTTAGCCATTTCCTAATTGATGGGAATCCCTTCCATTTCCAATTCTTTCCCACCACAAAAAGAGTTGCTATAAATATTTTTGTACAAATAGGTCCTTTTCCCTTTTATTCGATCTCTTCAGGATATAGAAGTAGTAGCAGCATTGTTGGGTCAAAAGATATGCACAGTTTTATAGCCCTTTGGGTATAGGTTCAAATTGTCCCCCAGAATGGTTAAACCAGTTGATGACTAAAAGTGCAATAGTGTCCCGATTTTTCCACATTCCCTCTAGCATTTTTCATTTTCCTTTTCTATTGCGTTAGCCAATCTGATAGGTGTGAGATGGTATCTCAGAATTGCTTTCATATGCATTTCTCTAATCAACACTGACTTAGAGCATTTTCATATGACTGTTGATAGCTTTGATTTCTTCTGAAAACTGCTTGTTTATATCCTTCGACCATTTATTAACTGGGGAATGGCTCTTACTTTTTTTTTTAATATATAAATTTGGTTCATTTCTCTACATTTTAAGAAATGAAGTTTTTGCCATTATACCCATTGCACTTGACCTTGGCAAAGAAGGGAGGTTCATCCTATCTCTTCTCTGTCAACAAGTTCGGTCATTATAATTATAAAGTGTTCCATTCTGGTCTTTTTTGAGGAACACCATTTTCAAGATACCACGCAGTTCTCACAAAGCTAGCTCTAACTTTTATAACATTGGAAACCCCTAATTTCCAAATACTAAGCAACCATAAACAAGAAAATAAGACAGAATCACTCCAAGACTCAATATGGGCTCAGATTACTAAAAGGCAGATAGCCATTCATCTGCCATTTAGAAAGGACCTCTAAACTATAGAATAGCCCTTTCTTCTCAAGCTCCAGGTAGGACTCTGTTGAAGTATAAAGAAAACTAAACTACTTATTAGTCAAAAAATTTGGCTCTACCACTACTTAGGTGTTAGACTATAGCCTTATATACCTCAGTTTCACAGAATGACAGAATTTGAGATTTGGAAGATACATCAGTGGCTATACAATTTAGCTCATATTTGAAAGTATCTCCACTATAACATAACCAACATGTGGTTGTTAGCTTCTGATTGAAGACTCCAATGAGGGGGAAAGTCACTACCCTGCAAGCTCAAATTGTTAGAAACTTTTTCTTGACATCAAGTCCAAATTGACTTCGTTGCAAATTCCACGTTTTGTCCACAGTTCTTTCTACTTGGTCCAATCAGAGTAAGACATGCCAAGTTAACAAGAATTTATTAAGTCACCAGCATATGCTGCTAGAATATACTATATCCACTGTACTAGGCACAGTGGATAGAGTGCTGGGTCTAGAGTCAGGAAGACTCATCTTTATGAGTTCAAATATGGCCTCAAACACAGCCACTCTGGGCAAGACACTTAACCCTGTTTGCCTCAATTTCCTCATCTGTAAAATGAGTTGGAAAAGGAAATGGCAAACCATTCCAGTATTTTTGCCAAGAAAAACCCAAATGGGGTCATAAAGAGTTGGCATGATTGAAACAACTGAACAACACTAGGTGACAGGAACTGAGCTAAATCTAATCTCCACTAAATATAACACTTCTTCAAAACTTAAGCATAGCTATTGTGTCCTTCTTCTTTTCTCCAGGCTAAAAATGTCCCTTATGTTGATTCACATATGTCATGAGCTCAAGATCCTTCACTATTCAGGTTGCCTTCCTCTGGATACTCTGCAGCTAATCACTGCCCCCTTCCTAAAACGTAGAATTAAGGGACCCAAAGAAGTCTGACAAGGGCAGAATGAAGAGGGATTATCACTTCTTTGTCCTTGAAACTCTGCCACTTCTAATGAAACCCAAAATTGCATTAGTTTTTTTGGCTGCCACATGAAACTTTTGTTTGTTTCATGTTGAGCTTGTGGACCACTAAAACACACCCCTCCCCACCTTTTTTCCCAAAGAGCTACTGTCCATATTTAAATGGTGGAGCTGATTTGTGTACATTATTACAGGATGTTAGATTTATGTCTAATTTAATCTTCTTATATTCAGTCCAGTTCTCTAGTCCACAAAGATCTTTTTGGATCTTGGCTCTATTGTCCGAGGAGGTAGTTATTACTTACAACTTTATGTCATTTGTAAATTTGATAAACATACAAGCTGTGCCTTTATCCAAGTAATTGATAAAAATGTTAAACAGGACTGGGCCAAGTTCAGATCCCCAGAGGGATATCACTAGGGACCTCTGCCCTATTGTCACTGAGACATTAACAAATAGTCATCCAACCAGTTCTGAAGCCAGCTGAGTGTAAGGATCATCTGATCTATATCCCTCCATCTTTTCCACAAGAATAGTATGAAATACTTTCTCCGAAAACGTTGTCAAAATTTAGGTGAATTATGATCACAGCATTCCCCTCATCTGCTGATCTTGTCAAAATTCACTGATTTTGTCAAATTTACTGATCTTGTCCAAAAAAGAAATAAGGTTAATGTGGCATGACTTCTTTTTGATGGAGCCATGTGAGCTCTTAGTAAACACTATCTCCCTTCCTAAGTATTTGTCAGCCATCTCTTTAATGACCCTTTCCAGAATTCTCCCAAGAAATAAAATTAAGATTTTTCATGTTCAGTCCTATCATTCATGAATAGCTCTTCATGACTCTAGGGTTTGTTTGGTTGGTTGGTTGGGTTTTTTTTAGCAAAGATATTGAAGTGGTTTGCTATTTTCTTCTCCGGATCATTTTACAGAAAAGAAAATGAGGCAAACAGGGTTAAATGCAATGACCAGGGTTACGCTGTAGTATGTGTCTGAGGCCAGGTATGAACTCATGAAGATTAGTCATCCTGATTATAACTCAGTGCTCTATCACTGTATTACTTAGCTGCCCAGAAATCAAGATTACTGTTTCCACTATGAAAACTAGGAAAATACAATATATCCAAAAAGTCTTTAAACTATTGAAACTTAAAACTACACTAAGACTTTTGGGACATCCTACTATTTGCCCTTCTCCAATCTTATGGTATCTTTCTCATTTCCATTATCTTTCAGATATCACAGTCAATGGCTTTGCAGTCTTACCTCCCATTTCTTGTAAGACCTGAGGATGTAGTTCCTCTGGGTCAGGTGATTTGAATTTAAGAACACCATCCAAGTGGCCCTCCTAACTATCTCCTTATTTATCTTGGTTAAGGACTTCCTGTTAGTCATTTTCTAGTCTGTCATTTCCAGTTTAATGGTTGTTCTTCTTTGCAGAGGAAACAGAAACAAAATAAAAACTGAGAACTCTGCCTTCTCTCTGGTGTCAGGTTTTCATTGTTCTATCTACCCCAAATTAAGGTTCTTTAAGCTCTTTGCTCTTCTGTTTTCTCCCAATAGAACTAAAACAAAATAAAAATAAGAGTTCAACACCACAAAATAACAATAGCAACTTTTTTTTTGTCCTTAGCTTCCAGCTTTAGCTCATTCTGAAATTTAATATCCCTTACACTGTATTTTATATACATATATGTATATTTACACACTATGTGTTTATACACTATATATTTGTATGAGACGATACCATCCTCTTAAACTCATTTGTTACTTGGCCTTGCTTCCAGTTTTTCTTTTTTTTTAAATATAAATTATAATATAATATATTATATTATTATATATATTATATATAATATATTATTATATATAATATATATAATAATATATTATAATATAAATTAAATATAAATTGCCTATCCACATCACTTGCTTCAGAGAAATTCCATTTTTCCACCTTACTGAAATTGTTTGCTTTTGTGTTTTCAGAATTTCAATCTTTAGCATCTCCTCTTTCTCCTAGGCTAATTCCCTTGAGTATTTTCATCTAATGGTTCCTTCCCATCTTTCCTATGAACACACTGAAATCTGCTTTCCCAAAATGTTGGGTGTAGGTTGTGCTACACCCTGTTTTCCTCTCCTCTATCATTAAGGCTAGGATGGGGTGGTCATGCCCCCCCCACAAGGTGCCTATCATTTTCTCCTCAGCAATCAGTTGCTCAGTAAAGTTAGTCAATGAGCATTGAGTTTACTGAACTGGGGAAGCAAAGAAAGGCAAAAGACAGCTTCTAGTAGGAGAGACAGCATCCAAACAACTATGTACAAAAATAAACATACAAGAAAAATTGGAGCTAATCAACAGAAGGGGAAGCTCTAGCATTATGAGGCAGGGGAAATTTGGGAAATGCTTTTTATAGGAGATGGAATTTTAGCTGCAACTTGAAGCAAGTCATGGAAACCAGGAGGCAGAGATGAGGAGGGAGAGAATTCCAGGCATAAGAGGCAGCCAGTGAAAATGCCCAGAATCAGGAGATGGAGGGCCTTGTGTGAGAAACAGTCAAGAAGTCAGTGTACCTGGGTCACAGAATGAGTTTGGGGTATAAAGTGTAAGAAGACTGGAAAGTGGGTGGGAGTGAGGCAGTTGTGAAGGGCTTTGAAGTTCACACGGAGGATTTTATATTGATCTTGGAGCTTATAGAATATGGGGAGTAACATGGTCAGATCTGCTCTTTAGGAAGATGAACTACAGTGGGGAGAAAATGGAGGTAGGGAGAATGAGCAGCAGCTCCCTTCTGTTAGTATCAGAGCCAGAACAGAATTTCTGAGAAATGTGAGGATTCAATTAATGGTCTCTAAAGTGTTTTCTTAAGTCAGCAAGTTGGTACAATGTTTAGAGCACTAAGCTTGGAGTTAGGAAGACCTGAGTTCAAATATGGCCTCACACGCTTACTGGGTGTGTGACCCTGGGCAAGTCATTTAGCCCTGTTTGCCTCAGTTTCCCCATCTATAAAATGAGCTGGAGAGGGTAATAGCAAACCGCTCCAGTATCTTTGTCAAGAAAACCCCAAATGAGGTTCCACAGAGTCAGACTTGACTGAAACAACTGAATAAAAACTTTTTTCTAACTCCAGAAGCAACATGGTATAGTGGATAGAATGCCAGACGTAGAAGCAGAAAAGCCGACTCTTCCCTTTCACATTTATTAGCTCTAGACCCATGGGTGTATTGCAGTCTCTCTGAGTTTTTTCCCACATCTATAAAAGTAAAAATGATAATGATACTTGTGCTGTTTTCCTCACAAGATTTTAATATATGTAAATCATCTGGCAGACCTTTAGTAGTGCAGGGGATGGAGCTCTGGACCTGGAGTCAAGAAACTTTGAATTCGGTCACAGCCTTGGACATTTACTAGAGGTGTGACTCTGGACAAATCACTTAAATTCTGTCTGCCTCCATTTCCTGGTCTGTCAAACGGAGATAATAACACCTATTTCCCAAGACTGTTGTTAGGATAACATATGATAAGGGCTTTGCAAACCTTAAAGCATTATGTAAAAGCTAGTTTTCTTTCATACAGGTAGCCAAGTCTTTTATATGTTGTGTCTGAAACAAGGAACTTTTGAGGCTTTTCCAAATCAAGGGACTAAAAAAGATTCACTGGGTCATTTCTAGAGGTCAGTAGGGAGAGTTCTCCTTTCTGGTAAGACAACTAATTTAAAGAACTAATTCACATGTGTGCTACTTTAAAAACCTCTTCAGTAATTCAGTCTAGTGAGGAATTTAAAATGTTTTATTTTATGTAGTGGTTCAAATTCAGATAATTTTCTGTATAATTTTCTACAATTAGAGAGTTAAGGTACGGAATAAAGTAGGTTACAGATCTTCTCATGGAAGTAAAGGAAAACCTTTACACACACATAAACATACACGCACACACACACCACACACACATAATTTCTCACATCTACTACAATATGGCTTACATAAATGGAACTACACATAACACATAATAATTCATTTTATTTATTTCAGGACTGCTTGAAGGAAAACAAATATGCAAGAATTAAAATGCATCTACTTATATGGAACATCTCAAAGCATCTGCTAGACACTATTGACATTTATTTCTATAGAAGCTGAGAGTTGGAAAGGTATCTAACCCTAGGGTTATCAAAGCTACCTTCCCATTCACTGCAGGAATTCCTTCAATGATATCCCTAAATGGCTAGATCTAGTTTTAGTTTGAATATTTCAAGTGATAGGGAGCTCATTACTTTCCAGAGAAACCTCTCTTCCATTGTTAGACCACACTAATTTTTAGAAATTTCTTTATATCAAGTTGGAATCTATCTCCCTTTAACTCCCATCCATTAATCCTACTTCTAAATCAACTCTCCTATCTATTCTTTGTATCAGAAATTTTATTCAAGTGAGAATTACTTTTTAATTTGGAACTTTATATTTTAACATTTATATTCCCATTGAATCATAGAACTTCAGATTTAGGAAGGCCCTTACATATTATCTGACACTATCTGTTTATTTTATGCATGAAGAAACAGGAATTCATAGAATGTAAGTAAATTACCCTTCATGATATAAATTAGTTTGGGCAGGAACTCATGTCATCATAATGAGCATTAATAATTGTGTGCTAGATATAGATAGAAATATAGATATGTTGCACAACTGGATACAGGAGATGTCCCTCCAGACTTTTGAACTGTATTAACGAAGTCATGCCTTCGGCCTAATATTCTGATTCACTATTTCCACAGCCATTTCTGATCCCTTGGGCCTCTGGTTTTCATTGTCATTTCTTGGGTGTTTTTTAAAATTATTTTTTGTGTAGTGCTTATGCCCAGACATTATGTTGGAACAGTGCTGTTCCCTTGATGAGCCATTTGTTAATAATTCACATACCTAAAATTCTAATATAAAATTGATGGTTTCTTTTTGTCATAAACTTGGAAAAATCTATCACCAATAAGAACTTGGGTAGTACACATGGTTAAGACTATTAGAGACCAAGTGGAGACCCCAAATCTTCAGCCTAATCTTAGTTCACAATTGAGGTAGTTCCTGCATTCCCAGCACTTCAGATTCAAGCATCCCCATGTTCACTTGAGGGTAATGTTGATTGACTGACAGTGATTTGCAGACTTGCCAGGCAAACACCTCAGAGGAAGCCATATGGTCTCCAGCTGGACAGAGAGAGAATCTTGTCATTTGATGAGTCATGTGTTTAATGGGAAACCTTAGGAAATCTGGTTGGTGATGTGTTTCTAGTGGGATTAATGTTTGTATTGTTTTGTGGAAATATAAATTAATATTTGCATGCATTTGGTTAATAAAGTTTGACCATTAGTACTGAGAAGTATAGATCTAATTAGTGTTTCTATTAAACTAGCCTAGCAGAAGTAAGAGTAAATCAATTTTGTGTATTAACTGTGCACTACACATAAGCATCTCAACTTCACCATATCCAAAATATAACTCATTATTTTTCCCCCCAAACCGTCCCCTCCTCCTATTTTTCCTATTTCTTTTGAGAATATCACCTTCTTTCTAGCTGCCTGGGTTTATAACCTCAGAGTCATCCTAGACTTTTTCCTCTTTACAACCCCTCCCATACAATCAATAGTCAAATCTTGTTGAGTCTACAGTTGTAATGTTTTTCTCATCCACCTTTTCCCCTACTCACATAGCCACCACCCTAGTTCAGGTTCCTACCCCTTCTATCATGAATTATTGCAAAAATACAAATTATTCTCCATTTCCCATCCCCTCCTTCACCAATCTACTCTCTGCGCATCTGCCAAACTGACATCTGTAAAGCACAAAGAGGATTTACTCTTTCTCTCAAGGAACTCCAGTGGCTCCCTTTTGCCTCTAGGATAAAACACAGTCATTTCCTTGGCATTTAAATCCCTTTACATTATGGATCCAATCTACCTTTCTAGGCTTATTGTACTTAACTATTCTTTGCCCACTAAACATTACAATTAAGCTGACTTGCTTGTTATTCCTGTTATAAGATATTCCATCCACCATCTCCATAACTTTGCAGAGATTGTCTTACTTGACTGGAATGTACTTTGTCCTCATTTCTACCTCATAAAGTCTGTGGCTTTCTACAAGGCTCAGCTCAAGCATCAGATGTTTTGAGAAGCTAATCCTGGCCCTCCCAGTTTCCAATATTCTCTCTTCTAATATTACTCTCTATATTTTGTACTTTATTTTCCACTAGTATGTTATTTTCTACATTAAAAGATAAGTTTCTTGAAGTCAGAGACAGTTGTTTTTATGTCTTTGTATCCCTAGCTCCAAGCATATGAAAAGCACTTTTTGCTAATTGTTAATGCATTTTTGCTTCCTAATGGAAAGATCATTCCCATTCATTAATAGACCATGAGACCTATGTAAGTCACTTGGAAGCCTGAGTCACATGAGGCAAGTCACATAGAATAGGAAGGGGTGGAGCTAGAGCAGAACTAAGAGGAAATCAGAGAGCAGTCAGAACTGAAGGATGCAGGCAAGCAGGCAGCTGGCTGTGAATGTGAGAAGGGCATTTTGTTTAAGGAGCCTGTTTGTGGTTGGTTTAAGGGAGTTGGCTTGTGGGAAGCCTAACAGAGGGAGAGCTTGGGGCTGGTGTTGTCTTCTGCGTTGTTATTGTGTATATATTTTTGTTGCTATGATGGATTTGGCTTTCTGATGTCTGAATAGATGTTTTGGTTCTGTCTTCCATGTGGAAAGTCTGTTGTATTTCATGATTCAGAAGTGACACCAGCATATTCATGGTCGCTATAAGTGCTGTGAATATTGCTTTGGCACTACAGCACTTTAATAAATATTTGTTAAATGAATAAATGAATGGATAATGTGGCAGAGCAAACCCAAACCTTGCCTTTTACTGCTACTGTGGGTTACATGAAGTGTGAAGGAAAGTTCTCACCTCCTAGACTTGCTTCAGGACTTGAGAATCATGGATGAGAGTAGGATTTAGAACAAAGACCTTCTGAGCTTATATGGGCTACCTGGATCTTAATTTTATTGCAGTAAAATGATAGGATTAGACTACATGACTACTTTAACCCCTTCTGTTTCTAAATATATGGTCCTAAGTTTGGAGAACTATGCAGGTTCTTGGGAAGTGGAGCTAATCAGAGGTGTGGGTTACTTGACTCTAGAGATCCTGAGCACTTTCATCCTGGAATGGAGGTGGGTGGGATCTTCCCAGGGTAATACACTTAGCCTAGGGGATTTATAAGTCTATAAGTCCCAGAGCAAGTGGGATTCACCAAAGAAGTAAGAAGAGTTATATTGTCTGTTTATATGCTTTTGCATTTTTGGGTTGATCAAATTAAGTCCATTCTAAATTTGATACCTTATTAGAATGAGTAACCATCAAGACTTATGGTCACAACTCTGGAGTTGGAAAGGGTCTTAAAATTAATATAGCCCAAGTCTTTCACTTTAATAATGAGGAAACCAAGGCCAAGAAAAGTTAAATAACTTGCCCAAATAAAAGGTTAACTCTGAGATTTGGAGCCAGACCCTCTGATTCCAAATTCCTTCTAGCTGAGCTTACATGGGAAATGAATGCCCTTTTCCTTTTGTAGTATCAAACAAATAGAAACCATACATAAGAATCCCTAAGGATACATATTGACTAAAAATATCCTAAATACTAATATTATCTATGTTTTATTGTATTTTTTTTTCTTGTGCTAAATATTTCTGAATTACATTTTAACCTGGTTTGGGCAGTACTCAGATATGTGGGTTGTGTGCAGCATCATGTTTGATATCTCTGTTGTAGGATACCACACCCAAGTCAAATTCTGATATTCTCAGGCCAAATCCAAGTAGGGTAGAGGGAGCAATCCAAAACAAAGAATTATTTCTGAGTAGCCCTTAAAATTGAACATGGTTTGTGTAATCTCAGAGCTTCAGTTATGGATCTCTAGGTAATATTTGTATTTTCTCTGACATCTTTCTTCTCTGTTTCCTATCATTTCATTAGTCACCAATAAAAGCATTCTTTTCCTTCTGGCTACTAGATCAATCAATCACAATAAATCAGGAATCATTTTCAGCTGATTTTAGATTGATGCTTGAAGTTTATCTTCTGCAAGATATGCTTTCTTTTTCTTTACTTGTGAGGCTAGAGTCCCTCCATGCTGGAGTAGGCAGTGTGGTTAGCAATCTCTGATGGAGATATGTATATATATTTTTTTTACTATATATAGATTTCAAAAACATTTAATTTTGAAGTTATGCAAGTTCACAAGTTATGTCAACAAGCATTAATAAATGTTCTAATAAATACAGTAATAAAAGCACCTACCACCATGTGTCAGATACGGTGCTATGCATGTAGCTAATAAATACTGCACTAAATGAATAATATAATAAAAATTATGGTTAAAACTTATAAAACGTAATAATCGTTGTATACTTCATAGTATCTTATCATCCAACTTGGACCTATAGTATAGTTACCTTAAGATTTTTTCTCAACAAATCACTTTTCTATTGCTAATATGTTTAATCTTGTTAAAAGTTCCCTAACTCCTTTTCACTCCCATGGATTT
Organism: Potorous gilbertii; assembly: GCA_028658325.1. NCBI lineage: Eukaryota > Metazoa > Chordata > Mammalia > Diprotodontia > Potoroidae > Potorous > Potorous gilbertii. The sequence goes on along the minus strand of CM053771.1, from coordinate 81,754,285 downwards.
AAAAGTATTTTAGAAACAGTGCCTCATGAATTCCTTCAGTAGCTCTCCTGTGAGCAAGACTCCTAGATTATTAGTAGTGGCTCAGTTTCTTCATCTGTCAAATGGGAGGATGGTATCTAAAATTCAAAGGAACCCCTGTGGCCATCTAATCCAACCCCTCATATTTATAGATGAGTAAACTGAGGACCAGGAAGAAGTAGTGACCTGCCCATCACTTCACAGGCAGAATTATATACCTCATTCATGGCACTGTTGTATGAAAAGCACTTTGCAAACTATAAAGTATATTTACACTTCACAGGGTAAATGTAAATTCTCATTATGCTTGCCTATGCTTTCTAAATTCAGTAGTTTATTACACAATTTGGAAGAAAAAATATAACGGCATCATCAAAAAGCCAAGATAGCCTTTAATCTTCATAGAAAACAAAAAGAAAGTTAAAATAAACATAAATATGACAGCAATTTATTATCAAACAATTATATATTACTTTCATTATAGGTAAATATGCATTGAACTTTACATCAGTTATCTATAAGTAGGAATGCTAGGGATATTTTGCATTCTGTTGCTGTGCTCCTGAGGTCTGCTTTTGATTCAGAGGTCATTTAATTTTGTAATACTTTTTTTCTTCCTTTTATGAATAAGCTTATTGGTTTAAAATTCTCTGTGTATTAGTTTCATTCATGAAATAATAATAGGTAGAAATTAGACAGCATTGTACATTTCTAGAGTCATTTGCAAATTTTAAATGAATAACCCACACAAAATTCCTAGGAACTGATAACCTACAATATGCATGAGAGTCCCCAGTCTGAGAGAACCAGATTAAAATGATCACATTTAGGAATTGTAAATAACTAGACAAGCATCTACAGAGAAAAAGGGGCTTTGAAGCTATCAAACACATAAAATATCAAATATAAATCTTAATAAGATTACCTTAATGTGATTTTGAGATTGTAAATGCAAACAGGTATAAAAGCATTGAATTATGGTTCTAAAACATACATATATAGAGATGAACAGGTATTATACAAAAAGAGTGCAGGATCAAAGATCAGATCTCAGAAGTCACTTGTTATGACTGTTTTTCTCTACGTAAAATTGATAATATAATATAGTATATTAAACTTTTATAGCGTACAAAACTTTTTTTTCCACTTACATGAGAGAGAATCTGTGAAAGGAAAAGCTCTAGGATGTAAATATAAAAAGCAAGATCAGCTTTATCTTTTGGAAACTTCCATTCTAATAAGTGAAGACAATAGATAGTGGGGAGGAATGGTCGGTCAGGGAAAGTTTTTTGTTTTGTTCTGCTTTGGTTTTTGATCAGTGGAATCACACACAATGAGATGGTGAGTGGAGCCAAGTCCTTTCTAGGAATGGTAATGTTGGGTTGATTACTGTTCTCAGAGGTAGAGGTGGAAGGTGGGAGCATAGGAAAAATGCCATGACAGAAGGACGACTGTAAAGTTGAAGTAAGATGTATCTTCATCAGATTGGTTATGATGAATATTCACCAGTCAGAAGTCCAGGCACCTATGGCAGAGCTGGAGTGATCTGGACTAGGATATTGTAATAGCCAGATGTCTACTCCAGTCCATCCTCCATTCAATTGTCAAAGTGACCTTCCTAAGTGCCAGTCTGACAATGTCATCCCCATTCCCACTCAATAAATGCCATTGCCTCCCTCTTCTCCCCGGAATTAAATATGAAATCTTCTAACTTTTAAAATCCTTTTAAAATCATAGCCTGACTCTATCCTACCTTTCCAGCTTTCTTGTATCTCAGGGTACCAATCTCCTGGCTTTTTCTAGGATACAACACTCCATTTTCCCACTCCCATTATTTTCAATGGAAGGCTTCCTCCCATGCCTGAAATGCTCTTCCTTCTTCTTTGGCTCCTGGGCTTCCTGTCTTCTTTTATATTTCAGCTAAAATCCCACCTTCTACAAGAGGCCTGACAGTTCCCTTTAATCTTAATACCATTCCTCTGAGCCTAAGTCCAATTTGTCCTTGATATGTCAGGTCTGTACACAGTTTTCTGTATGTTGTCTCTCCCGTCAGACTGCTAGGTGGCTTAATGGAATGCTGGGCTGGAATCAGAAATCCCTGAGTTTAAATGTGGCCTCAGATACTTACTGGCTGTAAGACCAGACAAGTCACTTAATCTCATGTCTCAGTTATCTCATCTGGAAAATGGGATTTTATAAAAATAGCAACTAACTCCCAGGACTGTTGTGAGGACCAAATGAAATAATACTTGCAAAGCACATAGCAAGTGCTTATTAAATTCTTATTCCCTTTTCCTCCCTAAAACTGTGAGTTTCTTAAAAGCTGGAAATGTCCTTTTGTCAGTTTTTGTATCTTCAGAGCCTGGTACATAGAATATACTTAAATGTTTATTGACAGATATGCCCCATTCCTTGGATTACCCTATTTCCCCAGATGCTCTCTTTCCAAAGAAGAACTAGAAGAAGTTCAAAAGACATATTATTCAGATTATAGGAAACAAAATATGGTTTGCTGCTTTTCATTACACACTTCTCTGTCGGTATTTACAATGATTAGGGGAGAGTGCTGTGATCCAAGTCACTAACTTATTCATAATATCTGCCTTTCCCTCAAAGATCCCAATGTACACCTGAGGATTAAGCTCTGTACTTGCTAATGAATTCAATTACTCACTCAGGACTGTCTCCCATACAATCACTGCATCAACCTTTCAACATAGTCTATTTTATTCCATATTCCTTTAATCACTTTTTTTCTGTACTACTTTCCAGTATTCCAAGCAATCAATATACTTTCTCACTCTTTCCAAGTTCCCTTTTTTTAATTCAACTTAATAAACATTTATTGAATGCCTCTAGAGAAACAGTGCGATGGAGTGAATACAGAAATGGTCTTGGAGTTAGGAAGACGTGAACTGACAAACTACATCTGATCCATGTAGTCTGAATGGTTCCTAGTCGAGGCGCCTAAGTTCTGAGTGCCCTAAACAACTCCCTAAGACAATACATTGTAAAACAGATCCTGACCTGCAATCTGAAGTGGTCAAAGGATATTATTCACTCAGACTTCCCTCCTCCAATGAAACTGCAGAAATTGCATAAAACCAAAATTAGTAAGACAGATAAAAAAAACATGTAGAAAGTGTTTCCTATATAATAAGGCCTATATTAGATGTTTAATAACAAGTGATCAAATCATAACAGTCTCAACAACAAATATGGTAGCTCTTTGTCTATATTCCCTCTTTGACTTAAGAGGATTTAACTCTGACCCTAAGGTCTCTCTCTCTCTCTCTTTATATGTATATATATATATATATATATATATATATATATATATATATATATATATATATATATGTATATGTATATATACATACACACATACATACATAAGCAATAGAAATGTCAGCCCTCTTCCTGGTCTTGTAAATTGGAGAATAGGAGAGTAAGATAACATGTACAGCATATTGTGAACCAAAATACTTTTGTCATGTGATGTCATGTACCATAGCACACAAGGCCTTCTGTCCTCTACTATCTCCCAAAGTCTGCCCAAGCTCATCTTGTATTTCATCTATCCATCTCATCCTCTGCTGTCCCCTTCTCATTTTGCCTTCAGTCTTTCCCAACATCAAGATTGTCTCCAGTGAGTTTTGCTTTCTCATCATGTGGCCAAAGAATTTCAGCTTCACTACTTCATCTTCCATTGAATAGTCTGAATTAATTTAAGTATGGATTGATTTGATCTCCTTGCTGTTCAAGGGATTCTCAGAAGTCTTCTCCAGCACCACGATTTGAAATTGTTGACTCTGCAGTGTTCAGCTTTCCTTATAGGTCAACTCTGACAGCCATACATTGCTATTGGAAAAACAATAGTTTTGATTATACTGACCTTCTGTTAGCAAGGTGATGTCTTTGCTTTTTAGTGCCTATCTAGATAAGTCATAGCTTTCCTTCCAAGGATCAAAGGTCTTTTAATTTTAGGGCTACTGTTGCTATCTGCAGTGATCTTTGAGCCCAGGAATATAAAATCAGACAGTGCTTTGACTTCTTATCCCTTAATTTGCCAGGGAGTGATGGGACCAGTTGCCAAGAGATTAGTTATTTTGATGTTTTTTCACTTCAAGTCATTTTTTATACCCTGCTCTTTCACCCTCATCAAGAGGCTTCTTCATTCTTCATTTTCTGCTATCAGAGTGGTATCATCTGCATATCTGAGACTGTTGATATTTCTCATAGTAACCTTAATTCCAGCTTTTCATTTGTCCTGCTTGGCATTTCACATGATGTACTCTACATACAAGTTAAATAAAGCAATAATATACAGTTTTGTCCTTTTCCAATCTTAAACCAATCAGTTAGTTGTTCCATATTCAGTTCTGAATGTTACTTCTTGACCCTCATACAGACTCCTCAGGAGACAAATAACATGATTTGGTAGTCCCATCTCTTTGAGAACTTGCCACATTTTGTTGTGATTCATACAGACAAGGCTTTAGTGTAATCAGTGAAGCAGAAGTAAATGATTTTTTTCTGGAACTCCCTTGCTTTCTTCATAATACAGCAAGTGTTGGCAATTTGTTTTCTAGTTTCTCTGGTGAAGATGATGATGATGATGTGGCCTACACTAGAGAGAACCAAGGAATCGTAGGAGATTGTCAAGTTTAAGTTAAAATGATGAGATAGAAGAAATAATGGTTGAAAAGTTCAGGAATATAAGAGAGTTTGTTGCAGACAGAAGGAAGATTCCAAAGAATTCAGGGAAGTGTACTTGGAATTGCCTGAACCAGGTGGAATGAGCCTGGGGAGGAGTAGATCTAAATGGTGTAGAAATGAATATTCAGCATGAAGTAGTATGGACTTGCCATTTGGATCTAAGGCCGTGAGAGTGGATGACTAAGAATAATGAGAAGGAGATTGAACAGGATTTTTGATAGAAGGAATTTGAGTTCATCTATCCCATAGTTTTCAACAGAATTCAGAATGCTGGTATTTGGAATCTGCCTCCAAGAAATATTATCTCCATATGTTCTCTTGTGCCTGTTGATGGTGGCTGTGGGGCTTCCTTGCTTTAGTGGCTAATGATGACTAAGACAAGGCTTGCCCAGCTTGAAACAGATCACAATGGACCAGAAGGACTATATCATCATTATTCTACTTCTACACAAAAAGGATGACAGTATTTTGAAGGGTTTATTTTTTTGAAGTAGGACTTCCCACATCAACATCTGTTGTCATTTAAGCTATTGCTCAAACTCCCAAGAAGAAATGCCAAACTGTGACAGCTTAAGTCATTCTTCTCTGTGCTAGAACAAAGACACACCTTTGGTAAATTGGGAAAGGAATTGCTCTTTGCTTGAGAGCCAGGGCAGGAACCTGCAGCAGCGGAACTCACTAGGATATGGAAATTACTGAATATATATTTTTTGAAGATACTCTAATGGAAGTTCAAAATTCTTGTTCACGCTACCAATTAAAGTGTAGATGCAGGAACTCGAGAAGGAAAATAAGATTAATATATAACTTTGTAAAGTATGACAGAATCTCATACCATGATAGAATTTAAAGAGAACCAGATTAAAAATCAGAAAACCTGCTTCCTATTCTATACTCTGTCACCAACTGGCTATGTGACCTTGAAGAATTCACTTAATCTTTGCAGGATCCAGTTTCTAATCTGTAAAATTGGGAATTAAATTAGATAGTCCAAGGATTTTATATGTTCTATCTTTCCATGAATATTTGTGATTCTAAAAGATTGAGCTGATTTTTCCCATTACTTATTTATTCCACTTTGATTACTATAGATGATGAGGTATCTAGGTTTGCACATGAGATTTTGCTGATTCTATATAGCCCCAAAATGTTGCAGAGCCTTCTAAATGAGATCTGTAACTAAAGAAAATAATTTGGCCTAGCTACTATATGGGAAAAATCAAGTGAATAAAGAATGCCTCTTGTCCAGACAATGACACAAAAGTGGATGGGCAATCAATAGAGTTCATGCATCACCATGTATATCTTAGACAGTTTCTACAAATGGACAATGAGTTGGCCCTAGAATTAAACAGGAGGAAAGTGAGCTAGAATGCCTTTGGGAAAATAGGAAGTCATTTGAAAAATTTCATGCTTCTCCCTGAAATAAAGAACCATCTTTTTATACTAATATTCTTCTTGTGATGTTATATGGTTGTTACTCATGAAACACTATAGTGTCCTAAGAACTGAAGTTGGTGATGGGTGATAGGGACATTATATGCTGGACATGAGCAGGTTGCTACACATTAGACAAAAGAAATTATGAAAGATCAGTGTAAAGGATGTTATCAAAGAAAAGTATAACTGAAAAAGAAAATGGGCTGATGTACTGGCAAGAGCAAGGGATGGATATCCTGAGTGGACCAATGGCATACTCACAATGTCAAGAGAATTAAATAGAAAGGCTTCCCAATTTTATATGAATCCTTTGTGATAAATTTAAGGGAATATATAGACAAGAGTCATACAGGATAGACAAAATCCCAGAATCTCCCACTCCTCATGCAAGTTAATTGTTTCCTTAAAAGATATTGAAACTGTCATTGAGATTTAATTGGCTCAGAGGACTAAGGGCCAGGCCATTGATGGGACTTTTTGGCTACCTGGGTACAAAATATTCAGGGCAAAAGGGATTGGAGTTCCTCCTTCCAGTTTGTGATCAGAGATCAGCAGTGTGAACAGCAATGAAAATTGTAATCAGCTGAATCAATGTTTTAGGCCAGATGAACATCCTTTCTCTGCCCGGAATGTGTTTCTCCTACTAAACCTTAATAAACCTCTTTCTGTTAACCAATAAATGAATGTCTCTTTCTATTTCAATTAGAGACCTAAATTACCTGAGATAGACCCAGTATGTAATGGCAGGAATGTATAGGTTATAATCCGTTTTGAGTTTTCATGGATGTGATTTAGGAGACCTTTTAGTATACTGGGATTAAAGTCAATCTAGAACGGATAAAAATGTCATTCTCAAATAAGTTGCTATCTGGAGGATCTTTTAGTTGTTGATGTCCTTTAGATCATCTTTTTTTAAAGGAGGAAATGGTAATTCCATTCTTTTTTTCTCACTTATTTGATATCTTCCTCTCTTTAGATCTCTTGAAAATCAATCCTGAAGAGCTTTCAAGATTGTGTTGCCTCCAGCACAGATTTGTTGTTTATTGAGTATGGTCCAGTATTTCCATTTCCTCATGTACATCAGGCATTGAGCTTTTAAAGTCCAAATGGGTAGTTCCTCTGTCATGATGAGAAAAGTGCTAACCGATTAGTCTCATTTCCATTTTTTTATTGTCCCTTCTATATATGTCCTTAGGATGGCTCTGCTTGGTTGATTGTTTTGCAAAATTTTTTGTGGGATAATCTTTCTTTCTACTCCTTTTTTTTATGTTCTGTGAAGCAATAAAACTCATAATCTTGCACTATGTTTTTCCATAGTGTTTTACAAGTGAATATGTACTCTAGATCAGGGCTTCTTAAACTTTTTCTACTCCAGACCCCTTTGTGTGTTTTAGCAGCATTAGCTGACCACATTAGCTTATGTTGCATGGCCTGAGGGCATGAGCAGTGCAAAGTGTGTATGCTTTGTGTTCAGAATCAAGGCTAAAAGGAAATTGCCCAATGTAACATGGGCAACCACTGCCAAAAACACCTCAGATTCATTATTCACTCGATTTTGAATTAATTTTTGATTGTTGCAGATTCAGAAACCTTTTATTGCTGCCAAATACTTTGTGACACTACATGGCGTTGTAACCCACAATTTAAGAAGCAAGCACTGCTCTAGATCAGTTTTGTCCTTAGTTACCCTGTCTTTCTCCCTAAGAAGTTAGTATTTCTTGAGTGAAAGTTTCTGAGCTCTTGTCACTTTATTGTGGTAACTGCTTTACATTACTGAAACTTCTTTTATAAAAAATATACAATTTATTTGTTTTTCAGTTCTCAGCATACACTTCCATAAGAATTTGAATTCAAAATTTTCTCCCCATCTCTCCCCACCTCCCACCCCAGAACAGCATGCACCCCATTATCCCTTCCTCCAGTCTGTTCTCCCTTCTATTACCCACCCTTCTTCCATCCTACTTCCCCTCTATTTTCCTGTAAGGCAAAATAAATTTCTATATTCCATTGCCTGTAGAGTTTAATTTCCAGGTGCATGCTAAAACAATTTTTTTAACAGTCATGCTTAAAGCTTTGAGTTCCATATTCTCTCCCTCCCTCCCCACACACCCTCATTGAGAAAACAAGCAATTCAATATAGGTTATATATGTATAACAATGCAAAGTACTTCCACAGTAGTTATGTTGTAAAAGACTAATCAGATTTCCCTCTGTCCTGTCCTGCCCTTCATTTATTCCATTCTCTCCCTTGACCTGTCCTCCCACAATAGTATTTACTTCTGATTATTCCTTTCCCTAATTTCTGTCTCTTCTATTATTTTCCCTCTCCTATCCCTTACCCCTTGCCTTCCTGTCAGGTAAAATAGACTTCCAAATCCAATTGAGTGTGTTATTCCCTCCTTAAGTCAAATCCCATGAGAGTAAAGCTTCCTTTCATCTTCCCCCTCTTCCCCTCCATTGTAAAAGCTCTTTCTTCCCTCTTTTATGTGAGATGATTTGCTACATTCTACCTCTCTCTTTCTCTTACCCCTAGTACATTCCATTCAACAGGAAATTTTATTTTTTTTAAGGTATTCTCTCTTCATATTGAGCTCACCTGTGCTTTCTGTCTATACATATTTATATACACATATATACATACACCCATGTACATATACGTACTGACACATATATAATAAACGCATACATACATACCTATATACACCTACACACACACATACACACACACACATATTTCCTCTAACTATCCTAATACTGAAAAAGATCTCATGAGTTATACAAATAACATCTTTCTATGTAGGAATGTAAACAGAGCTCAACTTTGATGAGTTTCTTAAGGCTTCTCTTTCCTGTTTACCTTTTCATGTTTCTCTTGATTCTTGTATTTGAATGTCAAATTCTCTATTTAGCTCTGGTCTTTTCAATAAGGATGCTTGAAAGTCCTCTATTTCATTGAAATTCCATTTTTTCCCCTGAAATATTATGCTCAGTTTTGCTGGGGAAGTGATTCTTGGTTTTAATCCTATCTCCTTTGACCTCTGGAATATCATATTCCATTTGAACGCTTAATGTAGAAGCTGCTAAATTTTGTGTTATCTACATTGTATTTCCACAATACTTGAATTGTTTCTTTCTGGCTGCTTATAATATTTTCTCCTTGACCTGGGAACTTTGGAATTTGGCTACAATATTCCTAGGAGTTTTCCTTTGGGGATGTCTTTCAGGAGGTGATTGGTAAATTCTTTTCATTTCTATTTTACCCTCTGGTTCTACAATATCAATGCAGTTTTCCTTGATAATATCTTGGAAGAATGTCGAGGCACATTTTTGATCATGGTTTTCAGGTAGACCAATAATTTATAAATTATCTCTCCTGGATCTATTTCCCAAATCAGTTGTTTTTCCAACGAGATATTTCACACTATCTTCCATTTTTTCATTCTTTTGGTTTTGTTTTATAATTTCTTGGTTTCTCATAAAGTCATTAGCTTCCACCTGCTCTATTCTAATTTTTAAAGAACTATTTTCCTCAGTAACTTTTGAACTTCCTTTTCCATTTGGTCAATTCTGCTTCTTAAAGCCTTCTTCTCCTTATTTTTGGACCTCTTTTGTTAATCTATTTTTCAAAGTTGTTATTTTCTTCAGCATTTCTTTGAGTCTCCTTTAGCACGTTGTTAACTTGCTTTTCATGATTTTTTTGTATCACTCTCAGTTCTCTTTCCAATTTTTCCTCCACCTCTCTTACTTGATTTTCAAAAATTCTTTTTGAGCTCTTCCATGGCCTGAGACCATTGCATATTTTTTTTGGAGGTTTTGGATGTAGAAGCCTTGACTTCAATGTCTTCCTCTGATGGTTTTGCTCTTCCTCAAGAAGAAAGTATGGAAGAAAATAGCCTTTTCACCAAGAAAGTAACCTTTTATAGTCTTATTTTTTTCCCATTTTTGGACAGTTTCCCCACCATTTACCTGACTTTTGAGTCCTTTGTCAAGTGGAGAGTATACTACCCTAAGCTTCAGAGGTTTTGCGTAGCTGTTCTCTGAGATATCTCTTGGGACCTATAAGTTCTCTGTTCCTCCAAGGTGACACAATCAAGGGAGAAGAGTCTACTCCTCTCCTGGCCTACACTCTGGTGTATGAGCAACACAAGCATTCTTTTCTTCCTGGAACTGTGAGTAGGATTCCCTCTCCACAGCCACCACCAGGTCCACCACACTAGTGCTCCTCCTCATGCTAGAACCATCACTCAGGACTGGGACCCAGATCCGCTGCTCAATTTCCCCAGGGTCTTAAGGCCTAGGGCTCCAAAAGTAGACGCAGTTGCCACAGTGGTTGCCATTGCCCTGAGGTCAGGGCTGGGGCCGGATCAGCACTCCCCTCTCACCCAGGTGAAAGAGCTTTCTTACTGACCTTTGAAGTTGTCTTTGGCATTTGTGAGATGAGAAATTTGGTAACCTGCACCAGCTGCCTGTGATTCCATACCCTGAAGCTTGTTCCAGTCCTGTCTGTGTAGCGTGGTCCACCCTGGGCTGCACTCCACTCCAAGTCTGGTGTGATAGACCTTTCCTGTTGGCCTTCCAGGCTGTCTTGGCCTGGAAATCTGTTTCACTCTGTCATTTTGTGGCTTCTGCTGCTCTGGAATTTGTTTAGAGTCTTTTTTACAGGTATTTTATAGGTTATGGGGGAAGCGCTAGGGCAGGTCTGTCCTTCTACTCCACCATCTTGTCTCTGCCCCCAGCATTACTGAAATTTCTATAAGAAATTATCAAAATCAGGCTACTTTTATCCATTTCCTATTGTTCAGCATTAGCAGCTTGTTTAAATAAGTCAGATTGAAGACTTTGTAATTGAATGTAATATATTCCTCTTTATTTTTTTATTCAATCAATTCAATCAATTTGGTGCTTATATTGAACTTTGCTTCCTCCAGTAAGTCATCTATCTGCCTGTAAATAAACAGCTGATTTGGAAATTACTCTTGTGTCAACCAGGTTTTTTGTTTTTGTCTAGGAAAATATAGTCAATTTCACATTCAGCAATTTAGATTTGTGTTTGCTTCATCTGGTACTTTCTGACTCTATCCTTTAAGAAAATATTAATAACATGAATGGTTTGACCTTCTTTATTTTCAATCCTGAATCCTAGTTTAAAATATCTTTCTTTATCCTTCCCTATGCCCACCCATCTTCACACTGAAGTCACTGAGTTTCAAGGTACTTTTTGACTTGATTTGCAGGATCTTGCCATATTCTTCTTAAATTTCTCATCTTCATCCTGTGCTACAGATTTTGGCACACAAACTACAATTATCCTCATATAGAAATCTTTATTTATATTCTTCATGAGAATCACAAGGTGAGGTGACCAAGTTTTTTATTTGTTTGTTTTATGAAATTATATTCTTGTTGCCTTTGGATACACCAGTGTTGCCTATTCCTAGGTTTGCTTCTTTGAGGAAAATTTGTGAGCCTTCCTTCCATTTAACTACAATTTTCTCATTATAACTTGGGATGCTGTTCAGAGGGAAACTATACTGATATAATTTAATACATATGCATATTATATATCACATCTAATACAAATTATAATCAATTGGTATTGATATAATTGATATAATTTATATAAACAATATTGATATAATTTGTTTCATCATTGGTGTTTGGACAAAGATTTCACGTTTGGAATTCCAATGCTGACAAGAATGTTTATTCATAGCCTATAAACTGTGTGATTCCTAGCATATTCTGTTCCCTCTTTCAGACACCATCAATGTCGTACCTTCACAAAAGTCCTATTCTGATGCTTCATGGTATGGAACTTACCCTAGGCTCTCTAAGGCTATGTCAGAGAAGCACAATCTTTGCTAAATTCTACCAGTCTGGAAAGCTTTGGAATATGATAGGCTATGTCTACTTTATGAGGGCCAGCCAACCTTATGAAGTATAAAAAGGCTTCCCAATCACAGTGTGTTATGATAATGATGCTAATTGCAACCCTTGAAACAAAGAGAGATACAAAATGGACTCTAGGTCTGTGGTCCCTTCCAGTTCCACAGTATGTTTAACACTAATTACATTAAATTTTTCCTAGAATACTTTGTTTTAATCTGTCTTTTATGCTATCATAATAGCTAGCATTTATATAGCACTTTAAGGTTTATAAAGCACTTTGCACATATTATTTCATTTGATCCAACAATCCTAGGAGGTTGGTGCTTTGATCATCCCCATTTAGGGGGATGGAGTGTATCGAGGGAAGACTAGTATCTCAAGTGTGAGGGCTGCCAAACCCTTTTCAGGACAGCCTTCCAACTTTGGTGTCCACCTGATCCACCTACTCTCACCTATGTTTCCAAGAAGCTGTAGCATGCACAGAGGTCACACCTCAGATAACTGTTTCAATAGTCAGGATAAAGCAGGCTGAGGGTAACTGAGGGGTCTCAAACCTGTTGGTGCATTGGGGGATGTCTACCCCAAGCATGTAAAGGTTTCCCCTGATGAAATGGGCAAATGAGAACAACTTGTTTCAGCAGTTACGAAGGCAGCTGAAGCAAGTGCTATGGAGTTCTTAGAGCTTGGTTAGACATCAAAGATACGAATGTCATTCACTGCATCTCAAGTATCATCAGGACTCCATCCTGCCACTGGACTGTGATGACTCTGGAAGAGAGAGAGAGGCCAGCAACTTTGCAACTCTGCCTCACTTAAATCCAATTTACACACTAATCAAAAGACATCATTCAAGCCTTTTTTACATATCTCAAAGTCCTGTGGCAACAGGCAAGTGATGAAGCAGCAGGTACAGATACACTGGTTGCTGTAGTCCTCATCCTGACTATAGGCTGCCCAGGTCATAAGGGTCATATTCTCATTGGAAGCAGCAGCCCCCTGGATGTCTGAGTAGCCTTTTAAGAATTGCACTACTCACCTTCTGGTGTGAGGAAGGGGCTAAAAAAGATGCCCTAAAAATTGTCCACTTACCTAACCTGGGCCTGATTACCGAGACAGAAGGGGATCCCACCCTACATTTGAAGCACACACAAAAATGTACAAAAATGTCTGCAAAGATGATTCTACTCCCCATAGGTACATGGAACGTTCAGACACTTACAGACATCACAAAATCTAGTATGGTTAGAAGCAATATAAGGACACTCTCAAGGTCTTTCTTAACAACTTTGGAATTGATTGTTTGACATGGGAGACACTGGCACAGGACCTCCCAGCATGGCGTGTCCTCATCAGAGCAGGTCCTGCGTTCTATGAGCAAAACAGAATTGAAGTAGCTCAAGAGAAATATGTGATGTATAGATTTAGAGAATCCACCCCAAATGTTCACATGGACTATCTATGCCAGACTTGTGAAAGAGTATTCTGAGCTCATATTAGTCTGACCAGCCAGAATTGAATACATTCATTGTAACTCGACTTTAACATAGTGATGAAATTTTGACCCTATTCAAGAATGAAGGACAACAACTAATCAACCAATCCCCACTTTACAGATAAGGGAACTGAAGAAAAGAGAGTTTAAGTGACTTGAGCAGGGTCACACAAGCTAGTAAATGTCTAAGGCTGAATTTGAACTTGGTTCTTCCTGACTCCTGATTGAGTATCCTATCCATTGTACCACCTAATTGCCTCTACCATAACCTACCTTATATTATATTTACTTACATACATGCCCAATCTCTCTATGATTATGAACTTCTTCAGTATAGGGACAATGCTGTTTTTTTTCTTTGAAAGTCTACTAGTTAACAATATTATGTTGCAGCTAGATCATAAAATAGATAGAGTAGGGGATAGACCATATCACAGAGTTCTGGGCCTGGACTATAGCTATCTCCAGGGAGGGGTACATGAGGTGTTCAGTGAGGATTAACACCTCTGATAGAATGAATTGCTGAGCCCTTTCCAGGGCTGCTCATCTACCTGTCACCCAATTCTCACCTGTAGCTCCAAAAAGTTGTAGAATATGCAGTGACAACAGGCCTCAAACCTGTTAGTGACTTAGGAGGATGTCTCCCCCAAACCCATAAAGACATCCCCCTGCTGAATGGGATTTGTCCCTAACTACCACGAAGACAGCTAAAGGAGGCACTGTGAAGTGCTTAGAGCTTGGTCAGACTTCTAAGAAACCAATGTCATCCACTGAATCCTGGGCAATCACCAGTTATCTTGATTTTTTGTCTCACCGCTGGACTTCAACAACTTGAATGGAAGAGAGAGTGAGGCCGATGATCTACTATTCAAGCATAAATCAAGACATTACCCAGTGATGTCACTGATTCGCTTCAAAAATGAAAGATAAACAACAGCACCTCCAGGGAAACCACTACTGGGGTACTCACCTTCTTTCTCTCTAAAGAGACTGGATTCAGTGTTCTGGGAACCAGACTGAACTGGACCTGTAACTTTTAGAGAGAAGAATCACACTCTCTTTTCATGTAGTCTCTGGCTCTTTATGTCCTCCCCTTAGACACTCAAGGAGAATCACTTGAAGCTTAGGATTGACTCATGTCTAGGGTCTCCCCCAAATGGAAGAAAAAGGTATTCAATATAAACCAGATATAGGACTGCCTCTTCTTTTCTTCACTCAAAAGGAACATCTAACATGAGACTGAAAAACATACACTGATAAAGACTTAAATAACATCAGCAGCAATGTAACTATCATTGTACTTTTCTGCAAGGTTGAATCTTAAAATACTAAAACAAAGTATTTTTCAAGACTGGTGAACTGACATTTATTTCACTTTCACTGTTTAAATACTTCCCTCTAAGATCATGTTTTCTCACAAGCCAGACTAGGGGACTGGCTTATCCTCCCAGTCAATGGTCATTGTCTCCAAGGACTACAGTTGTTGTAGAGACCAATCTCTGAAGAACAGCTAGCTCCAGTAAAGGACACAGGAGGTCCCAACCTCTCCAACTTATGAGGTGGCCTCCAAAGCTAGAAATGTCCATGTCTGCTCCATCACTTTTACTCAGGAAAGAAACACAAATCAGATGAGGCAACTAGGGCTTTGAGAGATTCTCAAGCTCATCTAGGACAGAAAATTGCTGACTTCTAAGGGTAAGCAAATCAGTTTCCCATTTTGCTAGATGGGAAGAGGGCATCACCTCTCCAGAAAAGGCTTAAAAAAGTCCTGGCAGGTTGGTCAGGAAGAAAGAGGGAGCCAGACAGCAGTTTACTTATCTTTAAAGTCTACGGATTTGGCCACTCCCAGATTCTGTCTAGTCCTCTCTGATACAGCTTACCACTCCTCCTGTAGCCTTAGGGGGCAGAAGGAACTAAAGGATTACCAAGGGTTTCCGGGTCATTCCAAAGATTCAGATTCTTCTGCAGGGAATCACATTTCCCCAGAGTGAACAAGACACACTGGCCACTCCATGAGGTTGTGCTCTAGCTAGACTAAATCAGAGACCCTGCTGTTTACTGTCAATACAGTTACAATGTACACTCATATTTCCTTATATTTCAAATATATTATGTTTATACTTACAGTCTTATTATTCATTATTAAAATCTTATGGGGAGAAAAAATGAACCTCAAGGAAAAGATTACTTGTGCTACTATGAGCTTAATAAGTTTTTAGTTTTTTTAAAAATTTTCTTGCAAACTGTTGAAACATCAATGCAAAACCTTTCCAGCAAAGGAAACAAAGCAAAACAAAACAAGCCATATTTCCAACTTCTGTTGATGAGAAACTCAATCGTCACGATCTCAGGGTAACTGGTAATTAAATATTTCACTTTTAAAAACATATGCAATTATATATTTGAAATATATCTGTTTTTGTATCTTTAATATATACTTGCTCCCTCATGACTTTTGACAACCTAAGAGGCAGACTTTATTCCAGGTCAGAGAAGGTTCTTCTGTTCACAGATAATTTTGAAAGCCTTCAATTGAGAATTCACAAACTATAGTTAATTACTCTTTTAATACTGAATTTAATTTCCCAAAAGGATGAGAGCTAATGTCTGGAAGATTTCAAGCGCTACAGGCATCAAAAGAGTAGATTTGCTATAATTTCGGGCCACCACGCGTAAGCCACGCCTGTGGAAATGTTCCCAAGTGACTGGACTCTGCCAGGGGAAACTATGTGCCAGTAGCTGCTTCCCTTGACCTTTTCCATAGCTGTCTGCCAGAGGCGGCGGCTGCTGTCCCTGACCACCCGCAAACAAAGCTCCTACTCTTCTCCTCCATTCTGAACCACACACCCAAGCTCTTAGAGACCTTCCAAAGGAGCAGGGTCCTAAGTGCCCCATCAGCAGGCAATTCACCTTGTAAAGACAAGAGATTCCAACCTTTGCCTGGAACTTGGAGGCGCTGCCTTTTGGGAGCATCTCTTAAGGGGGAAAGATACCAGACATACAGGTAAAGAAGCGGAGGCGACGAGGGCGTGTCTTCATTTAACACCCTAGGGTGGCCACAAGAAAGCAACCAACTTTCCCATTTCTCCGTCTTCGTCTTCTGGCTTATACCCTTTCCCCCACGTCCCACCACCACTTAGTAAAGACACTAGTGGGGGTTGGGGGTACAGAAAGACTACTAGACTGGTTCTTCCCCAACTGAGAGGCGCTCCCGTGTGGGAGGGGGTTTGAAAGCCCACGGGCTGCCTCCTCCACCCCCCTCCCCACGAACAGTCCTCCCAGCTCTCCAGGAATGTCCTCATCCGCCCGCCTCCGTTCGCGCTCTGTCTGCGGAGGGGTCCCACGGGGGGCAGGGGGGAGGGGAGGGCTGGGGAGGAGAGGAGGAGGCTGGCTGTGCGTGCCTGGCCTGCCAAAGGGAGATCTGCTCATCCGCGTGTGATCCCGGCCGCCCGGCGCGTCCTCTTCCCTCCTTCGCTGGAGCTCAGAGCGGCGGCAGCAGCAGCAGGAGCGGCAGCAGCAGCAGCAGGAGCAGCAGAAGCGGCAGCAGCCCCAGGAGCAGCAGCAGCCCCAGAAGCAGCCGCAGCCCCAGAAGCAGCAGCAGAAGCGGCAGCAGCCCCAGAAGCAGCAGCAGCCCCAGAAGCCGCAGCTGCTGAAGAGTTTGCAGTGTCTCTGCTCCTTCCCCTCCGGAAAACCTGTCGGCCCGGCGCGCCCTGGCCTCCCCCAGGAGCAGAGCTTTCTAAAGTCAGCCTCCCAGTCTGTGGCCGGGAGGCAGAAGAGGAGGCTGGGGCGTCTTCTTCGTGGATGTTACTGCTCGGGAAAGGCAGCAAGTTGCATGTGCGTCCGGGACCGGGAAGGAAAGGAGCCAGCCGCCTCACAAACCATGTAAGCGCCGGCAGGCGGACCCGGGCCGGGATGGGGATGGGGGATAGAGAGGGGACCTCTCTCTGCCACTAGGAGCTCTTCTGCCCCGGGGTTCAGGGTCCCAGGCAGTTGTCCTCCCTCCTGGCATGGTCCGATTTCGGTGTCTGCCCCCGGGAGGGGCTGCTTCCCATCCTTCCTTCCCCACTCTCTGCCCCCCTCTCCAGGGCAGGGCGGGGCGGGGGATGGGGGAGACTCTCCAACTCCTGGCAAAGGAGGCTTCGTGCATCCTTAAGCTGGGGTGTCCCCGGTCATGGGTGCGTGAGGATGGTTCCTAGCCCCCAGCTGTAGATGAAGGGCCCTCCGATTCCGCTGGTTTCTTCCTCCCAGCACAGCTCCCGCGGGCTAACTCCAGAGTGACCTGCCGCTGACAGAAGTCAGGAAGGGAGCCAGAGATCTCCTTTCCAGTGACACCCAGGGCTGCGTTGGGGAGAGTGAGCCCAGCCTAAGACACCCTCCGGGGCAACCCAAAGCTCGACCGGGACCTTAAGTCAAGGAGCAGGAGAGGCTGGAGTGGACGGGATTTCTTTCCTAATCGCACTCCTTTGTGGAAAGTTTTGGGAGTCAGGAATCTAGAGAGGGGGAAGATGAGGGACAGAGAAGTACATTCCGATTCTGTCCGTGGTCCTCGGGGAAGAGAATGGAGAACGTGCTTTATTTTTCTGGTTGAAAGTTGACACATTGAATTGGGTTGGGCAAGTAGGTTCCATTGAGATTACACACACACACACACACACGCTTTCATTTTCACTGGAGGAAAGTCATTGCTAAGGCTAAAGGAATGACCAGATGCTCCACTTTGTGTGTCTGTGTGGGTGTGGGAAGGGGAGGGAGCCCAACTTTAGGTGTGTACTGTACACAGACAGTGAGCTAATACCTCTCTTAGGGTACTCAGACAAAGTCTGTACCTACTCTCGGAATGAATTTGGAAAATAAAAGCTTGGGAAAGCCATGTTGGAAACAAAACGTGCTTGGAGACTATGAACTAAGAAAATAAACAATCAATAATGTGGCTCATTTTGTTTTAAAATCTTATGACAAATTTACTGCTAGTGAATTTTCTTATTAATTTTATTGCCTGTGCATGAATTCACCAACTTGACCAATAGAAGGCATGTTTTTCTTTAAGTAAATAGCTGTCA
The DNA here is from genome assembly GCA_028658325.1 of Potorous gilbertii. Taxonomy (NCBI): domain Eukaryota; kingdom Metazoa; phylum Chordata; class Mammalia; order Diprotodontia; family Potoroidae; genus Potorous; species Potorous gilbertii. Next base: position 81,735,667 of record CM053771.1, on the reverse strand, counting down.
GTAATTATTTGGCGGAGACTGTGTGAGGACAGAGCCAGACACACCGAACTGGGGTTATAATGAAAATCACTTATGAAATGTTGGAACTTTATAGAATTTCAAACTGGGTCAACTGAATTGGTGTGATCATATTTCTCAGTACATTTAACTTTATTTCCCCTACTATTGTTTCAATAGGGACTATTATCCTTACTACAGAAGAAAAGAAGTTGATGGCCAGTAAGATTCAAGATTGCCTCATTCAAGAAATTTCCCAAAGCTAAAGGATTAAGACTTCCTGTGAGTCTGCCTTTGACGTATCAATACTCTCCTTTATTCTCAGGAACAACTTAGTTCTGGTCTTTTGTGGGTCTTCATTGCCACATCTAGTGTTTTTGGATGAAATCATGGCATCTAGCCTAACGTGCACAGGTGTGATCTGGGCGCTGCTCTCCTTTCTCTGTGCTGCGGCTTCCTGTGTAGGATTCTTCATGCCTTATTGGCTTTTGGGATCGCAAATGGGGAAACCAGTGTCCTTTGGCACTTTCCGGAGGTGCTCATACCCAGTGCATGATGAGAATCGCCAGACGATGGTAATGGTGGAGGAATGTGGGCGCTATGCCTCATTTCAAGGTATCCCCAGCGCAGAATGGAGGATCTGTACCGTAGTGACCGGACTGGGCTGTGGTCTCCTTCTCCTGGTGGCACTGACAGCTCTCATGGGTTGCTGTGTGTCTGAACTCATCTCAAGAACCGTTGGCAGGGTGGCAGGAGGAATTCAGTTCCTAGGTGGTAAGTGACCACTTTCTTTTTGTATAACTTTCAGGTTGGTTCCATTAATCTCTATTTTAATTTGTGTTGCTACTTTTCCAGTTGGGTTCTTATCCTTCTTGTTCTGACACCATTTAACCATAAGATAGGCCACATAATGTTGTGCCTCTAATGGTAGGACAGAATTAAAGGATCTCATTGGAATTATTCTACATTACTCTACAGGAGCAGTTATGTTTCACATATCCATTGAAGCATGATGTATCATTGGCCTGTCAAGTTCACCTGTCTGGGGTGATAGTACTGGATTAGATTGGAAATAGAGCAGGGAAGATGGAATTTATATTCCCAGTCATCATATTGCCATGATTGTACAATGAGATTTCATGATGAAATTTTTGGTGATGAAGATTTCATATGGAAATGAAAAGGATTTTTGAGGACTATGCTGTTTGCATTACCTTATGATTTTTTTATTGGTGATGAAATTTGGGAATAACTAAAAAAACACTTGGTCTTACATGGTATGTCTAAATAAATGGTGTATTTTGGGAAGAGGACTTGGGACTTCATTACTTATAGGGAGTTCTTGGTGAAGTACTTCTACAATATAGATTGGAACTTTTTTTCTTGTTTTGCAGTTTACACTTAGTGAATTGAATGGAAGCACTGAGAGGTGAAATCTCTTTCCTGGAGTCACACAGCCAGTATTAAGTGTTATAATGAGAATGGAACTTAGGTTTTCCAAACTCCAAGGTCAGCTCTCTACTCACTATGCTAATGGAAGCAGTTTAATCACACAGCCTTAATGACATTGTCATAGCTACAAGTCTGACCACTGGAAAAAACTGATGTTAGTATTATAACTTTAAGATTTTACCTGTTCTTGGAGACCTTGCCATAGACAAAGGAGAATATTCATGGAAATGATGCTTGATTTCTCCCAGAGTGAACATTTCTATTGATAAAGACCAGAAAAAAGCTTCCTTCCACAAGTTTTGTTTTGCTTCCTCTAATCACATGATCTTAATTGTACATTATACATTTTTCTACTGATTTTTTCACCTCTATTCTTCAAGCTGACTGGCCGAATCTGTCAGATTTGGAGTCCACTCTGGAAATATGGCATTGATAGATACAGTAGAGAACTGGGAAGAATGGAAAATTCTTCAAAGCATATTTGTAACTTTGTTACAAAGGAAAAGTGAATTCCTTAGTTTTGGTGTGAGTTACTGAGAGGATCCAGAAAGGGAAGCCAGGAATATTTATCCCTTGAATTCTCTTTTCCTTCCCAGAACAGCCAATCAGGTTATCTCTGGTCCCTGGGACTGCCCAGTAGTGTTGAGAGAAAGGGTGGAGTTTTTCTTCTTGGGCTGGAAGGGACAGTACCACAGAAAACAAATGTATTGGGAAACAAATGAAAGTTCTTCATATGATGCTTTCCACACTTCTGGTTTTTTTTCCCTAGTTTCTGATTTTCCTCTGTTGGGTGATGAGGGGAACATGGGTAAATGGTAAACTTGTTTTTTTCACCTTTTCAAGATTCAGCTTAACATTTGAACAAAGAGTGAGGTCCTTTGTAACTGAAACATGGCTAACAAAGTTGTTTCAGAGAGTAGAGATAAAAGTATTGATTCTTAAAGCTTGTTTATGAATGCCACATTTTTGGAGAACAGGAATAATTGGGAACACACTATTTTTCTCCACTCATAAACTTGGATTGATTTTGGCAGCTTACCTGGATACAGAATCATGACTAGGTACATTTTACTTTTCCTTTTTACAGTAAGTATTGCTTTCTGTTTCCCCTTCATTAGTGCCGAGACTGTTACTCTTCCTGGCAGTACAGGAAATTGCTTACAAAGAGAAATCAGTTTTCATTGATTATCTTTAAATGTATACAACTATGAAAGACAGTGGTAGATGAATCTAATCCATGAAATGCTCACATACTTATTCCTCCTATTTTAATTCACATAGCTCCAAAAATATGACAAGACAAACCTTAGCATTTACAGAAAACACAAGATAGCAATGTATTGAAAACTTTTTTTAAAATGCTATATAGTTCTTTTAGTGATTACTTTTTTGTTTTACTCTGATTCTGGTTAGAGTGACTAACATTTAGTTGAAGGAGTAATTTTCCCTAAAGAGTTAGTTTTCCTGTGATAGATCTACACCTAAAGATGCAATCTATGTTATGACTTACGATGGTTCTGAATCCAATCCTGAGAATATATGAGAGTTATGCTGATTGTATCCTCTTGAGGGCACAAGTAAGTAGGCCTAGGGTTGTCACTGATAACAGTAAATTCAGCCTTTCTACTTTAAAAAAAAATCTGCAATATAATAAAAATCATAAAGTTGTTCTTTATAGAGTGATCACAATATTCTCCTAAAATGAGAGACCAAGCAAAAAGACTAAAGTCTTCAGTCTATTGTTTCGTAATTATTGAGTCTTTCTATTCAGGACTAATGTGAGTGATTTCATTTCTTGAATATGGAAAACAGATGGGAGAGTAAGGGGACATGGGAGAGAAGGATCTGAATGAGAGGGTTACGAAGACTGTGTCCCATGCTAAACTAACATTATTAAACCCTGTGGATGCAAAGCTTTGGGGATGCAGTTTATTCAGGGAGTGCAATGCTAAAGGCAGATTTTCTTATTAAACTGGCTTGCCCAGAAGGGTCGTGTTTACCTAGAGTTAGGTAAACCCAAGATTTACTTAGACAGCAGGAAGCAAGTGAATTTCACAAGACAGAACCATTTCTGCTTAACAGCTCTGCCTGCTGTGTAGAGACTTGGCCCAGATGGTGTAATGTCAGGAAGTCAAACCTCTACAGAAATGACAATAAGATGAAAGACAAAACTTCAGCACCAAATCAGAATTGGCCTGCTTTGGAAGGTTAAAGGTCAAAATAGAATTTTTGGAGCCACCTGTTAAAGCAGAAGCTTTTCCCATGGTCACTGGCATGTGAGCCTTAAGTACTTTTTTTCCCCTCATAGAAAACATTTTTTTTTTTAATATCACTATGGATGCTGAGTACAATAGCCAACATTTATAAAGTGCTCACTATGTGCCAGGCATTGTGCCAAATGCTTTACAGATATTTCGTTTGATCCTTCAGACAGTCCTAGGAGGTAAGGTGCTATTACTCTCTCCGTTTTACAGATGAGAAAATAGAGACAAATGAGGTAAGCAGTTAGTCCAAGGTTGCACAGGTAGTAAATATCTTGGTCTGAATTTGAACTCAGGTCTTCCTGACTCCAGACCCAGCGTTCTATCCACTGCACCATCCACTGTGTCATGAAGGCTAGAATGAGAGATTTTAAAAGGCAAAAAGATCAATGTGTGGAAGACATTTTTTTTGTGGAAAAGCTGACATGTATACAGTTTATTAGTGATACTGTGAGAAAGTTGGATTTAATTCCCCCTTTTCTCCTTTGGTTTGATATGGGGTGTATGATTATGCAGTTTCAAATATTACTGCCTGCAGAAAGTGCTTCATTTAAGTTTTCATTAAGAAAGTTTCTTGATGATACACATTGGATTACTTCATTTGTATGGAATAAAGCCTTCATTCCTCTACTTAGTTTCCTCTTAATTTTATGAAGAAAAGATGCCAAATAAAAATACTGCTTTGAGGAACTGAGGACAGTGAAACTGATTAAAGTACTCTGTGAAGAGGTTGAAGTGACTGATATGTTTTGTTGAAATTTTGGCATCTGGGGAGTGGAGTGGTCCCGATCTAAATTTGGGGTCTCACCTGAAGGGAATCATGGTACAGTGGTGGGAAGCATGGTGAATCTACCATAGTTGTGTTTCTTGTTAATACAATATTATGATTTAGCCACTTTTACATGAATCACATTATGTCTGGATTGGTTAAGAGCCAACCAGTTAAGCAGAAGATGATTTCTGGGCTAGATGATACATAATTTGGTTTTTGAGGTTACCCAGAACCCAGTGAGAACATCTGCTCAAACCTTAGTCAAGGGTGGTCCAAAGCAACATCGTAAAATCTGTTTATCTTTTATGCCTTCTCATTCCAAGTGACCCATACCTGCAGGATGCATTGTAGTGTCCTTGTTGGCATCTCCTCCACATTCAGCTCTCCCTGCCATTTTAAATCTATGTTCTGCCCCATGATAAAAACTTAGTGGTTTAAGGGTATTAACTTCATTAAAATTCTGTTCTTTGTTAAATGAACAGTAACTAACATGATTACTCAATATCAGGATGTTAATTGAAACAGTGTAATATAGTGACAAGAAGGGGGGCCTTGATTTTGGAAGTTCTGAGTTCAAGTCCTGCCTCCGTGAAGTTTTGGATTCATATCCCACCTCAGCCAATTATTAGCTGTACGAACTTGGTTAAATCACTTAACCCTTTTCAGCTTACCTCAAAGAGTTATTGTGGCAATCAGAAAGATTACATGTATAGAATACTTTATAAACCTTAAAGCACTATATAAATTAAGTAAATGCTGTTATTGTTATTGCTATTAACATTAGCTGGTTACCAAATTCCTCCATACTTCAAGCAAGTTATTTAATTCTCCATACCATAAGCACCTCTCTAAAATTAAATTGCAAAGGAGTTAGGATTCTCCATGGGTAGAAGGAGAGCCCCTACATTGAGAATTCACCAAACCAATGAAATCACAGGTCCAGACCACAAATAAGCATTAAAAAACTCTGGAACTATCACATATAGTCCTTTCTGCGTAACCCAGGTGAATTTTATCAGTAGCCATTTGGAAATAATGCCTTAATTTAGGGATGAGCATGGCATCTTATAGCACATCAGTTGGAAGATGTAGGGTCAGATTTTGAGTCTTATCACTTGTGTGACTTTGGTCAAATTACTAAAATTTCCTGGGTCTCAATTTTGACCTCTGTAGAATGAGTGGTTTGGACTAGATTGCCTTTATGGGACCTTCCAACAAGAAAATTTGTGATCTGAGATGACAGACATTTCATAAATATGTGTTCAGTTGAATTATTGTAAATGGTGGGAGTCTGAGGCATTAGGTATACTAGTAACTTGGCAGTAGGAAGAGATTTTCCAGTGCCTCTCAAATCATACTATATAGAAAATTGCCTACTCTACCAGGGAGCACACGAGCTCCCTTCTCATTTGGGTATTTCATCTATTTTAGAACTGGCATCCTAACCTCACTATAGAATATTTCCCACCTCTGCCACTGTTGCTGTACCAGTTAACTTTTCTGGGGAATCAGACCAGTATGTGTGTAATAACTGTTTGCACTGTGTCTATTTCCATCAGACTATGAGCTCCTTGAGGATACGGACTGTTTTTGCCTTGCTTTGTATATTGCCTTAGCACAGTGCCTGACACACGGCAAACCCAGTAAATTCTAACTGATTTCTCTTGACCTGACTTTTTGTTCTAGTTCTTGCACTTTTTATTTACTATCTACCTCCCGGCATATGATCTGAAGTGTTAGTTTTAAGATGAAAAGAATCTCTGTACCAGTCATAAGCAGTTGTAAATGGAGAGCCCAGAAATAAGATTTTAATCTAGCTTGCATTTGGAAAGAATGATCCACATTGCAAAAATGAAGCCTGAGGGAGATACTGACACTTTCATCCTTGAATCCTGCGGGTCAGAGTGATGCCAACCCACTTCAGCCACTTTTGTCTTAGAAAAACAGAATAATTAAGGCAAGAAGGGACTCTGAGCCCATGCTCTTGCCTCTAGGAAGAATTAGACTTAAACCTCTTCAGACTGATGAGAATCTCTCCTGGTCTTAAAGATTTCTAGGGAAGGAGACTACATATTTTCCCTTAGTAATTTGCTCTCAAGTTTCATAAACCCTTAATTCCTTGGCTAGTTTACTTCACAAAGAGAAAACCTGTATTTCACAGGCACAGATTACACTTGTAACACTAGGCATCTGTATCACAAGTGCATGGGGATCATGTGTAAAATTGTGGATGGGATTCATATTACCTAGCACAGGGGCTGGCAAAAATGGCTCGAGCCAGTCTCGCTAATAGTGGTTTGGAGTCATTGTCTTTGTAGAGGAAGGACAGTGTACCCGGTTTAAATTTTAAAAAATTTAGACTATATAAAACCTAAGGACATTTGCACTTTAAACTCTGGAGACAGGAAGATGAGTTCAAATCTGATTTCTGACACTTCTACCTGTGTGGTTAAGTGGGAAAGCCACCAAACTTCTCTCTTCCTCAGTTTCCTATCATGTAAAATGGGAATAATAGCAGCCTTCTGGGGGGTGGTTGTGAGCATTAGAGGAGATGTTTGTAAAGTGCTTAGTTACATAATAGACACGATTCATATTTTTTTTCCTTCCTTTACGTATGTTTGTCATCTCTTTGAGACTTGGAAATTTCTTGAGGATAGGAATGGTATTTGATGAACTTTAATCCAGCAGAGCATAGATTTTCCATATATGTGGTAGTACATGATAGCATATTTTGATAATGTTTGAAAACAACCATTGCCACCCCCACAATATTCTTCATATAGACTAGCATTTCCAAAATGTGTTTTCTAAACTTTAGCCTTGAAAGTTAATTTTTTGTGGTGCTTTTCCATGGATCTTTATAACCAATCCCATTATTTTGAAATATAGACCCTCAAATTTAATGTAGTACATTTGCATTATATGTAGTAGAAATCTTCCCTGCCTATCTCCAATCTCCATATAACGCATTAGGTAAGTTAATATATATCAGACTCTTTCATTATTTATAATGTAGAGTTGTGATTTGACTAACCAGAGTAGTAGAGCGTTTGAGTATGAAAATGAGAGGGCACCAAAAAGAAGAAAAATAGAAAAGATCGGCAAATAATTTTACAATAATCTTTTTTTCCCCTTCAAAGAGAGTAGAGCGACCATATTTGGACTTTAAAATCTCAGTCATGGGTGTGTTTGTATGAGAGGAAGAGATGGCACTGAATACAGCAAAGAAGTGAAAAACAGTTGAATTAGACCAAGTAGACAGAGAGAGGATCCATGCTAGAGGTAATGAATTGCAAGAGCATTAAAGGATTCATGCACAAGGAAGGGAAGATGCCAAAGACATAGATATAATTATGGATCTTATTAATACCAAAAATAGGTTATCCCTTGATCACAACATCCTTGAGTATGACCTAGACTTAGGAAGACCTTAGTTCAGATCCAGTTGCAGATATTTATTAGCTGTGTGATCCTGGGTAAGTCATTTAGCCTCTATCTGCCTCAGTTCCCTCCTTTGTAGAATGAGAATTATAGTGGTACTTTTCCTTCAGAGTCGTTGTGAGGGTAAAATAAGATGTTTGTAAAGTTTTTTGTAAACCTTAAAGTGCTATATAAATGCTATCTATTGCCACCATGTGCCTGCTTCACCATCTAAAATTGTTATAAGAAAAATCTTGGCAGGATCCTTGTTGAGGATATTAATGACCAAACTTATTTTCCTAAAATGTGGGTCTGATCACTCTACTACCCTACTCAACAAACTCTAGTGATTCCTTATTACTTCTAGAACCAAATATACTCTCCGCTGTTTGGTATTTAAAGCTCTTTATGATGCATCTTCACCCTGCCTTTCTAGGGTCCCCCCCAGCTGCTCCAATCCAACTATGCTCACCTTCTTTCTCTTCTGTAGACACAACAGTCCATTTCCTGTTTCCAGACCTCTGCCCTGTCTGTCCCCTATGCTTGGAATGCATTCCCTTTTTATCTCTGCCTCTTTCTTCAAAGCCCACCTTCTACATGAAGCTTTTTCTGATTCCCACAGCTGCTACAGCAATTGTCAGACGGGTATTCCAAACAGTGGTTTCTACAGTAATACCATTCAATCACATTGTCCCTTGCATGTAAATGATAATGCAACATTTGCCTTATGATTCCTTCAAGCTGTAACAAGATGATATTATTCAACTTGGAATCTGACCCGTCTATTCCCTTCAGCCTTATCACCCTGGCATAGTGGTTGGAGAACTGGCCTTAATGCTAGAAAGACAGACCTTCAAGGCCTATCTCTGACACAGACTGATAGACAGACCCTGGGCAAGTCTTACTCTGTCTGTATCTATTAGTTGTCCATAAGGTGATCACCTTCATTGGAAAAGGAATTTCTTTACTTGGTGGGAGTTCCTTATGCTTGTGAAATCACAGTATTTATTCATACTTAGGCAGTCATTCTCTTTTGCACATCATGGCTTTTTACTTTCAGAGAAGCAAAAATAAACCAAACCAAAAAAGAAAAAAAATTCAAGTCAGGGAGACGTTAGACTTTAACATTTAGTCTATGGCCTAGTAGGCTGACTTAAAATCACAAAGACCTCGAGTGTGACATTTACGAGGTATGACATCATAAACAAGACACTTAACTCATTCATTATGTGTCTCAGTTTCTTCATGTCTAAGAGCAGGATAATAAGCCTTGCTATATGTCCTTTCCTGAGTTGTTTGGAGGCTCAAATGAGGTAATGTTTGTAAGGTGCTTTGCAAACCTAAAAAACCCTATTATGGAATAAATATGATTACTTTTGTTGTCTTTTGAAAATAGAAACACAATGGGGTTTTATTTATTGAGTTTCAGACTATCCTAGCAGCACATTTAGATGTCACATTTGTGAGGGTTTCCCCCTTGAATTCTCCAGACTGATTTTGGTATGACCCCAATTTCCCCTGATCATTTCACTTTGATTTTTCTGAACAAAAACATGTAGAGAAATTCTTTTGATTTTTAAGGTCTTTCCTTGGGTTGCCGTCAGCTAGCTTCTGAGAGTAGGGATCATTTCAGTCTTTGTAGTTGTATCTTCAGGATCTTGCACATAGTAGGGACTTGATAAATGTTGGTTGATGAAATTACAGTAATTTTAGAGCCAGTAATTCTTTCCATTGCATGACTGTAGCTCTCTTTCTAGGCCATTTAAAAAAAAAAACATGCTGTTCCATGAAACAGTGGTGAGCAACCATCTTGCAAGTTTATGCTGTGCATCACAAGGGAACCCTAAGAAAATGTAAAATGATGAGTGAAAATCCATAGCTGATGCTAGAAGAAACAACTCAGAGCATGTGCCCTATTGATGGTGGGTCTAAAGGGTCACTCTATAACATCTCAATATACATTTTAAAAATTGCAGACAGAACAAAACTGGGGACACCTGATCCCTCTAGCTCTTTTCACCTCTGCCTGGCTGTCTTACTGTACATGTTTGTAATTTAGGTGAGTGGCAAAAGAATACCCCATGGTCCAGTATTTTTATTAACTTGATGTAGCCAATCTCTAAGGTATACAAAGTGTTTTACTCATTAATTTACTAATCCTCAGGTCACTTCAGCTGGGCAAATGGCAGATGTTCTAATTTTTACAGATGTTTGCCATTCAGATCTTTGTAAAATACCCCCTCCTTCTTTGCTGTTCCTTGTGTAGTGCACTCCATCTCTAGACTCAAAGTATTTTCATTGGCTGTCCTCCATGTGTGGAATTGTCTCCCTCTTCCATCTCCTGCCTTTCTTGTCTTTCTTCAAGTCCCCTCAAAAATCTCATTTTCTCTAAGTAGCCTTTCCTGATTCCTCCTTAATACTAGTGCTTTTCCTCTGTTGATTATTCCCAATTTATCCTTTTTTCTTGTTTTTTCTGGAGTTGTTCACATGTTGTCTTCCCTATTAGACTGTGAGTTACATGACGGCAGGGAGTATTTCTTTGCTTTTCTTTGAATTCCCACCATTTATCATAGACTCACAGGGGCGGCCTCAAGTCCGCGTGTGGCCCTTTAGGTCCTCAAGTGTGACCCTTTGATGGAACTCAAACTTTAAAGTTTGGATTCAAAGGGCTGAATCTGAGGATGCGCATGTGGCCTCAAGGCCACAGGTTCCCCACCTCTGAAGACCCTAAAATATGATAGATGCTGCTTTCATCTAGTGACAGTAGCCTCCTGGCTGTCGTGAACAAAACATTCCATCTCTTGGCTCTGGGCATTTCTTTGACCATCCTCTGTTCCTGGAATGCTCTCCCTCCTTTGCTCAGACTACTCCCCTCTCTGCCTTCCTTTAAACTCCCACTGTCAACAAAAAGACTTCTCTGACCTCTTTTAATTTCAATACCTTCTCTTTGTTAATTATCTCCTATTTATCCTATATAGTTTGTTTTGTATGTATTTTCATGTTGTATCCCTCGTTAGATTGTAAGCTCCTTGAAGGCTGGGGCTGTCACATATCTCTTTTTGTATTCCCAGAGCTTAGCACAGTGCCTGGAACATAATAGGGGCTTAATAAATATTTGATTGATTCATATATTGCTTAATAAATACTTTTTGACAGACTGTTGACTGAATAACGATAAAGATAGATAGTATTTATTTATTCCTTCATTCATCTATATACAGATTTGCAAAGTGTTTTAGGTTTATCACCTCATTTTATCCCACAAGAAGTCTTTGAAGTAGATACAATGGCTATCCCCATTTTACAGATGAGGCCAAGAGAGGTGAAATGACTTGCCCGGGTTTCTGCTCCTAAAAAGTGTCTGAGGTAGGATTTGAATTCAGATCATCTTCACTCCAAGGCAATCATGCTACATGACTCTGTCACCTGTTGCTCAAAAGCAATACTGAATCTAAGTGAGAGGTAGTAATTGAACCACTGTGAGCCCCATTGATTAATAGGGGGACTGGAAATGTCCTCACTTTCAAAAAAAAGAATTTATTAGATTCTCACTTTTGTTTCTCCTAACGCTGAATATTTTTTCAGCTTCATAAGATGAAATACAAATATTTCAGGCAAATATTTATTCATTATTAATACTATATTTAATGGTTACAGTGGCATGTAGGTCCTGTTATTTCTTCCCCCCTTATATGTAGTCATAGGATTTAGTCTATTGGTCAGAAATTCACAAGACAGGGGAACATGAATAAGCATCTGTAACATGTTGCAAAGTACCTGGGGAGAATGCCAAAGCATCTGGGGAAGAAAAAACATGCTGTCATTTTTGTTTCAGCAGAACAATTTGACCTTTTCTTTATTGTGTGAAAGTTGAGTTGTCCCAAGGCAAATATTCTTTTGTTATGATACTTTATAATAATCCTTTGTTTAGGCAAAAGATAATTTCAAGGGAACATTTTCTGAAATCGCCAAACTAAGGAGTTAGTTTTCTTTTTAGGGATGAGATATTGTTATATTTTGCGTTAGCAAAATGATAAAATTAAAAAAATTGATAAATATATAAATCATAAAAAAAGACAATAGATTTAGAGATGGAAGAGACCATAAAAATCACCTAGTCTAATCTAATTTTGTAGGTGAGAAAAATGAGGTCCAAAGAGAGGAAATGATTTGTCCGTCACACAAAGTAGCAAGCTGCGATTTGAACTCCAGTCCTCTTTCTTTGAATCCATTGCCCTTTGAATTTCACTATGCTGTTTCCATTACGAAACTGTATATATTCTAGTCAACCTAAGTAGTCTGAAGATGGCTCATTTTTATAACATCATGAAGATTAGTCAGGTCTTGTCAGGTACTTGGTTGGGCAATTCTAATATAGAGTTTTCTACGGTCTTGGCTAGGAGAGTCATTTTACCAAATCATCTTCTAAAGAAGCAGAGGTTTGCCCTTAGCACTGGGAACACCTGGGTTCTAGCCTTATTGTTGACATATAATGGCTGCAAATCACTCACCTTGTCAGTGTGCTAGGCAGTTCTTCAAGGCTAGAAGTTTCAGAGATGCTGCTGAGCTTTATCAGTGGAAAGATTTTTTTCATCTCCTAGTAGTCCCCTCTCAATGAAATCACAGTTCCAGTTGCTATCTTATTTTATGGATTATATGAGTTTAAACAGTGTTCTTGAACTAAGATTTGATACAGACAAACCAACTGTTTATATTTTATTCTTTAATTTCCCACTTTGTTAAAGCAACAAACGCATCCTACACATTGGATTCAGATTAATTTTCTTAATTAGAAGGCTCTGATCATGTCATTCCCTTGTTCATGAAGCATTGTTGGCTTTCCATTGTTACTGAGCTGGTCATTCCAAGTCTTCTATCAGTTGACCCGAGACCTGGATGGGTGCAGATTGACCTGACTGAGGCATGCATGGGGCCAAGATACTGCACAGAGCTTCTGTGATAGAGTACTTAATCACGGAAGTTTCCAACAATGGCTACTAGAAGGAAATCTAGACAGGAGGGTGGGTGAGTGGGGTATATAATGGACAGCAGAGGAAGGAGCCCAGCCGGTTGATGGAGTAGAGTGGCCGTAGATAAAAGGCAGAGGTTCAAGGAGGTCTGACACCAAGAAGCAGAGACATTGCCAAAGACTATGTAGTTTATGGTGAGACCCCAGTTGTTGGGGAAACTGATGAAAGTGTGTCAAGGTACTGGTCTTAGAGGAAATGGAAAATGAGATAGGTACCAAGATAAGGGCAGGGGCTCAGAACAAGAAGGTATGGACCTAGAATTGAGATTGGGCTCCACAATGCAGGCAAATCATAATGTACAAGCCAAGAGTCCCCTCACTAGAAGTAGGACATAAGGGCTGGAAAGATGAATTGATCCTGAGCTGCAGGACTATAGGACTGTCTCCTTTTATCTCATTTGCCTAGGGGTCAGGTTGGCCTGGGTTGGAGCTAATAATAGTTAAGATTTATATGAAGCATTAAAGTTTGCAAAGTACTCTACAAATATTATCTTCTATGATCTTCTCAACAACCCTGGTAGGTAGATGTTTTTATTAACCTGATTTTACAGTTGAGGAAACTAAGGCAGGCAGAAATTAAGTGACTTGTCCAGGGTCACACAATTAGTGTCTGAGGTCTGATTTGAACTTAGAGTTTCCTTCGTCCGAGACCAGAGCTGTATCTACTTGGGCCACTTGGCTGAAAAGATAGATAAGAGTCTAAGTGGCCTTATCTGGAAGGATAAGGTGCTTGACCTATCAGAATGGCCTTTACAGCAAAGTCTTAGCAAACTTTTTAGCTGCTTGGCAGCCTAGTCCTCAACCTGGGGAAATACTGCCCACAGATTACTTACAATCTTATCTCCAGCTTTTTACTCCTTTTGTTCTACTTTATACTAGCTTACTTCCATAATCATTCTTCTCTAGCTAGATTACACGTCCTGGCTTTTTTTCCTCCCTCATTCATCTTTGTATCATTGTAGTATCTTTTTCTCAATAAATACTGTGGCTGTGAGTTGGGCTATCTATTTTAAAGTACTTATACATATATTCTTAGAGAAAAAGAAAACCGAATTCTGATATATTTATTTGATTGTTTCATGTCTGTGTCACATTTCCTCTTCTAGATTGTAAATTCCTGAAAGGCAGAAATGGGATCTGACTCACTTCTGATTTCCTCCTCTCTTTATTCCATGCCTTGACTTGGTGCCTAGCATAGAGCTTTGCATTTATCAAGTCCTTACTGTTTACTAACTGATGAACAAAGGGATATGTAGTGAGAGATTTTACTCAACTGTAGGACTGAGGCTGGAATTTCAGCTTTAACAGCTCACTAAGTGACAGTAGGCAAGTCACTGACACTCTCTGGGTCTCATTTTTCTTATTTATAAAATGGGAATAATCATAAAAATAAGAATACTTTTCCTTCTCAACTTAAAAGGAATGTTTATAAGATAAAATGAAGTAGTGAAAGCACCCAGGATATGGCATGAGTCCATAGTGATGGTGATTAACACATATAATAACAATATTTCACTAGATTGAATGTAAAGCCATCAGTAGGTGGATCTGAATTGCCATAAAAAAAATATGGTTATTTACAAATGATATAAGAATTCTGGAGTAATGCTAGAAGATCATATATCTGTCCAGGGCAAATTTGTACTTGTGGTTCTATGGAAAACCTGGTATTTTCTTTCCTTCTAATTTTTCAGGAAACTTTCAGGCAATTCATAGAAATACATTTAAATCAAACTATCTCTATTTCTGCTTACACAGTACTACTTCGAGCAGCTTGAAAAAGCAGTAAATATTGTGGTTACTCTGGCATATGAATATTACGAATGAGGCTGTTTTCTTATGTGAATAATTCAGCTTTCAAAATTTTTAATAATTTTATCTTATTGCTTTGTGTCTCCGAGTGCTTTGCACATGGGAGAGTTTTGTATAAGTAGTTAAAATAGACATTTTGGAACAATGAAATGCTTTTGTCACATAAAACCAAATAATTTCCTCCTGTCTGTTTTCAAAGAAGGAAATTTAGAATTAGGTTTTAAAACAACAACAGCAAAGCTCCAGACATGTAAGATTGATTCTGTGAATCTTTATTTCATAAACAAAGTATGACATTTTCAATCATATCTTCATTTCATTTATACAGAAACAAATGAGTTTCATATTTCAGCTTGCTTATCATTTAAAATCAGTGTCAGAAACCTGCCGTAAATTAGTTCCTGAGCTCAGGGAACTGATAGATTGCTATCACATTTTATGAAAGCTGTGGTACATCTGTGTATAGAAAGTAAAACAAATATGGAAACAGGTTCTTCTTTGATTGTTATCTATGAGTTAATGTTATGTTCAATGAGCCAGCTGTATAAAGGGCTATAAAAATTAGATTTGTTGTTGTCATCTTAGGTAATTGATAGCTTCTATCTATTTGACTTGTCAAATTATTCAAAAAGGAAGACCTTGCAAGCTTTAAGATTCTCTGAATTTGTGATTAAATTAGAATTTGAATATTTAGTGAGTGAATTTTATCTTAAGCATTCCTTGGTGGGGTCCACAGAGTGCAAGTAATGGCTTTCTTATGTATAATTAGGTATTCTTTTCCCAAAGCTTCACAAAATCCTTAACAAAAGGCTCCTCTAATATAATTTTTATGTTTATTCTAGTGAGCCTGTTGTAAGCATGATGACAGTTCATTCACACAATTGTCTTTTTCTGATTGTGTCTTGAAAGGAGGAAAAGTATATTCTGGCAATAGTGGATATAGCTTTTTCTCATCCTTGACCATGTAGTAGCCAGAACATACCTTTAGTCTACCCATGTCATTTCTTCCCCTAGGCATACCACTTCCACACAGTGTAGAATGGTGGAACAGGAATCATGCTTTTGAAGTCAGAGGACTTAGGGATCACATTCTAGATCTCCTTTTTTTTTTTTTAAATAAATTTATTTAACTTTTTACATTCATTTTCACAAGATTTTGGGTTCCAAAATTTTCTCCAAATTTGTGCCCTCCCCCTCCCCAATACACTGGACATTCTAATTGCCCATATCACCAATCTGCCCTCT
>CM053771.1:81655350-81719179 GCA_028658325.1 Potorous gilbertii | reverse complement strand
GAGTCTCTGGCTGAGCTGCCTCTGCCTCTGCCGCAGCAGCCGCTTCCCAGGGGGTCCGAGTCCCAGCAATACCCCGCTCCCCTCTCAGCCCGTCTCTCTCACTGACCTGTGCGTCTGTGGGTGGAGGGACCTTCTCGGCCGCCGGAGATTCAGGTCCCTGACGCCTGCTTGGGTCTGCTGGCTCCTCTCAGTGCCACGT
Source organism: Potorous gilbertii (assembly GCA_028658325.1). Taxonomy (NCBI): domain Eukaryota; kingdom Metazoa; phylum Chordata; class Mammalia; order Diprotodontia; family Potoroidae; genus Potorous; species Potorous gilbertii. Next base: position 81,718,980 of record CM053771.1, on the reverse strand, counting down.
GGCCGGGGCAGGGGGAGGGGAGCGCTCCACAGGACAAGACTCTGCTCCCGTCTGGGGTACCTTTGCGGTCGGTTTTTCAGGGCTCTCTGCAACGGAAATCTCCTTCACTGTGTTGCTGCGCGGCTTCCACTGTTCCAGAATTTGTCAGGAGTTCTTTTTACAGGGAATCTATAAGCTGTGGGTTCAGAGCTAGCAAATGTGAGTCTTTCTACTCCGCCATCTTGGCTCCGCCCCCTAGATCTCCTTGCTACCAGTTTTACTTTAGGAATGAACATAACCTAACCTCTGTGGGCTTCAGTTTCTTCAAATGTAAAATGAAGGGATCTGATTAGATGAGTTCTTAGATTTCCCTCAACTCCAAAGCTATAATCTTAGTCTTCGGTGGAGACATAGTGACAAGGAATAGTGTCCCCTTTCTTCTCATTCAAAAGGAATCAAAGTGTTTCCTTGATACTTCAGGATTGGAGGGAAAATCCCCAAACCATCATTTATTACAATTGGACAAACTGTAGAAGTAATTTTCTTCCTTCTTTAGAGTCTTGGCTATTTATGAAGTTTCCTGAACAGAGTATAACTGTTTACAAATATATATTTCTTAATTATAAGAACATTGTATTTAGTCAGATCTATATATCAGGAAACTGATATTAGTAACTCACATTCACAGTAAAGATAAAATATTTTTTAAATGTCTGCCATATACCAAGAATTATGCTAAGCACTTATAAAATATTATCTGAGTGTTTGTCTTCCCACAACTCTGTGAGGTAGGCAATGCATGAGTTGTTATATGCATTTTATAGATGTCAAAACGGAGGGATAGGAGTTTAAGGGACATCTCGCTGGAAAGGTTATTGGAGCTGAAGTCAGGGAACCTGAACTGGGATCCTGGTTCTGCCACTTATTACTTGTGTGACTTTAGGCAAGTTTAACTTCCCATGGCCTTAGTTCCTTCATCTATAATATGAAGGGAGTTAGACTAGATGGCTTCTGAGGTTCCTGCAAGCTGTAAATGGATGATTGGATGATGTTCCAAAAGTTGTAACAAGGACTTAAATTTTGATCATCTGACTCTGAGAATAGTACTCTCTCCACTGTGACAAACAGTATCCTCTACGGATTTTGAAATGATAATGGACTAGTTATGACATGAGGCTTAGGCAAGAAGAAAAAGAATGCGTCATATGGCATTGATTCTACTACTTACTCCTTTCCTTAGGAGAATTTTTTCTGTTAGAGTAAATAATGGTGGGTTTACAGAGGTGGAGACCTGTGACCTTCAGGCCACATGTGGTCTTGTAAGTGCTTAGGTGCAGCCTTCTGATTGAGTCCAAGTTTTACAGAACAAATCCTTTTATTAATAAATTCCATGAAGTTTGAATTCAACCAAAGGGCCGCACTTGAGGACCTAAAGAGCCCCATGTAGCCTCAAGCCCTTAGGTTCCCCATTCCTTTTAGGATATATGGAGAAAATATGTATTGTTGTGTTCATCCTTCATTTTCGAAGAGGACCATGACATTAGAGAAATGATGGCATGACTATGTTGAGTGAGAGAAGGCTCTATATATTGAGGAGAATGGGGACATATATACATACATACATACATATATATGTATATATACACACATATACACATACATATCTAGAAGAATGAAGATTATATTGAAGAGATAGGGAGGAATGAAGAAGAGGTGGTTTAGCAGTAAATTGTTTTTTGTCGTTTTTAAATCCCATTGTCTATGGAGTAAATGTAGAAGCTACCGTTAACGTTGAAAGTAGAAAATATCTTTGTCCACTAGGTTCTATACAAGATTGCCTATGGAAAAGGTGTGAATTTGTGAAAAAAGGTTTGTGAATATTTTAGGAGAGAACATTGTGTAATCCTGAGGTAGTGCAGAGGGCTGCCTAAATGAAGGGAATGTTAACATTAATGAAAAAATCAGATCATTAAAGGACTTTTGAAGATGTTATAAATTGCTTTTTAGTCATAAATGCTTCTAAAAACTTTCATGTAACAGATTCCCAAAGAAGTGTTTTTTATTTGTGAACTACACCTGATCTACTATTTAGATTGTTGTAACTAGGAGAGATCTAGAGTGTCTTGAATCCAACCTTATCACTTTATAAACAAGGAAACTTGAGGCCCAAAGAGGTTAAATGATTTGCCCAAAGTCACCCAGTGGTTGTAAGGAATGGAGCCACATTTGAACTCTGACCCCTCTGAAGTCTCATCAAGCACTGTTTCCACTTCCCCACTCTGGAATACTTTTTCAGTGACCAACTTTTCATCCCATCCACTTGCATTGCTGTTTGTTTGCCTCACTCATCTGATAACTGTGTATGATGCCAGTTTCTTAAAAGCCAATGTGTTGGTGTACTAGTAATACATTAAATTGCTCTTGATAGGAGCTACTCCATTCTCTGAAAATGAAATAAAAATCTAGGCAGGGAAGAATGTTCCTTTATGACATTCACTGACACAAAAGAATGTTGACAAGCCATGAGTTAAAGAAGGCAAATTCCAGAGCCCAAGAGGTAATGGGAAAGTAGAGATGCACATGAATATTTTAGATTTTTCCTCTCATGCATAAAAATGGATTTCTATTTTGATCTTCAGGTTGAGGAAAGTCAGTTTGCTTATCTACACACAGTGGCTATTCTGATTACAGCCCCCCTGGTTGGCAACTTTTAAGATTCAATTTGGCTTGCTGATGCCCTTGGCACTCAGTAGGTTTCATTAAATTTCACAGCAGTTAGCTTTCATTCTCTGTGTGGCACCTTTTTATCTACATTTGACTCCAATGTAATTTTAGACAATTGGGCTTTGGCTGGAGTGCTTATTCAATAATAATCTTTTGGTCCAGTTAAAGCAAGTTTGGAAATCTGAATCCAGAGAGATTGTAGAATGGTGTAAAACATTGTTAGAAGGAATATTTTTATTTCTCTGACCTTTAGTCCATTTAAATGGTTGGCAATATGCTTATTTTGCAAGTGTGTTGCTAGCTAGTTTTGTAGCAAAATTAAATGATTTCCTCTCCCCCTTTATTTAGATGATTCAGAATTTTTATTGTATCCTAGAAAATAGTATTTCAGGTTACTACAGGTAAAACATATTTGAAATAGAAACTTTTATACTTTGGTATTTTATGTAGGTAAAGGGTTATGGTCTACTTTCCTATGGAAGACTTAGGAGTATGGTTCCATAATTATTGTCATTATGTAGTTAAAAAAAAATCTAACTTAGTTTCATAAAGGAAAGAACATTATTTTTTTCTCATTTTTCCTCCTTTTTTGTTTCCCTCCGAAATTCTATGCTTAATTTTAAGAGCCAATAATAATGTTCTTATATTCAGATTGGTGCCACCTTTCATCTGTGACCATAGAATGCTTAACAAATACAGTTTGCCACATGTCTCCTTCTGACCTAAACAGATCAAACAAAGTTTGAGGTTTGTATACAGTTGTTGAGCTCAAAGATTTCCAGAGTGGGCAGTACCACCCCATAGGAGGTGCTGGACCGATCCAGTGGGGCAGTAGAAGTGTCAGTTCCAATTGGGAGGGTTTTGAATAAAAATAAGGAGGGGAAAAGAAGATAAGAAAATTTTGAAAAATCATTTGTATATTTTCATCTGTTTTGTAACAGAGTTACAGTCATAGTGATTACATTATTTTCCACATAAACACAAAAAAACGCAAGTTATAACCCATCAGAGGTCATGTCTGCTGACAGGTCTTAACAATCAAGTATTGGCAGGCAAGCATATCACACATTATTGGAAAGTCCAACATGCATAGACAGGAAAATGTGCATGTAACAACTTGTTTACAGTATGATACTATACAGTTACATGATGCAATATTGCATCAAAATTTCAACACAGGATAAACCCCAACAATAAATTATTAAATTTAAGCTGTGTCATTTAATATTTTTGAAATGACTCAAATTTTTTTAAAAAAAGACCTTAAAGGGTTAAAAAAAAGAGATTTCCAGGGGGAGGTGCTGAGTAATTTTTTTTTTTTTGAAAAGAGGGCAGTAGGTCAACTAGATTTGGGAATATCTGATAGATCTAGTGATCTGGAAGTCTGGTCACTTTTAGAGCTGCTACTCTTAGGTTCTGAAGTTTTGGTAGCAGTGGCTACTCTACTATCTAGGAAAGAGCATTTGTTAAGTTCCTATGGGTCAGACACAGTGCTAAGTGCTCCCTGTCCTCAAGGAACCCACAATCTAAGTAGGTAGAGGTGGAAAAGGGAGAGAATCCCAGGCATAGAGAATAATAAGTGAAGATGCATGGTGTCTTATGTGAAAAACAGCGAGGAGGGCAGTGTCACTGGATCACAGAGTAAGGATGGAAAGGTAGGAGAGGTTATAAGAAACATGCCTAAGTTCACACAGATAACAAGCAACAGAGCCAGCATTTGAATTCAGGTTTTCTGACTCCAAATTTATTGTTCTTTCCCCTGTATTACATTCTTACCTGGTTTCACATTAGCTAGCGTAAGAGTATTATAGCCTGTGGCTGAACAACCTTTTGCTGAGAGAAGGTAAGTGTCTCTTCTAAGGAAGTAGATCTGTAATTTTAATTTCATCAGCACCATTGGATAACCAACTAAGTTAAATGGCCCAGATGTTGTATTTGATTATACTCCCGTTTTCAATGACTGAACCATTCTAGAGAGATTTGCAGGTCTCTATTGAAGCAATTATCTTGAAGATTAAAGCTTCTTTTGAAGGAGTTTTGCAACTTACATCTCTGATCCTCATGGGACTTCAGTAGAGTAAAAGCAGAGGAATGAATGCCTTTTAAGGCTATAAGTAATTCTTTCAAACTGCAGCAAGCATATGTGTGAGAAAAGGAGTTTTTAAAAACCTGACAATGGAATTAAAGAGGGACAAAAATCCCAACCTGTTATATGGTAGGTTCATTTAATGGCAGAGCATGATTCTTGAAAAATTAGGTATTTCACTTTATTTTATCACTAAGTAATTACTGAAATAACCACAAGAAGCAGGAAGCTGTAGTAACGTGTTCTCAAGCATATGCTTCCAGATTACAGTCATTGACACATTGGAGTTCTTCAGAAAGCTGCAGCCTTATAAGCTCATAACCTCTTATCCTTCACACCCCCCCCCCCAATTACAAAATATATAGATCATTAAAACAGGGGGAACCTTTCTTTGGGAGGAGAAGTTGTTTTGAGTCATTCTATGTTTGTGTCCAGGGTTCTACATTTGGTTTCATAAAGTAAGCTGTGAGTTAAACAGTTGTATACAAGCCTAAAGACAGGTTGTGGGGACAACAGCGAGACAATAGTTCGCTTGAAAAAGACCTGGAAGTTTTAATAGATTGAAAGCATCATTAATTATAACTTTGTAGTCTAAATAATCTAAAACTTTTCTGGCTGCGAGGCCTTAAGGAAAGGGTGTGGATCTGTGATTTCATTCATATAGGGAGCTTCTGGTGAGGAACTTTTCCAGTGGAGGTCAAATCATTCTCTTCATTTTATCAGCCAAGAGAGTGTTGGAGAACATCAAGGGATTAATTAATTCCTGGTTCACATATCCAGTTTGTTGGCAGGATGTGAACTCAGCTCTTCTTGACCCAAATGCCTGCTCTGTATTCACATGTTACCTCTACTTAAAAAGTGGAATATAACTTAACATACCTACAGTATTGACCAACACTGTCTTTGAAATATTCTCTGAATATTAATAAGGTTCTTTAAACTGAAAATTGTATATGGTAGTCAAGACAAGTAAATTCAAGAAGCATTTATTAAGTACCTACAGTCTATCATTGTAATTTTAATGCAAGTTAACGGTGAGTGAAGGGAAGAGTTAAAGATCTTCCTGCCCATTAATAGGCCTCAATACCTTTTGTTAATTTCTTTTGAGGCACTGGGTCTAGGGTCCTGCCCTCTTGCTCAGAAAAGTGTATAAATACTCTGAGGTGAGGTTTTTTTGGGGGCTTGGTTTTTGGAAGAAGGTATGTGTGCCAGATGAGACTCTGGGTAGCCTCTAAGTAGTCCCTCCACTTTGAAAACCCAGATGTTGGTGCTTCTCTCTCTGGCAACTATGTATGTATGTATGTAATGGTCCGACAGTTGGAAGCCCTGTCTCCTGTCTGTTGGTCGTTATTTCTCTGTATTTTCTCCGAAGTTCAGGGTGCTGACTTTTCCCCCTGAATTAAGTGAATGATACATGTACTTGATTAAAGTAGATTGTTCACCCCTCAAAAATTGTTTTCCTTTTAGAAAAGCAGATTTAAGAACCAGTACAGCAGGTCCTCCTGTGAATGCTAGGGTCCAAGTTACAATCATGTACTATGCTAAGCCCTGGGGGCACGAAGAAAGGGAAAAAAAACCAAAACAATCTTTGCTCTCAAGGAGATCACAGTTCAGTGGAAGAGACATAAACAGCTATGTACAAACAGGATAAACTGGAGATAATCTCTTAAGGGAAGGCACTAAGATTAAGGAGGACATGGAAAGGATGTCTTGCAGAAGATGAGACTTTAGATAAGACTTGAAGGAAGCCAAGTCAGGAGGCAGAGCTAGGAAGGGAGAGTGGGAAATGGCCAGTTAAAATGCTTGGAATTAGAAAATAGAGTGTCGTGTGAGAAAAAGCACGGAGGTTAGTGCCGCTGGATCGGAACACTCTGAAGGACTTTGAATACCATAAAATCTATGATTTTATATTTGACTCTGGAGGTAATAGGGAGACACTGAAGCTCATTGAATAGGAGAGAGTACCATGAGCTGAAAGGAGGATGGATGTAGAGTGTCATTCTCTCTGAAGTCACTATGTAGCAAATGTTTAATTCCTAAAAAGCCCCAAGATAAAATTCAGGGGAAAAATAAAACATTTCCTACTAATTACAATGGAATGGCAAGTAAGTACTTTTCTGGGCTAGTACGAAATGGGGTCATACCACTTTAAGGATCACAATGCTTACAAAGTTATAAATGCTGAGATTTAGAAGGGGCCCCAGAAGTCATCCTGTCCAATTCGTAAATGAACTGAATTAAATGGATATTATAATAAGGTTGATAATGAATGGATGAATAATAACGAACATTATAGTAACAAAGTAAGTGAAGATCTTCTCAGAGTCCTTGAGAGGTAGGTGGGGAGGTATTCCGTTTCTATCGGAACACCTTCTAAGACAGGCTGTTCTATTTTTTGAACAATTCTGATTTTTGAGATGTTTCTCCTTATATATAAAGTCTAAAATGGTTCCTCTGAAACCTCCAAATATTGCTCCTAGTTGTACCCTTTAATGTCAGGCAAAGTCTAATTATTCTTCCATGAGATGGTTTTGAAGATAGCTTTCATGTTCTTTACATGTCTTCAAATTCCCGTTACTTTCAATAAGTTATTTCCATGATTTCCATCCCCACTCGTATCTGGGTGCTTACTCTAACTTGTTAATTTCTTTCTTTAAATATGGTGTCTATGATTGAACCTAGCACTCTAGATGTAGTTGGACTAGGGCAGAGTACTAGAGGTAATCACTTTTCTCATTCAAGATGCTATGATTTGTCTAAAGCAGCCAGCATTAGCGTTTCTTTGCCTTTCATGTTACATTCTTTTCTCCCTGAATTGGTAATTCTCTAAAATTCTCAGGTTTTGTTTTCGTTTGTTGTTAGTTTTTAACATGCCGTTGTCTGGTCATTTCTCCCTCATCTTCTACTTATACAAGTGCTTTTCTAAACCCATCTCTCCAGGGCTCAGTTTGATTATAAGCAAAATGCTCATTAGTATTTTTTTAAAACTGAGACACAACGGAATGACCCCAAACTACGATAACAACAAATGTAATGAATTGTTGTAATGGATTAAGTGCTGGCTCTGGAATTAGAAAGACTTGAGTTCAAATCCTGCCTCAGATACTTACTACCTGGGTGACATGAGGCAAATGACTTAGCCTCTCTTAGTCTGTCACGCAACTCCCTGGTTTTTGTCTATTAAGTCACAGATGAGTGTCATCTATGTTGGTAGTGGAGGCAGTTCCTACACTAAAAGTTCTTTAAATTAGCGAAATTACAGATCCTTATACATTTTTGCACCTGGTAATATCCCTATGTTTAAAATAAAAATCCCTAGCTCATTTCTCAGGAAAACTCTCCTAAACACTTAAAAAAAGACACTCAATAGAAATTGTGATAAATATAGGACAATGCAAGACAAGTAAAATGAAGTGTGAAAAAAGTATATCAGCTCATTTCAAAATATTAGTCTTTTTGAACATGTAAAATGGCTCCAATTCACAAATTGAAGTGAACATACTTATCACTTAAAAATATCAACAAGACATCTCTATATATTATATCTACCCACATTTTACTTGCATTTATAGCAATTGACATCCCTTGAAGGAATCAAGAAGCCAAGGAGATATAATGAAATACTGAATAATTAATATTGCATATGGATTTAATCATTTTTAAGTTTAGCAGAGTATTTCTTTCCCATCATTCCAAGGTGATTGATCGAGCCATTTACTTCAGATAAAACTTGGTTGCCCTTCAGCTAAGGAGGAAAACGTATTGTCTGTGATACAACAGTTTGTGTATTTGTTAATGATACTGCCATATTAATGATTAAAGGAAAGCACTCACATACTAAGGAATCCTCCTTTTTTCCATTCCATTCCCAGCAATTACGATAAAAGTAGGAAGTTCTAATTGGCAAGCTGCCACAAAAATCTTCTCTTTGTGTGATTTCAGTTAATTTTATTTTGAAGTGTCACACAACTCAGGTGACAGTGTGGGGATTTTCCAAGCAGATTAATATCTCAGAAGCCTGCTTTTAAGTCATTAATTAATGCTGACATTAAGCAGGAACCAGGGACCCAAATGTCCCACTGATGAGAGGTAAAAAATGTACCTGTTTTGGAAACTACCCAAGGACATAGTACAATTTGGTGCTTTTGAAGAAAATGGGTATCCTGAATTTCAGCAAGTAAGTCAGTAACCATTTACTAAATAGCTACTATGTGCCAGATACTGTGCTAAGCACGGGGTGGGGAGCAAAAAACAATCTCTGTTCTCAAAGAACTCAAATTCCAGTGAGAGAGACAACATGCACACAACTGCACACAGAGATATGAGCAGGGTAAAATGTAGATAATCAACAAGAGAAGGCAGTAAAAGGAACAGCAGGAAAGGTTTTCTGTAGAAGATAGGATTTTAGATAGGACTTGAAGGATTCCAGGGAAACCAGGAGGCAGAGATAAGAAGGGAGAGTGTTGTAGTTTTAGGGAACAGCCATTGAAAATGCCTGAAGTCAGAAGAATGTTTCATGGAAACATTGGAGGGAAAGCTATGGAGGGAAACATGGAGGGAAAGCTAGAAAGCCAGGATCATTGGACAGAAGAGTATGAGGTATGGGGAGCAAGGTGATAGAAGACTGGAAAGGTGGGAGGAGCCAAGTTGTGGAGGATTTAGAATACAAACACAGGAGGTGATACAGCACCCACTAGATCTTGTTGAGTAGAGGATGCCTTGTTTTAGAAGGATTAATTTGACAATTGAGGATGGATTAGAGTGGGGAAGAACTTGAGGCAGAGAGGCCAACCAGCAGTAGTTCAGGTGTGGGATGATAAAGACTTGCACCAAGCTGGTGGCAGTATTGGAAGAGAGAAGAGGGCATAGATTAGAGATGTTATGGAGGAAAAATCAACAAGATTTGGCAACAGATTGAATATGGTAGGGTGATAAGGAGTTGAGAATGAATGACTAGAAGGTTGGTAGTACCCTTGAGAGTAATATGGAAGTTTGGAAAAGGGTAGAGTTTGTGTCTTTCATTCCCTCTAGCTCATTTCTTAGAAGTATATCTGCTCATTTCCAAAATATTAACCTTTTTGAACATGTGAAATGACCCTTTCAGTTCACAAATCAGAACTAGCTTTCACATATTTATTTCCCAGGGTTTATGGGTTGGTTTCTTTCCCAAGTCACTCCAACTCTCATTGGTTGGCCAGCAATAGATTCCCCACCCAAGTCCCACTTAGTGGTCATTGTTTGGACCCTGATTGACTCAGAGTAAATGTAAATAGTGATTATTTCTGTTTTGGGCAGAGACCCTGAGGTTCTTCCTCTCCCAGATTGAGGCCATTTGTTGTCTCATTTCTTACCTAGTCTTGCCTTAATCACTGAATAGGTGTTGCTCAGTCAAATTGAGACCTGGGAAAGACAGCTTAAAAAAGCCAAGGGCTCCCACTTCATCCAGGGTCATCTCCAGTCATCCTGATTTAGATGACTCTGGAGGAGAAAGTGAGACTGGTGACTTTGCACTGTCCACTCTCACTTAAATCCAATTCACTTGCAAGTCATGGCATCTCCTTTCCGATGCCATGGTCCTCACCAGGAACAAGGACAAACAGCAACAGTAGATCTCATTACTTTGTAGATAGTCTTAAAGGAAGGAAAGGGGTGAGAGCATGACATAGAGCAATCTATGCTCTTAAGGAAGCATGTTTTATATTCAACTTTTTTTTTTCCTTAAAGAACAGTGCTGTGAATTCATTTGTGTAGGGGCACTTCAAGTGAGGACGCCCTCACTACTAATGTCAACTAGTTAGTTGCCTGGGAAGTACTAGAGAGGTTATAAATTCCCAGGGTCACATTCGTTATGTGTCATAATTTAGCATAGCACCTGGCACCTAGTAGGTAGTTAATAAATACTTGAAGCGTGATAAATTATTAGAGACTGGACTTGAACCTGGATCTTCCTGATTTTTCAGTTTGTCCTCTCTGTATTACACTATGCTTCCTTATTTGTTCAATTTATGAAAAAAATGTGATGTAATGAATTTTTGCAAAAATCGTTAAGATTCAATTAAAGATCTTTGAAAGTTCAGATTTTTCTCCTGCTTTCTTTTTCTAACTTTCAGACAGAAAACCTTCTATACTGTCTCAGGGCTAAAGATAGAAGAATAATCAGCTTGATTGAAATGTCTGACTTCCTTTTATTTCCCTCAAATGTTCACGTCTCTAATGTGGAGATGTACAGAGTTTGAGCTCCCCCTCATCTTTACCTCTTTGATTCCTGAATGTAAAAAGCTGCTGAGGCTCTATTGCCTATCATACCTCCTGCACCTCTCATTCGGATTAATGCCTGATTTACTGCCTTTCCTAGTACGCCTCTGCCTGTTTTCTTAGCAGAAAATTTAGAGTAGTAAACTCCACCACCTCAGGCAGTTCATCCTCAACTGTGGTGCCAGTATTTTACTGACTTTCACTATGCTGTCCTAGTAAATCGTTTTGACCTAAATCCAGTCAGGATGAACTCCATTAAAAAAAAAAAAGATTATAAATTAATGCAATGGAAAACAGGCACTTTTCCCCTCAATTTTGTGATGGTAGAGAAAACCCTTTAACTAAATGGAATTTCTAAGGATTGGTTGGGACCAGGAACAAGTGGGAGAAAATCTTTGCTTTTAAGTTCCATAGTATGAAGTTAGTTTACAAATGAAAATTGGATTGTAATTACCCAGGGGGAGAGAAATAAGTGGTGTGATGAGTGCCTGCTTCAATGGCCTATAAACGGGAAAGGAAAGTGAATTTGGCACCATGTTGATATCCACAGGCTTGAAAGTCAGTTCATGATTTCTAATCAGATTTGTCAGGACAGACTATCCCTCAGCACCTGAAAGTAAAGATCAGCTTGCAGCCTGAATCCTGACTGTCAAATGGCACATACTCTAATGTGGAACTCTAGTCCTTTTAAAGGCACTCCGGTACAAGAAAGCCAAGGACTAGTGAGGTTTTTGTCTTCAACCAGTGTGGTTGTTGTCCTTTGTTCTCAAAGAGGGCCAAAGTGACATTGACATATTGGAGTCAAGGTCCAGTGTGCCCGACTGTGGCTGATCAGGCCAATACAAGCTTGGAAGGCTCTATCACAGGTTGGGCAACTAATATACGGAAACCTGGAGAAATAGAGAGTTGATGACTCCGTTTGTGAATTATGTTCATTCTTAGTGTCCCACCTCATCCTTTGTGAAGCTACTTTTGATCATTCCAATCTTCCCCTCTTAGAGATCCTCTTTCAGTCAGTCAGTCAATGAGCATTTATTAAACACTTACAGTATGCCAGGCAACACTGGGAACATAAATAGGGCAAAAGCTGTAGTCAAGGAGTTCACATTCTAATGGGGGAGGTGACTTGCGAAAAAATAACTGTACATAAGAAATATCCTTTAACTTTTAAAGCCCTTCATCTCTCTCTCTCTCTCTCTCACACACACACATACACATGCACATATACACACCCCTCTGGCACTAAGGGGAAAAGAGGGATATGATGATTTTAGTACTTGTTGATCTAAACATCCAGTAAGGGGTTACAAGGCTATTTTCCCACATTGCCAATTCTCAGTTATCTTAGAAATAAGGTACTCAAACAATTCAGATAAATAAAGCCCAAAGATGATACCTCAAACTTTATTTTAGTCATGAAAACTTCCATTCTTCCTCTTTGTGGTTTTTTTGTCCTCAGCAGGTAAATTGATTCATACTTCAATTTCCTTGCCTTCCCAAATGATCAGTGTCCTTTGATAAAAAGGCCAAGTGAAATGTCTAAAGCAATATTTGATAAAGGGAAAACTAATAGCTGAAGATGGGAAACATGCAAAGAAAGGCAAACATTTTCCCTACCTTCAAGGAGATCAAATCTAATGGTGGGGGGAGAGAATATGCAAACAAATATGTACAAACAAGATACAGACAGGATAAATTGGAGATAGTTGAAGAAGGAAGTCATTAAGGGTATGGAGGACATGGAAGAGCTTTTTACAGAAGGTAGAATTTTATCTGAGACTTTACAGAAGTCAGGGAAGACATCAGAAGATAGAGGGAAGGAGGGGTTCCAGAACTGGGGTCAGTTCAAAGGTATGAGATCAGAAGATGGCATGTCTTGTGTAAGGAAAAATAAATAATAACAATGAGTGTTGTTATTGTAACTGACATTTATATAACACTATGTGCCAGGCACTGTTACAATAATTACCCCACTGATCTCCCAGCAACCTGGGATTAGGCACTATAGTTATCGTTCCCATTTTGTAGATGAGGAAACCGATGCAACAGAAGTTAAGTGACTTGCCCAGGGTGACACAACTATTAAATGTCTGAGGTCAGATCTGAATTAATGTCTTCCTGACATTTGATCATAGATTACATGGAAGAGAAATAAGACTGGAAAAGTAGGAAGAGGCTGGGTTATGAGGACTTTAAAGACCAAATAGTATTTCTTACAAACTTAGTTATTTGTGCATGTCATCTCCTCCTTTCAAATATGAACTCTGACTGCAAGGACTCTGTTTTTGCCCTCTTTATTTCCCCAGTGTTGCACAGTGCCTGACCCTTAAAGAATACTTTAGGAGTTGCTGGGTTGTTTTCAAGAGGAAACCTCCTCTGCTTTGAATATTTTTATCAGAATTTCCTATAAAAGTTTCAAAGGAAACTTGTTCATAAATATTAGGATTGGAAAAGACTTAGGATTTCTAGAGGTTGTTTCCTTTTTAGTGAAAAGCTGTTTCTCATACTTTACTGAGGAGAAGCATTTAATAACAGAATACATAACATTATTAGAGCAATTTGGAAACTTAAATGGTAGGAACATGAATTTCAAAAATAATTGTAGTTCACATTTTATGTTGCTTAAAGTTTATGAAGTGTCCTAATTTTTAAAATGAAGGGAGATAGGATAGATGATCCCTAGGATTTCTTTCACCTTGGCACCCTAAGATGCTAGAAAGAGGAAACAAAGTACTGAGAAGGCTGATTACTATGCCTTTCTGTAGTACCTTTCAAGGCTAGGGATTTTTAAACCAGGCGTGGATTGTATGTAAATCAAGCAGATACATATATGGAAGCCTGAATTGAAACTATTTCTTGATATGATATCTTTATACCAAGTTGTTTTTTTTCTGTTGAAATTTTACTGAGTCTTTCTTAATCCCAACCTAGGCTGACATTGATGTCAAGCAAGCTCTTTCTGAAAATCAGAGAAACAAAGCATTCCCTCGTAATTGAAGAGAATTTTTTAAAAATGCAGCCTAGAAGTTGCATATAATAATATGTAGGGAGTTTGGTGAGAAGTAGTTCAGTAAAGAATGCCTAAAACCAAATTATAGTTCCCTCCTTTCCTTCCCTCACCCCCACAGTATTGTGCAATTTATTTTATATCTCCTATAAAATTTATTGTGTTCATTGCATAAAATACCAATCAATCAATAAACATTTATGGAGAACCTACTACATGCCAGACACTTTGGTAAGCGCTGGAGAACTTAAAAAAGTAATAAAAATCAAGTTTCCTTGTTGGGTTAAGTTCAGTTAAACACACATTTGCTGTTTATTGACATGGCTGTTGCTTATTGAGCATTGCTCTTAGTGCTGATGATATTCTTAGGTGAGATATGATTCTGTCCTCACAGAGCTGACCTTTTAGTTAGGGAGATGTGACACGTCCCCAGATAATCATTCCTGACTTGGGTGGGTAGAGTATGGAAGTAAGGAGGGTTCCTGAAAGCCAAATTTTAAAAATTAATTAATTTTTTTAGTTTTTAACATTAATTTTCATAAGATTTTGAGTTCCAAATTATCTCCCCATCTCTCCCTTCCCCCCACGCTGAGATGGTAGGCATTCTGATTATCCCTTCCCTCAGTTGCCCTCTCTTCTATCACTTCCCCCTCTTATCTTCCCCCGCTTATATTCTTATAGGGAAATATAGATTTCTATATCTCATTGCTTGTAGATCTTATTTCCCAGTTGTATGTGAAAACAATTTTTAACATTTGTTTTTAAAACCTTGAGTTCCAAATTCTCTCCCTTCTTCCCTCTCCACCCATTCTCATTGAGAAAGTAATTCAACATAGGCTATACATGTGTAGCTATGTAAAATATTTCCAGTAGTCATGTTGTGAAAGACGATATTTCCCTCCATCCTATCATGCTCTCCACTTGTTCTGTTTTCTTCTTTGATCCTGTTCTTTTTCTAAAGAACTTCTGACTACCCCCTCCTCTAATATGCCCTCCCTTCTATCATGCCCCCCATCCCCTTTCTCTTTACTTTCTCCTGTAGGGTAAGATGCGCAATTATTCCCTCTTTAAGCCAAATCCTATGAGAGTAAGATTCACTCATTCCCTCTCACCTCTCCTTCTTCACCTCCATTAAAAAAACTGTTTCTTGCCTCTTTTGAGAGATAATTTACCCCATTCTCTTTCTCCCTTTCTCCTTCTCCCAATATACTTCTCTTTCACCTGTAATTTTATTTTTCTTAGATATCAACCCTTCATATTCAACTTACCCTGTGCCATCTCTCTATCTATCTGTCTGTCTGTCTATCTGTCTGTCTCCTCCAAGTACCCTAATACTGAGAAAGGTCTCATGAGTTACAAATATCATCTTTCCATGTAGGAATGTAAATGGTTCAACTTTAATAAGTCCTTTGTGATTTCTCTTTCCTGTTTATCTTTTCATGCTTCTCTTGATTCCTGTAGTTGAAAGTCACATTTTCTCTTCAGATCTTGTATTTTCATCAAGAATGCTTGAAAGTCTTCTATTTCATTGGATGACCATATTCACTCTTGAAGGACTATACTCAGTTTAGCTGGGTAGGTGATTCTTGGTTTTAATCCTTGTTCCTCTGACCTCTAGAATATCATATTCCAAGCCCTTTGATCCCTTAATGTAGAATGCTAGATCTTGTGTTATCTTGTGTATTGTATTTCCATAATACTTGAATTGTTTCTTTCTGACTGCTTGCAATATTTTCCCCTTGACCTGAGAATTCTGGAATTTGGCTACAATATTCCTAGGAGATTTCCTTTGGAATCTCTTTCAAGAGGCAATCAGTGAATTCTTTCCATTTTTATTTTTCCCTCTGGTTCTATGATATCAGGGCAGTTTTCCTTGATAATTTCTTGAATGGTGATGTCTAGGCTCTCTTTTTTGATCATGGCTTTTATGTAATTAAATAATTTTTAGATTATCCCTCCTGGATCTGTTTTCCAGGTCAGTGGTTCTAATGAGATATTTCACTTTGTCCTCTATTTTTTCATTCTTTTGGTTCTGTTTTATAATTTATTGATTTCTCATAAAGTCATTAGCTTCCATTTCCTCCATTCTAATTTTTAAGGAATTATTTTCTTCAGTGAGCTTTTGGACTTCATTTTCAATTTGGTCACTCCTGGTTTTTAAGGCATTCTCCTCATTAGATTTTTGGACCTCTTTTGCCATTTGAGTGAGTCTGTTTTTTAAGGTGTTATTTTCTTCAGTATTTTTTGGGTCTCCTTTAGCAAATAGGTGACTTGGTTATTCATGATTTTCTTGCATCACCCTCATTTCTCTTCTCAATTTTTCCTCTACTTCTCTTACTTGATTTTCAGAATCCTTTTTGAGCTCTTCCATGGCCTGTGACCCATTCACATTTTTCTTGAGTCTTTTGATGTAGGACCTTTGAGTTTGTTGTCTTCTGGTTGTATGTTTTGATCTTTGTCACCAAAGTAAGATTCTATGGGCTGGATTTTTTTTTACACTATTTGCTCATCTTCCTAGCCAAATGCTTGACTTTTTAACTCTTTGTCAAGGTAAGACTCTGATTCCAATGGGGGTGGGAATGGGGATGGATATACTGTCCCAGTCTTCAGGGGTTTTGCATCAACCACTGAATTCCCACCAGTCTGTGGGCCCACAGCTCTAGAAGCAGCCACTACCACTGCTGCTGCCACTGCCATCTCCACAGCCCTGGGCCTGGGGAACACCAGCAGGATTGTGCTCCTCTTTCACCCAAGTCCTACAGAATTTCCACAGTGACCTTCTGTGCTGTCTGGCATTTGTGGGTTGAGAAGTTTGAAAACTGCCACAGCTACCAATGATTCAGTCCCCTGAGGCCTGCTCTGGTCCTGTTTGTGCTGGCCCAGTTGGACTGTCCTCTGCTCCCAGACTGGTGTGATATACCCTTCCTGTTGACCTTCCAGGCTGTCTTAGGCCGGAGATTTGTTTCACTGTCATTTTGTGGGTTCTGCAGCTCTAGAAATTGTTTAGAGTCATTTTTTACAGGTGTTTGGAGGGGTTTGGGGGAGAGCTCAAGCAAGTCCCTGCTTTTACTCTGCTGTCTTGGCTCCAAGAAAGCTATTTTTTCCACTGAATTTGTGACTCAAACCATATTCATCATTGTATAGACTAGTGGTTATAAAATATTTTCATCTCAGGATCCCGTTACACTCTTGAAAATTATTGAGGACCCCAAGGAACTTTTGTTTATGTGGGTTATATTTATTGATATCTACTGTATTCAAATTAAAAGTGTTGGTATCATTTTGAAAATAGTTTTAGCTTCATACACCTCCTAAAAGGATCTTGAGGATTCCCTATGCATTCCAGGATCATACTTTCATAACTACTTGTATAGACAAAAGTTGACACACTTGCCTTCATCAGATCATAATGAAGAAATAGTCCTTGCTAGAGGGTGTTGTCGGGACGTGTTTCCAAAAACAATTGGAATGCTTTGCACATGATTTTCAATACTAGTTAGAGTGGGAGTTAAGACTGAACTTAAACAGTGAACTAATTTTGGTGGTGTGGATCATTGGAAAGGAAAGCATCATGGATTCCCACTAGAGCATAATGGAATATGTCTCAGTAGTGTCATAAAGCTTGAACCTTCAAAACCTATAGCTTGAGTGGGTAGTTCCTGTCAGATGAGCCATGCATTTTATGAAATATCCTATTTCATACTTGATTATATTTAATTTCAAGATCTCATTTCTCTGAGTATTTATATGAAAACTTACTCCTTTGGCTTTTGGCTTAATTTTATTTACATAGAAGGACAGTTAAATTATACCTTTGAAGTTACTTGTCCAACATTTTATTATCTTTGCTCAGCTTCTGCTCAGTGACTCATGTCTTCTTTTTCCTTTTATAAGGAAACTTTTACATGTATCTGCCAGTCTCAAAAATAGTTTTTCTCAATCTGATCTATAGCATGAAAGCACCTCCTTCTTACCCATTTTCCTTTCCTATTCCTCATTTGGGATTTATATGAAATAGGGTTTTGATGGGAAACAGCAATTACAGTTTATTCTACCTTTTATCAGGTAGTAGGATGTTCAAACTCAAGTCCAAGAAATTCTGGCAGTGCTAGCTATTTTTAGAATTACTTTTCCAGTAATGATAGCCTTAGTAATTTTAGACTATTTGAGAAATGTGTGTGTTCATGCTTGTTTGAGCTGTCATTTAAAATTCACTCATTTCTTTAATGTTGATATGTAATATATAGCCATATACATATATATATATATATTTTATTAAAATTTAGCCATCTCTTTAAATTGTTGCCAAATGATGTATACATATCTGTATGTATGTAAGCACACAGATTAATATCTATATTTATACCTATACAATGTATATAGATATAGTATTTTCTGAGAAGTTCCGTTCATTTAAATGAACAAAATACGCTACTTACAGTAATACTATAAAGCAGGTAGTGCTGGTATTGTTGTCCTAATTTTTCAGATGGGTAAACTGAAGCACAGAGAAGCTAATTCAGATTCATTTAGCTGTGGGCACACAGCTCCAAACCATGTCAAATAAGGTGGATTTCTCAGTATCTTGGTTGTAATCATATTTAAGATCTTATTGTCATAAATATTGATGGAGAGACTAGCACTCATCTTATCTCTTATAAATATGCCATCCAGTGGTCAAAGGATTTGCATTTTATTTCATTGCTGCTTGTCTAAATTCCAGCATTGTCTTGACATTGAGTAATAATTTTAATGAATCTCATGAAAGCTTATTTTAAAGGTTTAAACACTTAGAATAAAGTTAGATTTTATTATTTTCATTTTGTTGGTTTGCTTATTGAGAGCAACCATAGTTTGGATGTTTAAAAAAGACTGTTATTTATATTACTTAAAGTCACCAGAGGCTTTCCAAAGGCATGTTTGGAAAAGGAAGGTAACCATAGAAACGTTTCCTTTAGACTCCAGTGTTGAAAGTTTCTGAGGTTGCTACTTTTCTTGGGCCCAATTTCTTGAAGACAGTCTACATCATATTTGCTATAGTTTGGAAAAAGAAGATGGAGTCTCTAATAAACTCTTTTCTTCCTCTGACTTCGGGCTGGGACTGATCAAAACTTGTATAATTTTCAGCAGTTTGAAGCTTTGGGGAAATGTTTAGGGCATTCTTGTACCTCAGAGTTTGACATTTCCTAAATTTTGCTTTGAGCTTTGCAATTATGTGGATTTCCTCAAATGAACAGGAAACAGAGGACCTATGGTTCAAATCTCCTGGTACATAATAATGACAGAGGTGATGGTGGTGATAATTCACATTTATTTTAAGATTTACAAAGCACTTTTTCTTATAACCTTGTAAGAATTTCCCATTTTATAGATGAAGAAACTGAGAATAAGAAAGGTCAGCTGACTTGCAAGTGATGGCACAGACAATAAGGGTCAGAGCTGAACTGGGTTTCCTAACTCCAGGAAAGGTTTAGCTGCCTTTCCACCTTAACACAATGATTGCCCCTCTAGTATATGTAGTTCAAGGATTTCAAATCAACAGAATATAATCAGGATTTATTATGTGCCTACTTTGTGCCAGGCACTGTGTTGTTGCTGTTTGTCCTTCATTCTCAAAGAGGACCATGACATCAAGGAGGTGATGCCCTGACTTGCAAGGAATTGGATTTAAGTGAGGCAGGGCTGTGCAAGGTCACCAGCCTCACTTTCTCTTCTGGAGCCATTTGGATCCAGTGACAGGATATAGATCAAGATGACTGGAGATGCTGCCCCCTTTCACCCCAGGCACTGTGAAAGGTGTTAGGAATATAAAGATGACAGAGAGAGGGAGGGGAGACAGACGGACAGAGAGACAGAGAGAGGGGCAAGGACAGGAGGGAGAAAGGAAGGGAGGAAGGAAGAAAAAGAAAACTCTTATCCTCAAGGTGCTTAAATTCTACTGAGGGGGAATAAAATATGTCCAAGGAAGTGCAGACAAAATAAAGACAAAGAAAATCCAGTAACTCCCGGAATAGAAGTGTCACTTAAATAGAGGCTTCTATATTTATCATGGGTTGAGAAAAGGGACAATTCTGTGGGATTGAAAACTTTCCAACTTGGTAGGACCTGCCAGAACTTATGTTCTGTTGGAATGAGCTCTGAGGACTCAGGTTCACTTCCATCCCAGGATAGTGCATTAAACTGAGACTGGAGTGAAACTGCTTCCATTTGTTAGCATCTGTCTATAAAATTCACTCTAGAATTTTGTTAGCTGTGCTTATCAAAGCAGGTAGGCTTTATAGATTTTCACACTTTTCCCTCCCAGCCCCATTTTTTTGGAACATTAATATGTATGGAGTAAACCAAAGGTTAGGAATGTTTATTCAGAATTCAGTTCAGTTAACATTTATTAAGTACTTACTATGTGCCAGGTGCTATGAAAAGGGCTGCAATACAAGTGAGAAAAAGAAAGAAAAATATAAAATTCAGTTTGTCAAGTTGGTGAAATTATCCATGTTAGTATATTCTGAGCATTGCTTATTCATACTGATATATTCTGAAGTTGTCACATTCATCAAAATGATATTTGCTGAGCATCCTTATATGTATGGTTTTGCTCTAGGCACTATACAAGTTAGTAACCAGTAGCAGTCTCTGACCTTTTAAGTATGTGTGTTATTTAATTAGTAATTAGCAATGCTTTTCTGTTACCTAATCAAACTAGGGGAGGTGGTTTTGGGAAGTAGGTTAGTACCAGGACAATTTTTTCTTTGTGGAAGATGTCCAATGGACATTGACTCCACAGTATGCCTGCAATCAGGAAGGAGGTGATTGAATTGTGAGGTTAGGAGGGAAGGCCTAGTGTGGTGGTATGACCTAGGGGGTAGCATTTGCTGCTGTGTAGTGGGCTACTCAGAAGCTGGAGGACTGGGTAATACGTTTCCTGGTTCAATGCCTATTGTCATGTAGATATTCATATTCAAAGAAAAATGAATTTTTTTTATTTGATTCTAAGATAGGAAGAATTTCTATAATGTTTCTAGGATAGAAAGTTTCAGAATGGAGTTACCTAAAACTATGAGATAGATAGATAGATAGGAGATTTTATTTATCCAGAATTGTTTGCACTATTGTCTTGTATTTTCTTATTGAAATGACTTTTTTCCTGAGCTGATTGCAAATTAGTTATTATACAGTGCATTATCAGTATTCAACAAAAGCTAATATTCTGTGTAAAAGAAATAAGTATATTAGGTTTCCTCATATGCAAAACAAGGAATTTTGGGTTAGACTCTAGGGGTTGTTAAGTTTTTTTTATGTTATTGACTTGGCAGTCTGATAAAACCTGTGAATCTCTTCTCAGTATAATGTTTTTATATAATTGAAGGAAATTCTAAATTTCCTTAGACATTAGTAAAGCCAAAGATGTATTTCCCCTCCATATAAGTTCAAGAACCTCCTGAAATCTATTCATGAAACCATTGCTCCATGGACCCTAAGAACATCTGAACTAAACAACCTCTTTGGTCCCTTTTAGATCTAAATCCTATGTTCCTCTTGTGTTGACTTACCCAGAATTCCTATGCCACAACATGGGGTGTGCTGTTTATTTCCCCCTGTGTTTATATTCCATGTCCTATTCTGGGACTATGGACAGACTATTTTAGTTTTACATCTTTTTCAGCTTAAATAACAGGTAGTCTTTTCCTTACTCTGTTGTTACAAAGAACTGGGCAAAACATGTCACCCTCTTAAAGGAATATTGTATGTTCTTGGTGGTATTCTCCATGTACTTTCTCTGTACAAATTCATGGACTTTAATTTTTGGGAAAAACATTTCCAAGGTTTGGTGACGCTTCTCTTTATTACTGTTTCCCTCAGCTCCCAGCAGGGTGGCTGTAGAAGCTACTCCATTAAGTACTGAATTTGTTAAACAGTGCATATTCCCCATTCCTATAGGGACTTAGCCTTTACTTTTTTCTTTAGTGTAGCTACAAATAAGTCTTGATAAATATCAAAGTATCAAGTTTATTTCCCATCCCTACAGGGACTAATTGCATTTGGTGGAGATTTCAAAAGAAGCACTGGGCCCTGAATAGGTCCATTCACACCCAGAAAAGAAGCACTAACACACCTGTGTGGACTCTATTCTGTGTTGAGACAGACATTGGAGTTGTAAGAAGACACATTGCTAGAAAGAGTGTTAAGTGGGGTAGTACTTGTGATATCCTGATCCCAGGGATTTGTTCCTCCTGTTTTTCAGCTGTGCTGGCTCCGTGCCTTATAATCATGAGAGGAATTGTTTGGGATTATTGGCACATGGATCAATCTGGGAGTGAGATGTCTGTGTTCGATTTATGTGACTGATACATCTTCTGTGGAAAGTTGTAGTTGAGTCTTCTGATCCCTAAAATGGCAGTACTAAACTCTGATCCTTAGCGACTCTGCTTTGTAAGGATGTCTATTTTCCTAGTCCCATGTGAGCCCTGCCAACATTGGTGTACATCACAGCCTATTCAGACCTTCTGTTCTGGGTGATTATTTCCCATACCCTTTCATAAATTTCCCTAGAGAATTTGCCCTCTGCTGGAGGTTTTCCTCTGGGATGGTATCTTTTCACAGGGTAACACTTCTATCATAAGAGAGTCATGATTATCAGAAAGAGTATATTAATGGGCTCTTTGTTAAATATACTTTACATCTGGAAGGGAATTTAAAGATCATTTAGTCCAAGCCACTTAATTTACAAATGAGCAAATGAAGACTCAAAGTGATTTCCCCAAATTCACATAAGGATGTTAGGTAAAATTTTATATTCTTTTATCAATAAGGTGGCAGAGCTAGGGTCTGAATATAATTTCTCCCACTCTGTAGACAGTGTTCTTTCCAGTATGGCATAATCTCCCTGTTCTTGAGAATCTGTAATAGTCAAGAAGTTCAGATTTTATTGCTCTATGACCTCCTAGCTAGTTGTTTAACATACTTGTTCTTTCTTTTAAAAATTCTTTGACCTCTTTTTGCATATTACTGACCATCTTCTGGAACTCCTGGCTTTAGGTAATGTTTTTTTGAATGAACCTTATGAATAATGGCATGGTGAGCCTAGAGAGGCAGCTACATGGCTCAGTGGATAGAGTGCTGGGTCTGGAGTCAGGAAGACTTGAATTCAAGTCTGACCTCAGAGACTCTCTAGCTTTGTGACTCTGGGCAAGTGATTTAATCTCTGTTTGCCTTAATCCAATGGAGAAGAAATTCCAGTATCCTTGCCAAGAAAACCCCATAGACAATAGAGTCATGAAGAGTCTGACAAGACTGAACAAACAACAATAGTGATAGTGTACAAAAAAATATGCAAACTGTTCTAGTACCTACCCTGAAGAAATTCTGGGCTAAAACAATGGAAACATACAAAAGGAGGCAAAATATTACTGCTATCCTTTAAGATCCACAAGGGAGGTTACTTGGTGCTAGTTAAATAGTTTTTTTTTCTTTATTCCAAATCTATTGGCTCTACTTTTGCAATATAAATCAAGTTCTTTCTGTTCTTCTCATAATAGATGGTAATGGAGCAAGTTTCTATATGATAAAATATTTCATATTGCAGGACATTTTGTTCTTTGTCGATTATTTCATGTGCTATGTTTGACTGGTAGCCCATTATTCATTTTTCTGTCCTTGTGCCCTACTGTAGGGAAGGACGATTTACTAGCCAGATAAGGCATTGAAGCTAATAGGGAAACATAGCATATTGTATGTCTCAGGAGATAGCATTGTTACAATTCCACATCTATTTCATTTTTTCAAGACCCTCATTTTTTTTAATACAGGAAATGGAAAAAAAAAGCACGTTTTTTTCTTTTAAAAACTTTTTTTTTTTTTACTAAGAATGAGAAACATATTAGAGTAATAATATGTTCCTTCTTGTGTTTGAAATTTCACTTTTCCAGGCCCAGGACATTCTGTAACAACACTAGGCGCTTTTTGTCATTTTGACTATATTTAGTCATAGGATTATGTGATTTAGAACTGTAATGGACCTTAAAGATAATCTGATCCCAAAGCCTCATTTTATAGATGAAGAAACTGGATTCTAGAATTGTGAAGAAGTGGTTTTCTTTAGCATGGCACAGCTAGCAAGCAGGAGAGCTGGATCTTACCTCCTCTCTGACTTCTAATTTAATGTTTTTCCCACTTCACTGTGCTACAAAAATAAGTCATCTTCAGTTTTCCTTTAACATTCCACCTTGGACATCCATTAGCATTGTGACCTTGGGCTAGTCACTTCACTTTTCTGTGCCTGTTTCCTTATCAGTCAAATGAGGGGGTTGGACCTAATGGCCTCTAAAGTTCCTTCTAGCTCTACATCTGTGATCCTATGTTCATCACTGATGTGTTCTTGCCTCCTGCATTAAGCCTTCAAGACAACTTCCCCTTCTCCTTTACTTTCTCCCCTACCTTGTAATTTGAGATGAAGATAGAAGGGAAGAGGAAAAACTAGGCCCTTAGTATCAAAGTTTAACTCCAAGCATTTTTTAAATGTTGATACTTATTTTGATTCTATACAGAGGGATTAATTCCACTCAATTTCCCCATGATACCAAAATAATCCATTCAAAAGTTTCCACTTTATTTCTCCTTTCTAACTCCCTGTTCCAGATGAAAACATGTATATGGCCATTTGAACTTGACATAGGAACAGGGTTCTTCTGTTAGAAGAACTCTAGCTTGCATTTGTTTAAGCTTGTGTGTTTATGTTTGATGGTATATGTATAATAATTGATAAATATTTATAGACAATATATCACAAAATTCTTAGTATAGTTTTAAGTCATTAATGTTTAAAATCTATTTTAAGCCATACATATATGTTTAAAAGCTATTTATTAAATAAAGCTATATATTAAAGGCTGTATATTTTAAGCTACTAAACTTAAAATTTATTTTGGAAATGTAAAACCGTACTAAATCTTTTTTAGGACACCCTGAATATATAAAGATATGTGTGTATAATAGTTGAAGATTGAGTCCATATATAAATAGTTTTATTACCTTTCATTGATTTAGCCACTTTAATTTTGTAAGATAACTTTCCCATCGTATTAGTTAATTCTTCAATAAGTTCGTTGACAGTAGGAAGTATTTCTCCTTTTTTTCACTTGTGTATCTAGTACCTAGAGTCATGCCTAGCACATAGTAGGTATTCAGTAAATGCTTGCTGATTGATTGATGAGTACCATGAAATAAGTGTGACTGGACTGTGCACCGTATAAAAGGCTGGACAACTTTCTCCTAGAGAGCTCCCATGTGAACGATGTAAACATGAATGGACTTTGAATATACACTCTGTCTCCACTACTCATGGTAGTGGCACTCGCTGTGTCAATTGCCTTCGTGTTTTCAGAAAGGGTTAGTCTGATCTAAGAGCTGAAGAAGGCCTGTTAGGTCAAACAAGAGGCTGAAGGCTGTTTTTCAGTTAGCAGCTAGCTGTTCATTCAGAAGTAACAACTAGACTCACTACAGACTTAACCAGGAAAACAAGGCAGAAGGAACTAAAAAAAAGCACTTGGGAATCTTTGAGCTTATCACCCTCACATTTAGAAACCATGTTTCTTAGAATACCAAGTATTTGAACTATATTTCTCTTCTTGTTACTTCCTTCATTTTGCAACATTTTCTGACTTTTGATCTATGATGGTTAGGCCAATATTCTATGTTATTTTACTTAGTATGTAAATAGCCAGACAAGTACAGCAAAATTACAGATGTCTTTTATTTTGCACAATTTTAGACAATAATTTGCAGTGACCTTGGGACCATAGTACCTCTTCATTTCTCTGTCTTTTTCTTTGTTTCTATTTCTCCCTCTTTCTCTGTGTTACTATATCTGTCTTTCTGTTTGTCTCTTCCTCTCCTTTCTTTTCTTCCCCAAGTCTCATCCCCACTCTCTTTCTCCTTCCTCATTCTCCTTCCCATTTTCTTCTCTCCCTCTCTTTTCCTTTCCCTCATCCTCCTTCCTTTCTTTCTTTATCTCTCTGCTTCTCTCCCCCTCTTTTTGCTCCTTTTCTCAGACTACATATAGATTGGTATTTCTTGGCTGTGATCAACTGGAATTTTAAGAAAGGTAATTGACATTCTCTTATTACATTTTACTTTGATTTTTCTCTCTATCCTCCTCTCTGTCTTTCAGTTCTGCTTGCTACCAGATGCACAATGAGATGTTTAAGCTTGTAACAATATATTATGGTTTTTCAGATTAAGCAAACTATTTTCCATAGTTTCTTTTTTAGGAGAACATCCTCTTGGGGTTATGATTAGCTAATTAGGGTTAGCTGGACAGCCACATTTTTCCTGTTGGGGGAATACAACCAGGACATTTGAAGCTTTGTCAAGATGGGTTCATCTATGTATTCATGAAGACTTGGGCCTAAACAGAATGAAAAGGGTTTCTGAGTTATATGCAAATCCCTTCTCCCCCTCAACTCTTACCCAAAGGAAATAGGAGTTCCATTAACCCACTCAGTTCTTCTTTGTGGTCTGATCTGGGCAGCTAAGGGAGGAAAGAGTAGAGAAGTTGAATAGACTATAAGATTTCCACTTTACCCAATGTAGCTACTCAATGAGACTGAAACTATTATACTTCCCCTTTACACTGATCAGGCAATAATGTATCCCATAGCCCAGTGTTACTGTATAGGGACCATATTTTCTGAAAAAAAATTTCTGGTATGTATGATTTCTTAATGGTATACTCTCTTTTTTTGGAAATTGGGATTGTCCCAATAAATTTCCAATGTTGTTACGATATTACAGAATGTTATACCATTTGTCCATTTTGGAGCCAACATCATGCTCTCATTTTATCGTG
This sequence comes from Potorous gilbertii, assembly GCA_028658325.1. Lineage (NCBI taxonomy): Eukaryota > Metazoa > Chordata > Mammalia > Diprotodontia > Potoroidae > Potorous > Potorous gilbertii. Next base: position 81,692,085 of record CM053771.1, on the reverse strand, counting down.
ACACCTTCTAAAATTCTGTCCATGAGTCATTTTATGTTGCTTGAAATTCTATGATTCCATTAGCCCCACATTCACTCTTCTTACTCTCTCTGTAATTTTAAGGTAATATGTAGAAGCAAAGTCCATTCTGCCACTACCTCTTGTCAGACCATATTATTTCCTAAATTCCAAACAGAGTTCCCTTGCCTGCAGTTGGTTCGGTCCATGCTTGACAATGTTCCCCCTCCTCGTGGAAACCAAAATTGCTTAGAATCCCGGTAAGGTTTTATGAGAGTCTCATTTGGTGCTACAGTCATTCTCATTGTTTTCTTACTTCACTGTTGGCTAGGGTGTATACATACATGTGTGTGTGTGTGTATACACACACACACACACATATATATATATATATATACGTATATATATGTATATATATATGTATATATATATATACATATATATACGTATATATATATATAATGTATTCCATATATATGGGACTCTCCAGCTCCAGCCTACACAAGTAACCTGTTGGGGACACTTTGAAGCCATGAGCTTTAGAGTTGAACTAATTATGGATCTTTTATGTCTTTTTTCTCTTTCCTTTTTTTCAAAAGCTATTTGTCATTGTGTGGTTGCTATTAAAATGCTCTTTAGGACTAGCAAGGATTCACAAGATCATTTAATTTAACCTTTTGAGTCCTGGAAATTCTTCGTCACAAGCACAAAATGCTGTCAGGGTAGAATGAGATGAAATTGTATGGTACTTATCCTTTTTGGGAATTTTATGGCAATATAATATGTCAAGAGTGTGAGTTGGATTTAGACTGAGAAGACTTTGGTTTGAATTTCAGCTCTATCACCTATGTATGATCTTGGAGAAGTCACAACTTTTCTGGGCTTTAGTTTTCTTATCCATAAAATGGGTCTGCTAGATGATCTCTAATCAACCTTTTAATTCTTAATCTATGATTATATGATTTTTATCACATTATATTTAAGTACTTTGGACTTTCCAAGATTAAACTAAACGTTAGATAACACGCGCAGTGGAGAAAGCCCCGGTTCTGGAGTCAACAGGAATGGCTCCAAATCTTACCTCTGATATTCACTACTTGTGTTCTTCCTGAGTCTCAGTTTCCTCATCTGCAAAACAGTTGAACTAGTTGACTTCTCAGTTTCTTCCAATTTTATATCTATGATCCCATGATACAGGCAGCCATGTAATATATTGAATAAAGGGGTGGACTTGGAATGAGGAAGACTTGAGTTCAAATCTAGCCATAAACTTACAAATTTGTGAATTTGGGCAGTCACAGCTTTTATCTGCCTCAGTTTCTTCAACTACAAAATAAAGATAATAACAGCACCTATCTCAGGGTTGTTTTAAGTCTCAAAAGAGATAATATTTGTAAAGTGCTTAGCACAGTGTCTGAAACGTTTACATAGGCGCTCAGTAAACGTTCATTCCCTCATCCCTTATTCCTGTCATCTGGCCACACACCTGTAAAAGTAGTTAACTTGGCTCCACCAAATTACCACATTGAGTGAATGAAAGTTCTCCCCAAAGAAGGAAATTTCATAATCTATTTTTTATTGTCCTCAGTTCCACTGTTTAATATCCAGAAACTTTGCTTCCTGGGTGATTAACAAGCCTCATGGTACATTGTAAGGCACATTTCTTGTTCTATATTCTGTGAAGGTAAGTGACATCCTTGGAATAATGACTCTCCCACTTACCTGACAATCTGATCTTTGGGGACAGATTTTGCCCTGGACAGTCCTTCCGGAGATGCCATGGCTCAACTTCCCCGTTCTGGTGTGGAAGGCTATAACAATGCAGTTACCCAGAAATCAAAGGGAAGGTGGAACTAAGATGGGGGAGTAGAAGGATGGACCTGCTCTAGCTCTCCCCCCATAACCCATAAAATACCTGTAAAAATGACTCTAAACAAATTGTAGAGCAACAGAAGCCACAAAATGACAGAGTGAAACAGATTTCTAGCCCAAGACAGACTGGAAGGCCAACAGGAAGGGTTTATCACACTGGTCTTGGGGCAGAGCTCAGCTCAGCCTGGGCCACTCCAAATGGACAGGATTGGAGCAGGTTTCCGGGTACAGAATCAAGGGTAGCAGCTGTAGTTCCCAGATTTCTCAACTCACAAATGCCAAAGACTGCTTCAAAGGTCAGTAAGAAAGCTCTTTCACCTGGGTGAAAGGGGAGTGTGATCTGGCCCCAACTGGGGAGCCACTATGGCAGCAGCATCCACTTTGTAGCCGTTGACCTAAAGACCTTGGGGGAACTGAGCAGTTGATCTGGATCTCAGCCCTGAGTGTTGGTCCTGGGGTAAGAAGGAGCACTGGAGCTGGTGGTAGCTATGGAGAGGGAACCCTACTCAAAGTTCCAGGGCAGAAAAGAGTGCTTGTGGTTGCTTTTACACCAGAGTGCAGTCCAGAAGAGGAGGAAACTCATCTCCCTGGATTGTGCCATCTTGGAGGAAGAGAAAACTTATAGGTCTCAGAGAACAGCTGCACAAAACCTCTGAAGCCTAAGGTAGTATTCCCTCCACTTGACAAAGGACTCAAAAGTCAAGTAACTGACTGGGGAAATGCCCCAGAAAGGGAAAAAAGTAAGACTATAGAAAGTTACTTTCTTGGTGAAAAGGTATTTTCTTCCATCCTTTCAGATGAGGAAGAACAAAGCATACCATCAGGGAAAACATCAAAGTTAAGGCTCCTACGTCTAAATCCTCCAAAAAAAAGTATGCAATGCTCTCAGGCCATAGAAGAGCTCTAAAAGAATTTTGAAAGTCAAGTAAGAGAGGTGGAGGAAAATTGGGAAGAGAAATGAGAGTGATGCAAGAAAATCATGCAAAATGAGTCAACAACTTGCTAAAGGAGACCCAAAGAAATGCTGAAGAAATTAAATAACACCTTTAAAAATAGACTAACCCAAATTGCAAAAGAGGTCCAAAAAGTCAATGAGGAGAAGAATGCTTTAAAAAGTAGAATTGGCCAAATGAAAAAGGAGGTTCAAAAGCTCACTGCAGAAAATAGTTCTTTAAAAATTAGAAATCAAAGGGAAGAGTTTCTGTTGGTCTTCCTCTAATTTTTGAGAAGGTAGTATTCCAACTTGGCTGCTCTTGGGTTATTTAGAGGAGAGAATGCATAACTTGTAATCAGGAAGACTTGAATTTAAATCCTGCCTCAGACCGTGGCTATATCATCCTGGGCAAGTCACTTAAACTTTCTCTCAATTTTACTCATCTATCAGGTGAGGATCATCATAGCACCCATTTTTATAGGATTTTATAGGGTTGAAGATCAAAGGAGGTAACATGTGTGAAATACTTTGCAACCTTAAAGTGTTATATAAAGACCAGTCCACCATCGCCATCACCATCACCATCATCACCATCATCATTCCAGGTGTATAGGAGACAGCCTTTCTTCCACTTGCTAAAAAATATTAGAGAAAAAAGTTGATGTCAGGACATTTTTTTCTGGGGACTGGATAAGGTAATGGCCAAATAACATTTCTGTGTATTTTCTACTTCTATTTTCCTGGATGCTCTCTGTCAAAGATGTGCATTTTTCAATCTCTAAAATGGGCATTGTGACCCTTTATACTGGATTTAAACAGACAGTTAAATGGTAGTTAATTTTTTTTTAAATAAAAAAGTAACCTGTTACCCATACCTCATCTTTAGTTATGCTTCTAGGTTTCTGAATTAAATCTGATTTCTTGTGTGACAAAATCATTAAATAGAATGTGTTAGCCTTGAAAGTTCAGCGAGATGCAGAAGTTTGACAATGGACTAACAAACAACTTGATGAAAAGCAAAAAGCTCCAAATTACTTGAAGATCTGTTGCTCCTAAGAAAGTAGAAATTATACTTCAGGTTCCATCCTTCCACTGTGCCTGTCTGTTCTCTTCCTATTAGCAAAGAAGGTATTAAAATATACACAACTGCTCTTGAGAGTTCCCCCAGAATGCTGACTTGTAAGCATTTACTCTCAAGGATTATTCTTGGTCTCTTGTCTCATTACCTAACATATTTATTGAACTGTCTGAGTCACTTAGCAGCCCATAGGACTAATTTATTCAAGTCACTTAGGAATATGTTAGCTTTGTTCCCCTACAAAAGGAAATCTTGCTGTCTTTTATTTCTGTCATCAGCAAATTTATTGACTTCAGCAGAATAGGCTATCCCAGAAGAGGTCTCTTTGTATCTTCTCACATCCTTTCTGTTTGCAGTGATACACACACACACACACACACACACACACACACACACACACACACTTTCTTGAAATTCCAATTTAAAAAAACACTTGTATTCCTTACTGTCTTTTATTCTGGGCCCTTTTGTTCTATTTTCTTAAAATTGTCTTTTAACTGCAACATGTTTGCTGTATGTTGAGTTGTTCTATGGTGTCTTTTCTAGTTATGCCTGTTGACCTTTATGGAATGAAGAATTTTTAAAGCATATAAACATGTATGCTCATATAACATTATATATACTACACATGTATGTATGTGTTTTATATATGTTAAACACATGCATGTGTATATACATCCATACACACATGTATCTAACACAACTCCTATTGCATTCGTTACCACCTGGCATCCATCAACTTTCTGCATAAAACATTTTTTTCTTCGAATAACCTCTATTTCTCCTCTGTGAGGAGTTTATTCTCCCCTTGGTGCGTGGGGACAAATTACGTGTATAAAAGCCATTAATGATCATGGGAAGAGTGTGTAAATCTTTGATGCATTGAAAAGAGAATAGAGCCCTGGTGTGTCTTTTCCTCTATCTTGCCTCACTGAATTTCATTTGACAGTACCTTCCATATGTTTGAGCTTTTTCGAAATTCTTTCTCCCTTCCCTCTTCAAATCTTGAACTGATGAAAAATTATACATTTTAAATGTGAATTCTGCATAACATTGAGAAAGTTTTCAAAAAAATGCTAATTTTGATACGTATTATTGGATATATTTTGAGTCCTACCTATATATTAAGTTGTATTTTTCAATATAATAGACCAGGTCAGGGCTATGAGAGTGAAATTCTCAAAAACAGCACTTCTCTCTTTCTAAAAAGTTGGTGTTTTCTTCTTTATGTAACAGTTGTTTCCCAATATTCTTTGCTCACTACATTGAAACCTGTCAAGGAAGCAGCTACATAGTATATAGGACATTACATGTCTATGGTACTTCACCCTTCTAGGGGAAAGAAGTATATTTAGCCATCGGCTCACTGGAATAAGATTGGTCACTATGCTGGACCTGGAGTCAGTAAGACCTGAATTCAGATCCCACCCACACCCTAACTAGTACTATGACCTCAAGCAAGGTCACTTAACTTCTGTCTGCCTCAATTTCAAATTAGGATAATAGCCCCTCCTTCTCAGAATTGTTGTAAGAATAAAATAAGAAAATATTTGTAAAGTTTTTTGCACACTTTATAGCGCTAAATAAATGTTAGTAATTCCATCATCTCTCATTGTCACTTTCATCTGCGTTATAGCCATTATTGTTTACATTGTTCTTTTGGTTCTGTTTTCTTTGGCTCTTTATCATTTCATACGATTCTTATGTTTTTCAGAGCTTCTCTAGTTGTTTCTGAAGGCACCATCACACTCTATTACAATGGATACACTATGGTTTGTTCAGCCATTCCCGATGGGCATCTTTTCTTTTCGATTGTTTATTGTCTTTTGTTTTGCTACCATAAAGTGGGGTGTTCTGAATAGCTGGTTAAATGTGCCATTTTCTGTTCCTGAGCTCCTTGGGGTATATGCTCAATCACAGGAGTAATTTTCCAGCCTGCTCACCAATATTCTTTGCATATGGTCATAAACTAAACCTTACTTAAGGTGATAAGATCATATGAGCTTCTGCTTGATTTAAACCATAAAATACTGTAGTCAAAGAATGTAAGAGCTAGAAAGAGTCTTTGGGGTACCAAAGGAATTGACATTTTTCCAAGGGTAGAAAAAATGATAAGCTCACATTGTACTGTCTAAATATTCAGTTTGGAGTGAGGTTTGAATTTCAGTCTTTGCTTTGCCATTTTATAACTTTGTGACCTTAGGTAAGTGCTTCATCTACAAAGTGGAAATTATGGTAATGAGGCAATCCATAAGCTGATATAAACATGCCAGCCATTGTTATTAAGTAATAACTCATCGAAAGCCTGTTCTACATTTGGGCATTGTGGAGAATACAAAAGACCTTCAGATTGTCAAAGAGCTCCATAATACTAAAAAGAAAAAAAAAAGTACAAAACTCCACCTGGAGAAATGGTTCTGGCTTAAAATGTTACATAAAACAGGACTGTAAGCCCTGGTAGCTTTAGATTCATTCAGACAGACCAGTTGAGGTTCTCTTCTGTGATGGGCCAATATTACCAGCTGAAATCATTGTCTGAAGTGGTCTCACATTTTTTCATGTGCTCCTTGTGACTTATGATAGAACATAAGTCATCACAAGTGTCAGTCTTTTTATGAATATTTTTATTACTGAATTTTTATGATATTATCATACTGTCTTGTAAGCAACATGGTGAGTGACTCTGGAAGCAAAGCATCATCTGTGTAAACTAAATATTTCAGTGTTATGAAAAAATGGTCTATTGAGAAAAATAAATATAGTAGAACTGGAAACCAAAATGTGGTCTTGTATTTAAAATATGTTTTTAATATACTTGCATATAATGTATAAAAAGAAACTTTCATATAAAATAAAAAGTTTGTTGCAGATGTTTGGAGGATACATTGTTTGATTTAATTGATGTATTTTTTTTGGCGGGGGAAGAGGTAACTGAGTTGGGCATGGACCTTTTTGTTGAAGATCCTTCAAAAAAGATGTCAGTTCGTTTTGCTACCTTAATAAGTCTTGCATCTAATATGAAGATTTATTTATTTATGCATTCAGTTAGGTGATTTATGATGATTAGGAATCTTCAATTTCCTTAGAGACATTATTTTCAAGAGAGGGAGAGAGAGATTGAACGAGAGAGAGAGAGAGAGAGAGAGAGAGAGAGAGAGAGAGAGAGAGAGGAGAGAGACACATTTATTAAATTTATACTGAGTACTACTGTGTACTCTGCACTGTGCTATGTTGGTGATATAAACAGAAGCAAATGAGGAATTCCTTGTCATGTTTTTCTCCTTAAGACTGTAAGCTCCTTTAGGGCAGGGAATGTTTTTTCCATCTTCTTATTTGTATCCCCAATGCTTAGCATAGTGCCTTGCAAATAGTAGACTTTTAATAAATGTGTATTGTATTGTGTCACATCCCAGTGATTTCCTGCTTCATGTTCATATAGTTTGAACTATCTGGCATTCCCTTTTCCCGATCTATATCTACTGTAATACTGCTCATCTTTAAATGTCCTTTTTAGGTGCCACATCTTCCAAGAATCCACTCCCTTCTCACTTGTGTTGTATTGTGCTGTGTTGCTCTGTCCAGTACTATATTTATATTGTACTGTACTGTATTGTATTATATTGTTCCTATTCTCCAGAAGGTTACACTCTAATGAGGAAAAACATGCAAAAAGAGAAACTGGAAACCAGGTGGGGAAGGCAACAATGTGAGTTAAAAATGACCTGGAAGTAGAAAGGGGGCCTGGAACTAGGCAAGATAACATCAAAGCTGACCAACCGAAGCCCAGGGTGGTTCCAAGGCTGGAGACTAAGGTTTAGTGAGGAGGAAATGGAGATGATCCACCCTGTGAGAGATTAAATGACAGCATCTCTCCTTTCATGCTCACTGACCCTGTGGTAGGGTAAGTCTTTGTTTCTTGACTGGTTAATTGCACAACCCTCCTAGGTGATGTTTTCCACCTCCATTCTCTTTCTCTAAATATCACTATTATAATAATCTTCATAAAATACAGCTTTAATTATTCTGCTATTAAAATCTAAAAATTAAAATGGCTCTCCATTGACTACAGTAAAAAGTCCCAACACATTAATTTGGCATTGAGAACCCTCCATAGTATGTTCTTACTCCATTTTTTCAGTAATATGTTCCATTATCCCTCTCCCAGTTTACTTTTTTCTGTTTTCTGATCACACTCCAGTGATTTCCTACTGTATGAACACATCATTTGAACTATCTGGTATGCCCTTCCCCCATCCTCATCTACTGTAAATACTGCTCATCCATAAATACCAGGTGCTACATCTTTCAAGAATCTTCTCACCCAAGAGAGTGGCTAATGATGATGATGATGATGAGAAATATACATTATATAGTGCTTTAGAGTCTGCAGAGTGCTTTACATGTAATATCAACATTTGAATAAGATAGCAAAGGATGTGCCATGAGGTCACCATTTTCTTTCATTTTATCTCCGAATTTGATAACTGAGAGGAATATAAAATTTTGGCTTTTGGAATGTAATGCATTTAATGTTTGTCCATGGAAGATTTTATGTTTTTTTTACAAGTAGAATAATCTGTGAAAAGGAGATAGTATGTCAGATCAGCAAATATTTGTTGAATACATCTTGCAGGGCACTGTCAAAGGATATCATTCTTTGATTTTTTTAAAAATGTAGCTCCCACACCCAACAGTTACACTCATGTACTTTTCAATAAGTTTTTAAGCTGCTGAGTTTCATGAATGAATTAATAAATGCATTAAGAAAGCCCATTTATTAAGCCCTTACTGTGTGTCAGTTACTGAGACTGTCCAGACGTACCTTATGGAGTTTGCATACTAAAGGAAGAAACAACATATACAGTGAAATGGTGATCAGGGAAGGATTTTTTGGACTTAAAAGTCACAATAATGGTGCCTGGAATGTAATAGGACATTCAATTGATATCACTTTTCTGAAAGCAACTGTACTATCTATTTACTTACTATTCCTAGAGCTACTATGGGTGAGTTTTTTTTCCTAATCTTGATATGAACAATGCAAGTAATCTTTTCAAACCTTCTACACCCTTTTGACATTATAGGGGCATTTTTCTCATTTCTCTTTTTGTGGCCTAAAGATGCTTCAGCAACTAGGGAAGTCCCTCTAGTGAAGCACTTTCTTTGAAACAAGAACATTTTTAGGGTATAGAAATACCCTCCTTGTAGTGGTTGTTGTTCAGTTACTTTTGGTGGTGTCTAATTCTTTATTGGTCTCATTTGTGGTTGCCATTTCTTTCTCCAGTTCATTTTACAGATGAGTAATTTGAGGCAAGAAGGGTTATATGACTTGATTAGGGTCATACAACTATTAAATGTCTGAGATTAGATCTGAACTCAGGTATTCCTGCATCTAGGACTGGCACTGTATCCACTGTGCCACTAGAAATACCTCCAGAAATGCACTAATCATGAGTTCTGGGTATTAGACTTCATTTCACGAGACCCTCAATCCCTGTGAAGGTAAATGATGATCACTGCTGGTCTTCTGTACAGTGTTATCTTATGCAAAGATGTATTCGAATTAAAACTTGTTTACATTTTAAAGAGTAATAGTTGTGGCTTATTAATTTTATCTGCATAAGCTGTTGATTCATCCTCCCCTAAAAAAAATATACAGTGAAAATAGTAAGCCCAACTGGTAGATCTCAGCACATCACTTGTTATGAGAAATCTTTATGTAAAATGGTCACTTGGGAAGCAATTATTAATAATTACAGACCTCTTCATCAAAGCTTTTGATCTTTCGCGTGCACAAATTCTCATTCCTGGTGTTCATGTTGGTGACAGTGTATTACAGTTCAACAATGGCTTTGATGCCATTGGGAACAAAGAGGCTCTTTGAAAAATATTCGGTTCAGCAATTACTGTCAGTGCTAGAGTCTTTGAATGCAGTTGTGTGTGTGTGTTCCCCTCTGTTAATGAATTCACATCATTCTTATACCTTAATGCTGCCTTCCTCATCTTGTGCATGCTTCAAGGGGTACATGGTTCAGCTGGCCTCACGCTATCGAAATTAAGTTGCCCGTAGTTGATGTGATTTGAACTAAAAGCCCTTTAGATAAAGTATTTGCAGAGTCAGACTCTGTTCCAGGTGGGGAATGATTACCCATACCTTGATGATATTTCAATTTTTCATATTATTTTGCAATTTTTCTAAGGATTTGAGTAATTGTTTTTGTGCAGTAAAAAAGCATGACCAGTAATTCTGCACTTAGTTATACAACATGTTAAAAACTTAGAAAAAGGAGATTCTAGTGAGAAGAAGGTGGAATACACAGACGTTTCTAAATAGATAATTTTAGAATTTGGTGTAGCCAAATGTATTATATGTGTATGCATGTACATATATGTATATACTTGAGTATGTTTGTATGTTAACTAGAATTATCTATTTGGAACCTGAGGCCTTTCTTCCTTGTGATAATGCCCTTGTTCATCTCTCATTTTTCTAAGCTACTAAGGGCAAAATGTCTGATATTCAAAAGTCATTCAGGCCCACAGAGATTTATGGCCTTTTCAGTTTGGAACATTTGAGGGGGAAGATATGACGCTGATGGCTTTCAAAAGGAAATGCCATTTGCTTTTGCATATAATGCACAGAGTTAGTAGTTTTGCCTACCTTTGGGCATTTCTGATACTATTTGGCTTAATGCTTCCAGAATTTGAAATAAATATTATGCCAGGAAGAAATGTAATTCATTGCTAGGAGAATAGCCAAAAAATAAAACTTTGGTGAACATACTTTATATGCCAAGATTTAATAACAGGGCAGACATCCTATCCATAAATGTATGTGGGGGTGGGAGGTTTTTTTAAGCATAATTATGGTTCTAGTTGGCACAAATCAGTCAACAAGTTTTAATTAATGCATATGATGGGTCAGGCATTGGGCTAAGCCCTGGGGATATAAATAAACTTAGGTTTGATCACCTGAGACTTGATTGGCAAATAATGCTGATGAAATTGAAATCCCAGGGTTACTTCCTTGGAATGGCTGATTAGCTTCTTGCAGGAAAAATTTCTTCATTCATAAAACATATCTCTAACTTCAAATATCTGTCCAGAAAGTGCTTGCCATCGGCTAGTCCAGAAGGAGAATCAAATATCTCTTTACTTTGCCAGTTGTTGTGGTCATATGCTTGTCTATTCACTTAGTAACTTCTCATGTGAGTGTCTGATAGCTTCTGTTTTCTTACCAGGATAATAAGCATTTTGAACTAGATGATTTCTAAGATCTTTCCAGATCTAAATTCTGTGATCATATGACTTTACATGTTCAGTAATTTCTATCATGTCTGACTCGTTGTGACCCTATTTGAGGTTTTCTTGGTAAAGATATTGGAGTGGCTTGTCATTTTCTTTTCCAGGTCATTTTACAGATGAAGAAACTAGGGCAGAGTTAGGTGACTTGTCCAGGGTCACTCAGCTAATAACTGAGGCCAGATTTGGACTCAGAAAGATGAATGTTCTTGATTTCAGGCCCAGTGCTCCTACCGTGTAAACACTTTTTGTTGTTAGGTTGTTCAGTCATGTATGGCTCTTCATGATCCCATGGACCATACATAGCACACCATGCCTCTTTATTCTCCACTATGTCTGGATAATGTCCAAGTGTTGAAGTCTATCCAAGTTTGTGTTCTTTGTTTCCATGACATAATCTGTCCATCTCATCTTCTGCTATCCCCTTGTGTTTTGCCTTCAATCTTTCCCAACATCTTTTCCAGTGAGTCCTGTCTTCTCATTATGTGGCCAAAGTACTTAAGCTTCAGCTTCAGTATTTAACCTCCCAGTGAATAGTCCCAATTAATTTCTTTAAGTATTGACTGATTTGTTCTCTTTGCTGTCCAAGAGACTTTCAAAAGTCTTCTCCAGCACAATTCAAAAGTGGAGATTCTGTGGCACTCAGCTTTCCTTATAGTCCACTTCTCACAGCCACACATTGCTACCGGAAAAACCTTAGCTTTGCTTTAACTATAAGGGCATATTACCTTTGTCAGCAAGGTAATACCTCTGCTTTTTAGTGTGCTGTCCACATTTGCCATAGATTTTCTTCCAAGGAGCAAGCATCTTTAGATCTGTTAGAGGTAAGTTATTTGTTAATTTACAAGGAAGCCATCATTTCAGTTCTTGACAGGGGATGTAAGATTTCTGTGCGCTTTTATTGTGCTATTATTGCTTGGGTGTATTTAATAAAAAGATAAATAACTTGTTAGTTTAGTTGGTCTATTTCTTTTGTATTGGCCATACAGTGAAGAGGGCAAGAACTTCCCCAAAGCCAGACTCTTACAGATACTTATTGATATCTGGAGAAGACAAGCAGCTTTCTCCCACTATGATTATATTTTGTCCTCCCTGGTAGGCATATACATAAGCTTTTGCCCTTAATTTTGGATCTGTATTGGTTTGTATTTCTAATGACATTAGCAAGAAACCACTGCATGGATGCACTATGCCAATTTAAATTTACTAATTATTTTCTTACTAATTCAGAGACATTTCTAGCCCCAAGAAAAATATTGTAAAGGAAGATACCATTTTTGCTTATTAAATCATAAATTAAAATCTTTTCTAGTGAGAAATTCACATATATGATGTTTTATGAACTTTAAGTTTTCTTGCTAGTTGGTTCTTGTTTTCTAATCTTTTAAGTTTCAGTTGAATTCAACCAATATTTATTGAATGTTTAACATAGGTGAAGCAAAATAGAAATAGCCCTCTCATTCTCTACTTTTCGTGGGAAAATTCCACTTCTTCCTTTTGAAAATTAAAAAAAGTTTTGGAGAATTTTCCATGTGTTAGGCATACAAGAAAATAACAGTGATATTTTTAAACTAACAGTTACTGTAAAGTTTGTAAATAGACTCTAATAATAGACAGCACTGTTTAAATTTTTTAATGTGTTATTTTGGAAACTGTCATTGCTGCTGTCTAGTGATGTCTGTAGTTCAGTTATGTTTTGCATGTTATATCAGAGTAACTGGTTTATTATAAGAACCAGAGAAGTGTCTCCAATGTGTTAAGGAGATTCTCTGTGCATGGAAAGGTAAGAACAAGAATCACTTAGGAAAAGAAAGCTTGAATGAATTCTGATCTCTCTTCGTGGAGGGAGTACCCATATAAATAGATCCTAAAACCATTGAAGTAGCAAAATAAGAAATATAGAATTTTAGAACTGGAAGGGACCTTATGTGATACCTAATCTAGTTTCTCCTCATTACATAATTGAGGCACTTGAAGTACAGAGAAGTTAAATGACGAGTCCAGCATCAGACAATTAGTGATTTACAGTTAAGATTAGTGGCACATTGCAAAAAAAATACCTGAGTTCAACTCCTGACAAACCTACTCTGTCAGTGACCTTGGATAAGTCACTATACCTCTCTGATCTTTGGTTTATTCATCTACAAAATCAAGGGGATGACCTAGATTTTTTTTCAAGTTCTAAATGTGTAATCATATGAATTACAGCCCTATTAACCCAGGTCTCCCAATTTATAATCCAGAGTATTTTCCATTCTTGTTAGCGGAGTCTTATTCCACATGTCCATTTGGTCGACAATATCTTGTAGATGCAATGTACTGATAAGATTTCAGTAGAAACATTTATAAAAATACCTGCTATCCATTTACAAAAGTTATTTAAAACTTTAGAACTAATAATAAGGATCCCACATATTAGAAAATGAGTAAGAGAAACAAAGACAGAGTCCATATAGATTAGAGGTGGAATTAACAAGGACTGTATACTAGGATATGAGGATGGAAGAGGAAGTTAAGAAGAAAATCATGATATGCACTGGGTGGAGACTTTAAAAAATTGGGAATATGGAGTATAAGGTGGGCTAGACATCTCCAGGAAGAAAAGTCCCATCTCATAGCCTGAATCCAAACTGTGGGAGGTTAGGACTAATGTGGGACAAGGGAAACTTGAATGGGAGCCAGTATCAAGACTAGGGATAAACAAGGGATGCAGCTATCTTGGGCACAGTGTTCACAGTACATAACTAGCAACAGTTTTAATATTAGTTGCTACATATGTATTTACTTTTAATGCCAGAAAATATTTTCCCATGATACTTGGATATTTATTTTGAAATTATCTTGTTTGTTTTCAGTGTTCTACAATCACTTCAATATATCTTAGATTATTTCCCCTCCTTACCCTTCCCTCCCTTCTCCCTCCCCGAGACTATGTGTAGTCTTATATAGGTTCTACATGTATGTACATCCCTATTAAATACATTTTCACCTTAGTCACATTGAATAGAAGAATGAAAATGATTGGGAGAAACCATAAAACGAAACATAATACAAAAGAAAATGATCTGCTTCATTCTGCGATTGGATATTTATTTTATAACAAATCTACTTAAAATGAAGACTGAAAGCCACAATGGACCGTAACAGACTGATTATAATTTTCAGTTGTGGGAGGTAAACTAGAGATCAAATGTAGTTTGTCCCAGTTATGAGAGCACTGACCTCACACACATTCAGCAAGCTAGGACAAGAGAGGGGCTTCAAGATAGGAAAATAGTGCCTTGATTTTTGTGTTTCTTTTCCTACCATTTAGTAAATTGTGTTGCATCCTGGCTCATTAGTATAACTGCTTATGTATGATCATGATTTCATATAACTGGGTATGATATTAGCATAATTGGTTATGATATTACTGCATTCATCTTCCTGAAAGTAAATTCTGAAGGTGGAAATTACTTGAAGGTAACTATTATTACTCTAAAACCCATTTTTCTGTATAAGTGTGCTGTGCCCCTAAGATGAAAAAAAAAGTAAGAAAATGTGTTAATTTACTAGCCTTATAGGGGTTTTTACTCTTTTCTTTTTAAATGTTTTATTGATATTCTTTTATTGCATCATCATTTTTTCCTGATGATTCCTCCCTGATAGAATTCTCCTCTATGACAAATAAATACAGTCATGGTCACGGCATTGATCAGAGCTCTGAAGTCTTTCATTACTAATTTCCTTTATATCCTCTTGGTCATAAAATAATTGTTCTACTTATTCTTACTTGGGTCTCTCATTAGGTCATACAAGGCTTCCCAAGTATCTCTGGATTCATATTTATCATTCTTTTAGTACAATAATATTGCTTGATTGCTGTCCTTCATACTTGAAGAGGGGCCAAAATGACATCACGATATTGGGGTTGAAGTACATTGTGTCCCACTGTGACTGATGAGACCAGTGCAAGCTCAGAAGGCTCTACCACAGGTCAGGCACAAACAATCTGACAGAAGTCAAGATGACTGGCAAAGGCTTCAGGAGGCAATGGATGACCTTGGTATCTTCAACATCTGACCAAGCTGTAAGTGCTTCACAGGGCCTGCTTCTGCTGTCTTTGTGACCTGTTGGAACAAATTGTTCACATCTGCCTATTGTACAAGGGAAGTCTTCACATGCTTTGAGTAGACACCCTCTTTTTCTCACCCTCTGCCCCCCAAATCACCAATGAGTTTGAAGCCCATCCATTATCCTCAACCTAGTTTAGCCTGTCTGCCAAAACAGTTTTACTGGATTGTGGCTGCTGTATATGCCACAGCTTCTTGGAGAACAGGTGAGAACTGGGTGGCTGTTGGACACCAAAGGTGCACGAGAAGCCCTGAATAAAGCTTTGCAGCCATAACATTGCAGTTACTATTACTCCATGACCACCCCATAAACCCTGGCAATAATATTATATTACATTTGTATGCTGTGTATTGTTTACTCATTCCCTAACCAATGGGTGCTTATTTTCCTTTCAATTCTTTACTCCTTCAAATGTGTGGTCATAAATATGTTTGTATATTTGGGACCTTTTCCCCCAGTCTTTTGTCTCCTTGGTTCATGCAAATATTTGTGAATAGGATCCTCTTTGTAAAACATCATTACAAGATTAGAATCTGAAATCTTAGTTTTAGGAATTTGGGATTCTGGTAACTTTTGGGACTTACTCAGAAATGAGTCTTGAGTTCTTGCAATATATACCTTAAGTATTGTGGGATAGATAGAGAAGAAGTATAAAGTGTGGTCCCAATCTTTAAGAAGTTTATAATGGTTGAATGAATAAATGAAAAAAACTATGAAGCATTTGTTATGTGCAAAACTCTGTACTAAATGCTGGGGATATGGTTAGAAAAATAAATCAAAACATATGAAAGATTTCAGTTGTAAGTCAGCTGGAAAGGTCCCATGACCCTTAAGATATAGTGGCAAAATGATCGCAATGCCTTTTCTTGAATGTCATTTTCACTGATATCATTGTTTCAATTTCTGATGTTGAACCATTTGACAATGCCAAGGACTTGGGAAGCAAGAATTTTCTTTTTCTTTTCTTTTTTAAATAGTTGTGGCTATAGTACTTATGAGAAGTTGCCAGGCTATATTTCTACAGGGTTGTTATTCCGAAGATGCTTGGGTTCAAGGTCCTTGGCTGCCCCTCACTAAAGAACCACAAAAGAATAACAGTAAATACTAGATCCCCTAATAGATTGCAATGTGCTTGAGGGTCATATAGTATCTTAATGGTCTATGTATCTTCTATTATGTATTGTTTATTTATTTTAGTAAATGTTTAATTTAAAAAAGTTAATGGATTCAATAGTCTATATAGAACTGAGAAGCCCTCAGAGGCAATTCACAAAGCTTAATTAATTGCCCAAGATGACATAATTAGTAACCTTTAGAATTGGAGAGGAGAGGAAAATTGTAATCCAGTTATCAAGTTCAGTGAGAAAGGAAGGGGAGAAATGACAACTACTACCAGGATTTTGATTGAGTGGTAGATGTGAATAGCATGAACCTCAAAAGAAGAGAGATTACTGAGTGATGGAGGAAGAGGGAGAACCTGGAAATGGCAAGGGGGAACCAAGGAGTGTTCCAACTCCCCAGCCTTGATCAGTGAGCTGAGAATAATGAGTAAAGATATAGCCAGCACTGGAATGATGGCCAGAGAGACTGTGTCATCAGCAGGGAACCTGATTTCAATTAAGAGATAGTAGATGGAAGGAGGAGAGGAAAAGATTTAAGATGAAGGGAAATTTGTTGCTTATGGAAGAAGCATTCCATAGGGCACAGTGAAAGGGCCAGGTAGAGTCATTGGTCCTATAAACTGTTTTTTAAGGTATTATTTTCTGTTTTATTTTTGTAAAAAAATCATTTAATATAGTAAAATTTTTCTTCTTTTCTTTTTTTTTCTTTTATTCTTTCTCTATTTCTTTTATTGTTTAGCATGGCCATACCACAGTGAGGCATCAAATATAGGACCAAAGACATGCAAAGAGCCTGGGCTCTTTGAGTAGTGAATTAATTACTTAAAAGAATAACAAGGAAAAGTGGATTCAAAGTAAAGAAAAGTCTGTACTTTACATTCTTTTAATCAAATGAAATTTTATTATTTTATAAATATTACTTTTTTTCTTTCTTACCACATCTGCCATTTCATTTGTATATGGAACTCCCAATGAGGAAACAATGCTCTACCAATGCTCTCTGGTGCCTAGTCTATAATTTATAGTTTTAGAGAGTTTTCAGGGTCTGGGACAATGAAAACTTAAGTGGCTTACCCAGGGTCATATAGCCTGTAAGTGTCAAAATAAAAAATTGGACACATTTCTTCCAGTCTAATTCTATCCATTACACCATATTTCTTTTTACTGTCATGATTTTTAACTTCTGGTGAAGTTTTTTTTTTTAAGTGAGTCAGACTAATTTATGTGAAAATCACTGCTTGTAATAAAAGTAATTCATATATATATATAGGATCTTCAAGTTAAACGATTTTTCTCAATGCACCTCTGTGAAGTAGAAGGAAAAGTAACATTCTCATTTTCTAGATGAGTAAACTAAGATTCAGAGATGTTCAGTAACAAGCCTTCCCTCAGTCATACAGATTAGGAAGCAATAGAACTGAGACTTATATGCTGGACTCCAGATTCTAAGTCAAGGGCTCTTTTCTCTTTGTTGTTCAGTCAGTTAGTTGTTTCCAAGTCTCATGCACCATACTATCTATGGCGTTTTCTTGGCAAGGGTACTGGAGTGGTTTGCCATTTCCTTCTCTGGGGGTTTAAGGCAAACATGAGTTAAATGACTTGCCTGGGGTCACATAGTATCTGAACTTGGATTTGAACTCAGGTCTTCCTGACTCCAGGCCCAGCACTCTATCCACCAAACCATCTAGTTGCCCCCATTTTCCTTATACCCTTCTAATTTTCCACAATGTTAAGTTGTGAAAAGAATTTATTTTAAATGAGGCATATGTTTCCCTGGAAATTTTTTTTGGTACATCATTAATTTGTTTAGTGATGTCATTTTCTCAGTACCGCAAGGCAGCTCTACTAGATTAGCACAAATTTCATGGTCCAGATTACTGTATTCCTAGTCTGCTATGTGGATATATTTTCATCTGACAGTTGACAGACTACCTAATAAGTAGTTAGTTACCAAGCTCATCTTAAAAGAAGTCATAATTTGGTCTTCTATAAAAACAGCTATTTCAAGATAATTTAAAAATAGAAGTGGACACTTTCTTACTATGACAAAGCTAATCTAGTTGAGTTCAATTGTTCTATAATAATTCATAGAAATTAAGTACATGTTGCTTTCTAGAGTGGTGTTTTTGGCACAGCTCTTACTTTATAGCTGAGTCTGCATAGTAAAGCTTATTAAGGTGAAGAAATTTGATCCTAGGTACAAAATTGCAACCAGTTTCAGCTATTATATTATAAACTTGAAACTCAACAAGCTATTTTTTCTCTACAAAGAAATTACAAATTTCCTTAACTTTGTGTTCTTTTATAATCTGAAAAATTCATTTCTTTTATGTTATCCAGGAGACCACATAACATGAATTTTCTCCCTTTGTTCACTCATCATCTCCAGGGTACTTGTCAAGAGCCAAACAGATTTAAATTTCATGAAATGACATGTGCTATAAAAGTTTATTACAGAAGCACTTAATAGTTGGGAGCAAGAGTATATAGGCCTTCTATTACAAGTAACCTTTTAATAGAAATCCCTCAACCAATGGGAAATTTTAATCAATCCCTTAAATATTTAATTTGGCATCCCATATTCTTCATGCTTCTTGGAGAGAAGATAATGGCTCTGTGTCATTCTCTTAGAAAGTAGATTATTTCATTTAATATTTACAAAATAGATTGTAAGCTTCTTGAAAATACTGACTAGGTTATATTTTTGTATTTCTAGAACCTAATAGAACCTTAAACATAATAGAGGCTTAATAAAAATATATTGAATTGGTTTGAATCCACAGACAAATATATATTTTATTGAGTTTAAACTTAATCCATGATGACATAGACCTCAAGTCTTTTCTGTTCATGAATAATAATAGTAGCTATCATTTTATAGTGCTTTAGGTTCACTTTATATATGTTATCTCATTTTATCACAATAGTGCTATCACTATTTTACAAATGTGGAAACTGAGGCACAGAACATTTAAGTGGTCAAGTCCAGGGCTTAACAGTACTATCTGTGGCAGGATGTGACTTGAGATCTTCCCAACTTCAGACTCAGTGATCTGTTCACTAACTTGGGCCCTTAGAGAAGCTCATTCAGGGACTATTTATTGCATGTGTCATACCAGTACCTTATTAAATGACAGAATCCCATGGATCTGAAAGAGTGAATTCTTTTCCAGAAGTATCACATATATGATGAAATTCTATGGTAAAGAGAAGATTCTTGTGGCATTTAAATGATGGATCCACCTGAAAAGATGACTAGATTCCAAACTGTGCTGGGAAGTTTAGGTTTTGGATGAGATGCCCCTATCTCATTTAATCATTTATTTCACCTAATTCATGATTCACTGACAAGGGAACTGAAAAAAAAATCTGAGTTGCAGGTTAGGGAGGGATTACTTAGGCAGAAAGAATCAAGGTGTCATAGTGGACCTCAAACTTAATGTGAACTACACTGCTGTTTCAGAAACAAAATGGAGCTAAGAAGTGTGTATGTATGTGTGTGTGCACGTGTGTGTGTGTGTATGCAATACACATATGTGTATGTGTGTATAATATCCTGGCTGAATCCAGGATGTATGTGTATACATGCGTACATAGATTAGATAGATAGATATCCATCCTGCCTGACCACTGGTGTTCTAGCACAGGAATTTAGTGGTGTTCTCCTCTGTTCTTGAATTTATTTGATGGTCTGATTCTTGGCTTCTTTGTTCCTCATAATATTTGGTTAATAGCATCTACATTACTTTTGTCAGTCATTCAATCAACAAATATTTATTGTTTACTCTGTGCCAGCTACCATGTTAAGAGCTGAGGATACAAAAATGGATAAAACTAGTCCCCAACCTCAAGGAGCTCATATTGTAGTGGGAATACAACTCGGAAACCACCATACATGCATGAGATCTAGACAGATTAGATAGAAGGTAATCTAGTAGCTAAGGAGACCCAGAAAGTTCTACTGCAGAAAATGAGATTTTAGCTGAGTCTTGAAGGAAGCCCAGAAACTAAGAGGAGGAGGTGAGGAGTGAGAGCATTCCAGGCTTTGGGGCATAGCCAGTATGGAGCATCGTGTGGGTCTAAAGGCAAACGGACCAGCATAGAGATATGGGAGAGGGCAAAGAGAGAAACCAAATGTAAAGTGACTGGAAAGATAGAAAGCTTATAAAGTGCTTTCCATGCCAAACAGAAGAATTGTATGTGAATTTTGGGTAATAGGGAGTCACTGCAGTTTACTGAGTAGAGTTGTGAAATGGTCTGATCTGTACTTTAGGACCAGTTACAACGACTGGCAACAAAGTAGAGGATGAATTGGTTTGATAATAGAGTTTGAGATGTTCCAGAGGGGCGGTGAGTAGGGCCTGAGTCAGATCCTGACCTGTGCTTTCGAATCCAGACTGTGACCCTGGGTCTTTATTACTCTCTCTGACTGAGTTTACCTGGGTGCTCTTGACCCTGGTCTCAACATCCTGGATTAATCTTTTCTTAATTGTTTGGTAGGAAAGGTTCATTCTCCTTCCTCTGATAACTGTGACTATTTGGGTTCTGCCTTTTAAAGAAAGAAAGATGGAAGTACAGAAACACCTAACAAGACAATGGGAAGGACAGAAAATAGAGCCCATATGGGAAGCCTGAGGGAGCTGTAATTATTGAACACCAATAAAAAGGAAATCCCAAGTGTGATTTAATAATTACATTCAACTAAATGAAGAATTATTATAGCCAGTTAAGTTCAAATCTCTACAGAGGACCAAATGAAATTAATTTAAATTCCAAGATGAATTGGGTTAGAAACAAGGAAAAACTTGAAAGGAAAGCAACCACTAGAATGGTTTATTCTTGTAGTTTAAAAAAAATACACCCTCAGGATTATAATATACTGGATAGTACACTACTAGTATATCTTGAGGTCTAAGACAAACTCTGGTGATCAACTCCCTTTCTGTATATCTAAGCTTCCTATTTTTTCTCATAAATACAATCTCTTTGATTTACAAAGTTGTGCTTTCTGAAGCCCATGTCAGGTTTTTGATACATTTTTTCTAAAATCACATTGATGTCTTTTGGTATTGTGTGTTTAGGCCTGTGGGTCTAATGGCAGTCAGTAATATAACCTGTCCCATTATTTTCATGTGTCAGCAACGCCTGTAAGTGTACTTCAAAAGGAAGCAAAGAGATTCAGAAAATGAGGAAGAGGGAATGAGTTTTTTAAATCCCTACAAGGCTCGGAGGTCTCACGTCAGTATGAAGACAGTAAGTAAATCAAAGTGACAGGTACAGAGGTGTGAGCCTCAGAGAGTTCCTGTCAAGGAGCCCTTGGACGCCTGGGGAGGCCACAGGGAAGTGACTGTGCTGTCCCTTGATTTGGGCTGTATCAGAGCTTGTGAAGTCAGGATGGACAGAGTTTAGGACATAAAGAAAATTTTGTAAAAGAATGCTGTTCCCGTGTGCTTTTCATGAAGAGCAGATATGAAAAGGTATTTGTCACAGGCTCACCCTTGGGTAAGGGTATGTGCGTCTTAAATTGTTAATAGGGAAATCAGAGCTAGATGAATTTCTGGCTAGCTTGGCATCACACTTCTGTCTAACTGCCTCATCTCCACTTCCTGAACTACTTCAAGTTCTAGCTAACATCCTACCTTCTACAGGAAGCCTTTCCTGATCCTTCTGAATTCTAGTACTTTCACTGTGTTGACTGTCCAATTATTTCGTATTTAGTTGTTTATACATCATTCTTTCCATATTGTCTCCCTTGTTAAACTGTGAGATCCTGCATAGTAGTCTTTTACTTCTTTGTATCTCCAGTGCCTGGTACATACTGGGCATTTCATTGATGTTTAATGACTGACTCATTGATGGTTAAAAAAATACTGCATCCTGTAACTCGATTTTCTGACTCAAGTTTTATAGACATCCATCTGGCATAGTGCTAGACTTGGAGTCAAGAAGATCTGAGTTCAAATCCTGCCTTTGATACTTCCTAGCTATGTGACTCTGAACCAGATATTTAACTTCTATTAGCCTCAGTTTCCTGATATGTAAAATAGGCATAATAATAGCCCTCACTTCATAGGGTTGTTGGAAGATTCAAATGAGATATTCGATGTAAAGCACTTGGAAAACATGAAAGTGATATATGAATGCTAGTTATTTGTTGTAATTGTTACTGCTATTCGTACTGTCTGAAATATTGAAGTCAAACAGCATGAGAAATAAATAAAATAAAATAAATATTTATTTGTAAATATTTATAAATAAAAGTAAAGCTCAGTGCTTTAGAGAGGGATATGATGAGTGTTTAGATTACGAAAAAAGAGCAAAGATGAATCAACAATTTTATCTGGAACATAGTTCTTAGAACATTGAGATCTACAGAAGCAGCTTCATTTCTACTCTCTTCAGTGTCCGTACCCTCTCAGGGCTTTTACACAGATTTGCCTCACTTAATGAAAGGAGTGGGTTCTTTAGGAATTGTTTACTTAGAGAAAAAAAAATGTGAAGTTAATTATACTTTTTCATTTATTTCAGAATTTCATAGACTTGCTCCTAGGGAAAACTTTCATACTTCAAGAAAAATATATTTCTTGCTACCCAAAACATCCAAGGTCACTGGGAGCCAAATACATTTTGTTTCTGTTAGATTTTTTTTCCCCTGCTCAACCTCAACCTCTATTGCATAGTGCAGAATTGGACAAGGTCCTGAATAAATGTTTGTCAAATGAATAAACTATAGATCTAGTTACCCTATGTACTGTGTTCATTCCTCTCTCAGACATCTGCTATATAACATGATATATATTCTTTATATATGTTTGTGGAATTGAGTTGAATTGACATACAGCTGAGGTGTTTGTTTAAAGAGGTGATAGCTTTCATCACACCTTTGTCACTCATGACCCAAGATATGAATCAAGCCTATTGAGTCTTCTTAATTATTCATGTAACTTCTTAATCAAGACCATGCATTTCTTACCATCAAAAGCAAAGATGGTATGTCATCTGGAGAGAGAGGTGTTTCTAGCTCTTTAATACACCTTCTAGAGAATTTCTTCTGTTTGTCTGAATTTTCATGGCAGATGTCTAATAGAGCAGATGACTAAGTCAATCAAACAGAGCTAAATCAAAAGTAATAGACATTAACATGGAGATATTACTGTATTCCCAGAAATCTGAAAATAAACAACTGAAGCAAGGCCCAGTAAGTCACATTTATTGATCTCAACTCCAGTGAATATGCTTCCCTACATACAACGTATCATCTAACCTGCATAGTTCAATATTTTACTATATCTCTATTTTCTCTTTGTAATATTTTTAACCATTCTTTGTACTGAAATAATTTTTTTATATAAAAACAAGATAGGATGCACAAAATTGGGATATCCATCCCAAATATTCACAGGGACTATCTGTGCCAAACCTGGGGTACAGCATTCCGAGCTCATATTGGTCTGATCAACCACAGTCAGACACACTGAAATTTAACTTTATCATGGTACTGTCATTTGGTCTTCTTCAAAGATGAAGGCCAACAATCAACCAACCAGCCAACTAACCCATATTATCGCATCTGATCCTCACAACAACCCTAGGACATAGGTGCTATTAATTTCCCTATTTTGCAGTTGAGGAAACTGAGGCAAAGAGAAGACAAATTACTTTCCCAAGGACTACTCAGTGTCTGTGGCAGTTTTTGAACTTAGGATTTTATGATTTCAGATCCAACAGTCTATGCACCATGCTGTCTAGTTGCCATAGGTGTATGGAGGTAGTTGAGTGTAGGTACCATGGCAAGACAATAAGGGATTCATCCCAGAAAGCAATGGTGGTAGCAGAGACAATCAAATGGTGTGGGGGTATAGTGGATGATGGTGGATATAGTTATGATGACTGGGATGATGATTAAAGAACATCTTAATGTCAAGAGAATGATGATAAGAACCTTCTAAAAACAGCAGCCTTTGATTAATAAGCAAGTATTAGTAAATTATTAAATATGGTGTATTTTTTGTTCATATTTCTTGATTACCAATACATTACACAATTAAGATTTGGGGTCATTTTACTAAGGTTTAAATCAACCTCTGTTGCTCACTATCCATTTGTCCTTGGAGAAGTCACCTAACTTCAGTGGCATTCATCTCATGTGCTAAATGAGGGAGTTGAACTAAATGACCTCTCAGGACCTCTCACACTTTAAATATATGACTGACCTGATGAATGCATTAAGAGTTTCAAAATAAATATAAGATAGAGATGTTAAAAATCTTAAAGGGTTGCTTAAGATGGTTAATATCTTCTTAACAGTGTAGTTTGGCTGCTACTGTTGGCCATTAGGAGAAAATTGAAATAAGAATGGAGGAAAGGTTCAAATTCCCAAATAAGGGATATGAAAATAGAAAAGTTATAAAAAATACTTTTTTGTGGCCCTCTAAACCTGGTAGAAAAATTCTTTATAAGAAAAAAGTTACCCATAACTTTTTCTTTAACTAAAAGTTATGGAGAAAGTGTATACCATAGGTACACAGATCAAGTTGCATTTGCGCTGCAGGCTGTCTTAAGGAATGAAAAATGGAAAGTGTTTATAGCTAGGCGTGAGCTCTGCCAAACTGTCTTAAGGCTACCTTTATGTAGAATCTCTATCACTTGTCTTTAACTTGTCAGCACTGAAAATATCATTTCTTTGGTGCTATAAATTATATTTTTGTTGGTACTTATTAGGTACTCAGAATTTAAGCTTATAGATGCAGAGTTTGGTTTTCATTCCTCTGAACAAACATAACCTGAGCTGTGACAAGGAAATGGATATATTGTAAGGGGATGCTGGGGGATGGGGAAGTCTGGGAATGGGTGGTATGACAGCTACCACTACGACTTAGAACTCAAAACTAGACTGTTCCATTGAGCTTGTAGGAGCAAGGAAGGGGAGAAATGTAGCATGTCCAGACTAGCAGTATGGAAGACCAATATAGCAGTTAATTGATCTGGCAGAATACAATTTCAGAGCTGTTACCTCCATGACCTTTTTCACTCCATCTTCCCCAGAAGACAATAATTATTTACATCTTTTAGTCCTCTGAATGGACTGGAAGATTCAAAGAAGGTATACTCCTTTTTCAGGTAAACTCTAACTATGGCTGTGGAGTTCTTACAAAATCCATACATCCAGACATTGATAAAAGCCAATAAGATGACAATTTTATGGGTTCTCATTGGTAAGACTCATCTCTTTGTATTGGCCTTTGTCTCACATCACAGAATTCCCAAAGGTTTAGACTCATTGGATTCCATGTATTAAGACCATGTATAATATTCTTTTTCCTTGGTTTAATGCTGTGTTTTTAAAAGGAGGCAGGAGAGGTCATTGGCATATGTTCCCAAGCCTAAAAGTTGACTTGAACGTAAGTAGCAACTTTACCATAAAAGGGAGAGACACCTGCATTTTTTTTTTGGAGAAGGATTGGTGAAAAAGCAGAAAGTGGGGATTAAAATAAACCCTAAAGGAATAGATGACTTTTGCCTAGCCTTCAAGTATTCTAAGTCAGAACAAAAAAGAAAAAATTCATCTCAATTTTGAAAGGATTGAATTTGTTGTATTTATTTTATTAACTTGTGTGGATTGCTGTGGACACTGCTGGGAAAAAGATAGGAATTAGCCACAAGTAATAAGAAAGCAGCATGATTCCTCTGGGAATGTCTTTCTTTTATTTTTATAGCAAATACCCTGGCTCACTGCTTTAAAATATGTTATTCCACAAAATCTTCATGATTTCACATACTTATGGGTATAGCAGTTGAAATAAAAAAAAAGCATTTGGATGAAAGTCTGTATAAACTCTCTCTGCCTCTCCCTGTCTCTATATATGTGTATGTACACACATACACACACACACACACACACACAAACAAAAATATATGACATAAAAATTGTTTTGCTTAATCTTTCTTTATTATTTTTATTTTGGATTAACCAATTTCCTTTGAAAATTTAGTGAGTGTTATAGTTAAGGAAAGTATAGAATAATAATTTATTACATTTATGTAGTGCTTGTTTGCAGAACATTTTGCATACATTATAGAGGCTATTATCCCCATTTTACAGATGAGGAAATTAAGGCAGACTAAGATTAAATGGCTTGCCTAGGGTGACATAGATAACATCTGAGGCAAGATCTGAATTCAGATTTTCCTGATTCTAGGTCTAGTACTGTCAGCTAGCAACCTTCTGTCCTATCAGGTAGATACTGTTGATATTATTCCATATAAAGGACCTAAGACTAGTAAAATTGAATAATCTGTCCATTAAACTACTAAATATTTGAGGCAGAGTTTGGGTCTAGGCTTCCTAACTTTAATTCCAACACACCATCTATTTTATCATGCTACTTCTCTAAAGGAAATTGTTAATGTGTCAAATCCAGGTGCACATTGTATATTTAGCACAATTTTCAACTCGTCATTTTCTTTGTGGAAGATCTAGGTCTGAAGGTAGTAATCACTCAATAATACTTGATTATCTACTTTTAGCTTTAAAATTCTGTGATTTCCTGATTCTTTCTATAGACTTGTCAAGGATAAGAACAAGTGAGATTTTTTTTCCCATTTTAGTAGCTATATTTCTTCTGCTTTATTGCTCATTTTGTTGACATGTTAAATTCTGCTTGTACACAATTGCATGCAGACAATAGAATAACAGGGAAGCTCATTGAAACTCAAAACAGTTGCTCTAGAAAATACTTGAGAATGGATAACTCTTCTTGAGTTGGTGATCTTACCAGTCTGAGAGAGGTCCCTTAAAGGGTCAGATGGAATGAACTTCTGGAAAGAGATAATGGATGGGAAGTTGGACACTTTCCTAGATACTCCTGAAGCCAAGCCTTCATAGAACAACTTCATTATTAGCTATGAAGGTCCACATTTCCACATCTACCTGTTAAAATGAAGGGAGAAAAGCATTAAAAAATCAAATGGAATTTATATTTGTATTGTCTTCCTTTTGGAATTATCCATGTTTCAGATTGTTTATACTTGAGTTTATTTGACTTTTACTTCATTATGAAACATTGGGAATATCTTTAACTTAATATTTCAATATCACATGCTCCAATACACACAACAAGCATTTATTAAATACCAACATTAATTAATTGAATGGGCCAGTGCTGTACTAGACACAGGAAATACAAAGGGAAATTTAAAGGGATCCTATCCTCGAGGAACTTACATTCTAAAGGGGGAGACAATGTACACATATAAAGATACAAAATATACTTAAAAGGAATTCACTGTTGTTTGGGGCAAGAAGGCTCTAGTAGTTGCTGGAATTGAAGGTGATCCTTGAGATGAATCTAGAAGGAAATCACAGATTCTAGTAGGTGAGGAGAGGGAAAATGAAATTGAGGGGGGGCACGAGGAAGGGAATAAGCAGTTATATAGCACCTACTAAAGTATTTTACAGATATTTTCTTATTTGACCTAAAAATGATAATAGCCACTGTACAGGAATGGGAAATAGAGTGTTGATTGCAAGGACCAGGTAGTATATTTGTATTATAGAATGTATGTAGGAGAATATGAGAATATCAGAACGGTAGGAATATGTCAAGTTGTAAAGAGCTTTAGTATCAAATAGAAGTGCTTATATTTGATCCTAGAAGTAATAGGGAGTCACTGGAATTTATTGAGTATGGAGAGAGAGAAAGAATATGGTCAGATATAGGCTTTAAAATAATAGTTTTAGTGAAGGATAGATTGGTTTGAAAAGAGATTTGAACTACAGGAGGCTATTGAGGTAGTGCAGGTGAGAGCTGATAATGTTTTGGTACAAAGTTGGTTGCTATGTGACGAGATAAAGGAACAAATATGAGAGATATTATGGAGGTAGAAATGACAGGATTTGGCAACGGAGTAAGTGAAAGCAAGGAGGTGACTAGAAGATTGATGTTGCCCTCCAGAGAAATAGGGGAATTTGGAAGATGAATTTTGTGGGGAGGAAGAGAACAAGTTCCACTTTTTTACATTTGTTGAGTCTGGGAGGTCTTCAGCATATCTCGTTTCAAGTATCCAAAAGCTAGATGTAGATGTAGAAGACGTAGATGTGATGTAGAGGAAGAGCTTGGGACTGGCTGTGTGTGTGTGTGTGTGTGTGTGTGTGTGTGTAGAGATGATAACTGAACTCATGAGAACTGATCAGTTTATCAAAAAAGAAGAGGGAAGGGAAGGAAGATTTAGGACAGAATCTTTGGGTGTCTCAGCTTAATACCCAGAACGGATGAGAAAAGGTGTTGTGTTTGCTAATGGAAAGGGGAAAAAAATAGAGAATATATGCTATAAGGTCAAATTGTGCCCTGTTGGGGAAAAATAATTTCCTGTTTTATCCTCACTTTATCAGGTTGTTTGCCTCTCATTCATTTCCCTCTGGAAGACTGATGTACTTTGGAATTCAGGCATTCTGGAGGGCGAAATCAGATAACTGTTACATATAATTGGGTAGTATGGTTCACCTGATATATTTCTCAGCTTTAACACTAGTCATCAAAAATTAGCAAAGATGAAATCATTTTTCATAAATCTAGAACATTTCTTCATTCTAAAATATTCTCTTTGGCATTCTTCATTATAAAGCCTCAGGGTATATTTGTGGATTTGAGAAATGGTAAAAAGAAAATCATATTTTAAAAGCTTAGAGTAGTTAGACATTCTTTTGAATAAAAAGCAAAGCATTTATATTATTTATACATATGTATGTATACATATATATTTATATATGTATATACATATATTTTGGCAGCTATTTTTGAAGACTATCAAACAGTTCTCAACATACTTTCTATGGGTCATGTGACCAATTTACCCATGATTTTCCTGACTAGAGTACACCCATGACAGTAATGTTGAATTATGCAATTATGTCCCGTGGTATGTTATTTGTACAACAGAAATTGTTTACCCTTCAGTTGGATTTCCTGTGCACTTGATGAGGTCTTTGATCTTTTGTTATAAGTTTTGAAAGGTTTCTATGCCACCCATTTAGTCTATGGCACGTTGATAGCATTGATTCTTTTAAGTAATCCACTGAAATTCAAGCAGCTTTTGCTCCCCTATGACTAAAGGTTTGAAAGTTCTTAATTTCAACTGGACACTTCTAACTGAACCACTTTATTTCTTAATCTAGATTTCAACATCTGCTTAACAGATCTCCCTCAGTTTGAATTCCCTGCCTTCCTAACCTCATTTACATTCTATTCTTTTAAAATAAACTATCCCATTGTATCTTATTTTGTGTGTCCAATATAGAACAAAAAGGAAACAGCTATTTGAATTTAGACATAGTTTACATTTAGTTCATACTCTATACTAACCCCGTGAAGCTATTCAGTAAATGCCTACCTTTTGTGCAGCTCCTTTTGTAAATCCAATTTGATAAAAATTGATTAAGTAGCTTTTACGTACAAAGCATCTTTCACCTGGCTCTTTGCTAGGTGTTAAAGATGCAAAATAGGAAACTGACCCAGTTCTTGCCCCTAAAGAGTTTCCAGTTTTGTAAGGTGTAAAAAGCAAGCACTCCCGACATACACAAGAGGGCCTGCTATCACAAGTTCTTTGATCTGCTTTTGTAAAAGGAAAGCACTTTTTGAGGGGTCAACAGTCACCTTAATCAAGCACGTATATCACTTACTTAGTTCAGGGGAAAATGTCAGCACCCTGAACTTCAGAGAAAAAAAGAAAGAAATAATAATCAACAGACAGGACTTCCAACTGTCCGACCACAAGTAATACATACATCCCAGATCGACAGACAGATGCAACTCTCTCTGATGATGTACACATAGTTACCAGAAATGGAAGCACCAATATTTGGGTTTTCAAAGGAGGCCAGTGATAGGGGGGAAGGAGAAGGGGGTCCTGCCCAGTGTAGTCTGACCAAACACTTCCAATGAGTAAACCTCAAAGTAAAACCTCATCTCAGAATATTTATACACTTTTCAGAGCCAGAGGGCATCACAACTCTGGAGAACCAGTGCGTTAGAAATTAACGAAAGATGTGGGCTTTCCCTAATCAGATTTCCATTAATGGATAGGCCCATCCATGGATGATGAAGATCTTTAACTCTCTAATTAGCATTACATAAGGAAAAGAGAGAAAAACAGAGATATCTCTCCTCTTCCCTTGATCCAGGACTACCCACTCCTTGCCCCATCCCCCAACATACACCAAAGACTTTAGGCTTATAAGGATCCAGGTCTGATGCTGGGGCTGAACCTTTTTCCCTTGCCCATGGAGTTATTTCCTTTCACTCCAAAAATGCCAGGGAAATCTCCAACATAATATTGAGGTATGACTTAGCTCTAAGTTTTTCCCCAAATGGATAACTGTTCCTAATTCCTATATAGCTACTCAGTGTACATTATGTATATCATATATGGCCCTCAGGGGAGTTCTCGCAAATGTTTAACAACCAATTTTCTGGGGAAAAGAATGTACAAATCAAGTCCTGATTTGTATCCTTTGCTAATTTCTATAGTGTAAATGCTGATACTAAAAATGCTGGTATTAGCAGTTGCTGATTTCAGAGTCATAAATCTTCACCCTGAAAGTTTAATAATCTCTGCCTAGGGAGCTTTAACCTATCTCTGGGTGTAGTCTTTATTTTCATTACAGTAAATACATAATTCTCTGAAGACTTATAAGAGCCCATGCCCAAATATGGGAACATAGGTAACTCAAATTGCCTGTTGACTCCTCCCAGAAATTAAACATACTTTGGGAGCCTGCTGAACAAATCCTCCTCATTGGCAAGGTAGGATCCCTTGCCCTCTTCATGACATTGCTCTAGTCCTCCAGGTAGAAAGCAACTCTCTTTTGACAGTCCTCCTTGTCTTCCAAGGATTGTTTGCTGAAGAAATTTTCTCTTTCTGGTCAAGGTCCAATGCCCAAACACAAGACATTTAATTTGAGAACTCTTTAAATTGCATGGAAATTCCGTTCTAAGAAATGCTAGTCTGCCATGTGCTTATCAACAGAAAGGCAAACAGCAGCCACGAAGCATAGGCAGCTTACCATGTGCTTCTCCTGCCAGTCTCCATTTCCTGATCTACAGAAAGAGGTGAGGATGAGGAGAATGTGAAAAATCTGTTTTTCACCAAACCTCTTCTCTCACCCCCATTTCTTCCCTTCATAAAAAAGCAGAAGAAACAAGATGAATGAGGAATACTGGAGATGGAAAGAAAACAAGAAAAGTAAAAGTGTGACTTCACATTTCATTTTTGTTTTGTAGGGAAAGGATGGTCCTTCTGACAAAAGTCCACTCCTTCTCAATCTCAGCTGTCAGTCATTTTGTAGAGTTTACTTAACTGAGGAGCTCCCTGTATTATCAGCCAGAAGTCATGTATATCTCCATGGGAGGAGACCTGTAATTAAAAAAAAATTAAACTTTATATAATACAACATTACAAATAATTATGTTACAATTATAAATTAATATATTGATATAATATAATGATAATATATTTTCCCTCCCACTCACTGCCTATCTCTACAGGAGAAAAAGAAAACTCCTGTAACAAATATTCATAGTCAAGGAAAACTTTAAAAACATTGTAATGTACAATAGTAATTTGGTATAACATGCTAGCATACATGTCAAGTGTGCCTTTTAAAATCTATCACCAGAGATAATTTATTTAAGTGTTCCAGTTTCCCAAAATAACACAGGAGTTTGGCATGAATTAACTGCAAAGAAGTGAGCCAAGCAAGTGTATTGTTGATTGTGGTAGAATAGATGCTCTATTGTTGCTGCCCTTTTGTCACTTTTAATTAACTGAATGTCCATCTTCTACTTACAAAATAGGCAGTAGGCAGTGGTTTCAAATGGAGCAACTGCTTTATTTTCCATAAACTTCATCTCTATTTTAATAATGAACAACCCAAAAAAAGCCTCTTTGTATTCACCAGTACCATGTAATTGCCAGTTTGGATTGTTGCCCTAGTTGACCTCTTGTCCCTGGTTCTCTTATTTTAGCAGGGTTTCTTGCAGCATCACTGACATATCTTGATATTCAACACTGGTTATTCCCCAGTTACAAACTTATTGGGATTTGTTATTTGCATACTTTTGGATGGAATTGAGAGAAAAATGTGCATTATGTTAATGACTCTCATTGATTATGGCACCTGCACTCACCAGGTGAAAGATGGGGGAGCAGTTAGTCTACCATCTGTCTTCCGCTGTACTTTCCTTCTTGTTCTCAGGTAAATTAATTCTTTGGAAAAGAAAATGTGTACGTATATATTTATATATGTGTTTCTATACATATATTTATTAATTCCTTGAAATTTATTCTTTGAAAATTTACTCCTCCCCAATGCACATATATATTTTTACTCAATCTAAGTAGCACAATGAGTTATAGGGAATATGATGCAGTGGAAAAAAATTTTTCAGAAAATTTAGGCCCAAGTCCTAGCTTTGTCACTTACTGACTTGGTGACTTTTGGCCTATAATTTATTTTATTTATCCACTAATTTCGTATCCTGTAAAATGGGCATAATAATATATACCATTCCTTCCGTTAGGGTTGTTGTAAAGGTCAACTGAGATAAGGGATGCGAAAGTTCTTTGCAAGGTGTAAAATGTTACAGAAATATAAAGTTATATTATTCCTTGTGTCGTAATCTTATAAATGTTATAAAATCTCTTTCATATGTACTCTTTGATGGCTGCTTTCCTAAGAAAGAAAGTATTTCCATCTGCGTAAAAGGGATAGGAAAATACACCTTACCTCTTATCTTTAAAGCTGCACTTTTCAGGGCTTGTTAAGATTATGGACCCCAACAGAGTGCTAAGATATCTCAATGAATGTCTGTATTGATGAATTCCTGAGCTGAGATAATACGGTATAAACCTATTATGCATGTTGTTTAGGATTCTGCCGAGTCTTTCATTTTCTCTGGGCATGTTCTTTCTCAGTTCTTGAGTTGGTGACGAGGATGCCTTATGAATGTAGGACCTAATTGGGGATGAGAAATGAGCCATAGGGCACCTCCCAGAATAGAGATCTCATTGATTACCTAGGCCAGTTCAGAATTTGGCCTGGGACTCTGGAGAACCTGTTAGAGAGTGCTTTTGGTGAAGTAAAGACATTGGGAAGGGTATGTGGGCAAAGTCTGGTTATGTACTTGGGAAAATTTGGACAAAGCATTCCCATGAATGTGTATGTGTATGTATGTCTATACAGAATTATTCTGGTTGCTTGGTGCCTTTTGAGACCAATGCCAACTGAAAAAGGGAACTAATAGAAATTTTTAACCTTGGAGATAATTTGGTTTCTTGTCATTTTAACCAAGGGAAATGTCAAAATCATTTGCAACTTTGTATTCAGGATTGATTCATTTTTGTTGCTTTTGTTACTTGTTAATACTAAAATAGTAGCCCATCATTTTGCATAGTGATCTCTACAAAATGAGATGACATTCTCTATGATTAGAACTTAAGTATGTTGAGAATGATCAAATATGCTGAGAAAAGGAGACATTAACCTTTTCATCTTCTCTAGTTGTAATTTTTATAAATCAGAGGTTTATTTATGACAAAGAGAGATGGCAATTCCTAAATCTGTGCTTCTTCTGTCTGGAACAAAATCAAATTAACAATTATTTGTTGAGTTGTGTCAGTCCTTCATTTTTGAAGAGGATTTGTTGAGTATTAGAAAGGTAGAAGATGCTGTGGTAGGTACATAGAAATAGAAAACATGATAACTCCAGGAGCACATCTAGTTGGGGAAAGATAACATACATATATCAAAAATTAAATAATCATAGAACCAAGCCTGGATCTATAGTTGATATTGAGAATTCCCCAGTAAGAAAATACTCTCTACCAAAGCAGAATGACACCTTCTCTGCAATATATAGCAACAGAAAATTGCCTATAACACTGAGAAGCTGTCATGGACTCAGGGTTGCAGAACCAGTATGTCAGTGGAGTCTTGAAACCAGATTTTCCTAGACCTCGATTTTCAGCGAAATTTTCAGCAAACACTACATCTACTTCACCGTACTGCTTCTTTAAAGAAAACCTAAGGTATTTAAATAACAAATAGAAGCCACTACAAAATAACATCTTGAGACCAGCTAAAGGAAATTCAGGTTTTTATTCAGACCATGTAGAAAAACTGGAATCATGTCTGTCCTTGCTATTTAGTATTGCATCTGATTTTGGTAACATGGCAACTCTCTAGAGGGAGAATGGTCCTGAACAAAGCGATACCTATTGTAGTAGGACTAATCTGTCAGAGGAAAGAAAGAAAAAAAATCCAGGCATGTCAACAGTAGCCAAATGAAGTGGATTTTTAGTTTTGATTAGCTGTATGGAACAGCCACATATTCCCCCTTAACAATAGAAACTTCTGAGTGGAGCCACGTTGTCAACAGTTCAGACAAAGATAGACATGAGACAGAACCATCTTATCAACATTTGTTTATCCCCAAAGAAAGCCATTTATATTTCTTCTCACTTACTACTCTATCAGTACCCTGCAGCACTCCCTTTGCTTAATATCTGATATTATCTAGTGACTGGTTCTAAATGGGCCACCTGCAACACAGCTCTGAAAGTCAGAGGTTATGGTGGAGTGCCTGGTTGTGTAGGAGCAAGAGGACAGGGGACAAGGATTAGAACAAATGAAAATGTTACACCTCATAAATTAATCATATATCTTTATGTGTAACCAGTAGTAAGTATACTTTCAGAGCAGGGGAGGGGTTAAACATTTGAGTTTTGTAATATCATTTCACAACTAATTCTTGTTCAGTAAAACAAACAAGCAAACCAGTAATTAGATAATTCAAAAGTAGCAGCTTTTACTGAAGATATTTATAGAATGTTAAAGAAAAAAAACATGAATGGCAATTATGTGAAATCAAAAACATGGAAAAAACCTTTTTAAATAAGGCCATTTGTCATTTCAGTGGTGGTTTACTTCTTAGGTATTGTGTCTGGTCTGTTACTGCTGATTTAGGTGACTGAATTTCTTTTTCACTGGATGCTGGCTTTAGTTTCTCAGTCCCTTGTCTTTGGAGCCAACATTATCAGGTGATAAACCAGAACATGAAATGACATGTGTGCTTCATGTAAATTAGTTTAGCATCGGAGACTCAAGTGAAGAATAGACGGTGAAAACCTGTATTGCTCAATGAATATTTTCTCCAGATTTTTGCCTCAATTAGACCCCTGTCCTACTTTGTTCAGATAGTATTATTTAGGCTATCATCAGCAATATTTTTTTCCAAATGATTGTAAAGTAACAACCCAACCCAATACCTAAACATTGTTTTCTGTTTTTAGGGAAATAAAAACTCAGCAGAAAAATCGCTTACATTAAAAAAAATAATGCTCTATTCCAGGTGAGGCACAGCAGTCCTTGCCATATGCTACTGGTCCACAGGGGATATGGCGAGAATAAATATGTTCAACTGTATCCATCATAATGACAGAGAGAGGGTAATATTATAAAACTTAGGATTAAAGGATCCGCCGAGTCTTATTAAAAAACAAACAGACACAGGATTTTGATTGATCTGTATTGTGAGCACTTAAGACTGGCTCTGTGACCCACCAGGAACAACTTGTTTATGTCATTTCTTCATCAATAAAGTGAGCATAAGAATACACAACTCCTTCCCATCTTTCTGAGGGCAATGGTTTTTAAAAACATTTGATGATTATAACTATATCACTGAGACGTTCACTAGCTGTGTGACTTTGGTAGGTCACTTAGCTTCTGTTTGCATCAATTTCCTCAGCTGTAAAATGGAGATAAATAATAGTGATTACGTCTTAGGGTTATGGTGAGTATCAAATGAGATAATGTTTGTAAAGTGCTTATCATAGAGCCTGGCACATAGTAGGTACTTAGTGTTAACTCCCTCCCTTCCTTCTTTCCTTCCTTCCTTCCCTCCTTCCTCCCTCCCTTCCTTCCTTCCTTCCCTCCTTCCTTCCCTCCCTCCCTCCTTCCTTCCTTCCCTCCCTCCCTCCTTCCTTCCTTCCTTCCTTCCCTCCTTCCTCCCTCCCTTCCTTCCTTCCTTCTCTCCTTCCTTCCTTCCTTCTCTCCTTCCTTCCTTCCTTCTCTCCTTCCTTCCCTCCCTTCCTTCCTTCCTTCCCTCCTTCCTTCCTTCTCTCCTTCCTTCCCTCCCTCCCTCCCTCCTTCCTTCCCTCCCTCCCTCCCTCCTTCCTTCCCTCCCTCCCTCCCTCCTTCCTTCCCTCCCTCCCTCCCTCCTTCCTTCCTTCCCTCCTTCCTTCCTTCTCTCCTTCCTTCC
>CM053771.1:81551687-81654850 GCA_028658325.1 Potorous gilbertii | reverse complement strand
GGGGGCAAGGCCGCCTCCCAGGCTCAGTTCCCTCAGGGGGTTTATGCAGAGACCTTTTGTAATGGAGCTGCTGCTGAGCTCCTGCCTGCTCCTGGAGCCTCTGGCCGCCGCTGCCGCTGCCTCCCAAGGGGGTCCGAGTCCCGGAGACACCCCACTCCCCTCTCAGCACGTCTCTCTCACTGACCTGTGAGTCTGTGGGTGGAGGGACCTTCGCGGCCACAGGAGATTCCGTCTCTGATGCCTGTTCAGATCTGCTTGCTCCTCTCAGTACTGCGCGGCCAGGGCAGGGCAGGGGAGGGCTCCACTTCCATGCAGGCATGATGGACCTTTGAGGTCAGTTTTTCAGTGCTCTCTGGAACAGAAATCTCCTTCGTTGTATCGCTGTGTGGCTTCCACTGTTCCAGAATTTGTTGGGAGTTCTTTTTAGAGGAAATACATGGGCTGTGGGTTCAGAACTAGCATAGGTGAGTCTTTCTACTCCGCCATCTTGGCTCCGCCCCCCCCCATGGCTACCTTTTCTAATATGGGTTTGCTCTTAACCTCATTCTGAGGGTCTGGTTTGTTACATTTCCTTTCTCCAGCTCCCATTCTTAGTACCTTGAGGAAGTTGGGGAAGTCTTTGTTTTCCTCTGCCATCTCTTGAGCTCTTACCAGAAACATCCTGCACTTTGAAGGGAACCGTTAATTAGTATCCCAGTTCCATTTAACCACATAACACCAAATTAGTTTTTATAAAGGAATATTTACTTTAAATATGTAGCAAGAATATACAAACATGTTCCCTAACACTTTGGGGTATAATCTTTTCTATACCACCTTGTTCTTTGAGGAGGGGAGGGATATTCGGCTGATAATTAAGCTCATACTTTATATAGATTACTCATTCCAAATTAAAGTCTCCAAATCCAGTAGATGTATCCCAGACCTATGCTCTCCTGGGCTTCCCTGTAGTGATGGTATCCAGGCTGGATTTCTGGACTTTGGGATCACATTTACTCTGGTTCTCAGGTGAAAGACTCCATGCTGCCCTTATAACTGAGAAGAACAAATGAAACAGACCCAAACTCCAAGTCTGTTTATTTGGTACCGCATGGTCCATGGGAAGGGAGGAAGTCACCTTTAGGCATCCCCCCCTCCTTCTTCTGGGATCATTTGCTTTGAGTAAATGAGTCCTTCATCTCTCTCAAGGGGTTGTTGTCAGGGTCAAATGAGGTAATATTTGTAAAAAGCTCTTAGTACAGTGCTCAATAGTAGGTGTTGTACAAATATTGATTCCTCTTTACCCTCTCTCTTCCCCTTTCCACCCTGGCCTACATCCCCTGCACACAAAAGTAGCTCCCGGTGTCCTCATTGAGGGCACCTCCACATCTCAACCACGTAGACCTAAGTCCTTAGTCTAATGATTTTTTTTTTAATCCAATCAGCAATTCCGGCCAGTTCTCCAGGTGTTCTTTGATGATTCATCATTAAGGTGCTCTCCCAGGGGAGTGGTTTTGCATAACCCTCTCACAAAAATATTATACCATCAAAACACTTCCATAAGCACATAAAATAGTAACAAATCTCTACCAGCACCAAGACAAAGAGTGTTGTGTCAAAGCTTCCATCTCTTTCCTCCCACAAATAGAAATTACTTTTGCTCTTCTTAACTGGAGAATCCCAGCACAAGATAACATCAATAGTTAAATCTGCATTTATTTTATTTAGCCCACCAAACTTTCAGCAACCTCTATGCTGTAACACAAATACTTCTTTTTCTAATTAAATTGACCCCTTTCTGCTTACCATCTCAGTAGGCTTGCTGAAAAATCATTTAAAATTCTCCAAGCACAGATTAATCATTTATTTCCTGATTCTAGG
The DNA here is from genome assembly GCA_028658325.1 of Potorous gilbertii. Lineage (NCBI taxonomy): Eukaryota > Metazoa > Chordata > Mammalia > Diprotodontia > Potoroidae > Potorous > Potorous gilbertii. The sequence goes on along the minus strand of CM053771.1, from coordinate 81,652,990 downwards.
TAGAGCCATTCCTTTCTCTCATTAGCCCTGCTTAAAAGCATCAACCTAGATTCATGATAGTCATCTCTTTCCCTCCATTTTGGAAATAATGGCACGCTAGTGATTCCCTGCTCTATGTACAGGTTAGGATTCTAAGATTCAGGGTTGGAATGGATGTTAGAAATCATTTAGTCTAATTCGTTGGCTTTACTGATAAAGAAACTAAGTTACTTTAAGTGACTTGCCCAAGTCCGACTCATTAAATGAGGTCCAATAGACTCCTTTTCATATTATTCACACTTAAAGAAATCTCCTGGATGTTAGTGACCAAGCAATAGTTGTCACATACACCTAAAACATTCATACTTGAATCAAACTACATCTGCCTTGATATCTGTAAATTCTGTGAGTTATCTTACACTAAATTAAGGAGTTTTTAGTAAGAAAAAAAATCCTTATGTGTCACAATGTGAACACAGTCATGAAGCATCAGAACCAATGCTCCTACTTTTGTCATTTCTGCCTTTTATTCAAATATACTGACTGTTGGCTCATACGACTTTGTTCTTCTGCTAGTTGGCTATTACTCAGTATTTGGCCAGTCCATCTATCACTTGTGATTTCTCCAGGATCTACCACCTGTCACCTACAGAATTCTGTTTTTGTTTGTGTGTGTGTGTGTGTGTGTGGTCCCGAAGAGTGAATCACAGCATTGTAGAATTTCAGGAAGGAACCTCCGAAGTCATCAATTTCAAACGATCCATATCTGAATAAGAATCCTCTCAACATAGACTTGACAAGCGTTCACCCAGCCTTTACTTAAGGACTTGTAGCAAAGCTAGGAATGATCACTTTAGCCTATTCCACTTTTGGATAACTCCATGTTATTCGTAACAGCCAGCATTTGTATAGCATTTTTATATTTGTAAGGTGCTTTACAAATATTATCTCACATAAGTATTATTATTACACCTACTTTACAGATGAGGAAACCCAGGCAGACAACTCAGGAGCATATCGCTAATCAATGTCAGGCTGCATGTGAATTAACATCTTCCTGACCCCAAATCTACTACTGTAGCCACTGAAGCCTCTGGGTCCAGGAGTCATTAGGAAGCTTTTCCCTAAACCCAAAAACAACTTCAACCCATTCTTCAAAGTTCTGCTCTGTGGAGCCAGGTGAAACCAGCTTACTCTTTTTCACATGCTACTCCTTCAAATACTTGAAAACAGCCCTTGTATGTCCCCCAAGTCTTCTGTCCTCTTACGGCATTCCTTTTATGGCATTATTTCAGGATGCTTCACCACCCTTGTTAACTTTCTCAGGATGCTCAGTGGTTTCCTAAAATGTGCTACCAAGAACCAACAATCATTCAGATGCAGTTGGACTAGGGCAAAGTAGAACAGGAAAATCGCCTCCCTAGTCACAGGCTTTCTGTTGCATGCTGGGCAGCCACAAATTTCTTTATGTGTGACAGAATGTACAATTATGATAGATTTCCTTTTCATTTTTAAAAAAATCTGAAATCTTACTCCTGTCAAAAGAAGTGTTTATGAAACACAAAAAAGCAAATGACAGGTTAATAATGGGCCCTGTGGGATATTTGGGATGTGCAAGAAACCTCTGAAGTCCTTTCTAGGATTCAACTCAAGGTGAAGGGGTCACTTAGTTATTTTAGCTCCCAGCATTTGATTTAAAAAATAGAGAGGACTCTTGTCAAAGTTAGAGAAGATATTGTTTGAAGATCTGGGAGAGTTACAGCTTCCCTCTCTGCTTTAAATCTGTCTGAATGACCTGAACAAAGAAATTGGCCACAAATGTCTAGCAAAGCCTCCTACCTAGAAAAGGGAAGCCAGTCAGCACAAGAAACATAAAGGCATTTCAAATATATCAGAACTAGGTCAACACCCAGGGATGGAATTTAATATAAAAATAAAAAATGTTGATGGTGGTAGGGGCTTGCCCAAAATGTACAGGTTTGAAAACCATTAGAAAGGGGGATGAATGAGGATGACTGGCTCAGAGTAGTAGCAGTCATACTTTAGCAAATGGAAAACCATATTCAAAATAGAAAACTATACTTGCAAGATACATAAAAAGTCAAATTTAACTTGGGACCAGCTAAAATGACAGTTTTTCTAGCTGTAACATTGAGGGTGCCAGTAATATGGTTGTATTCTCTGTGTTGGGACTAATATTTATCTTCCTTAGATACTCTGAATCACCAAGTTCACTGATGCAAAGCTGATATTTTTTAATTTTATTCCTTTTCTTTTATTTCTTTTTTTAGATTTTGGCTTTTTCTTGATTCTCCCTTTTCTCCTTTGATTTTTCTTTTTCCCCCTTCCCTTTTTATATTTTTCTCTATATCATTCTCCTTCCCCTTGTCTCCTATTTTCTTCTCCTTTTTTACTTCTTGATTTTTATTGGAGTTCAGAACATTGACCCTAATGAATTAGGTAAAGAATACCTTGGGGACCACCCCCCCAACTTTATATAATTTTTTTGTTTCTTTATTGATGTTGAATTCCCTCCCCATCAAGAACACCTATACTTATGTTCCTTCTGTCATTTTTCAAACTAGATTTTTAGTTCACAGAGGGAAGAGTTCATGTTTTATTTATGTTTGTGTCAATATAAGAGCCTAGCACAGTGATCTGCACATATTAGATACTTTAAAACTGTTCAGTTCAAGGGAAATTAAAGAAATTCTGCTATACACAAATCCAAATTTACAAAACACATAATGTGTGTGGGGCTATTGTTCTTCCTTTTAAAAGTTAATTGTGGTATTAATTTGCTAATTTTAACTTCCTTAGTACATTTAGAATGAGATTTATTGCAAAAATTCTAACTGCACTTACATTTTTGCATATATGTGAATTACATGAAGTGAACTAAAATGGATATTAGAAAATGTTGTTGAAGCTATGTTGAAGGTAGTATGATAATATTTTTCTTTTATTTATTAAAAATACACTTTATTAATGCCTTTTGCCTTTACATCTCAGTTGACCCATTTCTCCCTCTAGACTGAATCTCTCTTGTAATAATATAAAACTATAATTAAAAAAAACATCCCTATGACTCCTATCAGCATGCTTCTGACTTCCACATACAAAAACTCCTCTTTGACTTTCACTCTCCTATATGTATTATCTTCAGTTATTAGATAGGCTCCTTGAGGTCAGGAACTATCTTGATTGCTTGTCTTTGTATCCGCAGAACTGAATATAATGCTTTATACGTAGTAATGCTTTTAATAAATACTTTTTTATTCATTCATTCACTCAGTACAATGTTTGCATCTGACAATGTATAAAATATTCTATATCAGTAGATTCTACCTTCTGAATTCTATCTCTTTTCTCTTACATTACTGTTGTCATGTTACAAGTTTCCCTTTTGGTTCTGCTTATCTTGCTCTGCATCAGTTCCCAGTCTTCCATGTTTCTCTGAGTTGTCTGCACTCCTGAATGGTTGATTCCTGACAAATCTCCAATTTAAGGAGGAGGCCCAGGCTAGAGATGTCTTCATCCTTATCCAGGCTGCACCGCTAACTCATCTCCTCAGGACTTTCTCTGTTACGATGATGTACCTTCTCCCACCTTTTTCAGCTTTTATGTATTGTTTTCTTTTATGAGCCTATAAATTCTGCCTCTCTGCTTCTATTTTTATTTACTACCACTTAGCATACTGCCTGGCACACAGTAAGTACTTAGTTAATATTCATCAACTGACAATATTTTGGTGTGGATTGGACCTTTGTTTCTTTGGGTATATGATGAATAAAAACCCCTGAGAGACAGAGTTTCAGTTTATTAATTAGACTAGCTTGTAATAAATAAATTGATTGTCATTGTTTTCTCTCAGTAACCAAAGATGCAAAGGGAGGTTCTGAATTACCTTAGATCCCTTCTGAAGGGGAACTCCCCTGCAGTGAAACTCAACCCCGATTGGTGGACATTTAATGAGGATGTGGGTTAAAAGTTTTCATCTACTCCTTCTGAGAAGATGGCTTGATCATGAGACTCAGCAACCTCAAAACATCTGGGCAAGGGGAAGTCATTTCCATTAGGACATTTCTAGCTAGTTTTCTCTTTCATGAGCTTGGTTGCCTTAAATTACGGTGGAGGGGAATCAAGAATAGAGGGCTTGCCCAAACTGAACAGAAATCAGCTTTCCTAGTTGGGTAGGGACTGGCCCAACCTACTTAAGGAGCATGTGCCTTGGTGACTATGAACAATTACATCACAGGGCCATGCCCTTCAGACACTAACATTTTCAGAAGCTGGGCCTTAACAGAAATAAAAGGGAAAAGGTGAATCACAAATTAATAATGAGTTATTATTAAAATAGTTTCTCCCAGAAAAATATACAGTAGTGGGACTGCTGGTCAAAAGACATAAAAAGTTTAGCCATTTTTTCTTGTAGAGTTTTAAATTGATATCCACAATAATTGGACCATTTTATAAGTCTACTAGTTCTTCCAAAACTGAGTATTCCTTTCTTTTGTCAAATTACAGTGTGGAGTGAAATATGAAATTCTTTTATTTTCTCTTACTATTAAGATTTTATTTTTTAAAAATTCTTTCATTCAGCAAGGCTCTAGCCAATCTGATACTGAATAGAACTGTATATAAAGAGAGAGCCAGAGCTTGAGAGAGGCATACATGAAGTGAGCCAGCACTGAAGTGGTGAGCCAGCAGTGAAAAAGAAGAGAGTTGAGAGGAAAACCTCTGAAAGCTGAGAGGAAGACCTCTGAGAGCCAGGAGGAAGCCCCATCTATTGATCTATGCTGATTTCTCAGACAGAAGCCCTGTCTGTTGATGTGTGTTAATTTCTCAGACAGAAGCCCTATCTGTTGGTCTTTATGAGTGAATGGAGATGATGGTGCTGATAGTGTGTGTTAATTTCATTGTTGCCCTGCTGAGCACTTTTTTCCCCCAGAAGCAGAAGCTGAGGGAATAGAATAGTCCCTATGAGCTGAGACATGGAGCAGGAGCAGATAGCTCCCTATGTGTGAATCCAAGTGAGAGTCAGGAGTGGTCAGCCCACAGAGGAAGAGCCATGGGACTTGGAAGTCAACCTCAAGTTAAGATGAAAGAGGACTTTACTTGGACACTTGATATTGATTAAGGATGTTGCTATTGTTATGATATATATATATATATATATATATATATATATACACACACACAAACACACACACACACACACACACACACACATATATATATATATATATATATATATATATATCATGGATACATTTTGCTTAAGGATATTGGATAAATGTTCTGCTTTTCTTTATTGAACAATGTTTAGTTTATTGCTGAATAGAGAGTTCATTATACTATGCGATTAGACCCTTGAAATCATTCACAGCTGCAGTCCTCAAGTGTGCTGCTGTGATTGGCTTTACAGGATCTAACATATTCTAGGCATGAGAACAGCCTGTGCCAGAGTTCACAGATAGGGGATAGGATATTATGTGTGAGGAATTGCAAGGCTGACTTTGTTGAAATTTATAATCCATGAAGGGTAGTAATGCATAAAAAACTGGAAAGATAATTGAAACCAGATCATGAACAATTTTGAGAGTTAGACTTGGGATTTTATATTTGACCCAAAAGTTAATAGGGAGCCCCTAAATTTATTGAGTTTGGGAGTGAAATGGTTAGACCTATGCTTTAGGAGTATGACATTGGCAACTGTGTGGAAAATGGAATGGGAAATACCTGAGTTGAGGAGATCAGTGAAGAGGCAGTTTTACTCATTCAGGTGAAGGATGATAAGGCCTTCGACTTGGATAGGGTGGTGACTATGTGAGAGGAGAGAAGGGGATGAATAGGAAAAATCTGGAGATAAAATGGAGTCAGGTTGGCTGGGAGTGGGCTTCAGGTAACCTAGAAGCTGATTGTGAAAGGTTTTAAAGGCCAAATGAAGAAGCATCTGTGTTGTCATTTAAAGTTTGTTGTTCTTCCTTTGAAAACCATTCATATCCTTTTACACCTTTGCTAATAGGGAATGGCCCTTGGTTTCATACATTTGTGTCACTTCCTTATGTATTGGTGACACCAAATTTTTATTTGTGAAATCTGATGCAAACATTTCTTCACTGTATCATTCTTCTTCCAAGCCTATCTTTATTGACATTATTTGTGCAAAATCATTTTAGTTTTATGTAGTCAAATTTGTCTGTTTTATTTTTATTTACTCTACTTTTTGTTTATTTAAGAATAAGCCATCTAGCCATAAGGAATAAGAAACAAACAGTTACAAAGCAGCAAGTATGTGTTAGGCACTGTGCTAAGGCCTTTTTACAAACATTATCTCATTTGATCGTCTTAACCCTTTGAGGTGGGTCCTGTAATTATCCTTATTTTGCAGTTGAGGAAACTGAGTCAAATAGAGGTTAAGTGACTTGCCCAGGATCACAAATATAGTAAGTGTTTGAGGCTGGATTTGAATCCAGGCCCTGTGCTCGTCACCTTGCCATTTAGCATCTCATAATTGTGAAAGATGTCTGAAATTTTTTTTTTTATGATGTGACTTTTTATAATCAGGTCTCTATATCCATTTTGAGTTTATTGTAGTATTTGATGTAAAACATTGATCTAGACTTCATTTCTGTCAAACTCTTCTCCAGTTTTCCTGGTAAGTTTTGTCACATAGATTTTATTTCTCAATAATTTAAGTTCCTTGGTTTATCAACACTGGGAAACTAGGTTTGATCGCTTGTTTCTTGTTTATGTTCTCTGTTCCACTAATCAACTTTTTTGTATCTTAAGAAGTACCAAGTATTTTGAGGACTCCTGATTTCCAATATAATTTGAGGTCTAGTAATGCTTCTTTCATATGTTTTCTCAGTATTCCCCTGCTGAGTATTTTACTAGAATATTTCAAGTACATAAGAGTGTAATTTTTTTTAAGAATTATCTTTAGTAAATTGACTAAGTTTTGTTGTTGTTATTGTTAGGGGCTATAGGGAAAACTAATTACATTAGTGAGTTTAAAAGGGCACTGTGATGAGTATAATCTATCATTTGACTCTGCTGCTAGAAAACTTCTGATTGCAGTGGTATTCACTGAGTTGGCTGAATTTGATGGCAAATTGAACTCTGACCTTTAGAAAAAAATTAGCTGCATCAGTCTTTTCAGATCACCAGTTAATACAGTAGAATTTTAGATTTAATGGTTGACTTGTGCAAGGATGGTCTTCCCACAGGGAAAATTCTGATTATTTCTCATACCAGTATCCAGGAGTATTTTATCTTGACACATCTGCTATTACATTCCAAGGAAACTGATTTCAAGGTATGCCTCTTCATTTTCCAAGGATGGCTTAATAACCTGTAATGAAGTTGTTACACTCTGATTATATTAACGGTTTTGGTAGGGGCTTCTCAAACTGAGTGTAAAAACACACTATTACTAGAATAGGACAAATATTCTGCTTTCTTATTGTTACAGCTTCTCTAGTCATACATATTTTAGATATTTGTCAATATTGTTGAATATATTTTTAAAACTGCTGAAGGTTGTATGTATATTTATACACACATCTAAGTGTGTTTATATGTGTATATCTATGTGTAGGTAGATAGATAGATAGCTGAACTTTACCACATATAATACAAAACTAAGAGGAAAATCCAAACTTGCCTTTCTATAGTAATATATTTATTTGTCAAAAGTAATAGTTTGCTTTCTTCAGCTCTTCACTTTATTTTGCTTGTATAGACAAAAATCTTATAATTATAGTACGGAATAAGGATTAACTGCTTTGGATATTATAATGTGAGATTATTTAGTGCCTGGAAGTGTTGGCAGTCAGCACAATGCTGAATAAATAGTTGTGGAAATGAACTGAATTATTACAAATGTGTCTTCCTGGACAGTTGGGCTCTAACTTCTTGAACAATAACTTTATTTTGCCTTGTGTTTAAATTCCCAATTTGGTCTTGCATTTCCAATCATTTTTGGTTCTTTATAAGTTAATAGACTCCGACAGCTTATATCACATGTCTCCCTGAAAAAAGAGGCTAATATATACACATCATAGAAATAAGATTTCAAGCTGGAAGGGAACATTGTGTTCATAGAGCTCAACCACCTCATTTTATTTTTTTTTGTCACTATCACTTACCACTGACACTCTCTCGTTAATTCTCTATCTCTGTCTGTCTGTCTGTCTGATACACACACGCGCGCGCGCGCGCACACACACACACACACACACACACACACACACACACACACACACACTCTGAGTAGAAATCTCCCGTATAAAACAAATAAGAACAGTCAGGCAGAATAAGTCAACACATTAGTCATGTTGGAAAACATAAGGCTCATTTTGCACTTCTAGTCCACTTCTCTGCTGAGACATAAGAGACATGTTTTGGCATCAGTCTTCTATAGACATGACTGGTCATTGCATTGACCAGAGTTGTGAAGTTTTTCAACATTGTTTTCATTATACTATCATGTCATCTGTTTTTGCTTACTTTACTCTGCATCAATTCATAAAAAGGGTTCCCTAGTTTTGAATTCTTAATATTTGTCATTTCACACAGCAAAATGATTATAATTATTTGAATATATCTGTAGCAGGAAAGGTGTCAGATGACACCTAGTCCTACAGCCTCAATTTGTAGATGAGGAAACTGAGACTCAAAGAGTTGAATAGCTTGCATAAGCTCACACAGATGGTAAGTGTTGGAGGTGAGCTATGAAGTCAGATCTTGTTTGCTTTCCAATGTTTCATTCATTTACTATGTTTTATTCATGTATTTCCCAAAAGATAGGTACCAATTTTTTCCATTGTTTTGCTAATACAAAAAGAACTGCTATAAATATTTCTGTTTATATGATAACGTCCTCTTTTTTTTTTAATGCTCATGTTTATTTCTGGTACTGGTATTATTGACTTAAAAAGTATATGCAATTTACTGACTACTGGTATAAATCAAAATTGTTTTCCAGAACGGTTGGACAAATTTGCAATTCTACCAAGTTATTTTTGTGATTGTTTTCCCTTATCTCTTACAAAATTACTATTTTAATCTTTGTTATCTTTATCAATCTGTTTTAATTTATATTTCTTTTATTTGGGATTTGAAACATTCTTTCACATAGATGTTGATAGGTTGTGTTTCTTCATTTGAAAACTGCCTGTTTATATCTTTTGACCACTTTTTAATCTCCTAGAGAAAAGTGTGTTTTCTTAGGCATTTATACCAATTTCCTGAGTATTATAGCTATCAGACTTTATCAAAGATGTTTCCTTTAACACTTTTTCTCCAGTTAACTGCTTCTTTTCAAATGTTGGCTTACAATAATTTTTGTCTAAAAGCATTTAAATTTCTTGGTTGTTTGAAGTATTTTTTTGTTTGACCTGAAAAATTGACCTGAATATTTCAACATTAGATTTAGGGTTTCCTTTACTTGGTGACATAAGAATTCTTTCTAATTTTACTTTGTTATAGGTTCAAGTAGTTCTGGTTAGTTTTCTTTAAGATTTCTTGAAATGTGTTACATTTTTAGTTTGGGCATAGTTTTCTGGAAGGCCACTGATTCTTAAACTATCTCCTTGTCTGTTTTTCCAGATCAGTTTTTTTTTTAATAGTCTAACCCCAAATGTTAAAATTTTTCAGTCTTTTCTCTTTGTTCTAATATTTATTGTTGTATCATTGAATTTATGAGTTCTTTTTGCTCTATTCCATTTGAAAGGTATTCACAACTTATGTAAGGCTTTTAACCTTCTGTTCTAAGCTGTTTGTTCTCCTTCCAAGTCTTCCCTTAAAAGCTGTAATTTTATTTCTTATCTCTTATTTCATTTCTTTTCTCTGTTGTTGTAGTCTTTATGGCAAATCTACTTATAATTGTTGTACAACTGTTTTCTTATTCTGGAATTAGGTCTTGACACTCTCCTGACCCATAGTATTTCTTCATTTTTTGGGGACTTTATTGCAAGCGAGACTTGCCTAATGTCACTGAAGTAGGTAAGTAGAAAATCCGGGATTTGAATGCAGATCTTCTTATTCTACATCTACTACTTCTCACTAATCTGAACTCTTTCCATCTGATCTGAAATTGATTCTTGACTAATGACATTGGGCAAGTAAGAGACTGCTTTAGAAAACTAGATAGTAGATTTTGTACAGGTTATATGTTTTAATTTGGGGGCATATGGATCCCCTTTCAAGTTTTATAAGTGATATGGAGACTTTTTGAAGTACATCAGAAAATACAACAGGCAGAAGCTTGTTTTTAGATGTGTGGGGTAGAGAATATATTCAGCATTGTTTAAGAGTGCAGAAAGCATCAAAGGACTGTGCATGCTTCAATCTAAAACCAACCACCAGCTATACTGCTTCTCTCATCAGAATTCCTACAACAGGAAAAATTAGTGAGTGGCTCTTTACATTATAGAAAGATTTGTAACTTTCCTGCCCTCCCAAGTATACTTTAAGACTGATCTTTTGTGGAAAACACACCAGATTGACTTATGAAGAAATCCAAGAAAAAGTCGCAAGCTTCTCAGTTGTCTGATAGTGGCTGGATTCAGCAGCAATCTATGCTTGCTCAGAACTAAACCCATGTCAGGAACTTGAGAACTCAGACAAGGGAGATAGCAACCAGATTTAGCCTAAACACTATATTTCAAGAAATCTTAAAGAAAATTGCCCAGATTTGTTAGAAACAGAGGGCAGAGTAGAAAGAAAAGGAATTCACAAACTACCTCCTTAAAGAAACCCAAAATGAAAACTCCCAGAAACATGATAGCAAAATCCAGAGCTCCCAGATTAAAAAAACCTACTATAAGCAGCCAGAAAGAAAGAATTCAAGGAGCATGGACACATAGTCAGGATTACATATGATTACATGTGATTATATAAAGTAGCAAAGAACTTGGAATACAGAAGGCTAAGGATATAGATTTACTATAAAGAATACATGCCCCAGAAAAACTGAGTATAATCCTCTAAAGACAGATTTTAATGAAATAGAGGACTTCTTAGTATTTCTGATGAAAAGATCAGAGCTGCATAAAAATTCTGAAGTTCAAACACAGGAGTTAAGAGAAACATAAAAAGGCAAACATGAGTGAATAGTCACAGAGGACTAAACAAGGATAAAATGCTTGCATTCAAATACGAGGAAATGATACACATTTCTCCTCTGGATTCTATCATCACCAGAGTCTAATTATACAGAATTCCTACTTACCTACTTCTTTCTAAAAGTGGTTCCATTATGTCTTGATGATCTTAAAAATGGAAAGAGAGGGAAGGAAGAGTATGCTGGAGGGAAAGAGGGGAAAGGAAAGGAAAGTTAGGGAAAATTCACTCACAAAATTTGGTTGTACAATAGTATTCTATACAACAAATAGGAAGGAGGGAGGCAGGTGACATTTGAACCTGTTAATAGTGAATCTAAACTGGTGGGAAGAGCACACACAGGCACACATGCACAGACACATCATCAGGTACAGAAATACATTTCACTCCACAAGAAAATAGATGGGAAACAGGAGAAGGGAGGAAAAGGGAAAAGAGGGAATTAGTTGGAGAGTAGATTAAGGATTAATCTTAAACAAAATGAACTCTAAGGAAGTATAAAAATATTTAAAGAAGCCCTTTTTGGAGGTTGAAAAGATTGGAAACTGAGGGGGGTATATCCATTAAGGAAAGAATGGTTGAACAAGTCATGATGAACAAATGTGATGGATATCCATTAAGGAAAGAATGGTTGAACAAGTCATGATGAACAAATGTGATGGAATCTTATTATGCTATAAGAAATGATAGAGATGGTTTCAGAGACACCTGGAAAGACTTGTTTGAGTCGAAAAGTGGGGCGAACACAGTCAGGAGAAGAATTTATATAATGATAACAATATTATAAAGAAAAATAACTTTGAATGACTTAGAAACTCCAGTTATTATGATGAGAAAACATGGAAGTAGAGAATTAATGAAACATACTTCTCACCTCCTGAGAAGGCAAAATTTTATATACATGTATGTATGTATGTCAGTCAGATGTGATGTATATGTATCACATTAGATAAACATGTATACACGTATTATTTTGAATAAGACCAATTTGGAAATTTGTTTTGCTGACTATACACTTTTTAAATGGGTTTTTCTTTTGTTTTCAATTGAGGCAATGTGGGAAGAGAAAAGGAGGATTTTTGTTGATTGAAAAATATAAAATTTAATTTAAAAAATTAAAAAGACTATGTTTATAGTTAGTTTATTTGCAGTCATCAAATTATATATATTATATATATATTATATATATGCAAAATTATATAAAGTATTATATAAAGTAAAATTTCCCCCAAACTAAAGCTATTATCCAAGGATCTATAGGGCAGAGATGTCAAATGATACATAAAATGTAGATAATATTACATCTAAAAACTAAATCTGCAACAGTCTTAGTACACACACTCTATTTGAGTTTGGCATCATTGCTTTTGGCAACTCTGGTCTTTTGCATGATCAGAGTAGAGAGACTTTGAAAAAGAATGTTACTGAAACTTTTCTTTCTAAAATATTGTATAAAAAATTATTTATGCATCTGAATTATTACATATGACTTTTTATTATAGACATAGGCTTAATTTCTTCAAAAATGTTCCAATTCCCTTTTATCCTTAGGGTATCGTATGTTTTCATGTCCCTGGATTACTCTTTATGGGTTCTAACAACATATTCAACCCTGAAACTGTATTTGGACAAATAAGTTTGGGAAATGCTGGTTTAAAAAAAATTAGATACACCTACAACACTAATGAGCCTCTTTTGAAAAAGCTACATTTCCTCTCTTGTATTTGATGAAATTACTAGTTTTACTTGATGGGAGAAATGGTCAGAATTCTTATTCATGTGTTAATAGTATGAAAATACTATGTTTTGTCATATTATAGGGGGCTGCAATATGAAAGCAAAAGGCATCTTTTGCTTAATCCCTTTGAAAGTCTAATATTCCTAGCATCTTAGGAGATATTTTTTCTTTGTTCATTAACAGTGTTCTATAGTTCATGAACTGATGGTTCATTTATCCCTCTTGTACTCTAATTTTTTTTTCTCCCAATCAGTAAATTGCATCTTTAACACACTCAGGTACCCAAGAACTAATTGTATAATTTAGAAATACAAAAATTCTCATTACCCCCCCACAGTCTTCTATAGTGTTTTTTCTTTGGAACCCTACAAACATTTGGCAAGGTTTTCTCTGCTAAAACCATCATAGAAACTTTTGAATTAACATTCAAAGAAAGAAGACTATTTTATTTTCTTGTAGGAGAACAGAATTACCTTCTGCTTCATTGTCATCTAAAAATCAAGGTGAGGCATTTATGTTTAATGAAGGATCTGTGTTAATACATTTTAATACTTTAGGATGGGTTACCTAGAAATTGGAATACCAGTCAGATTGACATAAGACATTTGTGTAATGAGTTGGCCACTTGAAACAATATCACTATTTATGTAAACACTTTTGATGTTTGCTTTGCTGTCTTTTGTCTTAGGATGATTAAATTACACAGGAGGGCTCATTTGTGTAAGTTGGATCTAGCAAATAATTTTCATCAAGTCTTTATTTTATCCAGTTTTATTGTTTAGTTAATTAAAGATTAAAAAGATCAGATGACATGTCCAAGATCATTCACTGAGTCAATGATTTAGCTCAAATGAGCTTTTTTCATGGTTTCTATTCCTGCTGTATTCCATTGCCACATTTTACTTTCGTCAATCTGTAATTAACGCTCGAATTAAAATTTTCCTCCTCTCCCTGTGAACTGTCCATATTTAAGGATCTGGAGTGCAAGTGGAATTTATGAAAAGTATGTGTTCATATGCCTCATCTTTTATCCGAAAATGAGAAACACATAGAGATCAATTATGTTAATCTTCAGCTTGACAGATGCAGTTTCTAGGGATTTGTAACCTCATGCCAGCAGAATCAAGACACCCGGTGTTCTGACTTACAACTGTGAAACTTGCATGGAGCTGTATGATAAGTCATGTGCTGTCTGGTATTTGAAGCGCTAGAAGTAGCAGAATGTAGGGCGGCCTGTAAATAAATTACCTCATTTCAGTGGCATGAAGGCTTTGCCAGCCTGGAAATATTTTGCATTCATTTCCTAGGGGCCTTTGGATGTGCAGCATAGTTGTTGACTTTTTTTTAGGAGATGCTGAAAGGCTTTAGATACCTCGATGCCATATGTTAAATTTGCAAGGACTGAATGAGGAAGGTACAAGGAAAAGATTAGACAATGGGAAAACTATAATTAGCCTCCAAAGACTTTGGACTTTTTAGACAATGGAAATCAACATGCAAAATCATTTTTTGTGTGTGTATTTTCTTAAATTAATTCAGTGAATAAAGAAAAGTTTGCACTACTACTAGACAGGTGCTGCTGCTGTTGCTACTACTACTATTTATGTAAAGCTTTAAGGTCTTTAATAAAAAAAGACTTTTCATCCCCATTTTGCAGAGGGAGAAACTGAGACTGAGAGGCTAAATGATTTTCCCAGAGGCAATGCAAGACTGAGGCAGGACAAGTATATAGGTCTTCATTTATTGTCTTTTTTTGGGAGGAGAAAAGGAAATGAATTAATCTCAAAATATGCTAAAGTTATCAAAATGAATAAAACTAGAGAATTTAATTTATCTTCCCTTTGAAAGCTGCACAAACATTACAGCATTTTTTTTGGATGAAAAGAAATATTTTCTGGAATTGATTGCAACAATAATATTTGTGTAACTCCTAGGCTGCCCTGTCTCCTTCCGCCCTCAACCCCTGAGTAGAATACTGTGTTCTGGAAGAAGACGTGTGAGTTTTGATGTTTCTACAAAGACAAATATACAGACAAATCAATGAGTTAAGTTAATCACCACTACACAAATAACTCTGGCAGAGATAAATTAGAAAGTGAGAGAGATAGTTTAAAACAATACTTATAAAAGATTAAAAAAATAAAGGGGAATGGTTAGGGAACTGTTAAGATTGAGGTAGAGACTGAGGAAAGGGCAAGAAGAAGGTCTTTATCTTCTAGCTTCTTCAAACAGTAAAAACAAAGTGTCAGCTTAGGTACATTTTATATCAATTCAGGTCTAGAGGCCAATTTGGTACAACATGTGTTTGGATCATGTACTGTTAAATGCATGACCCTGCTCCGTGATGCTGATTTATAGCTTTGTACAGCTCAGGCTTTTATTTTGCTTCTTGAGAAGAGCCTCAGTTCATGACGGAAGGATAGATAACACTTGAGGTTACCATAGAAGTTTTAAAGCATGTCACTCACACCTTGATGGCAATGAAGCCCATCTCTAAACAGCATTGCTTTGTGAGTGGCACTAAGAGGAGCTGATACTATTTTGTCAGGAAAACTAAAATACAACACAGAACAAGGATTTTGCCAGGTGAACTGTTTCAAGAAGTTGGTAAAGGCACAGCTGTTTCATTTAAAAGGAATTTAGACCTACACCAAGATGTGATAAACACAGATCTTTGCTAGAACCTAGAAGGAATTTCTGAAACTGATAGTTTTTTTAGGAATCCATCAGAGAGTAGATTGATTTATTCCTGGAGCTACCCAGAGAACTCAGATAAACCAACCTTGTAGGGTTTTTTTTTACTTCACCAATCATCTGAGGTGGGTTTCATTGCAAAAAAAAAAGAAGGTTATTTTGAGGAAGGAGGACATACTTCAGCACTTTACTGTAATATTTTTGGTTTTGGTTTGTGGTTGCTTGGATTTTAGAGTAGCATATAATATAAGCATCCTTCATGGGATTTCAATTTTGGAAATTGGACATCTTTTCTGGGATTCAAAAAATATATTTCAGTCAAATACATATTGCTTCCCTATCTTGTCTCCTCTCTCTCTCTCTCTCTCTCTCTCTCTGTCTCTGTCTCTCTCCCCACTCTGTCCCTCCTCAAAACTGTTTTGCTTCTGACCAGTCTCCCCTAATCTGATCTCCCTTCTATCAGCCTCCCCTTCTATCTCCCTCCCCTCCTACTTCTTTGTAAGATTTCAGTAGCCATAAGTATGTATGTTATTCCCCCTTTGATTTAATTTTGATGAGAGTAAGATTTGTGTGGCTCACTCCCCCAAGTTGTTCCCACCACTATAAAAGCTCTTTTATGCCACTTTTATATGAGATAATGTACTCCATTCTACTGCTCCTTTCTCATCCCTTAATTTTATTTTTTAGATATCATTCCATCATAGTCAACTCACATCCATATCCTCTATGTATATTCCTTTTAACTGCCCTAATAATGATATAATTCTTAGGACTTACAAGTATCCTCTTCTCATGTATTCACCATATTGAATCCCTTATGATTTCTCTTTCCTATTTACCTTTTTATGTTTCTCTTGAATCTTCTATTTGAAAGTCAAATGTTTTATTTAGCTCTGGTCTTTTTTAACAGGAATGCTTGAAAATCCTCTATTTCATTAAGTATGCATTTTCCCCTTGAAGGATTATTACCAGTTTTGCCTCTCAGATGGAATATCTTATTCCAAGCCCTCTGATCCTTCAGTGCAGAAGCCGCTAAATCTTGTGTTATCCTGACCATGACTCCATAATACTTGAATTGTTTCTTTCTGACTGCTTGAAATATTTTCTCCTTGACCTGGAATCTCTGAAATTTGACTTTAATATTCCTAAGGATTTCCATTTTGGAATCTCTTTCAGGAAGTGGTTGGTGGATTCTTTTAATTTCTATTTTACCCTCTGGTTTTAGGATACCAGAGCAATTTTCCTTGATAATTTCTTGAAATATGATGTCCAGATTCCTTTTTTTAAATCATGACCTTCAGATAGTCCAATAACTCTTAATTATCTCTCCTGGATCTATTTTTTCTATCAGTTGTTTTTCCAATGAGATATTTTCTCCCCCCTCCCAAACCTGTGAGCCATTGTTCCACTTAGCTGCAGTTGTTTTCTGCTTTCTGATTTCCTTTACAGTATGGATGTCAAAATTGATATGACTCACTGCCTTGACCCTAATATAGGCTTTCAAGACAGGATTATTGCAATAGCTTTCTAGTTGGTCTTCCTGCCTTAAGTTTCTGCTCATTCTTGTCTGTCTTCCCTTCAGTTATCATATTGATCTTCCTAAAATACAAGTCTGAATTATGTCATCCTTTACTCCATTGGCTCCCTATTAGCTCCAAGATACAATCCTTTATTTGGTCCTTCATGATTTGGTTCTTTCCTACCCTCCAGTTTTCTCATATCATACTCTTCTCCATGAACTCTGTGATCCAGTGGCACAGATTCCTTACTCCTCTCATATAACACTTTATCTCTCAACTCTGTGCCTCTTCACTGGCAGTCCCTCATGTCTAGAATTCCTTCACTTTTCATCTCTATTTCTTAGCATTCTGGGCTTCCTTCCAGTCTCAACTATTGGAAGCTTTTTAGAAGAAGCCTTTCTTGACCTTCTAGATCAATGCTAGTGCCTTCCCTCTGAAATTATCTCCAACTCATCCAGTGTTTATCTTGTTCATACATAGTTGTTCACATGTTTTCTCCCTCTTTAGATTGTGAGCTTCTGGAAGACTTGTTTTTACCTTTCTTTGTACCCTTGGTGCTTGGCACAGTCCATGGCACATATTAAGCACTAAACAAATGCTTGTAAAGTTGAATTGGGCACTTAGATGGTGCATAGGAAGGCAGGACTGGAGTCAGGATGACCTGAGTTCAGATATGACCTCAGGTGCTTCCTAGCCCTGTGAACTGGGCAAGTCACCTAACCCTATTTGCCTCAGTTTCCCCATCTGTAAAATGAGCTGGAAAAGGAAATGGCAAACTACTCTAGTATCTTTGCCAGCAAAATCCCAAATGGGATCACAAAGAGTTGTACACTACTGAAAATGACCGAACAATAACAAAATTAGTTGAAATGACTTGATTTCCTCCAGTAGCATGTCTGTTTATTGATGATCTTTGGATAAGAAACCTATGCTATTTTGATCCAAGGATGTTGTCCCTTATCTCTTATGGTTATGGTTTTCTTCTTGGTACAGCAGTGACATGTTCATTTGACTCACTCTCCCAACAGATCTACTGATAAATGATCCCAGTGCTGGGGCATCAGATGAATAGCACAAATCCTCTTGCCTTTTCTGATAACTCTGCCCAAACCCATTTTGAAAAGATCTGGCATCCGACATACATGGCTCAGACTCAAGTCATCTGTGGGTCAAAACTGGAGTGGATCTGGAAAGGAAGTTTTGTACAGGGAGGGCTAACCAGTGAGCAGAAACCTGAAAAGGCCATAAGGATCATAAGATTATAGATTTAGGGTTAGAAAGGATCTTAAAGCTCATTTAGTATGATTGCTTCATTTTACAGATGAGTTTAGTTAACTTGTCCAAGGTGAGATGGTAAATAGCAAAAGTGGGATTTGAACCCAAGATCTGTATACAATACAGCATGTATACAATACAGCATGTATAAAATCATTTTTGTTATTTGCAACATTGCCCTCCTTCTCCAAAGGTATTTTTAATTCCCTCTATGACCTTGGTGCTGTTTTGGTAAAGGTGAATACCAACACCAGGTAATATTCTACTACATATAAAACACACAAGGTAGAGATTAGCGATTAATTCTATGAAATGATACTGATAGACTAGTAAAAGATGACTGGAATTTCAAATGGGAGAATGATTTTTTAAAAAATAACCCAAAACTTTAGTAAAGACCTTATTTCTTTGCCTCCTCTATTTACTTCCCACCTCTTTCTCCTTTGTTAACATGTTTTTCAAACAGAAAAAAAAATGAATTGACCTGATACCTATATGCTCCTTGCAGAACAAAGTGATTATTAATTATCGTTTAATTCTTAGTAATTGTTGAATGATTCATTCTGATATATAACTAGGGCATATACATACATTTGTATATATAATACATGTATATATGTATATATACTATGTATACCTATGTACTATACTCATATATATTTTGTCCTTATATGATTTCATTTGCGTGAGGAACATCTGGTAATGAAACTCTATCAATGCACATCAGTAACACACATGCAACTTGGAGAAAGTTATCTGGGCCACTGAGAGGTTCAATCACTTTCTTGGAGTCACATAGCCAACATGTGGTATATGTCAGGGGCAGGGATTTCATCGAGTTCTCCATGACTAAGACCAGCTCTCTGTTACCTAGTCCTGCCTCTCATAAACAAGTCAGAAAGGTAAGTTCACTAGATGGTAATTAGCAAGATTCTCTTATGCATAATCATAGATTTAGGACCAGAAGATATCTCATAACCACAAAGGGGAATCAGGGTTTCACCGATAGTGAATGGCAAAGCTGGGAGATAAACCCAGGTCCCTCTGACTCCAAATGGAAGGGTTTCCCCAATATACCACACTGCTTTAATCCCTGTGAATGCTATTCCTGAGTATTTTGAACAACTTCCATCCTCCATGAGTTTTCTTGCACCCAGTGGCTGCAGCATTATCTA
The DNA here is from genome assembly GCA_028658325.1 of Potorous gilbertii. Taxonomy (NCBI): domain Eukaryota; kingdom Metazoa; phylum Chordata; class Mammalia; order Diprotodontia; family Potoroidae; genus Potorous; species Potorous gilbertii. The sequence continues at coordinate 81,633,479 of CM053771.1, read as the reverse complement.
CCAATCCCATAAGTAACCTCAGTTGACATGCAATTGTTCACTTAATTGAAATACAAGTAATGTTCCAAATTGTTTTCCACCATTTTCTTTCCACTTCTAATTCCTGCTCCCTCCCCCACCCCCCGCCCAGGAAGCATATGTGGTTATTTCAGTAACAATAACTCTTTGAGAAAATTGTTGAAGGGTTTAGGTAAGTTGGAGAGATGCCACAGAAAGTCTCCTTTAGACCTCCTCTTCCATAGCTCAGAGGAAAAAAGTCCAGTATCATTAGCTCTTTGAGATCCATCTCTGAACACTAAGTTCCCTCTTACCTTGGAATGCTGAAAGCAACTGGCCTCCAGCTGCCTAAAAACCCATTGGTTCTGGATTCTTTGCTTCACATGATTGACTGTTGGAAAGGTAAAGTTTATTCACAGATTCTCTGCAGTTGCTACAGAGATCCCAAGTCAGACTGCCTTGGGGCAAAAGATGCTCCTCCATAAAGCAGTAATAAAAGAACAGGGCTTGAGAAATGTCATTTTCCAAATTCAACAAAAGCAATTCAAAATATATAATTTGGCAGTCTTAACAGTGCCTTTTATGGGTAATGCTATCTTTAATTAGTTTTTAATCTCCAGTAAAAGGCCATGCTTGCAAAGGTCTCCATAGAAATGCTTATTATAGTGTATCTGTGAACTTTGTTGGGGTATTGAGTAACAACAACACATCCTCCCTGAGTGTGCTATGCAATCAGCTGCACTTCTTTGAAAAATGTTAGCAATCTCCCAGCACAGTGAGTTTCTGCCATAAGGTCTCTCCTGCTTCTCATGCTGTATGGGCCTTTCCTTTTGGTATGTTCTGCCCATTTCTTTCAATGGTTCCATTTCTTTAGTTCTTCTCTGGGGACCCCTTTAGTCTGATAAAGCATAGGTAAATGTCTAAGGTGGTACGAGGTAGGCACGTCCACACTTGGTTCAATAGCAAAGAACACCTGGCAGCTTGACAGGACCTTGATTTACAAGGGAAACCGACTGCAGTTACGCTTCTTGATTGCAGAGATGTAGTCCTGGGTCTCCCAGTCCCAGATTGCAATATTGCAGTTCGACGTGAGCCCCATTTGCTTAGAGTATTGCTTGCTGGGACTAGTAGTCTAAAGGTCACCCATAACATAGAGCAATTGGTACAAAAGATTCTCAGTTCATTGCATGGATACATGGTCTTTCAGAATGAGCAGCATACCATGAGTTTTCCCTGTAAACTAGTGCATGCCTCTGTTTACTGAATGGGTGGTCACTGCAGAATACCAATGCTTTTATAAAATATTTATAAAGGACTTGTTTACTTAGAAAAGGTGCACACATTCTTTAGGAAATTGATATTTTTCTTTCCATGAAATACCTACTCTTTGACAATCCATAGCAAGGGAACATGGCAGTAGAAACAAAGCAGTAAGCCTGTTAAAAATCTAACTCAGCCTTTAATAAGGGAATGTCATGTTTCATTTAAAAGCTTCTCCTCACCTCCTTTTTTTGTACTGTCAAATGAATGAAAAGCTGGAGTTATAATTACACGGCTGCCTTTGCTTCATATTATCTGTAAGATCTCACATTATTTTTCCACCCCTTTCCATCCCCCTCCCATCTCCCTCTCTCTTCCTTCCTCCATGACTTTTCCACTTGCTTTTTCTTAAGTAGCTATCAGAATGCTAGAGCTTTGTTGATTAAGCAGCTGACTGGCTGTGGTCCTTGTTAATTAGGGGGTGACAAGTAAAAAATAAAATAAAATCGATGACCTCACTTGGAATGTTTCACACCATAGGCTATCATTCCAGCCCTGTTGGGTGGAAAATGAGGTGACTTTTAGTTTCCACCTCTTACCAGAACGTGAAATCAGAATGAAACTAACTTTGACAGATGTTCACTCACTTGAATTTAGAGATCTTACTGCTTTTATCAAGTCCATGCTACCTTTCTCTGGATTTGTCATATTCAGTGGCAACCATTAGGATCCTCACCAGTCACTCCTTGTTATAAGACTTGGTCAAGTTTTGTTTATTGCTACCCACTGCTCCCCATTCATGTCAGTTGGACAGTAGGCTTTCTTTTTTCCTAATCATACCCATTAACCACAGTGGTAATGGTAGGATATATGCCAATGCACAAATAGCAGTATAAAATATTGGAAATCATCACAACTCTTCCCTTGAAAATTCGCATATGTAATGAAAAAGAATAATAGACTGGCTAACTAGTACATGGAAATTCTCTTTAAAGTGGATGACTGTACATTCTATAAGGAACAGAGCTTCTTGCTTGATTTTTAAGGTAGATATGATTTGAATTTAGTAGTGGGAGAAAGCCAGAACAATGGGAACCTACTATGTGAATTCTTGCAAGCCTCTTACAATAAATTGCTAGGACTGGGAAAAGAATTTATGGTGCACTTATAAAAGTGTAGTAAAATCCACTTCATACATAACACTGAGGTGATGATTATGCTTGTGAATCAGGTTATGTTCCCTACGTACATAAGGGCATATCGAGAGTCTCATAGTACAGTTTAAGAAGTTGATGATAAGTTTGATCCTTATTCACCAGCATCTATAGTTTGATGAGATTCTACTATAAAATGGAAATAACTTTCATAAATTGGTATATCTCAACCATAATTTCCTAAATTAATTGGGCTTCAGAATTGTCTAGGTGTTGAAATTTGTTGACAGAAATCATAAATGCTAATAATGGAGTCATGGCATACCTCCAAGGATAAAAGGGCATAGAAAGTGGTAGGACACAGCAGATAAAACATTGGATTTGGAGTCAAATGATCTAGTTTTGAATCTTGAATCTGTTACTACTTGTGTGACCTTGGGCAAATCTCTCTTGATTTTCCATAGCCTCAGTTTCTTATCAGTAAAATCAAGGGGTAGGTTTCTGCCATTCTTACCTGCTCTAAATCTATGCTTCTACAACATTCTGAAACATTATAAAGATTAAGATGACTTTCATGCCAAAAAGAAAAAAAATTCTACCCGCAATAGGTATTTTGGCCATTGACTTAAATAGGGCAGACCTATAGCATTTCAGAGAGGAATAGTCCTCTGGTATATCAAGCTTAGAGTTTTTTCCCTAATGACTCTGTTGGGATGATTCAACACTGTCTTATTCTCTTTCTGAGGACTGTCCTGTCCTATCTCTATGAGGAGGTGTTTGCTTTTTAATGCAGTTCTCCATTCTGTAAGGCTCTTTCTTAAGGTCAGTCACAATTGTGTCTTTGACTTACCCTGAGACCTTTGCTGTCTGTAGTCAATATAACATCCTTTTGAACTGAACCCAGTGCAACATTGACTTCACTTTTTATTGACCCTTGGTGCTGCTTGCCATCGTGAGATGAAAGAACATAATCTGCCTCTTGCTTTTTGTGCCTGGGAAGGATATTTCATACTCTCCCCAATGTCTTCATGATTCATCTGAATTCTTTCCTCTCTTCCTCAGATTTAGAGAGCAGCAAATTTCCTACAGCTAGGTGGCACAGTGGATAGAGTGTTGGGCTTGGAGTCAGGAAGACTGAGTTCAGATTAGGCCTCTGATACTCACTAGCTGTGTGATGCTGGGCAAATCACTTAACCCTGTTTGCCTTCTTTGCTCATCTGCACAATGAGTTGGAGAAAGAAGTGGCAAAGTATTCTAGTATCTTTGCCAAGAAAACTCCAAATGGGGTCACAAAGAGTTAGACATGACTGAAACAACTGAACAACAACATTGCCCATTTTTTTCTGTTCACATATAATTATTTCTAATATGGATTCTTTCATTATTCCTTCTATTTATATCCTTGTGAAGTATCTAGTTTTGGAAACCATTCTAAACTATAAGTCTAAACATGTGAGTGAATTCTACATTTGAGTGAAGTGTTAAAGTCTGGGCAAGAACTCTTATTTTTGCTTTTTATCCCTAATACCTAGCACAATTCCTTGCCTATTGCAGAAATTTAGTGTTTATTGAGTTATTACCTTCTAGATTTTCCATACTAATCATTGATAATTGCCTTTTTTGAAGTCTTCAAAATATTTATTTCATTTAGCCTTTTCCTTGCTTCTATTTATTTTGCATCATGGAATTTTAGATGTATTAATATGTTTTAGTCAATTTATATAGTTCATGAGTTCTACCTTTGTTTATTTCATTGAGATCACATGCATGCATATTTTTCATACCCTTCTGTTGTGTGGTTAGTAGCAAATGAAGCTCCAGATTAGTACCTCAGTCCCTTAGCATATCATATGTCCCATGGTTAATACTGCAGGAAGAAACTAATTTTAAACCCTGAAACTTATGGTGAAACTACATTAAGGAAATACTATAATTTAATAGGCAAATATTTGAATGGATTACTTGAGATAACTGGCCTAATGTTTGTTCATCTGAAATAAGGCCAATCTACTTTTGCAATTAACTATTTGGAAATTCATTAAAGGAATTTTGGTTAAACTAAATGCTTTGAAATGTATTTTTTTGCTGCTGTGAATTTATTGATTGGGTTTAAAAAATGAAAAAGGCTTTCTATTAATCATGTCTTTGGTGACTCAATTTTCATGCCATGCAGTGCAAAACACTCTACTTATATATTTATTACATCTTTACTGCATATAATACCATCAGCTAAAATGTTGTTATATGAGCAGGATTTCCATAGTTTCATGGCTGCATAGAATTCACCAATATTTGATGTCTGTCCTCAGTGGCTTGGTAACTTAAAGCAGCTCCATCAAGTTACTGCTAAAGATAGCCAGAAGTGAATCCTTCACTTTTCACCAGGTTGTGTAGCTGTTGATGCCATAAACCATCCCAAAGATAGGGAGAGGAAATGGACCTGTCATTTCTATGGAATGGAGAATGCATGGTAAGGAGAGTCCTTTGTTAATGGAATTTATTACCTCTGTCACTTAGAGAGGAGCCTAAGCTCTGAGCGATTGTGACTCCCTGAATCACACCACCTAGGTGTCTCTAGCTCTAAGTTCTGTGACCCACAATATTCCACACTGCCTCCCTCCCATAAAATGGGGATGGTTATTTTGGCACATACATAAACAATTGTATAGGGTGGCCTCTAGAGTGTCACTTTTTAAAATGGCTACAGTTTCTTAGGACAGCTAGGTAGCTCAATGGACAGACATCTCCCTCAGTTCAATTCTGGTCTCAGATAGCTCTGTGACTGTGGGCAAGTCATTTAACCCTGTTTTACTCAGGTTCCTCATCTGTAAACTTAAATAGAGAAAGAAATGACAAACCACTCCGGTATCTTTGCCAAGAAAATCCCAAATGGGGTCATGATTGAGATCAGACATGACTGAAACAACTGACCAACAATACCACAGAATTTCTTAAGTACAACCCACATAGCACTGACTGATAACATAGTCATGAACTGTTACAATAAAAGACCCTCCTTCTATAAACAAAATTGCTTATACTGGAAACCCACCACATTCTTTTTTGTAAGTGTTCTCAGAGAAATCATGTTCTGGGAGAAAGCTACAACCCTAGGGCTTCTTTGATGGGACTAATTACAACTTGAACATAAAAGAAATATTAATTACTTGACTCCTGCCTCTTGCTTTTCTTTGTAACATATTACCATGCTCTGCATTACTCTGAGGTTGTACCCCAATATTCATTTGAATTAGCATGTGATGGTTTTTGTGGGACTCTCTGGGCAACCAGAAAGGAAAGTTTCATTCTTTATGGTTCATGAAGATTTGGATTTGGGAAAGTAAAGAATGAATTCTGTGTGTGGAAATCCTTCAGATGAACCTCGTCTCTGGAGGAGATGCAGCAAAGATTCCCAGAAATGGAGTATTTGGGAAGCATCAGAACGTTTTATAGGGAAAATGCTAATGATCATCAGAGGGCAGAAAATCATGTAGGTTTATGTTGAGCACTGTAATTTTTTTTTAATGCACAGACTTCTTTATATTTATTTTTTTGCATTAGAAGGTTAAAATATGTTTTGAGTTAAGAAAGTAAAAGAGATCCTGTCCTCTTCAAAGAGAAAAGTTTTAGCTTTCTATATAACAAAGATGAAATAAGGCAGTATGGTAGCTTGAGAATTTAGCTGGAAATGTAGATAATTTAACCAGAAGAGATATGAATAAAACTATTATAATACTTAGAAATATCATTTTTTCTCAGCTTTGGGTATGCCCTTCATTTATAAAAAGAACTCATGACTTCTATATGCCTTAGAAAATAGCTGTCAAGAGTTACTGTGACTGAAACTTTATGGTGAACTTCCTATTAATGATGATTTCCAGACTTGGCTAGGATGGTCCTTGAACTTTGTCAGATCTATTTTTTAAGCATTTTCAAAAGTTTTAGGACATTTTAGAGTCTTATTCCCTTCGAGAACTGAAAGTTATTTCCATATCACAATGTGGCATGAGAATAGCATTTTCCTAGTGTAAGATACTTTATATAAACAGGATATAGGATGGTGCTAGAGACCAGTATGAGCTGAGGCAAGATCTTTGGGGTGAAATGTAAAATCTCACAGTAACTAGTAATCTCATGATTTACTATGAATGTTAGGTAGGATGGATAAGCTCACTGCTCCTTATAACCAGACAGGGCAGTTCTAACTAAAGGGAAGGTGGGGGTGAGAAAGTAGGGGGTGGTGGTGCTTTAGAATTACATACCATCACTACAATCAGGCACTCTCTTAATTAGAGTATTAATCGGTGTGGAGGTGGGAATTAAACTTGGCAACATGATAGAAAAGCTGACATCGGAGTTATTAACTTGAAATCATTGCCACTCAAATCAAATCAGAAAATACCATTGTTGTCATTGCTGACACTCTCAACATTTTGTACTGAGGAGGAAAAGGAAATTCCAAGTAAAAGAGATGAAGGGATTGTGTGTGTGTGTGTGTGTGTGTGTGTGTGTGTGTCCCTTGAGATTGATGTCATAATACTAATAGATTAAACACATAATTAAAACAGGAAGCGTTGTTGCATATTGAATTTTATCCAAATATTAAACATATATCCGCACCAAACTCATTTTCCTCCAGCTGTCTCAAAGAGGTAAAAGTAAGTGCTCATTGCTCTAGGAAAAGAAATTACTCTGGTGAATTTCAGAAAAGTGTTTTAAAAATAGCTGATGTAATTTTTCCTATCAGAAACTTGTTCCCTTAATCTTTATGTGGCATGCTAGACTTTCCACCCTTGACATAGAAGTGAGTCATAGAAGCAACAGATGAGTTCTCCTTGTATGAACAGCCTCACCACTCTCCATAATCTCTGTGTAGTTAAGCTGAGCCACACTCATCCATTAAGGGTGAAATGGTTTCCATGTTCACCACTGACCAGCTAGTCCTTCAGACTTTTCTTACTTTGGCGTCTGCTTTTCACATCTCCTTTTGATCAACAGCCATGACCAAAGCTTGCATAGTTTCCACAATGACCCCTGGATTCCCTTAATCTCTTTTGCTCAGCATTACTCCAACAACTGAAATCTTACCCTAGCTCCCAGCAACCTGCACAAAGAGTGAACATTGACACATTAGTAGTCTGGGGAGGCAGTATACTTCTCCAAAATGATGACAGAACTGATCTATCACCCAATCCTCACTCCTTACAAAAGGTTCAATTTTATTTTCATGGTGCTCCAATTTACAGCTAGCAGTTAGATCTGGGATAGGTTTTGCATTTTGGACATTGGAATGCTATGATTTTATGGCTGAGGTTTCATGTGACCACCTGCAGGCTGCATATCAGAGGAGCTGCCAATACTCTGTGCATTGCTCCCAGGGAACTTAGCTAGACCTATGGTTTAATTCACAGTATTGATTATGCCAAGTGGGCAGCTGCTATCTTTTTTTTCCTTTTAAAATAAACCAGAGAACCTTGTTGTGTTAGATAAATGCCAGTAGTATAATTAGCTTGAAAATCTCACAGGGCAAACTTTTTTTTAAATAGGATATAACTAGCTATTTAGCTAATAAAAAGATTGTCCATCCTCCCAGTGTGATTATTTTCATTCTGGGCATTTGAGAAACTGGATATTGTTGCTCCATAGTTCTCTTGCAGTGGGCAATTGAGGCTGCTTCTTTTTTCCAAGAACATGTTTCTTAGCATTCAAATGACTTACTTCTTATGCGCAACAAAATTTATTGGAGCATATTAGAGTCTTTAAATGTCACTGAATATATCTTGGGTGCACTGTCTTTTAAAGTGCTGTACCTATTGAAGCCTTCATGATTTATACACCCTGACTTGTTTTCTTCTGAAGTGCTACTGTTCATAGGCACTAAGTTGGCTACTCACTGTTTCTCTTTCCCCTGCCCTTTCTGCCCTCTGTTCCATTACCTCTTTTATTTCATATTTCTGTATATGTACTTGTCCACCAAAAAAAAAAAACAAATCAATTTTCTTGAGGACAAGGACTATTTCATTTTTTTTGTATCCTCAAACATCTAACAGTGTCTGATATGTTAATGTTTATTGGTTGATTGATTGTTATTTATGAAATCTTATACCCTAATAGTAACTGAAAAAGCAAAAGTCTTGCTTTGTTTCACCTATGGCAAGAGCTAGACTGCTTTTTACCTAATCATCAGAAGTCTCATCACTATGCTGATTGAGTCAGGTTTTGATAACTAATACATTCTCCATTTGCCCATAGTGGCCTCTACCTTTGGATTGAAGAATTGGTAAATAATGTATTGAACTCATCCCTTTCTTTGTAGAGGGCTCAGAGTCTTTCAGGTAACTCCATTTTCTATTGGCATATCTGCTTGGCTTCAACTTTACAGGAATATTTATGCCTGGGGTATCCCGTGGTGAGCATTCCCCGCTTTTAGCTTCCTTTTGTGCGTTATCTTCCCCCATTAGAATGTAAACTCCATGAAAGCCGAGGCTGTCTCTTTTTCTTATTTACATACCCAGAAGTTAACATAGTACCTGGCATATAGCAGACACTTAATAAGTATATATTGAATTAAAATTCTCCTCTTTTTCTATTTGTTCTCCATCTTTAACCCATTACTTTTAAAAATTATTTTTAACATTCTTTTCTTTCTAAATTTTGAGTTCCAAATTCTCTACCTTCCTCCCAACCTTCCCTTACCAACTGAGAAGGCAAGCAAAATGATATCAGTGACACATGTGAAATCATGCAAAACATATTCCATATTAGTGATATCACAAAAAATAAAACCAGAAAATTGTACTTTACTTTGTATTCAGAGTTCATCAGTTCTCTCCCTGGAGTTAGATAGAATTTTTTCATCATGAATACTTTGAAATTGTCTTGGATCATTGCATTGATCAGAATAGCTAAGTCTTTCACAGTTGATCATCATCACAATATTGCTCTTTATTGTGCTTAATGATCTCCTAGTTCCTCTCACTTCACTTTGCATCAGTTCATATAAATCTTGCCATTTTTTCTGAAACCACACCCTCATCATTTCTTTTATCACAATAGTATTTTATCACAATCACATGCCCCAACTCATTTAGTCATTCCTCATTTGATGAGCATCCCTTCAATTTCTAATTCTGTCACCACAAAAAGAGCTGCTATAAAAACTTTTGTATATACAGCTTCTTTTCCTTTTGCTTTAATCTTCTTAAGGTACAGACCTAGTAGTGGTATTGCTGGGTCAAAATGTTTGCACAGTTTTTGGCATAGTTCCAAATTGTTCTCCAGAATTGTTAGACCAGTTCACCATTCCACCAGTAGTTTATTTTGTTGTTATTTAGTCATTTTTCAACTATATTTGAATCTTTGAGAAATCTTTTGGGGGTTTCTTGGTAAAGATACTGGAATGGTTTATCATTTCCTTCTCCAGCTTATTTTATAGATAAAGGAACTGAGGCAAATAGGGTTAGAATGACTTGCCCAGGGTCTCGTAGCTAGTAAGTGTTTGAGGATAGATTTAAACTCATGAAGGTAAATCTTCCTGATTATCCAGTCCAGTGCTCTATATACTATACCACTAACTGCCCAAAAGTTTATCAGTGTGCCTATTTTCCCTCATCCCTTTCATTATCTGTCATTTTTGATAGGTGTCACCCCAGAGTTGTGCACCCCAGAGTGTGCAGCAAGAGAAAAGGAGGAAATAATGATAAGTCTGAGGTTTCAACCTTGAAGAAAATAAAGAGAGAAGTAGTCAGTAGATATTGATCAAATTACTACTAGATGCCAGGCCCTTTGCTAAGTGCTGGTCATGCAAAGAAACATAAAAGACATTCTGCTTTCAAGAAGCTCACAGCTAATGGGGAAGGGCAGATTTGTGGGGAAAAGATGATGAATTTGGATTTGGTCTGGTTATATCTGAAGTGCTGATGGGACGTCCAGTTAGAAAGGTCCAGGAAGCAGTTCTAAATAATGGCATAGTAAACTTAGGAGTTATTTACATAGGGGTGGTCTTTTATAATTGTGATACTTATGATACAAGCAGGGTAGAAAGTATATGTAGGGAAGACTACAGAAAACTTACACATAGGAAAACCTACACATAAAGACTGAAAGTCAGCAAAATAGACAGAGAAGAAATCAGAAAAATTAGGACACTGGACACTGATGTATCTTATAAGCCAAGGGAGAAGAGGGATAGCTAGCAGAAGAAAGAGAAGTTGTGGAAGGAGACTAAGAAAAATACTTTAATTTAATGATTTGAAATTCATTAACAACTTTGGAGCTACTAATATAAGTTGAAAGAAAGCTCTATTTTAAGGGGTGAGGAGAGAGTAGGAAATGATAAAGTGTTTACTACTCTGTCTAGATGTGTGGTAATAAAAGGAAGGAAAGAAGGAAAATTGATTCAAGAGAAGAGACAAGATTTTATTTTTTTAGCATGGGAGAATTTGAGTACATATGTAGTGAAAGAGAAAACAATAGTGGAAAGAGAATTTGATATAATAAAAAAGGGGACAGTTGATGGCTCTACGGAGACTGAGAGAATGGGATGAAAGGCATAAGGAGAAAAGTTAAGTGCTTGTATTCCTGAGATAGTAGGAAAGGAAAATGTGATAGAAGAAAATACATAAAAATACTCATGTAGATAAAAGAGTCTTGAAAATATTGTCATTGAGAAGATCAAAGCTGATGGCTTTGTTCTTAGTAAAGTAGGAAGTAAAACCGTTTCTGAGAGTAGGAGGCAAAAAGGGAATCAGATTGTGGATAAGACATTAGGGAGAGTAGAAGAGGTTTGCAATTGCTGTCATTGGGATTCAACTCTACATCTAAGTTGTATGAAAGGCCAAGCTAAAGTTTACTTGCATAAGGTTGTTATGGAGTCTATCTATGTTGTTCAGCAGTGGACAAGAGTCCAAGGGTAGAAGTAGGGAAAGCAGGTGGTAGGGGAACATGCAGTGACAATATGTCCAGGGCAAAGGGTGCTTCAGAGCATCAGGATGGTAAGGGCTTCTAGGGTGCTCAACTTTGAACTTTGTTGCAATAGCAATCCAATATGTCCAGGCAGTATATGTAGGGAGGCAAATGGAATCAGAAAGTGGTGGATAACTTGAAAAATAAGAGGCAAAAGTGTAAGGATTTGGATTCTTGATGATGACAGCAATAAGGAGGTGTTGTGGGTATGAGAGGAGCAAAAAGGCAGGTGGACTGATCAGAGCAGGACTTCAGAGCTTGAGACCTTAGAGGTAAAAAGAAATTCTGAATAACTATGAGGCCCAAGCTACGGCTGCGCTTACGAAAGATTAATGGGGAGTGAAGAAGATGAGTTTTTGAGTTAAAGAGGTTAAACCACCGTGAGTTCGCACAGTTGGAATGGCTACCAGTATGGACAGTTATTTTCCTATTTGATTGAAATATATTTGGTTTTTGAAAGAAGAATTTTTAAGAAGTCTTATAGTTAATTAACTAAATCTTCTTTTCCATTTCTCCCTTCCACATTAAGGTTTGCATTGAATTTAAAGGGCATTGAGAATGAAATTGAAAGAGGCCATGAGAAGTATGAGCCTGGTCTACTTAATTTTCTAACTCAAATCTCTTAGTAAGGGCTACGTATGCAGACAGCTCTTATCTGTGTTGATAACATGATTTTGTGCTTCTCTTTTACTTGATCTGCAAGTGATCTGTGATAGAAGTATTCTGGTAATGAGTGGAAAATCCTTATCTAATTGGGAAAATTAATGGCAGTAGTCTCACCAAGTGAAGCATCTATTTACTGGTGGCATTGAAGAAGGCTAACCCTCCTTTAAATGCTGTCATACAGTAAGTAGGGCAATTATTGCTTGAATCAGCTTGGAATTAAATATAAGAATAATTGAACTGAAATTAATTTCTCCAGTGAAGCAACATCTTTGTGAGATATGCATAGAGGCAGGGGGTGGGGAGAAGGAGGTGGGAGGATCTTTGTCATTTGCCTTATCTTCCTTTTAGTATTACTAAAGTGATATTCACATTTTCATGGAAAGATTTTTTTTTAAAGAAGTGAATGAATATGTAAGCAGTGTTCTAATTCTAGTAAAGTTTAAGGATAGTATGTTTTATCTATATTGCTTTTTCATAAAGGAAGCTATGCTTCAGAAACTAAACCTTAAATAAGTGCATTGCAAATATGAGTTATTACTGTAGAAAAAACATTTTCTTATGTTTTTTAATGCAAATCATACAGAAATTATACAGGGACAAGTTGTTATCTTATTCTACCGGTGTGCTTTTATATTTGATGTTCTATGGTCTACTGGATAGGTGAACAAAATCACTTCTTGCTGTCGTTAAATACAAGTATTAGATGCAGGTGCATCTTCTATGATTGGTTCCTGCCTTCAGTTTCTTCCTTTCTAGTACATGATGTACTCTAGCACCAGATAAATTTCTCTAAAACAGTATGTGATCTCCCTTCTTCGGCTCTTTCCTATTTCAGTCCTCCCCCAAAGATTGCAATTATGCCTATCTCTGTTTTACTCAGTAAATTCCAGGGGCTCATTATTGTCTCTGACATCAAGTGTCTACTTCTCCATTTGTCATTTAAAGACCTTCTTTTCCAACTTTCTTCCAAATTCTCACCTTTACATATACCCTATGGTCCATCCAAACTGTTCCTAATACATGACACTCCATCGGCTATTGTTCTGACTTTGGATAGCCTGTCCTCAATGCCTGAAATGTATCCTTAGTCTTCTCCAGCTCTTCGAATCCTTGCTTTCCTTCTGGACTCAGCTTACACATTTTATTCTACATAACACCTTTTCTGACCTTATACTGCTAATTTACCTCTCAAGCTATCTTTTACTTAGTTTGTATATACTTAATTTTTATATGAATACATGTTATCACCCCTGGATAGAACAAAAACTCCTCAAGGAAGGAGACTATTTAAATTTTGTCCTTATATTACCTGGTCCACAATGCCTAGTACAAAGTAGGTACTTAATAAATGTTTATTGATTGGTCGATATAATCTTCCTGTCAAACAAAACCTCCCTTTTACCTTTCAAAATCTGACCTTCATCTTCCTCTCCAATCTATTCTTGCTCAATGTGAATCCTATGCTTCAGTCATTCTACACTGAAGTAGAGAACCTATGACCTTGAGGTTACATGTGGCCTTCTAGGTCTTTGAGTGTGGACTTTTGACTGAGTCCAAGTTTTACCGAACAAATTCTTTTATTAAGGGGATTTGTTCTATGAAGTTGGGATTCAGTGAAAGGGCTTCACTTGAGGATCTAGAGGATCACATGTGGCCTCGAGGCCAAAGATTCCCCACCCCTGATTTGATGATTCGCCATTTCTTGAATATGTATTGCACTATATAACACATCTTGTTTTTCCTCATGATGTTTTCTCTGTCTAGAATGTCCATAGTGCTAGAATTTCTCACTATTCAACTATTATCTCTCCTCAAGTCTGGAGGTGAAGGACCTCAGATTAAATCCCACTTCTGAGGCTTACTAAGTGACCTTAAAAAAGCAGCTTAACCACCCTAGGTCTCAGTTTTTTCATTTGTCAGAGGAGAGGGTTGAATCAGATGATCTCAGACATTCTTTCTTTTATTATCTAGTGTCTAGTGTCCTATAATCTTTCAGTGTGACCTTCTTTATTGCCTCTGCCTGGAAACAATCCTTCTCCTCTGTCCTTATAGCACTTATTTGGTGATATTCACATAAAAACTTTTTGGATGTTATACCCAGGTCTTTTCTCCTATACTAGATTTCAAGAGGGGGGCAGCTAGGTGGTGCAGTGGATAGAGCACCAGTGCAGGAGTTGGGAGGACCTGAGTTCAAATCTCACCTCAGACACTTGACACTCGCTAGCTGTGTGATTTTGGGCAAGTTACTCAACGCCAATTGCCTCATCCTGGGTCATCTCCAGTCATCCTGATGAATATCTGGTCATTGGATTCAGATGACTCTGGAGGAGAAGTGAGGCTGGTGACCTGCAAAGCACCCCCTCACTCAAAACAAAGTCAAGTGCAAGTCATGTCATTATTTCTCTAATGGCGTGGTCTTCTTCCACAACGAAGGATGAACACACAGATTTCAAGAGATACAGTAGTGTGTCTTTAATCTCCATAGTGATTAGCACAGTTTCTCATACACAGGATCATTAGATTTAGGGACCTTAGAGATCTTCTAATCTCCCTCTCTGCTATTTTATAGCTAAGTAAATAAAATAACTTACTCATTGAACTGGATTATTAATGGTCACAAAGGGAGGGAGTGACAAAGGACAAAAATAAATCTTCTAATTCCCCAAATAGTGTGCTTGACAATATATGGAAGGTATCACACAAAATTTGTTGAATGAACTAGCAAATAATTGAGTAATGGAATGAATTGGGGAAACTCACTCAGTCTTATCTTTATTGTAGTCATGTGTATGAGTTCATTTGGTGGCATAGTATTCCATCTTCCACTGGCCTTTAGAATGGTTTTAATATAACTGGCAGCTTATCTGTGGCTACATTCATTGCTAACTGACAGTATTGCATTTCAAAACTGATTCTGTAAGACTTTCAGGGAAAGTTAGCGTGAATTAGATCTGAAAGAGAATCCTTCTTGATAGCTTTTTGAAGCAGAGGAAAAGAATGGTAAAGGAAAGCTGTATTCTTAGCAGTCATCCTCCCTGTTTCCTGTGGAATGAATGACTAAAGCTTCTCTGACAGCACTGTGGTGTTAGCGTTTTAATAATTGGTGTTATCAATTTGACACATTTTTAGTTGGGATTCCATGTGTCAGATAGTTAGGTATTACATATAATTACATGACTATAGATGTAGGAGCAATCCCAGGGTAAGAGACTCTCCAGCACAACTTGAGGTGTGTCCAGGGCATTCTAGAGAGTCCAGACTGAGACTGGCACAATGCTATACACACTTGGATGTCTTTCTTCCAGTTGAACATTAGGTTGAATGTCTTAGCCACACACTTGTTTTAAAAAATCTGCCTTGCTGACAGTGCTTTATACTCTTATTTATTTGAACTTGATGCTTTGTTTTCCAGTATTCTTTTTTTTTTTAATTTGCTATGGCTCTGTTGTCTGAGGAGCAAGGGGAAAGAAATGGATGAGTGAATCCTGTGCCCTTTAAAGAGAGGTCTAGGAGAAGAAAGGGAGGGAGAAAGGAAAAGGAAAACTGGTTTGATAGTGATTCGTAGAATCTTAGAGAGACTTGAAGTAGCATCTATTCAAGCCTTTTTTGAAGCATAAGTCACATTTAGCCTCCTCTTGAATATCTACAGAATGAGGGAGCTCATTAACTCAAAAGACAGCCCATTCTGTTTGTGGGTCTTATCATTTACGAGGTCAATTTCTGCTTTTGAGTGGTTACAACTGTTGATTTTCCCCCTTTTTAACTTAGGAAGAAAAAAACCAAATGGTCCTAAATTTTGTGTAGCCCCACTTGCCTCTGGCAGTGTTAGTTAGAAGAATACAAAAAAAAACCCAACAAACCAAAACAACTACTCCAAAGCCTAAGATTTATATATTATGAATACCTTCTTTTAGGAAGAGAGGTAGGAGTCTAAAGACATAGCAAACACTGAGTAACATCACAAAAATGAAGCTATAATGGAAAGTAAATGACTAGTTATTGATGTGAGTCACTTTTGAATCAGTCATCTGACTCATTAGAGAAAAGATCAAAATCAACCTCAAATTAGAAGGAAAGATAAACATGAGGCAAAGATGGTACAGTTAGACCAATTTCCAAACTCATTTATTCAAGCAGACTTTCATAGAAGAAGAATAGGAACTAGGTAAAGAGAAGATAATGGTTAACCAACATAAAGTAGTTGGTACAATGAGGAAGCCAAAAGAGCCAAGAAAAGCCTCTATCATCAAACCCTTGATTTTTACACCAAGAAAATGGGTGGCAACCAAGTAAAGGACAGTAGGGTTCAAGAAGAGACTGTAGAAGTGCGGGTCATTCTTTCAACAAGGAACCTCCTGTGAAAATATTTATACCTTGACACTTGTAACCACAGAGATATTTTAAAGCTCCTCTGTTACCATTATCAAACAAGGCAAGATATATGCTTGCCAGTGTGTTGACCAACTATCATAGAAGATGTTCTTCATAAAGTTCAAATGAAAGAGGAATTTCTTTTACATAGTGAACCTTCTCTTTGATTCCATTTTTGGCTGACATAATTTTGAGTGCATTGAGTCAACTCAGAATGTTGGGTGGCCTCCTCAGTGAGGTCCATGAATATTCAAAAGAAACTGGGCTAATAAATTACATGTAACTTACCAAATGAATGAAAATCCCAGTTGTCCAGATTGGTGTATAATTAGATAGACAATCCTCTGAGTTAGTCCATTAATGCCTATGTGTATGCATGCATGCATGTATAAACTTATGTGTACATGCTTATGTATATACAGGGATACATGTTCATATGTGCACAAAAGTGTAGCTATATAGATGTACATATGTGATAAGTGCTATGAGCTGAGCCCAGAATTGTACATAAGGAAAATGTGAGCTGAGTTCATTTAGGAAATTGTGCCACACTTTCTGTGATTTCAAACTAATTCCTAGAGAGTACTCAAGAATGTGAACACATACACACATACCCCACCACTACCACTAACATCACTGCAGTATTTTTAGCACTTAGATTCTTCTGGTGATGTTATATGGCTATGAATTACAGAAAGACACAATCTCTGAAGAATCAAAATGGCAGAAAACCCAAAAGCAATGGAAATATGTGTAGTAAATATAATCAAGTTACAGAAATTTTCAACAATGATTTTGGTATAAGAAGTGATATAAAAAGTGTCATTCAGGAAATGTGTTATTGGAAAGGTAAGTGGGTTGGTCAGGAAGGAAGGGGTGGACAGTATGAAGGCTTCACCAGTAAATACAGGATGTTCAAAAGACCTGAAAGAGGTTTTCACTATGTGGAATAGATCTTCTATATACTGTTTCTGGGAGAACATGGATAAGAATCCCATAGGAAGAGGGATAGATGGGTTCCAATCTGTAGGGCATATGCATTGAAGAGATCAGTGCTTCCTTTGAAGGATTAAAATACATAAAAAGTAAAGGCCAAGGGTTTGGGACTTGGTCTGAACTGGTCTTTGCTTACTACTGTTTTTTCTGTTTCTTTTCTATGTGGGCTTCTGTTGCGAGTTTCCAAAATTTGGAAGATACTCAGCTTAGATTTACTGTACATTTACAATACATTGCTGTTCAGTCATGTTCAACTCTTTTTGACCCTAATTGGGGTTTTCTTAGCAGAGATACTCAAGTGGTTTGCTATTTTCTTCTCTAGCTCATTTTACAGAGGAGGAAACTGAATCAAACAGGGTCAATTGATTTGGCCAGGATTATACAACTAGTAAATGTTTGAGATCACATTTGAACTCAGACCTTCCTTACTCCATGCCTAATGCCACCTAACTGACCAGATTTTCTGTATATTCTATTCAAGTTTTCATATTTATTGTGTAGTCAGCCTACAGTCCTCTATCCAAAGTCTTTGATGCATTTCTCTACTACATATGCCTATTAAATTAACATGCATAAAAATCAAATTTATTCTTCAGCTACTGCAGCTAAGGAAATCCTCTTTTTCGCAGCATAATTCTTCAAAGGCAAGTTAGTCGTTTTCTAAACCTCATACCTAGGAAATTCTAATATTCAATGTCAGGTTATTTTATTACTTAATCCTTATTATTCAGTGAATTCTGCAAAGTTGTTATGAAGATAGTGTTCTTGATCTCACAACTCGCTTGGGGTGAGGCCACAGTATCCCAGGCAGCAAAGACATCACCAGGCATTACAGTTTTGCAATGCTTTTGGCAGAAATTGTACCACTTGTAAGAAGACTGAGACAGGTACCTTTAAAGGGTCCTGTGATGAATAAGGTCTCTGGTTACAATTTAATAAAGTACAGGCCTTTGAGAGGGAAGGAGCTAGGAAGCAGGAAAAAAAGTATGAGCTCCATTGAGGGACTTTGTATTTACCTATTCTTAAACTTATAAAACTAAACATTAACTTTCCACTTAGAGTGTTCTCCTGATTCTGGTAATTTATTCTGACAAGGCTGTACATGTCACAATTCATTTCATTTCTTGGTTATTTGCGACAGTTTATTAATGAACACTTACTCTTATGATAGTGCTATAAAAATGTGATTCTAATAATAAAATTAGTCACCTAACAGCATGATTAAGTTCCACCTGAGTTAGTGAGTCCTATACTAAGCTTGAGAAACTTACATGGAAGAGTCAGGACAAGCATAAATCAAAATGCATTAATGCATGTCCTATGGGGGCAGCTAGGTAGTGCAGTAGATAGAGCACCAGTGCGAGAGTTAGGAGGATCTGAATTCAAATCTCACCTCAGACACTTGACACTCACTAGCTGTATGACCTTGGGCAAGTCACTTAACCCCAATTGCCTCATCCTGGGTCATCTCCAGTCATCCTGATGAATATCTGGTCCCTGGATTCAGATAGCTCTGGAGGAGAAGTGAGGCTGGTGACCTGCACAGCGCCTCCTCACTCAAAACAAAGTCAAGTGCAAGTCATGTCATTATTTCTCTGAGGGCATGGTCTTCTTCAGCAACGAAGGACGAACACACATATCATTGAGGAAAATATAGAGTTCCGTAAATACAGCTGCTAAAATTATGAAGTGGTGGGGTGGAGATGTGGTGGGAAGACTTCCTGGGGGAACTGAATTGTACATAGTTCTTAGGAGGAAGGGACATGGTTTTGCTAGAGAGAGATAGGAGAGGAAGGACCAAATTATATAGGGGCATTTTCCACAAACTTTTAGAAATGTCTTTGTCCTAGCACTAAGTATCCACTAGAAAGTATATTGGGCTTGGGGTTGTAGGAACCTCATAGGGAAGCAGTGAAATAGGATGGGAAATAATGCTGGATTTTGAATCTGAGAATGTAGCTTCAAATTCATACTCATCTATTATAACCCTATGTGACACTGGTCAAGTCATTTAACTGCTCCAGACCTCAGTTTCCACATATATAAAATGATACAATAGCTTTCTAACCTATAATTTTTTCATTTGAAAAATGGGACTAAGAATGCCTGTTCTTACCTCAGAGGGTCGTTGTGAGAATCAGAAAAGATACTGTATAATAAAGATAATAGCTTCCATTTAAAAAGTATGTTGCAACTATTATATTTAGATGTGAAACTATCTGAAAAAATGTCAAGCATTCTATAAATGATATTATTAAACATTTTATGAAATACAGGAATATTATTCCTGTTAATGCTATGTGAAAAATGCTTGACCCATCAAATGCATCAGGGTATTTTGGGGATTTACTAGCTGTTCTTAAGTTATTTTAAGACACATAGGTAATTTCAAAGACTTGAACTTTTAATTTACAAAAAAATCCCACAAAAAATAATCCCTACCACTATGGAGTATAGAGGTAGTCATTCTTTGTCATTTTTTTTATTACTCAGTTGGGGGATGAGGCATCTCTTTTCATCTTGATCTATATCTTGCCACTGGACTCAGATGGCTCCAGAGGAGAAAGTGAGACTGGTGACCTTGCACAGCCCTCCCTCACTTAAATCCACTTCACTTTTTAGTCATGGCATCATCTTCCTGATATCATGGTCCTCTTCAAGAACAGAGGATGAAAAAGAACAACCCAGTTGGAGCAACAAAAATACAGCAGGGTAAATGCCTTAGCCATGGTCCCTTAGAGAACAGTTGGCTCATAGGACAGCAGAGCTGGAGAGGACTTCAGGAGCCATCCGGACCAATTTTCCCCTTGTTTCTCAAAGGGAATAAACTTATCCAGGCATAGGCAGGATTTGTAGCACTCCTGAAAAAGAGGCCTAGGATTTCCATCCTAAATTCTGAATTTTTTCCGACTAAAACCTTCACAAAAATGAACTCTCTGATTATCAGAATGGGAGACTTTGTTCTTTTTTTTACTGACTGGATTACTAACTTGGGATGAATATATTGAATTGCCCTGTTTGATTGGTGACCTATCTAGTTTGATTGATCAAGATTAATCATTTATGGAAGAATTGGTTTTTAAAATCTTTTCTTAGAATTTCCAAAATCATAATTCAGTTAGTGTGAAACTGTTCCAGTCCCAGCTATCTAAAAGCTAAATGCATTTCCTTTGGAAATAAAGAGAATATTTGCATTTCAATCGATGTGAATTTTGACACTTATTTAAGCTGTAGCACATTTAGAGAAGAAGTTCCATTTGTGTTAAAGCCTTTGTTGTAAGCTAATTAAGAATCATTAAGCCAATTAAGAATATTCACATTTTGGGGGGGAGGAGAATAGAAATCTTTTATGACCTTAATTAATTTACAAGAAAAGACTTACGTTTCTCTCTTCCATTTTCTTCCATTAGAGAAACCACCTCATACGAAGTTTGATTGAAGTAGGGTAACCTAGTCTGAACCTGCATTAACTTTTCCTCTGACTGTAGACTCTGATGTAATCAAAGTTTACTTCTCTGAGAAAGGGTCTGCAAGTGATCCTTACTGTCTAAGCTATTGAAACGACAGTTTGATTTATTAATGAACTTGTCCTCTGAGTGCTAGTAATTCACACACACATATTACACATATATGTATGAACAGGCATCTATGGTGTATATGCATGTGTATGTATACATGTATGTGCACATGTGTGTGTATATACATATCTATAACTTGATGTCTTTCCTAACAACCTTATGAGTTGAGTAGTGTAAGGGTTGTACTGCTCAAATTATTCGCAAAATTTGAGGAAAATGCTCTCTCAAACTAATGAGACAATATAGTCCCAATACTTAAAACAATCAAGTCTAGATCACTATGCCACATATTTTCTAAATATTTATTTAAAATTTTAAATGAAAATTTGGCCAAAAGATATGTGTATGTATACATACATGTGCATACATACATATATAGGTAGGTATGTATATATGTATATATACATATATGAGAATGTTATTCTTTATGATAAAATTTTATAAGAGGAACTTTAGAATGGTTTGACCCAGAAAAACAATATAATTAACTCCATTAAAAAAGCAAACACCACTCAGATACCCAGAGCCCCATTATCAATACTTACAGATAAAACTGTGAAAAAATATACCATTTATTTATTCTGAAAACCTCTTTCCCTCTTGAGTCATTCAAGAATAAGCTGTTGTGCTTTCATGCTCTTAGGAGTCTACAGGGTCCTCTGCCACGTTAAATGTTGATTCACTTTCCTTTGTCTTGCAATCTTTATTCAGAGATTTAGCTATCCTGGTTGCCATTCTCCTTTCTGTTAATAGTATGCTGTTTATTTTTCTGTTGTGCACAACTTCTAAGACTTTTGATAGCTTACATCTCCCCTGTTCCCATCTTCAACACTATCACTCCATTTCTTACTCTTTCCCTTTTGATGGGAGATTGCCCATGCCTGGACCTCAAAGTTTTTGCAGGTTTTTCCCACATTAGGGCAATTTGCTTTTCACTGGCTTCTCTCCCTTTCTATTCAAATGATTTCTGGAAGTGGCAGAACTGGCCCCAATAGATTCTAGTTCTTTTTCCTTCAGGGTTGGTACAGTCCTCCCCACCCCCCACACACTCATGCCCTGCCCCATTCCTTCTGTCCTTTAGTTCCTTAGCTGAGTGCTGGTTGCACGTGAGGCAGAACAAACTTCTGATTTCCTATGCCCATACCTCCTTTTGTTCATATGTATGTTGGGGGAGTAGAACTGAGTTCTGTTGCTTGTCACAACAGCTTGGGGTGAGTCCAGGGGCCCTGTGTGCTGGCAAAGACTGCAGCTTCAGCAAGGAAATTGCACAGTGTACCACAGAACACAAATCTGTGGATCTCACTGGGGTTCTTTGCCAGAGCATTAGTCTGGTGAAAGAAGGGGCTTATTGTGTTATGGGAACTTAGCTTTCTCCATTGTAAATTCATCATTAGGCTTCTTGACCTGAAGAGATAGCTGCGACTATTGACTTCTTGTGCATAATTCCTATTTTGAGAAGGAAAGAAAGAAAGGAAGATTTTATTAAGTGCCTACTATGTGCAAGTCATTGTGTTACTTGTAATTGTCTGAGACCACATTTGAACTCAGATCTACCTGACTCCAGGCCTAGCATCCTATTCAGTGTAAAAAAGATCCCATTTTCTATTTTGTTAGCCACATGGCCTAGAAGTTTCTGGATTGCCCAAATCAATGGTATCATATATGTATGTATGACTATATACATGTTAAATACATATATGTATATATGTATGCGTATATATGTGAAGTTAATGCGTTGTAAGAAACAATAATTATGAAGAATTCAGAGAAGCATAAAAAAGAATTACATGAACTGATGCAAAGTAAAGTAACAGAACCAGGAAAATGATACAAATACAATAATGTGAAAAAATAACAACATGAAAAAAATCAAATGCTATGAAATAATAATTACTGTTTGGCTCCAGACAAGAAAGAAGAGAGTGCATAGCCCTCCCTCTTTCACAGAGGTGGGAAACTATAGGTGTATAATACTGTATATTTTGATTTACTTAGTGTGATGATTACTTTTTTAAAAAATTAGTTTTCAGTTTTCCACAATCACTTCCATAAGTCTTAAATTTTCTCCCCTCTTTTCCCCCTTCCTCCCTGAGATGGCATGCAGTCTTATGGGTTCTACACATACATTCTTATTAAACACATTTTCATATTAGTCATGTTGCATAGACGAATTAAAACGAATGGGAGAAACCATGAGTAAAACTAAACCAAAACAAAACATAACACAAGAGAAAATAGTCTGCTTCATTCTACGTTTGATTCCATAGTTCTTTCACTGGATGTGGATGGCATTTTGTTTCAAGAGTCCTTTGGGAAGCACTTACTGCTGTGAAGGGCTAAGTCTATCAGAAACGGTCCTTGTACACTGTGATTGTTACTGTGCATAGGGTTCTTCTTGTTCTGCTCATTTCACTTAACATCAGTTCATATAAGTCTTTCCAGACTTTTCTGAAGTCCTCCTGTTACATCATTTCTTACGGCATAGTAGTATTATATTACATCCATACACCACATCTTGTTTAGCCATTCCCCAATTGATGGGTATTCCCTTGATTTCCAGTTCTTGGCTACCACAAAAAGAGCTGCTATAAATATTTTTGTACATGTGGAACTTTTCCCTCTTTTTTATGATCTCTTTGGGATACAGTCCTAGAAGCAATATTGCTGGGTCAAAGGGTATGCATTATTTTGTAGCCCTTTGGGCATAGGATGATTACTTTTTCTAATAGTTTTATTCTCTCTTTTAATGCCTTGTTATAAAGGTTGGTTTTCCAGGAGGGAGAGGAGTGAAGAATAAATAAAGAAATGAAAATTATGTGAAAAGAACACGTATAAAATATTAATTTTTAATAATTAATTTTTTTAAAATAACAGTATTAAATTTTTTTGTTGCTTTTTCTTTCTTGTAGTTTTTCCTTTTTGTTCTGATTCTTCTTTCACAGCATGACTAATATGGAAATGTGTTTAATATGATTGTACATGTATAATCTATATCAGATTGCTTGGCCTCTTGGGGAGTGGGAAGGGGAGGGAGAAAAAAATTGGAACTGAAAATCTTGTAAACGTAAATGTTGAAAACTACCTTTACATCTAATTAGAAAAAGTAAAATACTGTAGAGGAAAAAATAACAAGGCATAGTTGGTGTATGTAGATATACAAATATAAGTGCAGTAGGTCAGAGTTCATTGCATTTCTTTTAGTCTCATTATTAGATCTGCCAGAAGATTCATTGCCTCATTGTCTTTAATTCTGTCTTAATTTCTTTTTCCCCTCTTGAGAATTAAGAACAGGTTTATTTTCTTGGCTATGTGCATACATACTAATCAGCATTTGTACTGGTGACCAGAGAAAGCATGAATAATTGAAACCCAAAGATAGATCACTGGGAAACCTTATTCTAACCCATCTTTCCACTCCTTTTTCCCTAAACATCTTTCCTAGAATAGCCAGTAAGAAGCAAGATGAATTGGTTTAGATTTCCATTTCCTTTGCCTCTCATCTGCCTTCTAGCAAGGATAGTGTCACTAAGGAACTGTAAAATGGGGAAAAGATAGCTATCAGATGGAGAAGCAGAGTCTACTGAAATATTTCACAGTTCAGTAATTAGTTTGGAATAATTGAAAGCTGACTATATATCTTTTAACACAAGATAAAATACCATTTTTGTTGGAAAATTAAATTAGGTCATGGAGGCATAGTACTTTGTATGTGCTGTTACTTCTGATGTGTTGGAATGCCTCTAAGTATGTAATTATAGAGAGAAACAGTGACATTGAATAATTCAAAATATCAGATAACTCAAATCATTTCTACTTTATTTTATAATGTTCTACATGATTTTTCAACTATTTTGTTTTCTTAAGGATCATTCAATCAATTTAAATTTCCTTTGTGTTCTTTGAGTTCTCTCTAAGTTCCAAGAAGGGAAGGATACCCAGGAGAAACCGTGGGATTAAAAACTGACCATTGTGATCTAATCTTTCCACAGAAAACACCTCAGAAGTCTTCTATTTCCAACCCAAAATTAGAAAGTCACTTAATCCTGGGTAAAACATCTAGATGGCATTGTGGATGGAGTACTAGGTCTAGAGTCAGGAAGACTCCTCTTCCTGAGCTCAAAATCAACCTGAGAAACTTACTAGCTCTGAATCCCCTGGCAAATCACTAACCCTGTTTGCCTCAGTTTCCTCAACTGTAAAATGAACCAGAAAAGAAAATGACAAACCACTCCATTATCTCTGCCAAGAAAACTCCAAGTAAGGTCACTAAGAGTCAGATGACTGAACAACAAAAACATTTAAAGTACTAATTGCTGATTTTCCCTAGGAGGAGCCAAACTTTTTATAATTCAGGATACTTGCATTGAAGAAATGATTTGTCAGTTTGGTTTTCCCTTAATAAATTTTCTTAAATCTGTATAATATAAAGCTGTAGTATGCTAAGGACCAGTGTACAATTGTTCTCAGAAAATGGAGTGGAGGTGTAAAGTACTTATATAATTGACCTTCTCTAAATGACTCTTATTAAACTGAGAAAAATAACTTACTGTTCAAGGTAGAAGATAAGTAATGGCAGTTACTGCTTTGATCTGTAATTACCCTTTCTCCTTATGGAATGCAGGCAGGTTTAACTGCCTTAAACTTCAACAGTTCATTATAAATGTTAAGAAAAGAATTAAGCCCAGCAAGTAGAGAACCAGGCATGTTTTATAGTAAATGGTAGGGTGACTGATGCTCAGAAATAAAGCGCAACTTCAATATTTTATCCACTTCCTGTTTTCTAATCAATAGGCAATTTACCCTTGCAGCTCCATACCCTTCCTCCCCGGCCCTGCATTGATTTTGTTGCTTTCTGTAACATTCAAGAGGTGAGTCCACATGGGTTTAGAAGCAATGAACAAAATTGCTCCAGTATTTCATTTAAATAAATTAAAAGAAAATTGAAAGAATCTGTATCAATAAAGTGTCTGGTTTATAACATCATTATGTTTCATTGGCTTGATGTGAAAAAATTAGATGAAAATAAAGATTGCTTTTGTTATAAATGGTAACTGAAAAAGAGGCTTTGTGGGACTACCTATTATGCCTTTTTTTGTTCAGTATATTTCCATGTTAGAAATTTGGGAGAGAGATTTTTTTTCTTTACAAAGACTATTGTACAGGTCTGTTCCTAAGGTGTTCTTAAGGTGTTTCTCTATCAATGTTGTTTTCCTAAGTCTTGGTCCCTGTCCCCATGCTTTCAGTGAAATTAACAAGGACTGGTACAAGTTGATGGCTTGGGGGATGGGTAGAAAACCAGGTTCTGCAGAGTTTGTAGCAGACATTTTAATCTTTCATTTGGATATATGTATGTGTGTGAAATTTAAATCATTTACAATTAAATAAATCTGTTTGATATTTATTATTCATGAGGCCAAAAACTCATTTAAAATGAGTTAACACCTCAAGTTTGTGGTATTATATTCACTTTTAAAAATAAGCACTTGGAAAAAAAATAGGCACTTTGATCAGTCTGGAAAGCAGTTTATAATAATGTAGAGAAATGACTAGACTGTCCATACTCTTAGACCCAGAGATTTCCACTGCGAAACATTTACCTCAAAGAAGTCAAAGATAAAAAGGTCCCATATATACCAAAATCCTGTTAGCAGCACTTCTTGTAAGAGAAAAAAATCCCTATAAACAAAATATTTGGCCCTCAGAGAATGGCAAAACAAATTATAACATGTGAATATAATGGAATCTCACTTTGCTAAAAAAATGAATATTAAGAATGCAGAGAAGCATGGGAAAGCTTATATGAACTGAGGCAAAATGAAGTAGGTAAGCAGAACACACAATAAGTATGGCAATATAAACTGAAAGAACACCAAAAACTAAACAACCAAAATTGATTCTTCCAAAATTATAATGCCTAAAAAACAAACAAACAACATGATAAAGCACCTCCTGCCTCTTCTTTGCAGAGGTGGGAGACAGTTGGGTATGGAACATTCCACATCTTATCAAACTTTTGATATGTTGGTAACTTTTCCACTTTTTTTCTCTTTTATAAGTGGACAGTGATGCATTTTGTGGGGGTGGTGGGAGAAGGAAAAGAAAGGCAATAAGCATTTTTATGAAGCCTCTTAAATGCCAGGCACTGCACTAAGCACTTTACAAATACCTCTTGATCCTCACAAGGACCCTGCATTGTAGATGCTGTTACTACTCCCATGTTTCAACTGAGGAAAGTGAAGTAAAAGGAGTCTTGGCCAGGGTCACACAGCTTACAAGTATCTGAGACCACATCTGAACAGTCTTATTGACTCTAGACCCAGTTCTCTATCCACTGTACCATTTGGCATTGACATTGGATAAAAGTCAGTTTAAAAATGAGGGATAAAATTTTATTCAAAATAGGCAATTTGAAAATTTAAAGCCTATAATTTTAAACTTTATAACTTTAGTAACATTTGATAATCAGCAGTGAATGATAGCATAGATTAGTAAATGGAGGGCAGACCTTGAAGTCAGCAAGATTTCAGGTCATGTTCTGCTTTTAACACATAACTGCCAGTGTGACTATAGTCAAGTCATTTCACAGCTCAGGATCCTAGGCAACTCCCTAATACCTTGTTATTTATGAACTGCTAAGCTATATTCATGGATGGATTTCCTATACTGGAAGATCCCCACATGGTAATCAATTGTAATTTACATACTAGAATGATGCTAAATGGAGGTCCAGCTCTAATCTCCCCACTGACTTCCAGTTATGAATCTCCAACTACCTATTGCATATCTCAGACTAGAAGCGCTATAGACATCTTACACTCATCATGTCCAAAACTGAGCTCACTATAGTCAGTTCTACTATGATAAAACATGTATAATCCAAAACAAGTCTTTTATAGGAAGCCTTTTCCAGTCCCTTATAATTCCAGTGCTTTTCGTCTGTTGATTATTTCCAATTTTTCCTCCATATAGCATGCTTATACATAGTTCTCTGTGTGTTATCTTCCCTGTTAGATTGTAAACTCTTTGAGAATGAGGACTGTCTTTTATCTTCCTTTATCTTACCTTTGTACCTGCTGTGATTAGCACAGTGCCTGGCACATAGTTATCATTTAATAAACGTTTAATGGTTGAGAAAATGTTGCCATGAATGCCCCTTGTCTAAACAGTCACAGGCACTAAAGGTGTTTTGCTAAGTAAAGAAACAATATCGCCTCTGTCCTCAAAGTTTCACAATCTCTATGGAGACAAGTTAAACAAAATAAGTGTAGTATACCAAAGAATATACACCTGCCAATTCTGGTGTGCTGATAATGGGAAATTAATGGTGAGGCTGTCACTTGCTCCAGAATCACTTAATCCCAGAGTCAAAAGGGATCAAATAAATCATCCATTCTGCCCCAAACTGAAAGATGATTTCTTTCCTTTACAGTAATCCTGACAAGTAGGACCAATGGGTTTGGTTGCCAAAGTAGACATAATGGGCACTTTGGCAGGAAGTATCTCCTTCATGATCTTAGAATCATTCATAGATAGAAAGAAAGCTATTATAATCTGATACACACCCTAATGTTTGACAGGGTCTTAGATTACATGTCAAAGATCATTTATTTCTATCATGCATTTAGTGCTGGAAGAGAAGCTTGAAGTCACCAGTTCCACCTTCATCCTTTTATAGATGAGAAAACTGAGACCCAGACATATTTGAAGAGAGTTCAGAGAATGACTAGGTGAGAGGCTGTGATCTAATATTCTGTAGGGAGCTTTGTTTATGAAAGACAGGTTGCATTCAACGAAGAAATTTTGATGACACAAATAAAAGTGATTCCGTTGAAGAAGAACAGAAGGAATGTCCTAAAGAGGCCAATGTGAATTTATAGACCAACTTAGATTTTTTAAAAAGGATGCATATGAAATGGAATCAATGGATATATATGTGTGTGAATATATATATGTATATATATATACACATAAATGTGATATACATGTATGATATATATCATATCACACACATATATGTATACACACAAATACATACACATATATGATGGATATCAATGAGTGTAAGGCTAGTGTTAGGCATACTACAGTCCTGAACAAGCTGAGGGTGAAAATGAAGGCTAAAGGCAAAATGATATACTTTGTAAACTATATTGAAGGAAAGGTGAAGATCAAATTAGGTTCTTCTACCCACTCAGAGTGGGTGGGTTAATGATAGATGATGGAATAGAGGCATGCTGCTCAAAAGAATACTTCAGATTGGAAAGACTAGTATAACAAATAAATAACAGGAAATTAAAATTCAAGGGAGAAGTTGGTTGAAGGCCAACTAGATACCTTCAATGAATTCAAGTCAACAGAGCTTGAAAAACTACTGAAGGAATTGACAGGTGAAATTATAGACTCATTGTGGATTCTTTTTGACAAATTATGAAATAGAGAAAGAGTTGTCTTGATTTTCAAAAAAGCTAAGAGAGAGATTCTGTAACTTATAGCATAAGGAGTTTAACTTTAATTCCTGAGAAAATCCCTTAAAGGGAAGATCTGTGAATGCTTAAAAAAGGGACTTATTGGTTACTAAGTGGCATTTTGATCAAGAAAAATAATCTAGAGATCTATCCTTGGTTCTCTTCTCTTAAATATCTATAACATTAACTTGGCTGTTTATCATATTTGTAAGAAATACACAAGGCAAAGAGAAATAATTAAAACATTTGATGAATGAGTTAGAATAAAAAAAGATCTCAACAAATTAGAATGGCAGTCCAAATCTAATAAGATGGAATTTAGCCAATAAAATGTGAAGTTACTTGATTAAAAAAAAATCAGTTCCATAGCTACAGGTTAAGAGGATGAATGGTAGCTCATAACTTGTTGAATAAGATCTGCTTGATTAAGGGAGGCTTGTTTTGTGGGAAGGCCCACATCTTTTGTTAATTGTTAATGAGACACTGGGTCGTGAGGGTCTTGATGCCCTCCAGCTCTGAAAAGTATAACTATAGTTTGAGGTGAAGTTTTTGCTTTGGGGGCTGACTCTTTGGAAGAAGGTTCCTTTGCTAGATGAGACTATAGGTAGCCATTAATGCCCACCCCCCAACTTTGAAAACCCAGATATTGGTGCTTCTCTCTTTGGTAACTATATACGTATGTAGTGGTCAGACAGTTCTGTCTGTTGATCTGTGATGTATGTATTGCTTATGATCACACAGTTAGAAGCCCTGTCTATTGGTCTTTATTTCTCTGCTTGTATTTTCTCTGTTGATACATGTGATTAAAGAAGATTGTTGGCTCCCCAAAAGTTGCTTTCCTTTTAGAAAAGCAGATCTAAGAACCTGTGCTAGCAGTCTATCTTGGATGTGTCAGGTTGGTGCTACAGTAACCTACTAGTGGGTTATACATGTAACTATCTTAATGTTTCTAAATGTAAAGGTTTTTTTTTAATTAGCAACATGCCTTTTATTTTTTTTTAACTATTTTATTTTGGAAATTACTCAAGAAGTCTTCTTGAGTCTTGTCTTTTATGTAGGCACCCTTTGTTAATATTTTCTCTGGTTTTGTTGCAAAATTTAATGGGCCTGGTATTATTTGATTTTCCCATCCAATTAACAAATGTAGTTGTGATTTTATTCATTTATTTTGCCTTTTGCTTTTCCTTGCATATATCACCAGCTAGATAATTTCTGGCAAATATACTATGGTTTTTCACAAAATGCTCTATATTTGACTTTTTAAAAATTAGTGGACAATTTCTCATTGCATATGAGATATATTTAGGTTACAGTAGAATTTGATATAAATACATGACTATTCAAGTTAACATATTCAATGTTCATCTCTCTCTTTTTTTGTTGTTTGAATCCCTAAAAATATTTCATAATATTACTATACTATTGTATTACATAGAATAACCAATAGCAGTGACAATAATTGAAAACTTAAATTGTTCAAATTCAGAGTCAGGTTTTGAGTTAAACATTTGCCAATAGACTTCCCCTACGTATAAGGGGAAGCAGACAGATGCTTACTTGGATTGTAACTTTAGCAACAGGAGGAAACATAAGTTCTAAGAATGCACCTTTGAGTTCTATGAAGCAATTTCCTTCTGGCTTTTGGGGTTCCCTAATACAAAAGACAGTTTGCCAGGTGTTAGGACAGTGTTGTCCAAATCTGTCACTATATCATGTCTGTTTCTATCCAACTGCCCAATGTTTGGTTCCTGCTTACATTTGCAATCTATTTTTCTTGAGTGATATGGAATGTTCACCTCCAAGGCTATGATTTCCTTGTGCATAGTAGGTTATAAATGTGCATAATACTGAGATAATTCAATAGACAGGAAGAGATGCCTTACTTCTTTTGACTAAAAGTTGTCTTGTCAGACTATTTGTTGTCAACTCCCAATCCCAGTTCTGTACTTTTACCTTGGAGACAAAAAAGCAAATGCCAAGAGAGGTTAAGTGAAGCTACCTTCATCTTGGTAAGGTATTTAGAAACTGTACATATGATCTTACATTTTCTCATTTCAACATGTTTTAAGAATATGTTTGTGCTTTTCTGGAGGTGGGGAGGAGAAGGAAGTAAAGGGTACTTCCTTCCTGGCTTCTATGGATACAGTTCAGTGTAGGAGGGCATCTTAAAAAAATTGACAAGGGTTAAGTTGACCAAATTGGAGGATTCCTGTTGGTGATAGCTCTAGAGAAAATACCACAAACACAGATAAGTAAATACCATAGAGGAGAATTTGAGGTAGGAGAACACATTACCAACTAAGTCTTCTTTTAGGAAGTGGCAGAGCTAAAGAGTCAGTACATTCCAGGTATAGGTGAAGGCCTATACATAGGCATGCAGGTGGGAAATAGAATTCTGAGTTTGGACAGCAGAGAAGCAGGTCAGTTTGACCAGAACATAGATTTCCTGAGAGGGAAATAATGTGGTGCAAGTTTGGATAGGGAAACTGGAGCCATTGTGAAGAGCCTTGAATATCAGGCCAAGAAGTTTATCATTTATCCTCATAGTGGTAAGGATCTAGTGAAGTTTTTGAGAAAGGAAGTGACCTAGCTATTGAACCAGCCATTTGGAGGATGCATCTGAGGAGGGAAACATCAAAATCCTGAAGTCCACATAGGTAGGTGTTGATTTAATAATCCAGTGAAAGATGATGAGGGCCTGACCTAGCGTGGGAACCATTTGAGTGAAGTGAAGTTGATAGGTATGAGAGACATTGTGGAGGTAGAATTGACAACACATAGGAACTGATTGAGTGGGAGAGGGGGAGGGAGAAATTGGAGTCAAGGATGACTCCAGGCTTGTGAACGTGATGAGTATGGTTTGAAGATGGTGGTGGCTTCAATTAAAGATAAGGGAGTGTGGATTTTGCAGTAAGCTAAGAGTTCACAATCCAGAAGTCTCCTAGGCAACTTCTAAAGAACTCACTGCTTAACTCTACTTAATATAAATCTGGTATATCAGTATAGTTGTTTTTCTATTACAACCCCTTTATCAGAGTTGTTGAAATACCTCAGTTTTGAATAAAATGATTGTATGATCCTTGCGTTTCCATATGTGGACCATAACACATATCTATCCACTGAAATTCAGGAACCAGCTATAAACCATTTTTTTTAAACTAGGGCAAGCTAAAATAATAATGCAGATTAATTAGTGTTGAGGACATTCAGAGAAAAAGAAGTGATCAGAGTGAGAAGTAGGGCTAAGGAAATGATTTGGTAATGGCAGGAGGAGTGTGATTCTGTCTCATAGCTTAAAATCTAAGGCTCCTTCCACCAGTGTGCTGCCCCTAAAGACAGCTAAGGGAAATATTGAAAAGATTTTAAAATTAAGCAATAACGTTAATATCGTTTGCAACCACAGAGTAGATACCTATTGCTAGTTAATTCCAAATTGCATACATAACCTACCACCTCAATTTGCAGCTGCTGTGTTCTTACTGAGGGTCAGTCAATCAATCAGAAAGTGTTTATTAAGGACTTACAATGTGCCACGCTCCTGAATTCTTGATAAATTCTTTGGCTTTCAAGAAATGCAGGAAGGAGAAAAATTCATGTCATTTTTGATCCACCCAACAGGTAAGGAAAAGGCAGTATTGTTATGAATTAAATACAAAATAGAAACAATAAAAAGCTATAAACAAATTGTTCACACTAACAGTTTGCGTGTGTGGAAGTTGACCAATGTGCTTAGATCCAGGATAGCAAAAAAATAAAAAGACAATTAAAGTCACTCGAAACTTAAAAATACTTTCCACTATTTTTTTAAGCATACCTATAAAATAAAAAAGCTGTAATATTAAAAACAAGAGGGCAATTTGATCTGTTCCTTTTTGAAATGATATTACTTGGAGCTTTTTTTTATTACATTTTCACAGACCACAAGATAAAGAATGTGTAATAGCAGGGTCATAAAAAAAGGCATATACATAAAACATCTGTAAGCAGAGGGTTTGTGGCAGGAATTCTTTTCTACTATTGCACTTTAATCCAAGAAGATAAACCATCCAACATTTAGTCTGCCCAAGAATCAATGACTTTGTATTGAACATCCTTCTTCCTCCGGATCTTGGTTCTAAAACTGCCGGAAGATTTTGTCTAATGGAATATCTACTGGAAAGACATTTAATTCTGGGAAGAATTTTCTTTTTGTTTTTCTTGGGAGAGAAAAGGAAGCAGAGAACTGGACTTAGCATATTTTTTTAGCATATCAACATGGGAAGACAATGTACGGGCTAGCTAGTGGTGATTCTGATGGGAAGCCAATCGAATGATTAATGTTCTCTAAAACAGTAACTACTGGTAGTAGTTTTGATGTGAGCTTATCAGTAGGTGAATGATTTGTGCTAGTAAATTAAAATGATCTCGTATTTACTTTGAGGTATTTGTATTCACTTTACTACTTCAGTGGAAATGTCATGTCAGCAACATATGTGTTACTTCTCTCTTGTTTCCCTCTTGCCTTGTAAACCTGTAACCTTCATCTTTAGGGTCCCCAAAGATCCTTTTCTGAGGCTCTATCCAGGGTGCTACAGGTCTGCCTCCAGGAAAGATACTTCTTAATCTGAGGTATATGAACTTAGTTCTAAAAACTATTTTGATCACTATATAGCAGTGTAATTGGTTTCCTTTGTAACCCTATTTATTTTATATTTTAATATATTTATATATTTAAAAGCATTATTCTAAGGAGCTCATAGGCTTCACCAAACTGTTCAGGGAGGCTGTGGACACACAAAAAAGGGTTAAGAATCCCTGTTTTAGGACTTTTTAGATCTTATGAGCACATCACTCAAGTTTTTTTCTGTTCTTCTTTGCTCTTTTTCCTTGACAGTTCTAATTCTTTTCCATTACATAGTTCCTTAAAGATAACCAGTGTATCCCTTTGTAGACATAGATTGTAGTTTAAAATACTCTACAGTCAATTTATACATACGATGCATTTCCCTTTTACTCTTTTAGTCATCTCTAACTTTGCTTCTTCAGAGACTGTGTTGACAAGATAGGTCTATGCATTAGGGAATAGCATAGCATCATTGAAAGCATTGTACAGTTTCCCAAATGCAACTCAGTCTGCTCTTTTCCTGCTGTTCTTTTCTGGGCATGACTCACTTTCTATCTATAGTAACTTGTCTGATATGTATGTCCTTATGCACTAACTCAATGGACTAATCTTCCAAAACCTATGACGTATTTGGAATGATAGGCATTTTTCATCCATTAATTTTTCCTGTATGGATTGATAAGAAGTCCTCTTTCAAGTAATCATAGATTTTTAATGAGCAGGTCAAGTACTGCTCTAGGTTTTAAATCAATCAGCATAATATCCATAAATAGGAACATTCCATAAAGAATCCTTGTTCCATTTGGGCTTGCCTAGGATATCCTCCGTGATAGTTGGCAACACTTTTGGGGAATTTATATTTCTCTGTCTTGTGCCTCAGTTGGCATTGAAAATCAGAGCTATTTCTAGTGCTTAATTCTATGAATAACCTCTCATTGAATCTGAATGAATTCCATTTGAAGAATTCATTCTATACCTACAGACTAATACAAGTACTCACAAAAATCTCCATTGTTTGACCCTGTAGCTTGGCCAGTGCTTAATCTATCTTGTAAACTCTCCCTAACATGAAATCCCATCTTATATAATCTCCCTCTTCTTTATGTCTCTAACTGCTTGATCAAAGTAAGAATTCTCCTAATGATATAGAGTAGGGGGCAGCAAACTACAGCCCTCAACCCAAATCCATGTTGCAGCTTTCATTTGTATGGCCCATGAACTTCATTTTAAAAATAAATTTGGGTAAATAAAGTTGTATTTTAAATTTGCTTCTCTTTGGAGGTCTTCACACAGAGAATGTGTACTCATTCATTGGATATATTATAGTGGGGATTCCTTTGTTATCTGGGTTGGATTCAGTGGTCACTAAGATTTCTAGCAAGTCTCAAAATCTGTGATTCTGCAAAGTTAATTTAGAATAGGCATTTTAATGTATACATTTTTAAAGAACCTGAATCTCCTACTTCAAGTACTATCTGAGTTGTATTCCTTTTGTTCAATGCCTTGTGAAGAAATGATCGAGCCTTAAAATGTTTCGCTTCATTGCTGGCACACAAGACTGAAAGTCTATTTTCATTCCATTTCTACATAACTCCTTTATTCTTAAGGCACCGCTAGTTTTAGTATGAAATGAGTTAAGATATTTGTTCATGAATCCATTAAACTTGTTAAGGAAGACAGCCTACTTCAAGAATATAGGCAATGCAAAATGTCTCTATACACCTGACATGGAGACCTTTTGTAGCTTTCCTGTCAGCTCTAGAAGTAAATAAATTATATATATATATATATGTATATATATATATATACATATATATATATACATATATATGTATATGTATGTATATATGTATGTATGTATGTATGTGTATATTTGTATTTATGGGTTTTTTTGGTTTTTTTTTTTTGCTGAGGAAGTCATGCCTTTGTTGGATCACTATTGATGTTTATCTCTGAGCCTACTATATTAGAGACTATCACAGATACTACATTTTAATGTTTAAGACAGCATGGGATTTAGAACTGGAGAGGATCTTAGAGATAATCTAATTTTGACCCCCCCCCCCATCTCATTTTAGAATATGAAGCAATTGAGGCCTAGAAAAGCTCACTGGTTTGTAAGAAATGGTATAGCCACAATTTGAAGCCAGGTTCTTTGTTTCCAGATACCTGATTTATTGCAGGACACACAGTTGCTCCTTGTTGATCATAGTGAGGAGGATTTGTGACTTCTTCATCTGCTTGTTCTCTGTCCCCAAGTAGTACTCTTCTTTCTCCCCAGCCCATTCATCAGCCTTCTGAGCCACAGCACCATGCATGTCCTATCATGGGTTGTCCTCTTTGTAAAGCTTACTGGTGCCATTCCATACTTGGGAGTCACCTAATGCATAATAAGAGTATCTTGTAAATTAGGTGACTCCCAAGTATGGAATGGCCTAATGTAGCAATTCTTCTATTCTATTAACAATAAATTGTGGCATGATGCTGAGGGGAGGAGGTAGAGAGAGGGGGGTGGGGTCTATATTTCAAATTTGTCAAAAAAAATTTTTCTTTCCTACTCATTGCTGTGCTTTGACAATTACCCAAGGTAAGTAACAAGTAGGACTTGCATACTATTTTACTATTTATAATATTTCAAAGCACAAATCTAGCAACAATGAACACATCAAAAGAAAGGAGAAAATGGGACAGACTTTCTTCTTTCTGAATCCTTTACTCATTATAGTAGAGGAGATATAATGTAGAATGAGTATTTTATGAAGATGATATAAGCAGTAATGACTGAGGAAACATTTGTAATTAATTTTTTAAAAATAAGCAATTTGGATTGTTTTTTTTAATCTCTTTCCTCTCTCCATATTGGCAATTTGGCATTTTATCTTGAAATAGTCACTTAAAAAGAGGGAGACAATCCTATGAATGGCATTTATTAATTTTTTTAAAGTCTTCTTTGAGTAGAAAACTGAAACTATCCCAAACTCATTCTCCCTCCTTTGTCCATGTAATAGAGAATGAAAATAATTTTGATCTACCCATGTGCAGAAATATGTTAGTGAAAATCCC
Source organism: Potorous gilbertii (assembly GCA_028658325.1). Taxonomy (NCBI): domain Eukaryota; kingdom Metazoa; phylum Chordata; class Mammalia; order Diprotodontia; family Potoroidae; genus Potorous; species Potorous gilbertii. Next base: position 81,596,362 of record CM053771.1, on the reverse strand, counting down.
ATTTTTATTGAAAATAACTCTGAATTTTCCTAAGGTATCATCCAGCGGTATAAATTAAAATGTTCATATATTTCTCTATCTATATAGATATATATGTAAATATGAGATCAGTTGGTACTTTCAGGGTGTAAGAATGACATTGAATGCCTTTGAAAGTCAAATTCTGGTTTCAGAATTGGCTTGCTCATATAGTTGACCAATTTTATTCTCAGATAATATTTTGCTCCAGCACATTGTACATAAAATCTAGCCTCTTGACAAGTTTATGTATTTTTATTCTCTCAAAGGCAGTTTAGTAAACAAGTTAGCATGCATTTATTAAGCACTTACTGCATGCCAGGTATTATAATATGGGGTGAGGAGACATAGAAAAAAAGCAAAAAGAAAGACAATTCTTTTACTCAAAGATACATTCTAATGAGGTGAAATATACACACACGCAGACACACACAAAGGGAATTGAAAAGCAATGGGAAGAGGTACTTGCTTGGAACTACTGGGGAAAACGTAATTTTGAGAGTCGAGATTGCGGGGGAGAGAAGACAGCAATAAAAACAGTACATGAAAGGCCTGGTGGTCCTTACATCCTTAAAATAGAGGTTTCAGGAGGAAAAGATCAATCAGAGCAAGAATTAGAGGGAAAAAATGAGAAGTCATAACGTGGAGGATCTTTCAGTGTGAGAAGGCAGATGATGTATAGTGGTAAAGGCAGCTTCCAGGGTGAAGAAAGCTACTGAAGCATGGTGGAGGAATAAGTCTGAAGAATAGTTGTAATACTAAGTTGTAAATTAATCTATGCCAGGGTAGATCTGAAGTACTGAAATTACATATTCTTGAAATTACAAATCCTTGAAGGAATTATCAAAATAAGGACGATAGAATAAAACAGGCCCTTGTGCCAATGTGTAGGCTTGTCTATGAACTAGAAATAGACTCAGTCTAAATATAGAGTGAAGAACTCAAGAATCAATAGTAATTGTTTAACAACTTTTGCTAATTTCAATTGAAAATTAATTTTGAATTCAAGCTCTTAGAAATTTTGATCTGTGGTCTGTGAATGTGTTTTTCTTGCTAGTTTGATAATTGTATTTCAATATAATTGATTTTTTTGTAATCCTATTTATTTATGGTCCACAGGCTTCACTAGTTTGCCAAGATGTTCCATGATCTCAAAAAAAATTAAGAACCCCATTTGGAGTCTAAAGCAGGAGAAGGAGCAAGTTTTACATGTTAGGTAGAGGGTGGGCTGTAAGTCATGAAAGTCCAGCTTTAAATCTTGACCCTTGACACTTTGATGAAGCAATCAATAAGCAATTTTTTAAAGGCACCTACAATTACCATGTACTATGTTAACATACAAATACAAAGAATGAAGCAATGCCTACTTTCAAGATCATATTTTAGTGCTTATTAGCAGCTCTCAAAGACTTGAGTTCTGTTTGCTACTCTGTACAGGTGGAATAAGTCTCCAAATCAGACATTGCCTCTAACCTGTGAAATTAGAGATCTTATCCCAAACAAGTAAAATAAAATAAAATGTCACTGTGCCATTGAGAAGCTTTCTTTTATGTATTTACCTCATCTAGCCTACTTATAAATGCCCCAACTGCCATATATGAGCTTTCAATATCTACATGTTTAGCTAGTTATCTGGGAAATGTCCTATGACTCTCCACAAAATGCCCTGCAATACCAGTTCATGGAATTACTCATTCAACATTCTAATAATTTAAAGATATTTTGCAGCTGAAAGATGATCTCTGGTGTCCTTAGAGAAATGAAAACTGCCTTTGATTTAGTGAGATTAAGGAATTTTCTGTTTGCAATTAAAGGAAATTCTTTTTTAAAAAGTTGTCAATTGAGCTAATAGTCTACCTAGAAAAGACCATTTGGTCCTAAAACATAATGTTTATGACAACTCTAGTAGTATACCAGACAGGCACATGTGCATATTCTCTCTCTCTCTGTCTCTCTCTCTCTCTCATACACACACACACACACACACACACACACACACACACACACACACAATGTGAAGGTAATAAACTAATTATATTATTCAGATGAAATGGAAGCTCATTATCCTGTACATTTGATAGAAGCTTTCTTTGCAAATTAAGCACATTAGATACTTAAGCTCGAACTACTTTCAGGTTTCTCAGCGTGATGTTCTTAGAGGAAAAAGATAAACAGTTGTTTTAAGTACTAGGTTTAGTTAAGTCTTTTAAAAATATAAAATATATTTTAATCATAGCTTTCAGTGCTGTTTACTGAAAATATAAAATGGAGAGAATAGAGAAAATCATCTGAATGAATCAAGCCCCAAACCCACCTTTTGCTTCAGTTTCCTGTTTCTTTTGAAAAGGGACTCAGTAATCCAGGTAATTGATCAAGTTCTCCATGGATCAATATGGATGAATTTATGGAATTTATGAACACATTTTTAAAGGGAAAAGCCAATGAAGTAGCCCCAAATTTTGAAGCAATCAACAAATATATTGAAAAATTACAGTATTCCATGTTCTTCTAATAGATGAGAAATACGAGGTGGAAGAGACTTTAGAGAACATCTAGTCTAACTCTTTCATTTTACAGATGAGGAAACTGAGGCCTGGAGAAGTGAGATAACTTGCTCAAGGTCATACAGGAAGCAAGCAACATTGGGGATCCAAATAGAAAGGTGAGGCAGTCCTAGCACTCACGGAAGTTTTACATTGTACTGGCTAAGGCGATTTACAATTAAATATATGATGTATGTAAGGTTTGTTTTTTTGAGTGTGTGTGTATGTGTGTGTATAAATGTTTACACACATACAAACTCCCACCAACAGACATACAAAATAGATGTACTGTCATTTCGGTGCTCAGCACCAACAAATCAGGAATTTTGGAAAAACTCTAGAAAGTGATGATGCAGACTGAGTTCTGAGATGAGCTAAGTGTTCCAAGAGGGAGAGGTGAGTAGAGAGTATGCTCCAGAAGCTGGGGAGAGGGCAAGGGAAACAAGGCAGGAGATGGAATGATGTGTATAGGGAGCAAGAAGTATGCCATTTTGGCCAGAGTTTAAAGTGTGTGAGGAATAATTTGTAATCTGCTTGGGAAGATAGTCTGGAGCCAAGACCTGAAGGGTTTTAAATACCTAACAGTGCAGTTTCTATTTTAGCCTGGAGGGGAATTAATCATCAGAAGACCAGTCTTCCCTTGGTATAGTATCTTTAACTTCTTTGCTTAATTTATTTTAAACCACATGCATATAGTCAATTATTGCTTCCATGGCTGGGTTTTATTTTTTTGTATTTTCTTGTAAATAGCAATATTCCTATGAAGGGACTAAATCTCAGGACCATCCTTAAGGATGTATGACCAAGCACTAGGCACAGGACGCCCTCCTCCTGAGCTCTCACATTTTTGTGTATGTACAATGAGTATAAACTGGATAGAAACAACTTCTTAAAGGGCTGCAAAAGGTGGGAGTTGTATTAGAAGGCTTCTAAGATCCTTTTCACCCCAAATTTATGATTCTGTGAATAAGCCCTAAAATTATTGTGACTTGGTGAGACATTTACACTTTATTTGATTGTTTTTACTTGCTGCTTTTCCAGCCGTTACACGATCTTGTTAGTTGAGGACATTAAATTAAATGTTAATTAAGAACATGACATCAAAATAAAAAAAAAAAAACAAACACCACCACCTCTTGGGAAAACAACACAGGTATTTTCCTGAAGAAAAGAGCAGTATCTGACCTACTTAGTAATTTCTGCATTTGCCAACTGGTCCTTAACCAACATGAAATCTGAAAGGCAGACTGTTGTATTTGAAGTGTTATTGTCTTGTCAAAACTTAAATGTGTTTGTGATGAAAAAAGAAAACACAACACTCCATTATTTTCTGTCTAGAAGACATAAGAAAGATGAAATAAAGCAGGCAAACATGCAGCTAAGTCATAAGTACTTGATAATGAAAAGGTTGAAGGATGGTGATAGATATTTTAATATCAGAAAATGATATTTAGAGTATATCCTGAGGGCTGTGAGTGAACCTGATTGACTTCTGGCTGTGAATCAATATATCGTAGTCAGGAGATATTTCAAAATGAAGGGATACAAAATAGTATATCTTCTAATGGTCAAAAATTCCATAGTATAACATTACCAGTGGTTCAGAACCGCTAGCGTGCTACTGTATATTTTGAGACACTGATGCTTTTTGAAGTGAGATAGGAATTTGCAATGACTAGAAAAAAGCTTATTAAATAAAATGTTATTAATACCTATTTTTCTGTTATGGAAAAAACATGGAAAATTAAAGAATAATGAATTTGCAAGAAAAGGCTACAGGCAGAAAGCATATAAAGAATATAAGAATTCCAACATGTATAAAGCTACGTGCATTATGAAGGTAGAACAACTTTTTGAACCAATATCAGAACCATTGCTTTAAAAAAAAAATCTCCAAACCATGAAACATTCAAAACAAATGGATTGTGGGAAGATAAAACTGTGCAGAATATTTTGAAGAATAGGAAAAAGAGGACAATCCTTAGAAAAGTTTGTTAAAGGGAATCACGTTTAAAAGCCTAGTAAAATTGTGGAACATGTTTTGTAAAGAGATAAATGCAATATGGTACAATTTACAATAAGCTTAAGAAAATTAAAATAATGTTCATGCCCTGGAAGAATCATTAGAATTGTTGGGGAAAGGAAGAGATAGAGAAAGAGGGGAAAAATGAATCCAATACCCACAGACTGATAAAGGGACTATGGGTAAGGGAACAATATGTGTAGCTAGATGGTGCAGTGGATAGAGTGCCTGACCTGGAGTCAGGAAGATTCATATTCTTGAGTTCAAATCTGGCCTCAGACACTTACTAGCTGTGTGACCCATGGCAAGTCACTTAATGCTGTTTGCCTTAGTTTCCTTATCTGTAAAATGAGCTGGAGAAGAGGATGGCAAGCCATTCCAGTATCTTTGCCAAGGAAATCCCAAACAGGTCATGAAGAGTCAGACATAACTGGAATGACTGAGCAATAAAAAAGGGAGTTATGACTCTTGGAATCTCAGTGGGAAAGCTGAAGTCCAGAGAGATTTCATACATGCCTTGCCCAGGATCACAAAGCCAGAATTCTGAGGCAGAATTGAGATCTCAGGTCTTATTGAAATTCTCTATACATTCTAACATGGTTGGTTATTTTCCTTGGAATTCATCTTTTGGGCTGGAGAGTTGGAGTTAGAGGACCCAGCTTTCCATGCTAGTTCTGCCGTTTATTATGTGCACTAGATGGGCAAGCTCACAAGTCAGAGAATCCATCTTTAAGCCAACTAGCAGGGTAGTTCCAGAAGAAACTTTGTCCTGCCTCACCCTGTTTCTAATAATGTACCTGACTAACCATGCTAGGCTAATAAAGAACAGGTTGTGGTGTGCCTGGGGACAAAATGGAGAGATAAATGCAATGGTTGTCATGGGTTTGGCCCATAAGTGTTTGGTGTGGCATCTCATGAAAATTTACCCACTGGATTAATTTTAAATTTCCCTGACCAAAAATACTAACTGAAATTTACCCTGAAGTACTATGTGACAAATATTTGTGTGTCCAGTTAGATAAAGTATTTGGTGATGAGTCATGTGGTCTTATATAAAATAATTCTTAATTATTTAGGAGAGAGACCAGGAGCAAAGAGTGAATGCTTTAATTACTTTCACAAATGCTATAAAAATAGAAAGTGGTTCCAAGTATCAGCACAACAGAAATATCACTTGTGGCAGATGTTGGAAGAGATTAAAAATACCCAACATACTTGCCTCTCATGTCACCTGTAGGGAGTAGTAATACAGAACCCTCTTACAGAGCACAGAGGGAAATCTAACATCACAAATGAAACCGCTACCAATTGGAGCATCCTTCCCTACTCCAAAGGGAATTTGGGGATACCTTTATATTTTACCCCACATTTTTGTGGGGGGTCGTTAATACAAATTTCTCATATATGGGTTATTTTAAAGGGCCACTTAATAACACTGTTTCTGATGGTATACTTCTCCATTCCACGTTTAGAGCTTTTTGAAACTCGGTCCTAAACAGTCTCCCTTTCTGCACGCTAAGATTCAGCCACACTGGATTTCTTACTATTTCTAAACACAGTACTCCCTCTCTTATTTTTGGACTTTTGCTCTTGCTGTCCTCCATGCTTGCATGTACTCCCTTCTTACCTCTATCTCTAGGAATCTCAAATTCCTCTCAAGATCCAGCTTAAGAATCACTTTCTTTATGAGGTCTTTCCTGATCCCCCTCCCCTACCTGCTAGCACCCTCCCCAAACTACCCTGTATTCAGCTTGCATACTGTATATACATATACATGTACATGTTGTTTCCCTTGGTAGAATGTAAACTCCTTGAGGGCAGGGGTTTTTAAATTTTTGTCTTTGGATCCTCCACATCTAAAACAGACTATCTAGAAGGAGATGCGTAATAGATGCTTCATTAATGGTGGCAAATCAGGCAGAAGTAGCCGAACCAAGACCTACTTCAGCATGTCATACTTCCAAGTTTTTCCAGACTTCCAAGTTTTGACATACAACCATCACCCATGCTGGAAAAACTCATTTGTTCCCTTTGTAATCTTAGAGTATGGGCATATTAAGAGGGGTTTGGTGAAAAGAAAGGGAGGAAAAATGGAAGAAAGGAAGGATGGAAAGAATGAAGGAAGAAGGAAGGAAGAGAGGGAGGGAAGGAGGGAGGTAGGCAGGTATATAATAAAATAAATGGATTTTATTTACTGCAAATTTGAAGAGGCTTTATTCATTAATGCCAAAGGAGAAGACTCTACAGTTTTGAATAGTGTTGAATTGAAATATTCAACAGAACAAAACTAGACAAAAGGATGATATTAACATTTTAGAAGAAACCATAGCTAGTGTCCCAAGACTCATAAATATTCATTTACACTATGCTTAAAGTTAGGAGGAATCTTAGGGTTTACCTAGTCCAACTTCCAACCCAGTGTAAGAATTCCCTCTTCAATTTCTTTATACTCAGTCTCTGCTTGAGAGTGTCCAGCATTCAAGAGCTTGCTACCAAACAAGGTGGCCCATTATATTTTGGGGAAGTTTTCATTGTTATCTAGTTCTTTCTTATATTGACTTTCCTGTGACTTCCTCCCATTGTTTTTAAGTTCTTCCCTATGAGGTTCAAAGACTAAATTTTAATCCTCCTTTGCTTCAGCTGTTTGAAGCCTACTCTTAGAACACCTACTTTTTCTTTTCTTTTTCAGGCTAAACATCCCTAGTTCCTTTAACACATCTTCATATGACATATTGTCCAGATTTCTCCCTATCCTCATTACTCTTCCATGGAGCCTCCAAAGTCCTTCAATTATATCAAAAGTCTCTAATATTTTAGGTGTGATGATTTCCAAATTCATAAAAATTATAACCTCTCTACAGTTTTAAGCCTTAGAGGTTTTTTTCCCTGAGGCTCAGCCAGATTAAGTACTGTTTGTTTAAACAGCTGATAAGTGTGTCAGAGAGGTGTTTGAGCTCAGATCTCTCTAACTCTGATTATTTTATTCTCTCTATAAGTTATACCATTTCTCTCCAAAGTCCATATTATCTCAAAATATATCACAGGGATCTGAAAATAGTGGCCCTGAGGTGATTTAGCTAGTTTTAGCTAGTTAAGAAATAGAGGGACCTATGTGCAGGTATAAATGCTGGGCAAGTGGTCATTAGCTATTTTGGCAGTTACCTTATGCTATTGGCTCATTTTGAGCTTAAATTTGATTAATGCTTTTGTGTGGGGTGGTTTCTTTTTTTATATTAATTTTATTTATTTTCAGTGATCTATAATCATTGCCATATAACTTAGATTGTTTCCCCTCCCTCTCCCCTCCCTCCCCGAGATAGCATACAATTTTGTATAGGTTCTACACATACATTCCTATTAAATACCTTTTCAGCATAGTCATGCTGAATAGAAGAATTAAAATGAATGGGAGAAATCATATAACAAACCAAAACATAATACAAAATAAAATGATCTGCTACATTCTGCGATTGAATTCCATAGTTCTTTCTCTGGATGTAGAAGGCATTTTGCCTGAAAAGATCACTGGGAATTTAAATTCTTGCATTATTACAAAGTTCCAAGTCTACCAGAAAAAACTCTCACACACTGTGGTTGTTGCTGTGCACAAAGTTCTCCTGGTTCTGCTCCTTTTGCTCCACATCAGTTCATGTAAGTCTTTCCAGGCCTCTCTGAAGTCTTCCTGTTCATCATTCCTTTCAGCGCAATAGTATTCCGTTACATTCATATTCCATAATTTATTCAGTCATTCTCCAGTTGGCATCCTCTTGATTTCCAGTTTTTGGCCACTACAAAGAGTGCTGCTATAAATATTTTTGTACATGTGAGACCCTTTCTCATTTTTATGATCTCTTGGGGATACAGTCCTAAAAGCAGTATTGCTGGGTCAAAGGGTATGCACATTTTTTGTAGCTCTTTGGGCATAGTTCAAAACTGCTCTCTGGAATGGTTGGATCAGCTCACAGCTCCACCAACAATGAATTAGTGTTCCAACTCTCCTCCATCCTCTCCAACATTTATCATCTTCCTGTTCTGTCATGTTTGCCAATCTGATAGGTATCATGTGGTAGCTCAGAGTTGTTTTGATTTGTATCTCTCTAATCAATAGTGATTTAGAGCATTTTTCCATGTGACTATAGATATCTTTAATTTCTTCCTCTGAAAACTGCCTATTCATATCCTTTGACCATTTATCAATTGGGGACTGACTCGATTTTTGTACATTTGACTCAGTTCTCTATATATTCTAGAAATGAGACCTTTATCACAGACACTAGCTGCAAAAATTCTTTCCTAGTTTTCTGGATCCCTCTGAATCTTGGTTGCATTGGGTTTGGTTGTGCAACAACTTTTCAGTTTAATGTAATCAGAATTATCCATCTTGCACTACATAATGCTTTCTATCTCTTCTTTAGTCAAAAATTCCTCCCTTTTCCATAAATTTGATAAATACACTATTCCTTGCTCCACCAATTTGTCCATAGTATCCATCTTTATACCTAGATCATGTACCCATTTGGTCTTAATTCTTATGTATGATGTCAGGCATTGGTATATGCCTAGTTTCCACTACATCGTTTTCTAGTTTTCCCAGCACTTTTTGTCGAACAGTGAGTTCTTATCCCAGAAGCTGGGGTCCTGGGATAGTTTCTTAATGAGTGGTTTGGTTTATCTTGAGATTAAATAAAGAGATCAGAGAGCTAGGCATTCTGAATTCTAAATCAGAATCTCTCCTATTATCACCTCATTGTAAGTGTTCTTGTTGAAAAAATGGGAATACCAATAATTATCTCTTAGAAATTGAGAATAAATATTGGTAAAGATATTGAAGGCCTTTAGAAGAAGTGACTGCAGAGCATTATTTTTTTTTTTATTGTTAGAGTGATGGACTAGACAACCTGGTAGATGTTTTCTTTCTCCAGTATCTGTAGATCCTGTGAAATCCTCCATGAGTGTTGCTGGTGATCAAAACTTCGCCCTTCCTTATATTACCATAGCAACCAGATCTGTCCTCTAGCTAATCAATTGTGTTCCCTGATTTATGTTATTTGATGGCAGTCATCCCTGAAAATTACTGACTCTTTGTTCTTCCTTGGCTAATAAGTGCCCTTATTATAAGACAATATTTATAGATAGAATACATACAAAAATCACCTGATGGAAGAATTCTCCGTTTGTGCGTCTGGGATCTCATTCAGGGATAGTTAATTTGAATAATCATTAAGAGCACATTCTCTCTTTCCCTCTCTCTCCTTATATGTTATCAATTAAAGGCAGGAGCAGGTGTACAATGTTTTTTGGGAGCACCTTCTGACTAACTCCATTCACCTCCTATCTTATATTTTTGTATGAGTCTTTAGTTTTCAAAGCATTTTCAAAAACCTTTTATGTAAAGTCAATAACTTGGTTTCATCCTAGGTTCAATAGTGACTATCATCAGCTTTTTAAAGAGAGTGACAGACAATGAATCAATGATAGTTGCAAGTAAAATTGCATTTAAAAAAATCCTGGCTAGGTGTTTGAATATTGCATAGCCATGAAAGAGCTTTTTTTTTTTTGCTAGCTGGGGTTAAAAATGTAAAATTATCTTTTCTGAACTTTTATGCAATATCAGTTTGCCTTTAGATCATTGTCCTCACCCTGATGATTTATGGAAAGAATCCATATTGGAGAAATATCATGAAAATACGATTGACCAAAATCTATTACAAGCACTCTTACCCTTGCTTCACACCACTTCCTTTGTGCCTTTTTTCTCTTTAATATATTTTTATTTTGCTCATTAAATGTTTCCCAGTTACATGCAAAATTTTTTAAGTTTCCTTTTTAAAAATGTTGAGTACCAAATTCTATCCTCCCTATCACCTTTCCCCCGTATCTTGAGAAGGCACATGATATATCAATTGTACATGTGAAATCAAAACATCTTTCCATGTCAGCTATGTTGCAAAACAAAATATCTGTGAGTGTGCGTGTGCACGCACACACACACACACACACACACACACAGAAAGAAAAATGCAATAAACAAAATAAATTTGCTTTAATTTGTACTCAGAGTTCATTAGTTTTTTCTCTGGACTACATTTTTCATCATGAGTCCTTTGGAATTGTCTCGGATTATTGTCTTGACCAGAGTAGCTAAGTCTTTTGGAGTTGATCATCACTATGGTAATGCTGTTACTGTTTACAGTTTTTCTCCTGGTTTTGCTCACTTCACTTTGCATGAGTTCATATAAGTTTTACCACCATTTACCATTATTTCTTATAGCACGGTAGTATCCCATCACAATCCTATACAATTTATTCAGCCATTTTCCAATTGATGGGCACCCATTTCATTTCTAATTATTTTCTACCACCAAGAGCTGCCCTAAATGTTTTTGTACAAATAGGTCCTTCACCCTTTTCTTTCCTTTCTTTGTGATGTAGACCTAGGAGTGCTCTTTCTGTGTCAAAAGATATGCATCGTTTTATAGCCTTTTGGACATAGTTCCAAATTGTTCTCCAGAATGGTTGGACTAATTCACGACTCTAGTTTGGAGTAGGGGAGTGACTCTGTTGGCAAGATAATTTTGTTCACTGTTATGGTAACAAAATGGTTATGAGTTTGGAAATGAGTTTTCAACAGGAAAAATCAAACACTTTGCATTGGACTTAAGGGAGATCAGTTTGTGTCTTAATACTCAAAGGAAAAGTGAAGCAGGGATGTCCATTTTTCACCGTGATTATTCAGTATTGCAGTTGTGAACTCTAAATTTGTTTGTTAGTGTTCCAGTTTTTCCACATCCACCCCAGCATTTGTCATTTTCTTTTTCAGTCATATTAGCCAATTTGATAGATGTAAGGTAGTATCTCAGAGTTGTTAGAATCTTAATGGTGATTTAGAGTATTTTTAAATGTGACTTTTGATACCTTTGGGGTTTTTTTGTTGTTGTTGAAAGCTGCCTTTCACATGCATTGACCATTTATCAATTAGAGAACGGCTCTTATTTTTATAAATTTGACTCAGTTCCCTATATATTTGAAAAATAAGGCCTTTACAGAGAAATTTGCTACAATTTCTCCCCCAGCTTCCTATTTTCCTTCCAATTTTGGATAGATTAGTTTTGTTTGTACAAAAGCTTTTTAGTTTCATGTAATCAAAATTATCCATTATAATTCCCATGATTCTCTCTATTTCCTGTTTGGTCAGAAACTCTTCCCTTGTCCATAGACCTGATTGGTACGTTTTCCCTTGCTCCCTTAATTTTCTTATAGTATCATCCTTTATGTCTAAATCATTTATTCCTTTTGATCTTAACTTGGTATATTGTGTGAGGGGTTGGTCTACACCTAGTTTCGTCCAAACTCCTTTTCCGTTTTTCCAGCAATTTTTGTCAAATGGTGAGTTCTTACTCCCAAATCTTGGATCTTGAAGTTTTTCAAACACTAAGTTACTATGGTCAGGTACTGCTATATATTATGTACCTGATCTATTCCACTGATCCACCACTCTGTTTCTTAGCCAGTTCCAGATTGTTTTCATTGTTACTGCTTTGTAATATAGTTTGAAATTTGGTACTGCTACGCCACCTTCATTCACATTTTTTTTCTATTGATTCCATTGATATTCTTGACTTTTAGTTCTTCCACATCAATTTTTTAATTATTTTTTGTAACTCTATAGAAATAATTGTTTGGTTTGATTGGTATGGCATTGGATAAGTAAATTAACAGGTAGAATTGTCATTTTTATTATATTGATTTGACCTACCCAAGAACAATTAATATTTCTTTGGTTGTTTACATCTGCCTTTATTTGTGTGAAGACTGTTTTATAATTGTGTGCATATAGTACCTGGGTTTGTCTTGGCAGGTAGACTGCAAGACTAGAATTTCTCTTTCTCTCTTTTTGTTGCTGAACTTCTTTGGTAATATACAGAAATGTTGACACTTTATGTGGGTTTAGTTTATATCCTACAACTTTACTAAAGTTGTTGTTTCAACCAGTTTTTTAGTTGATTCTCTAGATTTCTCTAAGTATATCATCATATCATCTGTAAAAAGTGATAGTTTTGTTTCCTCATTGCCTATTTTTATTTCTCCAATTTCTTTTTGTCTTATTGCAGTAGCTAGCATTTCTAAGTAATACTGAATAATAGTGATGGTAATGGACATTGCATCCTTGCTTCGCTTCTCCTTTGAGTATTGACACAAACTGATCTCCCTTCAGTCAAATGCAAGATGTGCCATTTTTCCTTTTGAAAACTTATTTTCAGGAATATGCTTTTATTAACATAAAAATGAACAAAATTATCTTACCAATACAAAGTTACTCTCCTGCTTCAAAATTTTCAATGGCTCCCTATCACAATGTACAAATCTAGAATTTAAGTTATTCCACAATCTGATTCCAATTTCCCTTTCCAGGTAAATTTTATACTATTCTCCTTCATGTACTCTACAACCAGTTTGAACTACTAGTTCCTTATACTGTCTCTCCCCTCTTGGCCCCTTGCATTCACATTGGCAGTCTCTCTTCCCTCCACTCCTTCCCTACCCCAACTATGATTGGAAACCACTCTCTCCACATCTCTGCCTGTTAAAAATTATTCACTTCTTAGGGACCCAGCTGTCCAGCTTGTGTCACCAGATTCAATCCCCAGCTAAATGTGATCTCTGTCTTGAAAATGTTCTTATAACTCACATGGATCTCTATAATGCATTTATCACATTACGATCTCTTATCATTCTTATTTGTGTACCTGTCTACAACTACTCCTCCACTCCACCTTTGTATCTTGAGCTCCTTCAGGGAAAGCATTGTGTCATTTTCCACCATCTGTGTGGACATATTTTCTCCTTGCCCCTTCTCTTCTCGCTTGTTATTGATCATTTAGTATTGCCCATTTTCTAGTATAGCACTTTTCAGGAATCAGATGGTTAATATTATTTGTTAAAATTGATACCTACAAATGGTTGGTGAGTAGGCACATTTTATTAAGTTAGTAGAATCCCTTTCACCCTGCCCAAATTATACATTCCGAGGTAATAGAAAGTATTAACAAGCACTACTTCACTGACCTGCAATTTCAAGAAGGAAGAAACAAAAAAATTTGAGGTATTTATGGATATAAATGGCTTTAACCATGATGCCTATTATGTAAATTGAAAGCAAGAAGTAGATATTTTCTACTGCAATATGTTTCTCCAGGAACCTAAATTGTTGCAAAGTCAACCAGAGGAAAAGAATTTTAACTCGAATATGGTAGTTACTGAGGATTTTTATTAAATGTTTTGTCTTAAATATTTGGAGGAGAGTTGCTGAGTGCTTTAAATCTCTTCCTTTTTTTCCCACTGGAAGGTACCTCTCTTACTTTTTTCTGTCTCTGAGGGGGAAACAAAGAAAGAAAAGAAATTATCAACTGAGGTGCTGCCCAAAGTAAAAAGAGAGTAGTGGATAGGATGTATAAATCACTTCCAGAAAGCTACTTTTATAGTCCAAAAATGTACTGAGCCTCACCAAGGTCAAAGGGAGAGCTGACATCACTATCATTGCTACTTCTTAATCATACCTAGAAAAGTGAGATTTACTTAGCATAATGGCTAAATAAAAGCTCCAGATAAAGGAGGGTCTTCTGATTTCTTATCCCTTGTTCAGTCTGTTGGAAGGAGATGTTTTAAAAAGGAATTCTCCCAAAGTAAAAATTCAATGCTTTCTCCCACACCCTTGTAATTGCTAATGATGCAACTAAAGTGGGGACTTTAATACGTTGGGCAGCATTTATCTAAGTTTGTAAAACAGTTTTCAAATGTTGACTTTTTGATCCTCAGAACAAGTCTGTGAGATACATACGAGGAATCTAAGATACAGAAAGGTTAAGTGACTTTCCCAGGATTATGCAGGAAGTACTTGAGGCAGGATTTGAATTCAGGTCTTCTTGTCTCCAAGTCCTTTACTCTATCTACTATGCTATCTAGCTGCCTGTACTATGTAGAGTTTGAAAGTTGCAAAGCCCTTCATATTCCTACATTATCTTATTTGAGCATCACAGAAATCTCATGACATGGCTAATACAGGTATTATTTTCCCCTTTTTATAAACAAGGTGGCTAAGGTGCAGAGAATTTAAGAAACTGGGACAGTTGATGTATGAGACAGAATATGAACATGGGTCCTATTGACTCCAAGCCTGGGACACCTTTCCACCTCTGTATGATCTAGCATTTTTACCATTTGAAATATTGAATTTATAATTATATTCAGGTCAATAATTTATTTAAATGTTACCACCACAAATTCTAAGTGATTTGTTTTGCTTTGTTTGAAGATTACAGGCAGTGGGGAGGGAAATCTATCTTCCCTTTGCCCTCCAAATTCTTCAAGGGATACAGCATCTTTGAAACTAAAATAGTTCACAAAAACATTTAAGAAGTTTTGATTTTTTTCTCATGAATTTAACAAATATGAGCACTGCAATATACGGAAAAGAGAATTGTTATATGTAATATGGTGAATTTTTGCCATAACAACTAACTGTCATTGCCACTGGAAAGATGTCAGACTAGTAGAAGCAACTCTGCTTCTGAGTGACCACAAAGTCCCACTATGGGACCTCTATCTCCTCTCATGTCCCAGGGGATACAGTCCAGGACTCTGAACCCAATTACCATAGTTATAGTAGTGCCCCTTAGACAACAAGCCCTACTTCCAACTTGGCTTTGTAGATGTAATTGAGGAGAGCAACTCTTGTGTAGAATGGACCTGCAATCCTCACACCACTAATATCAATTACCCAACTAACTGCTACCAATGAACAATTAAGCCCAAGAAACTTGGGAACAGATGTTCCTTGCCCCTCCAGCCTCCCTGCTTGTGCTTCTAGCCTAGCCCTTGCAGCCATTAGCCAGGGAATAAATCTTTGAGGAGGTGGGACCTGAAAACTTGAAGCTCCCAAAAAGAAAGTTCTCACCAACAAGGACCTTGACATTGTCAAATAGCATCAGAAATCAAAATTGTTTTGTTAGTGGAAATAATATTAATGGAGAAGCATTACCATCTGCTCTGCCACAGCACCCCAAGGACTCTGGGCCCTTTGTTTGTGACTTGGAGCTGAAATCTCCTCTATGTGTGATATTCCTCTATTAGAATGTGAGCTCTTTCAAAGCAGGTACTTGCTTCTCTATTTGTATTCCCTATCACTTAGCATAATACTTTTCACATAGTATTTGTTTAATAAATAATTTTTTATCCATTCCTTCATACAGTTTTTTAAGTACTCATCGAATTTAGAGGCAGCACAGCCTCTGTAGTAGACTGATTGTAAAGCCAGGGAGACCAGGTTCAACTCCTGTCTAATGTATATGACCATGAGCAAAACCTTTGATGTCTCAGTGATTAAGGTAATTCTCCAAGAAACTTATTTACAGAAAAGGGGCAGACTTTTATTAGTAGAGGGATTTTCCTTACCTGAGTGTTCCTTGTAATACTGAAATCATAAATTCTGTCTTTATCTAATATTGAATTAAACTTGCCAATAACAACATTGCCCTTTGACCCCTTCTGAGCTACTTTTTGCTCTCTTCCATATTAAAATATTTTTAATTGATATTCTTTTCTTCTTGGTTTTTTATCGCTATCATCACCAACCCTCACTCCACCTCACAACAGAAGCCTTTCCTTCTGACAAATGTAGGCAAGTCAAATAAACCAATGTATTGACTATGCTATGCCTGAAATTGTATGTCTCATTCTGTGCCTCTAGTTCGTCACTTCTCTGCCAAGGAGTAGAAAACATGCACAATAATTAGCCTTTGCAAATCATGATTGGTTACTGACTTGATTAGGATTTTGAAGAGTTTCAAAGTTATTTCCTTTCACATTATTGTGATCCTCATGTCATTTGTTCTCCTGGCTCATTTTGTCCCTTCTTTTCATCAGTTCTTGTAAGTCTTCCTGGGGCAGTGCAGTGGTGGTGCAGTGGATAGAGCACCACTGTAGGAGTCAGGAGAACCTGAGTTCAGATCTCACCTCAGACACTTGACACACACTGGCTGTGTTACCTTGGGTAAGTCACTTAACCTCAATTGCCTCATCCTAGGTCCTCTCCACTCATCCTAATGAAAATCTGGTCACTGGAATCAGATGACTCTGGACGAGAAGTGAGGCTGGTGGCCTTGCATATAGCCTTCCCTCACTCAAAAACAAAGTCAAGTGCAAGTCACATCATTATTTCTCTGATGTCATGGTCTTCTTTGGCAACAAAAGACGAACACACTCATAAGTCTTCCTTGGTTTCTATGAATCCATTATATTTGTTTTTCTTTTCACTCAATAAAAGAATAATAACTCATGAAGGGAAGAAGGCCTTTCCAGTTCAACCTTTAAAACTTTGGTTGCTGGTCACTTGCACTGGGCTGACCATAGCCTCTCTCATCATATTTACATAACACCTAACCTTTGCATACTCAGCCTTATCATACACGGATGGGAAGGCTGGTATCACAAAAGACAATCTTTATTCTCTTTGGTATTTCTAAAGAACAACTGTAATATCTGTCTCAGTGGGGGCTAATTTTTTCATGGCATATCTGTTGGAAGTTTAAATCATTTAGGAACAGCTCTTCAAATAACTAATGCCACATATATTCATTTCCCTATGCTTTTGTTGAGATCTGAGAACTATAGGGGTTTACTCCAGGTCCTGCTGAATGAATTTCAATTAAGACTTCTTCCATCCAAAGTAAAACAAAGTTTATTAAAGGTTTGCCATATTGGTGGACTCTTAAGAAGCTTCCACTATTTGTGACACTTACATTGACAAGTGGGTCACACAGAATCTCAGCTAGCAGAGCTGGATTACATCTGAGCGCCTACATGGAGGTGAGATGGAATTTATATACAGAAAGGCCATGGGAAAGATCTAGAGGTGGTCTAGTTAGTAGTCTGGGAGGAGGGTTTAAGGAGTACTTTGAGGAGGCTGGGGTAACTAGTGATGTAATCAAGGGTGGCAAACAGCTGGAGGGAATTGGGAGGTATCAGATAATGGAGGGCTTGGGTGGGAAGTAATCAAGGATGGACCAGGCCAGGTTAAGGGTAACAGATTTGAGTATGAAAGGCCAGATTAAGTGGAAAGATTCAAGGGGAGTTCAAGGAGGTTCCCAGGGTCTGAACTCCATGGCTTTGATTGCCTACATGTCTTGTTCTGAACTCTTTACAAAGCAAGTTAAAATAATTAGACCCTGTCCTCAAAGAACTTTCAGCTGTGGACTTTTGAAAGGTTCATTCTACAGAAGTTTGGGGCTGCAGCTGTTGAGGGTTCTTTGTTTTGTTTTTCCTTTCTTCAGTGCAAGAGAGAGTGCATGTTAGTGAGCATTCCTTTCTGTAACCATGCTATGGATATTCATTTCAGCAGTTTCCTTTTGGTATCATTGAATGCTCCAGAGGAGATGAAAGAAAGATTCTGTGACTGGAGGGGTGGTACTCTTCGGTGACAAAACATCTCCCAAAGAAAAAGAAGTAAACTTCAACTTAGAAAATCAATTCAGTCCGAAGAGTTTCTATCATTTATTTTAAGTCCTTGAACCTTTCTGTACAGGGTTCAGCTCTTGAACCTTGGCATAGCTAAATGTTGATTGAGCTTTCATCTCTGTTGAGCCCTTGCCATATTCTACAGGTTCTATCAAGTGAGCTACCAAACTCCAGACCTAAACTTTGAGTGGAAAATATCTGCCAGCTTAGAAAGAAATTAGTTATGTTTCAAAAAGAGAAAAAAGTTATATATCCAAGGAATTTATTGTCTTGCGTAAAGTAAGTCACCTTGGGTTGGCTAAGAAGAAGAAATTAGGATTTACAAGGGCATATATGTAATTCTTAAACAAAAGTAAAAGAAAAAACTTTCGCATTCTACATTCTTTATGGTAATTCTATGAGTCTGAAGTGGTTGAAAGATACCTGTAAGTATGTTCCCACCAGCTGTAACACTTCCATTCTTGCCTTATTACCTGAAGTGCACATCAAAACACTTGCTAAAATGAAGTGAATCTTTTTGACAGCCTTGATTTTTTTGGATGTTAGATCCTTTGTAGTTGCCTTAAGTGATTGTTCTTATATTCATATGACTTTAGTGGAAGGCTTCACTCCAGAATACCTTCAGGCATTCAGCTTGTGTTTAAAATCCCAAAGTCAATTATGAAGACATTGCCTTTAGCAAAATGGGGAAATAAATGAGGTAGCCTTCACCTAACCAAATGGGGTGTCAAAAGAGTCTCAGGTTCGCATAGAAGGGTCTTGACTGTTGCCTTTGTACTCAAAAGGTTTAGTTTTGGGATAGAAAAAAGCACAATATTTTGAAATGAGAGACAGAGCTTTGCATCAATCAGTGCTGGCTCCTCCTTGAAACTGATGACCTGCCAGTCTGCAAGATAGGTGCTCAACCCAAGATTTTAGATAGGACCTAAAAAGAAATGGAGTTGGCTTCAGATGCCAAACATCATGGGGATCCTTTCAGAAATATGATGTGTGTGTGTGTGTGAGTGAGAGTGAGAGACAGAGAGTGAGACAGAGAAACAGGGACAGAGAGAGAAAGAAAAAGACAGAGAAAGACAAAGAGAATATATTAGAGATTAGAAACCTAGAAATCCTCTTATTGTACAGATTAGAAAACTGAAGCCTAGAGAGACAGAAAAACTTTTCCTGGATCACGTAGTTTCTGACAGATCTGGTACTAGATCCAGTTTAAGATTCTCTCACTCTATCCCCAAATAATCTCTGTGTTTAAATGACTGTTTAAATGTATAAATGTACTATTATTTAAATGTACAAATGCATTTAAACATGTAAATGTTTAAATGTGTTTAAATATATAAATTAGAATTCTGTTTAGAAGTTAGAGGGGCAAAAAAGAGGGGAAAAGTATATAATCCCAGATGACCTGGACAGGAAAACTATGCCTTAGATTAAATGCAGCTGCTATAGATTTAGGGGAAGTAGGGTAAGACCTTGGAGTGTCTAAGGAATGTTGTTTCATAAGAGAAAAGTACTTCTGTAATAGGAACCTGGGAGAGGAAATTCTTCAGGTTGTTATTTTAGTATTTTCTTGCAAAATTTTTATTTATAAAAAAAAAGCTAAAATATGGCCAGATTACTTGGAAATAGGAAATTCTCCTTTTTTCTGTTTTTCTTTTTTTTTTAATCTGTGACATATCTATCCATATGTGACTTGTTAAATCTCCTTTCCTTTCACCACTATGTTGGAAAGAGCATTGAATTTGTTACAATGGATCTTGTCATTCAAGTCCTGGATCTTTTCCTTATCACCGGTATGAACCTGACCAAGTTGTTTCATTTCTCTGACCCCTTTTTGGGGGAATTTTGAATTATATAAATCTCTCTAAGGTCCCTTATGGCTCTAAATTCTGTGTTTATTCTCTTTCTGCCTCTTTCATCTTTTTCTCATACTTTCTAATTTGATTGTTTTCTGTTTCAGTGATGCTTGTATGTCAATAGTTTTCTCTTTTTAAAAAATCTCTTCCCTCTCTTTTTCTTTATATCCCTTCCTCTTCTTTCTTTTTTAAATTTTCTTCCTTCTTTCCTTCATTCCTTTCTTTCCATCATTAATACTTTCATTATTCAATTGACTCTTCTTTCAGCTCCCACTCTCTCCCAATTTTTTCCTGTTTCCTTCTCCCTGTCCTGTCTGGCACTTTTGGGATTGGTTATTTGCCAGATGTTCTTCCCCTGGGCTTCTCTCCTATCCCCACTGCTTTGCCTCTCCCATCTGCTCTGTCCTCATGTTTTCTCCCAATAGTGGGCTGCCATTGTAAATCTATCTAGAGTTTAAGCTGCTGCTACCCTATGTCTTTGAAAATATTCCGAGAAACAGCTGTTCATGCTGTAGTTTTTTTTCCAGCTTTCTGAAATGATTTTTATTTTTAAAAAAGTATTGTTGGGTCTTACATGAAACAATAGAAGATGGTTTGGAAATATGCTTAACAGTTTGGACATATTAAGATTTAGATTCTGATCTTCATTATCCATCTTTAACTTTGGTATAAGTTCTCGTTTCTTCCTCATGAATTCTGCTAAGCAAAATTCTCATACTTTGGTAAGGGTGATTGAATAGTTGTAGTAATGGAGAGTAGCAGTGTGTAATAGTAGGTAGAGGGCTGGATTCAGGCAGACCTGTGATCAAACCTGGTCCCTGACACATTCTGGCTGGATAAATATGGATGAGTTATTTATTTAATCTCTCACTTTCATAGGCTACTCTCTAAATTATGAATGATTCTCTATTGCTCATGTACACTGTTGGAGGGAGGTTTCCATGTTGGGAATTCCCAACATTGATTATATCACAAATATGGACCTTTCCCAAAAGTTATGTTTACAAATATAATATGTATATGTGTATGTGATTTCCATAGTGCTTTCAGGCTTATAAAGTGCTTAACAAATATAATTTCTTTTTCCCCTTAAAACAACCTTGGGAGGCAGATATGATTATTATTCCTGTTTTATAGTAAGAAAACTGAGGCAGACAGAGGTTCAGTGACTTGTCCTGATTCACATATCTACTGAGAGTCTTAGTCTAAATTTGAACACAGGTCTTCTTCACTCTACCTTCTTGACTCTACCTCAACAACCCTGAGGCTCCGGCCCCTCCCAGAGTGATTTATCCATTTATTTTTTCTTTTTTATTAAAGGGGCCATCCCCCTGATTACCTTTTAAAGAGACCTACTCACTGAATGGACATTACTTCACTTTAAGTGAGTACCTGAAAAAGCCTTAGCCTAAAAGGCCAAGGTCTCCCATTGCATCTTGGGCTGTCTTCAGTCATCCTGATGAGTATCTGGTCACTGGATTCAGATGGCTTAGGAGAAGAATGTGAGGCTGGTGACCTTGCACAGCCCTCCCTCACTCAAAACAAAGTCAAATGCAAGTCATGTCATCATTTCTCTGATGTCCTGGTCCTCTTTGAAGACAAAGGATGAACACAACAACAATAGCCTCTTGCCTCCAGGTCTGTCATTCTAGAGCTCCTTTACACGACATAGCAGTTGCATGTTGAATTTTATGGCTCTTAATGGCTGAACAAGTTGTGTATATGAATGTAATTGAATACTATTGTGCTATAAGAAACGATGAACTTCAGAGAGGCCTAGAAGGACCTGTATGAATTGATGCTGAGTGAAAGGAGCAGAACCAGATCATTGTACACAGTAACAGCCACAGCATGTGAGGAATTTTTCTGGTAGACTTAGCCCTGCACAGCAATGTAAGGACCTAAAACATTCCCAAAGGACTCTTGAGGCAAAATGCCTTCCACATCCAAGAAAGAACTATGGAACTGGAACACAGAATGAAGCAGATTATTTTCTCTTGTGTTATATTTTGCTTTGGTTGGGTTTTTCTCATGGTTTCTCCCATGTGTTTTAATTCTTCTATGCAACATGACTAATGTGAAAATGTGCTTAGTAATAATATAGAACCCATATAAGATTGCACACTGTCTCAGGGAGAGAGGGAAAAGGGAAGGGGAGAAAATCTAAGACTAATGGAAATGATTGTAGAAAACTGAAAACTAATAAATTAAAAATAATAATAAAAAGTCTCTTTTTTTTGAAGGCTTTAAAATTTAGTTGTGGAAGATCTTTGAAGGTTAGTTAAATGACAGACGTATTTTTTCCTCTGTTGTAGCAACAGAAATGAAGGTAAAAAAAAGATAATTGACTTAATAGGTCTTTCTACAGTGGGCGAATTTTAACCCAAGACTTAACTTTGTTCCTTTTTGCACTTAACATTAGCACTTTTAACCTCCTTCAAGCATTTGGCAACCTCAGAGGGCTGGCTACTGATCAGTGATGGAAAATTCTTGATGGAATTTCGTGTTAAAAGCTTTGTGGTCCCAAAGTTTATATTGCACATCAAAGTTGATTCACTAAAGACTTAGTTAATTGTTCCTTAAGGGCTTGCATGTATCTAATGGCATATTTTTATATAACACTTCCTCTTGAGACACTAACAATTTCAGCTCTTCTTTCTATGAAATGAACTCTCAAATCCTCTTCCCTAAATTCTCAGCCTCTTCATCACTGAGAAGTCATCAGGTTGACTTCTTTTTGGCAAATTCCTCTTTTCTACTAGTGAACTCTTCACAGTAAGGAGCAGCAGCGGTAGAGTATATTTAATGTACTGGATGCATCAAAGGACGTAAAAACCTTTACAATGTAATATTTATTTTAGATAGGGATGATAAGAGACTAATGTTAAGCCTCTCATCCCATCCCAAAGCAATAATTACTTCAATAATAATTAGATTAAATCATTCTTAGTTTATCTCTTTCTACAGATCTACACATAAGGGTAGTGGAGGGAGGACTAGCCTTAGAGTCAGAACAATCGAGGTTCAAGTATCACCTAGGCCTTCTAGCGACATGATCACGGGCCGTCCACTTGACCATGCGAAAACATGTCAGGAGAAGCAAAGTTAATAATAGAGTCCATTGTATTCCTTAGAAGAATGCTAATCTACAGAGATGTACATAGACATATTCTCACAATCAAGCCCTCCAGAACATTGACTTATTTCAGTGATACCCGAAAATATGTCATTGATATTCCTTTTTCGTCAAAAGTTTAATTACTAGCTAAAATCAGACTAGCATTCTGTGTTTCTGGGATCATTCCGTAGATGAAACCACTTCCTTGAGATTCGCTAAACATGTAGTCAGGGATTTAAATGCTAATTTTCTAAACAATAAATATTCCTAGAGAGTCAGTATTGTAGTGGATTGGGGGTTGTCATTGGAGATACGAAGACCTGTCTCTGTCATATCCTAGCTGTGTGACCGTGAGCAAGTTCACTTGACCTCTTAGTTCCTCAGGCAGCTGTCTAAAACTGAATTAAATATGGCAACTCTCTAAGGGTGAGGGGAAGATTCACATTATTGAAGGGCGTTTCACTCCTAGAAGTTTCCTCAACGATAGAATCATGGATCTAGATATTCTCTTCACACACTATCCTTAAAGCAGAAAAAGGCACGACCGTATCCTATAAAAATCTTTATTTTGTAATAGCATAATTGATATATTATGACTGAGATTGTGAAGCCCTTCTGCATCATAGGACTCATAATATTGTTGTCCCTTCTGCCCCTCTCCCACACCTTCCCCTGACCCCCAATGATACTTCACCTAATGTGTTTTCCTGGAAACAATTAAAACATTAGGTGCGGATATGCCTGTAAATGTGTCTCCTTAAGTATTTGATTTATTCGTAAAATATAGTTAATATTATGCAAGATCTGGACCAGGGTTTATTAATCTGTCAGGAGCTGGGCATTTTGTTAAATGCTAGCCCCAAATAAATCAGATGCTGCCCCATTTATACAGGAAAATTGTATTCTTATTTTTGAAATTCTCTTGAATGGACCATTCCACTATCCTTACTCAGCATCATTGAATTAATGCATTATGGCCCAAATCCCTTGACCAACCGTGGCATTCAGTCCCCTAAGGACACAAAGTTCATTGTCGGTATAGTTGTATAAAATTTCCAGAAGCTGGTGATTAGTTTTATGTAGTTAATGTAACCGAGAAATTGGAACCCATTATTAAGTTGATAAACTATATGGCTTAGTATACATAATTTATATGCCATAGTTCTTCTGGTTTTGCTATGGGTTTTACACACTTAAACAGCAGTTTTTTCTTTTGAAACTTTAATGTTTCTCTGAAGAAAAAAATAACTACTTTTTTCTACTTTCTTATTTGGAAATGCTGGTCATCGTCAATGACTGAAATAAGTGAGTCCTGTGTCCAATACTATCCGTTGACTATTGGTTGCTTGTATCTGTAGGGAGTTAGGGGGTCACATAATTTGAAAAACTTTCATCTCTCGTAAAATGATATTGTTCTACTGTTTTCATAAAATACCTGTCTGTCTCGAGCTTCTGAGCTGCCTGCCGTCTGTGCTGTGCTGGGATGACAGCATGTCTATCCCTTTCTCTGCTTATTTCTACATAAAGCTTTCTTTAGGATGAGGGAAACCTCATGGCAAATCAGAACAGAGGAGAAAAGATGTTATTTTTGACTCACTTGAGGCTGGAGCTGATATCCACAGCATTTCATTCTTTTTGCATTAAAAACATTGGCAGTGTGTTTCAACAAAGCTGGGCTTTTTCTTCACCAGCTGGAGCAGGTGATTGACTCCATTTCATTGCATTTTGCTGAAAACTTTGGCTTCAACACCTCCTCTGTTCTGTAATGACCAAATCAGATTTCAGTGGAGTTCAGAGTAAATAGCTTGCTGCTAATGGTTGCAGGTGGTAGCAGCTACTTGTACAATGTTCTGCCCACCCTGAGCACTCAATTAACATTGTTGACTGATAGAAAAAAAAAAAGAAAAATCTTGATTCTGTGGGGGTGCCGGTGGAGCACCAAATTGCCAATAACACAAAAGACTAAAAGGGAAAGAAAAAGAGGCTCTTTTTTTTTTTTTGGTACAATGACAATACTTCCCCCCCACTTTTTGTAAGATCTTTTTATTTTTTTGTAAGATCTTTTTAAAAGATTATTTCAAATGGTGACAGAAATTTGAGCTTCATAGCATTTGAACCAAAATATTGCATGAGGGTACTATAAACATAATATTCCCTAGGGAAATGGGAGATGATTAGTGGGTATGCTATTTAATTCACTGTATTCCCACAAAGGTTCTTTTTGGATATGTAATGCCTGTTTGATTATTTTGAAATTAAATATGGAAAGATAAACTGCTAACAGACTTCAAAATTCTGAACCATCAAATGACCTCAGCTATCTTATAGGCATCCCTATATTTACATTAAGTCCTAAATGAGGCAGTTGTGTGTAGTGAAGAGAAAGAATAAGAAAATCGTTAGCCTGGAAACACAGAAGATCGGCAATCTTTTTATAAAATTAAAAAAAAAACCATAGTTACAGTTTCCATTAACTTCAAATTCATTATGTTGTCACCTGGGGTATTCAGTTCAATCATTTGTAACTTGGGAACGTGTTCACTGGGGACATTGCTAGGTTTAACTGTAGCATTCCTGAAAGTCTGTATTCATATAGTTAACTCTAAAATATACTTTAGTGTTTGGTTTAAATAACTCTTTAGTGTTTGTGTTTGATGTAGGAATGTAGGAACAAAATACTAAATTCATATTTTCTCTCTGTCTCTGTTTCCGTATTTCTCTCTGTGTCTCTGTCTCTGTCTCCCTTTCTCTCACCTCAATGAGATAGTCACACTTCCTATGCTGAATTGTAACATTTTCCCTACTCAACCCTATTATTGATCACCTGGGAAATAAAGAGATAATAGGACTTAGAGCTAAAAATCTCATTTTACGTGAGGAAACGGAGACCCAAAGATGTTAAATATTTTGCCAAAGGTCACGTTGATTGATGAGGCAGTCTGGACAATTAAGAGATGATTAGATTTCTATGTGTGGTATACATGTACCACTTTAAGAAAATAGATACAGGAAACTCTAGCTTTATAAAATAGACAAATTCTTGATTGACTGTTGCTATTATTAAAAGATTCACTGAAGAAGGCTGTCGCCTAGTTCACTTAAAGTAGAAGCTGAATGACAGAAATTTGGATTGATATGTATACAGCCTTTTTGGACCATGACTGTTTCATAAAATGAGGTATACTTGTCACAAAATGCACAAACAGTGGCTATCTGTGCAAGGATATATATTTTTTAAGAAAAACAATAAAGATGAGATTTTAATGACAAGGGGACCCCCTTCTCAACTGATGCAATTTTAACACCCTTGACACATTAGTAAATGGCTTTACTGAATTTATGAGAAGAAATAAATTACCTGGTGGCCAGACTTCAGTTGATGACCTTATTTCAACTCAGTTCCTTGGATGACAAATGCCCAATGTCTCTGGTGCTATACTTGTAACCTTTTTTCTTTTGGCATGGCCTTCTAGGTTTCTGTACCATGGCATAATGGTTTACCTCTATGCTATGATCAGTACTAGCATAGAATTTAGTGGATATGATATACAGTATAATATAAACACACCTAGAAATAACACCTTTATGAACAGGCATACAAGTAGGTGCTGCCAGGATTCAGAGACTTAATTAAACCCATTTTAAAAAACAATACAGCCAATATACTTAGGAAAAGGGTTTATAATAAAACATGTCACCTTACTTCTGAATTAAAGCAAGCAAAATGAACACAAAAGAACACACATTAAAAAGTACTACAAATTTCTTTTCTCTGTAACATAAGGCAGAACGCAGTATCTTTTGGAGGTAAGTAAATGATTCTAAGTGATTTTCGGAACTTGGACATGTCTGTAAGGAAATTGGTTCTGACTCTCCTCCCCAATTTTCCCTTCCACTTCCCAGAAACTGTTCAGCCTTAAACGTCACTGCAGCTCTGGTCTTTACACATTGTAAATACCCTCTGCCACTACAGCTCCTTCCTGTGATTGGCTGCTTCCTCTCAGAAATTCCATTTGAAGGAGATCGCCCAAGACTTCATTCCTTTCCAATCTGTACTCCTGACTCTCTCTTCTTGGACTTATTCAACAATGCCCCCAAGCTTGGCACTTCACCCTTCACTCCGTCTCCCCCTTTCAGCTTCCTTTTATGTTTTGTCTTCCCGAATAGAATGCAAACTCCATGCAGGCAGAGACTGACTTTCATTTTACTTGTATTTTCAATCTTAGTACATAGAACAGTGCCTGCCACATAGAAAAAGATCAATAAATTTTGTTGGCTTGACTTGACATGTGGACATAGCAAATACATACGTATTTATATACATGTACACATGCACAGATACCCCATGCATGCTCAAATGTCACGTTCTCTTTATCTTTCTCTGATTCCTGCCACTAAGTAAAACTCTCTATTCTTCTACTTACTCACCTATGTATATCTTGTTTCTATCTCTAGAGAATGAAAACTTCCTAAAGATCGGAAACTATTTCAGTTTTATTTCTGGAACCTAGAACAGTGCCTCACACAAAGTGAACTCCTAAGAAACATTTTTGAAGCAAATCTTCATATTTGATATGTTTGTAGATACATGTCTACATATGTATGTATATGCTGCTAGGAACGTTTATGTGTGTATGTATAGAAGTATTTTTTTTAGATGAAAGTCCATTTTTTTGTTTAAATTTGATATGTTTATGTAGCATTTCTCTCTTTATAAGGGTAAGCCCAGTACAAGCTCATAATGGCTCCTAAGACCTAATAGTTAAATTTTCACTCTGAGCATTTACACCTTGGAAATTGTCAAATGCTACAAATCAGGGTTTGATTCATTGTTACTTAGTTTTTTGGACTTAAGGAAGTGATAGATAAAATGTAAACACAGAATAAACTTAAAAGTGTGTTGGGTGTACATTTTTTTTTTTTTGCTGGGGAGTCAGTTGTAAACATCTACCAGCATACCACCAGGTAAATTTTTGATAGTTTTCTGCATATCCATTTCAATGCTTCTCAAGTGCCTAGTATTGAGCACACTTTTGGTATATGCAAATATTTAGTGATCATCCTCATAATAATGGTGTGTTTGTCCTTGGTGGCCGAAGAAGACCAGGCCATCAAAGAAATAATGACATGACTTGCACTTGATTTTGTTTTGAGTGAGGAAGGGCTGTGCAGGTCACCAGCCTCACTTCTCCTCCAGAGCCATGTGAATCTAGTGACCAGATATTCATCAGAATGCCTGGAGATGACCCAAGATGAGACAGTAGGAGTTAAATGACTTGCCCAAGGTCACACAGCTAGTGAGTGTCAAGTGTCTGAGGTGAGATTTGAACTCAGGTCCTCCTGCCTCCTGCACTGGTGCTCTATCCACTACATCACCTAGCTGCCCCTATAATAATGGTAACTGGAACCTGAAAGTCTTTGGGGTTCCAACCTCTTATTTTACAGATGAAGAAACTGAGCAATAAGGCTAAGTGATTTACTCAAATACAGACTTGTAATAAGTTGCAAAGACAGAACTTTGAACCAAGATTTTCAGATAGAAATATGAAATAACATTTTTACCGTTAGTAAATAAAATATAAATTTATGAGGATATGGGTTGGTGACAGGTACTGGGAGTACTGAGAAAGGACACAGATATCATTAGAGAATATCTGTGTCAGGCAGTTTAGCATAACAAGCAACTGTTTGGAATTAATTTAAAAGTGAATGTTAAAAAAAGTAAATTATCCTCCACACTTCCAGTATTATTGATCTGCCACAGCAACCTGCTTAGTAATTGCCCAAGAAAACAATTACTTTACAGAAGAGATTTCACATGGACCGGAATTAGACTAATGCACATCTTAACCCCCTGATGTTCTGAGTGCTAGGAGTCAGAGACAGTCTCTAATTAGGGTTCTACAAAGAGAGTGCCAGAAAGATTAAGATTTGGATGAGTGTTTGCTTTTAAAACGTTAATTTACCAATGTTTACATTAGTGCAAGCCTGGTAGAGTTAGTTTGAGGTACCCTATGTGTTAATCATTTGCATGTAATGAATGAATTTCTTTTAAAAAATCTGTCACACACACACACACAGTCTGGTTCTTGAAATGCTGTCCCTTCTAGGACATAAATGAATCTATTATCAGACTCTACACCTTATTACTTTGGATATTACTGTCCTTGTATCAAAATCACAGTGAGGGCTTCTAGTCTAACTTGTTTCTCGAGGACTGGTGAGGATTTTGTGTCTGTTCATCTACTTAGTCTGACGAGATTTATGACTGTCATCTGAGGACAAGGAACAGAATGAAGCTCACTCAGCTATGGAGGGATTTGAGTTTGTGAATTTATCTTCTTCAGTACCATACTCTTTCCAGCTGAGCTAGTTGACATCATGTTGATAAGTCCCTTATTTTGCCCTTCTATCCCTATAAAAGAACCAAAAATAATCCACAAAAGGGGGTGTGAAATTCCCTCGCATTTTGGTTTACATTGAATAATAAACACTGACCGATGTCAAAAACTTTCTTTGGCCATAAGATTGTTGCATTTTTTTTTTTTGTGATTGTTGTTCAATCATAGCCAACTCTTTGTGACCCCATTTGGGATTTTCTTGGCAATGATATTAGAGTGGTTTGCCATTTCCTTCTTCAGTTCATTTTATAGATGAGGAAACTAAGGCAAACAAGGTTAAGTGACTTGTTCAAGGTCACACAGCTAATAAGTGTCTGAGACTGGGTTTGAACTAAGGAAGATCAGTCTTTTTATCTATTTTTAAAAAATCTATGAATATGTGTCACCTAGCTGCCTTTTGGTTGTTATACATTATCCCTAATATGTTTTTCTGTGAGCTATGGCTTCTGTTTGTTCATTAAACTAATCAACCTTTATGATCAATGACCACCATAGGATTTTATGAATATTAGGGATATATATGTATATGTATACATACATGCATACACTTATACACAGTACATTCATACATACATAACATATACACATTAGTTGTTATTCACTTGTTTCAATTGTGTCTGATTCTTTGGGATCATATTTGAGGTTTTCTTGGCAAAGATACTAAAGTGGTTTGCCATTTCCTTCTCAAGTTCATTTTACAGATGAGGAAACTGAGGCAAACAGGGTTAAGTGACTTGCCCAGAATCACATAGTAAGTGTTTGAGGATGGCTTTGAACTCAGGAAGATGGGTCTTCCTGATTCCAAGCCCAGTGCTCTATACCCTGCTACACTTAGCAGCCATATACATACATATATACATGCATGCATGTATGCATAATAGATGCATATATATATATATATGTACATAGCCATAATCCTAACTCTAATTCTAGTTTGTGTTGTGTGTGTATGTGTGTAATATTACAAAGAAATGTATTTTCTACTATATCTATATGTCTATTTTTTTATTTATGTATTTTGATCCTTCTATCTTTCACTTCAGTGAGAATTCTCTAAAAACTTCCCCTCACTTCAAAGGCACTCATATCAGGTTCACCTTTGGTAGCCCCCTAAACTTTGTTCAACTATATTCTTATGGATTCTAGGAGTGCAAAACATTAAGCAATAAATGGAAATTTGACTATAGTTTAGAATAAGGATGATATTGTGCTTAGTGGATAGGGTAAGAATTCCATCAACTGTTGGCCAAACCTGCAGGACATGAGACTTTGCAAACAGACTAGACTGGGCCAGGTGCAATAAGTGTATAGCTTAGTAATCACCAGTAGGTAGGCTTCTGAAAGCTCTTCCAGTTTGATGGAAGTTTCCAAGACTTGGGGTTCAGTAGAATAGCCATGGAGATCCAAGGTCCTCCTCTGTACCTTGATGATAAAATAGGATTTTAGTGAAAGATTCTCTGACATGCATTCATTTATTCCTGAGTTTTTGGATGAAAAACATGGAATATATTTAAATGTTTTTATGTTGTTATTAAGGAGTTTGTATCTTGCAACCATTATATTAGCAAAAATGGCGCTATTTTTAACCGATTTCATTTTTTTTGCGTGTGTACATCTTTGT
The DNA here is from genome assembly GCA_028658325.1 of Potorous gilbertii. Lineage (NCBI taxonomy): Eukaryota > Metazoa > Chordata > Mammalia > Diprotodontia > Potoroidae > Potorous > Potorous gilbertii. Next base: position 81,565,273 of record CM053771.1, on the reverse strand, counting down.
GAGTTATATACATAGAATAATTTAGTATGCAGTCATGCTAGCAGGAAATCCACCATATTTCAAACTTGATAGGTTGTTGAGGTTATGGTTAATGCAGCCAATTCTATTTTCAGTCAGATCCATGAAATTAGTATTTAAAATTGCTATTTACATTTGATTTGTAGTGAAGTAGGTTGAAAATATCACTCCAAGTACACTAATGAACAGCTACCAAGAGAAAGCCATAAAAGAAATTGTACAGTGTGCCCTCCTCTGCACAGTGTGTGCAGGTGAATGAGGACAGCAGGCATCCCTTTTTTCTAAGTGTTCACAAAAAGCTTCTGAAAGGTCAGGATTCCAGAGAGATCTCTTTGGTGCTGGCATCTCAATTGTTCCCAGGATGCTTTTGGAACATGCATTTACTGCCTTTCTGCAGGATACCAGTAAGGTCACCACCCTCTGAGAGGAGGAAACTGGGACAGATGGACAAAGCGAGAGGATGAATGGAAAGGATGGAGAATAGAGAATGAGTCAAGGGGTGGTCATATTTAAAAAGAAGGAGACTGAAATGCCATATCTCTTAATTGGGATTGCTGCCATCTTACCAAGATAAATTGGCCATCCCTGTTGACAGCTTCTTTAGAAATTTCGGTTCCATTTTTTCCTTTAGATATTTATATATATTAGCAGTTGGTGAATGAATGAAAAATCATTTTTAAAGTTCCTACCATGAGTCAAGAACTGTTAGATACAAGAGATAAAAATATAAAAATGAAACAGTCCCTGTCCTCAATGAACTTATATTCTAATATGTGGATACTTTTACATATATAAGGAAGTAGTGGCCAGAGAATGAAGTTTTGGTCTGGTGAGCCACTGGGATGGTTTGATTGCTATGCCCAGATTATGAAGGAGACTGAGGAGAGGGGAAGGGGCGTGTCAGAGCAGATGGCAAGAATTCTGGAATGAATAGTTGTTGGATGGGGTGGGTTGCGGTTACTACCACCTCAGATTTCAACAAAGAATTCTTCACATTTAATCTCCACCACGGAAAAAGGAAAAACCACAGAGACAGCAGAACAGAAACAAATGTGTAGGGCATTTATGCTTCACAAATCATAAGAGAAACTCATTTAGAGTTAATTATTCCTCTCCTATGCATTGTAACGGGCCTGTTGCAGACGATATGGATGCTTTGCCAAAGATCCTCAGAGTTGATCATCAGATTCTCAGGGGTCATGTAGTTCAGACCATAATGGAACAGACATCTCCTCTATACTTGCCTTACCAAGTGCTCTGATTACTTCCAGTTGAAGCCTTCACTGGTAAACTGTCTCCTAAGACATTCCATTCCTCTTTTGAATGACTACAATTGTTGGAAAGTTGTTCTTTATTTTGAGCTAAGATCTGCCTGCCAACAGCTTTTACCCTTTGTTCTTGGGGGGCAAACAGAAAAATTAACCCACCATGCTATAGCCTTTCAGATATTTGAAGACAGCTATCACTATCACTTCTAAGCCTTCTTTCCTTACTAGTTTGAATGCTTTCATCTGCACATACTCTAGCTTATCAATGTCCTTCATAAAATGTAGAACCAGAACTTAACATGGTACTACAGCTATTGTTTAAACAGATAAAAGTACAAGATTATCAGTCACCTCATTTTAGACACTATGTTTCTATTTATTCAGTCTTAAGAATTTTATTAACATTTTTATTTGCCATGTCACATTGTTGACTTGTGTTAAGCTTGTGGTCTACTGGCATCCCAGGTTCTTTCCCATGAACAATTCCTCTCTGTTCTGCCTTAGGCCCTTGCAATTAATTTCTTGGGACAAGTGTAGAACTTTATATTTATTCCTATTACCCTTAATTGTATGACTCAGTTTCTAGTTTGTCAAGAATTTCTTGGATTCTAATTCTGTTCTCTAGTATGTGCGCTACCCCATTAATCTTTTATTTGGTAAAACAAATAGCAAATTTGACAAATCTGATAAATGTATAATCTTTGTCTTTATCTGAGTCATCCTCGTGGCTTGGTCTAGAAATCAAAATCTTCTCTGATGCCATCTTCTTAATGAACTGTTCACTTTTTATGTTCTCTTTTAATAAGTCCATACCTTTAATTAGCAATAGGGATAAACATATTACCCTATTCCTCAGGTCTTCGTATTCCTCCTTAAGATTTCATAATACCAGAAAAGATATAGAATTGATCCCTTCTTCTTTGGCAAACTTTGACTTTTCAATATTGCAGTGACTTCCAGTATTGCAAATATAGTTTCTATTTGAGTTGAACGTGGAAGCTATTGATATTTTTCTACAAACCTTTGTAGCTTAAAGAGTTTATTGCTGTATTTTGTGATTTATGCCTAAGGTTATATCTCTAAAGACTGCCAGGATGTTTCTATTTATTCACTTTGAAGGAATTCCAAAGAATATGTTAAATGAGTGCTATAGAGTCTACCCAGACTGCCAGGTTATTGCCAGTAACACCCATTAGAACTCTCTATGGGTTAGACTCCAATTGTTTGTTTTATTCCTCAGCTCTACTTAGGTATCACCAACTGCCTGCTAAACATTTACACTTGGAAGTCATATAGGTATTTTAAGCTCAACACAGCTGCAGAATTAATTGTCTTTTGTCCTAAGTCTATGTTTCTTCCTACCTAATGACCTTATTTCTACAGAGAGCACCCACCTTTCATTCAGTCATTTGTGATCTTGATCTGTTTTCCTCACTAACCCTCTCCCCTCCCTCCATATTAAACTCTTCGTTGAGACTTATTAATTCCACTTCCATAATATCTCACATCTGTCCTTCTTTCTTTGGAAACACAATTGCTGCCATAGTTCAAGCCCTTATCACCTCTTGTCAAGACTATTGTGGAAGTTTCCTGTTTGGTTTCCCCAGCTCCACTCTCTTCTTTCTGTAAGTTTATTTTCCACACAATTACCAAGTTAATATTCCTAAAGCATATTAATCTCCTGATCAAGAAAGTTTAGGGTCTTCCTATTGTCTCTGGGGTAAAATGAAAACTTCTCTGTCATTTAAGTCCTTCACAATCCAGCTTCATCATGTCTTTCTAGAATTTAGAATTCCCATGCATTCTTTGTCTCAGACAAATTGTCATACTTGCTGCTCTCCTTATAAGACAGTCCAGCTTCTCCCTCCATGCCTTTCTTCTGGAATTGCACATATCAAGCATGCCTAGAATGCTTTCCCTCCTTGCTTATCTCTTGGAATTTCTGAGTCCCTTTAAGGTTCAGCTCACATGTCACCTCCTACATAAGGCCTTTCACTTAAGTAGGAATTGGCATCACGTGTTGCTTCCTTCTTCTGGTACTTTCTTCTTATCCGTTGCTTTATTTTTCTCTATTATATTTAACTGGTGTTATTTCATTATATGCGAATCTAGAGACTGCTTCAGTGCTTTCAATGAAGTGCTTTAAACAACTTTAGAAAGAAAAAAAGTAATCACAAAATAAATGCTATGTTGCTTAACTCAACTTTAAAGGCTAATAATGAAGATAGACTTAGCAACAGGCACATGAGTTATTAGAACACATTTAAAGGAAAGATGTCATTGATAATGTATTTGACTATAAACAAAATTATTTCTATGTATTTCCCACCATAGTGGACTCTAGCCTTTTGTTTGCCATAAAATGAGGTATAAAACAGTGAATAATCCATATGATGTGTGTATTGTATGTAGTCTGCCAACTTTTTGCTACAGGAAGTTTTTGTTTATTAGTTTTTCTTCTTGATTTAGATTTTCTAAGAAGTTTAATTCCAGTAATTCCTTGGTGGAAGTTATTTTGCCTAGGGTGCTATTATGATCTAATCTCTACTGTAAAACTGAATGGAATGTACTAAACTTGGAGAGAGATTGATTTGTAGTACCTTTGGTAATGTCCCTTGACGTTCTTTCCACTTGTGATCTCCAAATATCTTAGTCACTGGAGAATACAATGGAACTGTTAAACTCTAATACCACCAAATATGCTAAATCATGCCTTTAGTTTAACCAATTATTTAAGTTCCACTGGCTCTGAAAACTTATATTTTTTTCTGGCTAGAAATTAAAGGGGAACATTAGGCTAAAATGAAAAACCTGGTAATTCTAGTCTCAGTTTGGCAGCTAACTTCAGTGTGACCGTAAGAACAATTCATTTACAGGCTCTGGACCTCAGTTTCCTTATCTGTAAAATTAGGGGGTTGGGCTATATGATTTTTAAAGTCCTTTCCAACTATATCCCAGGATCCTATAATTCACCTTGTTTGGCTTTTGGTTATCTTGTGGTATAGTGAGCACTCTTACCAGAGTAATGCATGGAACAGCCAAGTGAATAGATTTCTAAAAGTTACATAGGTAACTGATAATGAACAGTCTAATATAAGAGATTCTTAAATCTCAATGCTGGACTATCCACAATGCATTTTTTATCCCTGAGCATTCCTATTTCCAGATCTAGAGTCTCCCTCACCCATATTTGCTCTACATATAGAAAAATAAATTAATTTTAATATTAAAGTGTTGAGTTTAAGTTCACTCCACAACAGTTGAAAAGAGTGGATAATATAAAAATTATTTGTATTTTGCTTTCAAATGAATTATATAGTGATTTCAAGGTTAATATATTGCTAAACACCATACAACTCATTCCAAAAGTAAAATATAAATGATTTTTATATGATCTGATCTTTTCAACCATTAGCTCTATGAAATTCAGTCATAAATCCGTCTTCATTTCTGATCATTCTCTAGTGCCACAGATAAGCATTCCCAGTGCCTACCAGACATTTCCTTCTACCCAACAGAACCTCAAGCTCAGTGTATCAAAATTTGAACTCATCATTTTTACTTTGAAACTCTCTTCTTTTTCTGACTTTTCTATTTCTGTTCAAAGGCACCTGGTTTCTCCCATCACCCACGTTCATAATCTGCAAATCATCTTTTATTGCTTCCTCTCCTATCTGATCAGTTGCTAAGTCCTGTGGATTCTAGTTCTATTATATCTCTCCAATCCACACTTTCTTTTTTCTACTTTTTCCCTGAGTCAGAACCTTATTACTTCTTGACTGAATTCTTTGAAGGGCCTTTTGGAAGTTCTGCCCCTCTCCAGTTTCTTTCTATTCCAAATCATTTTACATACTATACCAGAATAACCTCCCTAAAGCACACAACGCTAAACACATCAATGATTCTCCATTGACCAATACAGGAAACTTTTCTTTTTCTGGCATTCGAGTCTGGTTCCAAGCTCCTTTTCCAACCTCTTCTCACACAAACCCCTTTTCACGTTCCCTATTCTCCATTTCATCTGGACTAATTGCCATCACCCAAACAAGACTCAGTCTTTATCCTCTTCAAGTCTTTGTTTATGCTGTTTCCATTGATTTTTACATCTTACCTCTTCTCTCCCTGAGTTAGCTATTGAAATCCTATCCTTCTCTTCAGGGTTCAGGTCAAATGTGACCTGTTCCTTGAAGCCTTCTATCATCTTCCAGTTCAAAAGTGATCACTCACCCCAACGAAATCAAAGAAAGGAACAGTATTTTGGGAAATATTTGCAGTAGCTCTTTTTCCTTTGTGATGACAAAGAACTGGAAAGTAACAGGGAGGGCTCATCAGATAGACAACGGAAGGACAAAAATATGGCGTAATTATAATTCTGTTGGGTCATTAGAAAGTGACAAAAGGGATAGTTGCAGAGAAGTCTGTGAAGATGGAGAGATACAGAGTAAAGTGAGCAGGATCCCTAAATACACAATAACAACCCTTTAAAGACAAAAAACTTTGAAAGCCTTCAGAACCCTATTCAATGCAGTGAGCACCTATGAGGCCCTGTCATGATAACAGCTAGTGTAGCTAATGTACTAATACTATTATAACAGTAATATATTGTAATAATTACTGTGGTGCTTTAAGGTTGAAAAATGCTTTTACAAATATCTCGTTCTATACTCACAGCTGCCCTGGGAGGGAGGTGCTATTATTTTCTTCATTTTATAGTTGAGTAAACTGAGGCAGGCAGAAGTTAAGTGACTTGCCCAGAGTCACACAACTAGTAAGTGTCCAAGGTAAGATTTGAACTCAGGTCTTCGTGACTCAAGGGCTAAAGCCCTCTTCGTTGTATCACCTAGCTGCCAGATGATAAACTCTTCTTGCTGCCTCCTGACATAGACAAGGTTGATGCAGGGCACAAAGTGACCCATGTATTTTTGGACAGGGCAATATTTATTTTGCTCAATTTGGTATATTGATTACAAGGATTTTATTACTTTTTTCTTTTAAATGGTGAGTCTGGGAGGGAGGGAAGATACGATACCACTTTTAAAAAAGTGAACACTTCCTCTGGAGAAATGTCAGGTCTGATACTTCTCTTATGATAATTTTATTTTGCATTGAAGTATTTAGGTATAGATCATTTCATCTTCTAGACGTGTACTCCTTGAGGGGGAGTACTCTGCCTCGTTCCTTTTGTATCTCCCTCAGTGTCTAATGTAGTACTAAACACCTGGAGTATTGCTTATTATCTACCTCAGAAAAGATATTGTGAAGAAAGAATTTTGTAAAATTTAGAATACTAAATAAATGTGGAGGAGTATGATAACTATTATGAATTATTTTGAATAGCTCAGAAAGACAAAGTTTCCCACTTAATAGTAATCCTAGTAAGTGGAAGCTTATTTGGACATGACTTATAATTGAAAATGTTAACAGAACCCACAAATGCAGGATATATTGAGCCAAATTCTTCTAGTACCTTATCTGCCTTGTTGGTTTTAATTAGACCTCTTTTATAAGTGGTAATTCTTCCCAATTCCTGCTAAAAATGTTGATCATAACAAGTCCAAGAAGAGAAAGATTAGAGTTGTTCTGCTTCTTCTAGGGGACGGGACTGGAAGAAACAGAGAGAAATTATATGGAGAAAGATTTCAGCTAAACATTAAAAAAGCTGTCCAAAAATAGAATGGGCTACTTCAGAAGGAGTGTTTAATGTCTCCAAGCAGAAGCCAACTGGATGGCCACTTGGATGATGGGATTCACACACTTTGTGACATTGTACTAGATGATATCTGAGGTCCCTTTCACCTCTCTAGTTCTTGATTCTAATCTGTTGTCTTAGAAACTAGATCATTCCACTTGAGAGAAGGCTTTTCAGGTTGTTGAAAGAATAAATTACAAGTGACTCAGTGCATCAACTTTGTGACATCACTTTTGGCTCCTTGAAGACACCTTATTTGAATATTTTACATTCTAGAGAGATGGTAGGTGATGGATCAGTGAACTGTTATTATAAATGTCATTATGCTGTCACAGAATTTTTTAGTTGGTGATATAGTTTGAAGCTATTGAGAGGTCCTCAAAGGATCCCTGGGCTGTCTGAGACCTATCCAAGAGGCCTGCAAGGTCAAAATTATTTTTTAGAATAATTGTTGTTTGGTTGTTTCAGTCATGATTGACTCTTTGTGACCCATTTTGGATTTCCTTAGCAAAGATTCTAGTATGGTTTGCCATTTCCTTCTGTAGCTCATCTTATAGATGAGGAAACTGAGGCAGACAGGGTTAAATGACTTGCCCAGGGTTACACAGCTAGTAAGTATCTGAGGCTGGATTTGAACTCAGGCCTTCCTGACTTCCTGACTGAGGCTGAGTCCTCAGTTCACACTGTGCCCTCTAGCTATCCCATTTTAGAGTAATACTAAGATGCTATTAGTAAATTTCAATACTCCATTTTTAACTACGTATTTGTGTTCAGGTCAGATTTCCTTCATTTGCTTCAACCAAAATAACGTTTCACAACAGATTGAATGGGGAAGCAGATGTAAGAATCTGGATGTCTTCTATTAATCTAGATATTGAAGAGATTTGCACAAATATGTGAGACGATGCCAGTCTTGTCACTTTTTATTTTGGAAAATATTCTTTTTATAAAATTTTATCTGTTATGTAATAAGTTTATTATTGTTATTTTAAATGATTTAATAAGTAATTTTATATACATACATATATACATGTATGTGTATCCATCTATCTATAGATATGTATATATATATGTAGATAGATATTTCTCACATAAACAAAAGCTCTTTGGGGTCCTCAACAACTTTTAAGAGAACCAAAGGGATCCTGAAACTAAAATCTTTGAGAACCACTGCTTTAGAATAACTCAAGTGTGAAAAAGAATGCTCCCTATCATGAACCTCGTGATGGGCTAGCCTGCCTGTGCTTTAAGATCTCCATTGAGAAGAAACCTGACACTTCCAAAGTGTTCAATTTCACTGTGGCTTTAATCAGTAAGATGTTTTTCCTGATATTAAGCTTCAGTTTGCCTCTTGACAGCTTCTGCCCATTGCTCCGGGTTCTTCCTACTGGATTTCAACAGAATGCATTGCATCCTTCTACATGGTACAAAGTCTAGGCCTGAGGGAAAATCCCTTCTATGACTTTCAGCCCTCTGGGAGACAGACTCCCCCTACCCTTTACCTCCCTGCTCTCCATCAGACTCTTCTACTTTTGTGTAACTTCTGTTATTTGAAAGTGTTGTTTCACATCAATCCTAAGGCTGCCTCTTTATAACTTCCATCTGTTTCTGGGACCAAAGAAGATTAAGTTAGAGTCTACAAGATGTTCCCAGGTACTTAGGCAGAAGTAGAGAAGAAAATCAAAGACCATATCCAAGTCATTAAATGTGGCACAAAACCAACTTCAATAAAGGCTAGATATGGCACTGTATGGAAATTCGTAGGGATCAGGGCAGATTTAAAGCTGGTCTGATTGTGTTTTAGTCCAAGTCACAAAAATAGTGGCTTTCTTGGAGTTAGAGTGCTAGACTTGGAGTTAGGAAGACTTATTTTCCTGAGTTCAAATCTGACCTCAAATGCTTACAAGTTGTGTGATCCTGGGCAAGTCACTTAATCCTGTTTGCCTCAGTTTCCTCATCTGTAAAATGAGCTGGAGAAGGAAATGGAAAACCACTCCAGTGTCTTTGTCAAGAAAATCCCAAATGGGGTCATGAAGAGTCAGATGCAAGTGTAACTGACTCAGCAGCAACAACAATCCACTTTTAACTATGCCTGCTCATGCTTTCTGAGGGGATGGGGTTTCAACGAGTAAACTTAATCTAGAAAGGAGACTGGAACGATCAAGTTTTTTATTTCCTGTTCAGTAGTCTTCCCAGAAAGAAAATGTAATTAAATATTGTAAAACAGTAACAAAAAAGTTAGCATTTATAGAGCACTTTAAGGTTTGCAATATGCTTTACAAATATTATTTCATTTTCTCCAGGAAACAGTTATTATCTGCCTGTCTGTTTTATAAATGAGAAAGCTGAGATACAGAGAGGTGCCGGCACTCTACCCCACTTAGCTGCCTAGGTGTGACTATTCGAAACCAATGAAACGTAGTCAGGATGTATGGTTGGGCCCCAGATGTTGTCGTTTCCTGGAGCAGTCTTCCCTGGTGTCCTGGAAAGCTTAAAAGTTGTCTGATTTTGAAATAATTAAATCATTTTGTGATACTTAGCATTCAAGTATATTTCAAGAATACTCTAGTCAAGGATATTGTAGTGTTATGATTAAGATTTGGTCATCATTTATCACCTTAACTAGTTGTTTAGTCTCCAAATGATCTCATTTACTTGTAGTAACATGTATTATATGCATTTGTTTCAACCCCCTCAACTTTCTCCCTGGTGTGAACTAGCATTCCCTTGGGCTCTATCAAAGACTCAAACTAGGTGAATGTTCCATTCTCCATACACACATGGTTGAGCCCATTTCTGTACAAATGACAGCATTGAGAACATTCATTCCCAGATCAGATGATTCCAGTTCATTTGCTCATTTTTAATTTTTAATTTTGCCAGCTTCTAATTTCTTATATTTTTTCTAAGTTTTCCTTATTGTGAAACTATTCCATTAGCCTCTTTCTCATAATTGGAAACACAAGATTTCTCACTTTTGCCTTGAAATAAAATAACTGATGATATAAACTTAAAAAAAAACAGTTAAAAAAGCTGGTTAGAATATTATAAAGAAAGCCTGTTTAACCGTGGAAATTTAAGGTAGCAGTTCTTAAACTTTTTGATTTTAGGACATTTTTACACTCTTAAGAATTATTGAGAACCCCTCAAAGATATTTTGTTTATGTGGGTTATATTTGATGATTTTTACCAAAAAACTAAAATGTCTTAGTATAATATGAAAATGTTGTGATCTTGCTTATCCCCCAGAATGGGCGTTGGGAACCACCAGAGCCCCTGTTCCCAGACCACACTTTGAACACCATTCTCTTAGGGAATTACTTCACCTCAGGTTTATATTTCCTTTATCAATGATAGTCTAAACAGCAAAACAAACATCCATAATAGATAACTCTATGTCCTTTACCTAACTGAAAAAAATGCCTTCTCCATATTTAAAATAAGCTGAAAGCTGTTATCACAGAACTACTATTATATGCCATTTTAGCAATGTCTATTAAGCAAGTAATTGACTTACAGAAAATAAAATTAGAGTTTGTGTAGGAGGTAGAAACTTTGGGATATATATGACAACTATTTTTACTTTCACATTTACTTACACATTTGACTGATGTGGCAAATTCCTTGGCACAGTGACATCAGTACTACATCTGTCAGGTAATTTACCCCTGCCCCCTATCATCTTAATTTCTCTCTCTAGTCAATTCATATAAAATATCTAACTTAGTCATTACCCAGTTTACAAAAGTTAATTTGTGAGCTCATTGGTTTGGGCTCAGAACACATTTTCATATAGAAAAATGTTATATGAGGTTATTAATTTCTAGTGAAGCCTACAAGAAAGCCTTATAAAAGTCTGTTATCCCTGAGGAATAGTGCTGTATAACCTAACCCCCATATAAAACATCACATCGAAGAAAATTAATTTAAGGTTCCATCTTCCTGGCAGCAATGCCAGGTTTTTATCTCTTCTTGTTAAAGTAGGAGGAGGATCTTCTACTCATTCCCATTTCCAGGTTGTAGGAAGAAAGGAGATTCCTATAGTTCAGATTAATGATGGTATCTCTGTAGCTTGGCACAGAAAATCTAGAAATATAGTTTGGGCATGTAGAGATGGTGATGGGTCATGGCCAGACCACCTAAGGATAGAGCTGTGGTACTAAGGCATGGGGTAGGTGTATATCAAGGATTGGCAGGAGATAAATCTTCCTCATTTCCCCCATTTCTTTGAAATTCCCCCATTCCTCAGCCTGTCTTGCAACCAAAGACCCCAACTCTGATTTTGGAACCATTGGAGGTAATATCCTAGGTCTTCAACAACCAAAGAGAAAGGGAGGTAATTGACAAAATTAGAAACACATGTTAGGAGTTGGTTGAATGTTTTGGGTTTTTGTCACTACTTTATTTTTTAAGGTGATATATTCTAATTTTAAAAAAAGTTGTAGTCTATAGTATACAGAGGAATTAAGTTTAAAAGTTAGCTAAATCACCAAGCTACCTTCTCTTTTATTTATATAACTGTCCTTGGACAATATCTTTTATGTTGCTCTTAGTGTGCAGTTATTTTGGGGTAATATATTACAACCCATTCTATCCATTGTGTCTCTTCATTGTCCTTTGGATGACCTACAGCTTTAATCCTTTGGAGGCTGTGGTTTCATGATTTGTAGCCATTACTGGAAGAGTATTTATATTAAAAAGATGGCCCTTTGTTTCAGGGGAAAATTTAAAGTCATTAAAAAAATATTATGCAATTTCCCAAATGCAATCTAACCTGCTTTCTTCCTCTTATGCGTTGTAATCTCAGATTTTTATTGGCCCCTTTGCAATGTCTTTTTAGGTAACAATTAATAATAGCAACAATAATTTTACATGTTAAGGTCTAAAAAAACACTTTATATATCTCATCCCATTTAGTCACCCCCTGTGGGATTAGTGCTGTAATGAAATTCATTTGGTAAGTGAAGAAAATAAGGTTGAGAGAGATTAAGAAATCTGACCAGGGTAACATCGTTAGTAAAATCAGAGGCAGAATTTGAAGTCAGGTCTTCTTGACTCAAACACTTGGCCACTTGATATAGTGAATCACACTGCTGCTCCCCCTCCCTCTCCGTCTCCCTCTCCCTCTCCCTCTCCCTCTCCCTCTCCCTCTCCCCGCCCCGGTGTAGGGGGAAGAAGTAGGAGGGGGAAGAGCTAGGACAAAGCTCAGTGTTAAAGAAGAAGGAAAAAGAGAATGAGCAGGAGAAGAAGAAAGGAGAGAGAGGAAAGTGGAGGAATGCAAACCTAGGGGAAGTGTTTTTTCCAATGTACTTACTAAAATGAAGTGAGATATCAGAGCTTAATTAATGAAAGAAATGATTCAATTTTAGTTATTTGTGATGAAATATTAGAACATATCCTTTTGTTCCATTAGAACATGCAATGAATATAAACAATAATTCAGCAGCTGGTAGAGAGGAGTGAAGACCCACCTATACTAGACATGGAGTTATCAACTTTAAGCTCTGCTACATTGTTCACCTACATTTCTGAGGAAAATCAGCCATTTCTTTACCATAAGACCTACGATAGGGACAAGACTCTGGGGTGAAGAGGGATCTTTGACTTAGAAGTTAAGAAGTGGTACAGATTTGGGCACACTTATGAGAAGACCAGGGCTAGTGCCATCCATCAGTTAGTCTAGGAGGTGAACTAGAAGGTTTTAGGCAGTTATCCTCCTTCCCTCCCTGTCTTCACTCTACATTTCCAGGTCTACTGTCAAAGATTTTGACCTCAACTCTTCTTGGGGTGAGGTGTCAAATAGAGAGGGGGAATGAGATGGGGAAGCAATGGGAGATAACAACCAGTAAAGTGTTGGGAAAGTCCAAGCAGAAACAATAATCTTGGTGACTCTTGGTATATAATAGGTGAACATTAAGTCAAGTATATGTAAATGCGTCCTTAATGTTAGATATCTCAGTACGGAGAAAGGACAATGACAGAAATGTACAACATCACTGCCTGAGGTTGTTCTGATGATGAAGTGAGATGATATTTTTGTAAAGCACTTTGCAAATACTGGCTATTATTGCTATTACAGAAATATGCTGTACATGTTATATAAGAAATCATTGAGGGGGCGGAGCCAAGATGGCGGAGTAGAAAGACTCACCTATGTTAGGTCCGAACCCACAGCCCATAGATTTCCTGTAAAAAGAACTCCTGACAAAGTATGGAACAGTGGAAGCTGCGCAGAAACACAGTGAAGGAGATTTCCGTTGCAGAGAGCCCTGAAGAACCGACCACAAAGGTGCCCCGGGAGCGGAGCCCTGCCCTGTCGAGCGCTCCCCTCCCCCGCCCCGGCCACGCGGCACTGAAAGGAGGGAGCAGACCCAAGCAGGAGTCAGGGACCTGAATCTCCGGCGGCTGCGAAGGTCCCTCCACCCACAGACTCACAGGTCAGTGAGAGAAACAGGCTGAGAGGGGAGCGGGGGATCTCCGGGACTCGGACCCCCTGGGAAGCGGCCGCTGCGGCAGAGGCAGAGGCAGCTCAGCCAGAGACTCCCAGAGCAGGCTGGAGCTCCACCCCAGCTCCACTACAAAGGATCTCTGTATAAACCCCCAGAGGGAAC
>CM053771.1:81532391-81551187 GCA_028658325.1 Potorous gilbertii | reverse complement strand
ACAAAGGGGGAGAAAATTTTGGAACCCCAAATCTTGTGAAAATGAATGTAAAAAGTTAAATAAATTTATTTAAAAATAAAAAAAAATAAAAAAAATAAAAAATAAAACAAAAAAATATATAAAAAAAAAAAAGAAATCATTGAATTGGTTGGCTTGAATCTGTACCCATCTCCTAAGGTCTGTTCTTTGTCAAAGCCAGGCTTCCAAGGTCTAGTTCTAGCTCTTACTACATCTCACCATCTAATTACTCAGTTTCTTCATTTATCAAGTATATATGGCTTATATCTGAAGGGACATAAGGACAATAGCTACTATAAAGGAGACAGTGCACCCTAATTCTAAGTAAGAACCCTAATAATATTGGGCATGAGCACTTTGTAATTTTTCTTGAGAGATTATTAGTTGTCTTTTTTCTTATGGCTTGAAAAAATGCAAATTGGATGCTAATGATGTAGATCCATCTGTTATTCTTAAAGTACCATAGAAGAAGTCCTAAATTTAAAGTTGTTCTAATGACGCTTTCTCAGCTTTGAAGACCCACTTTGGAGAAAGCTGTTTCCATTTCAAACAAACTTTCATGTCTTTTCAGGTACCAGGACCATCTAAGGATATGGAGTTTCCACTTTGAAAATGCTAGATCATTCTGCATAGACTACAATTTCTTCTGTCATCTGTAGCAAACATGTTTATAGCAGTGTACCAAATATATGTTGAGGCTGAAGTTTAATATAGTATTTGGAAAGGCTGTTAAGTAAATTATGGCAAGTAAGTGCTAGCTGACTACCAATCTCTGAAGACTTCTGCAGATAAGTCAATGACTCTCTTAAATATTTTTCTCCTTTAATGTTCAACTTAGTAAGTATTCCAAAAAGCATTTGCTTCTGAATTTCTGGAGTTGAACTAACTTCATCTAGGTCAATAGTCTATAAAATGACTTATCTTATGGTTTTCTTGCTTCCTATTCTGTCTACCACATTGTTACACTCAAATTTAGAGAGAGATAGGCCATTAGATATGTGAGAAATGTTAGAGGTCATTTAATCTAACTCACTTATTTCATAGTTGAGGAAACTAAGACTTGAAAGAAATACTTGCCAATCATCTCCTCACCATGCTGCCTGTACTCCAGTTTTCATCCTCATCTCTTTCTTCTTCCTATTCCCTCCAGTGTTGAACTCTATCTTTGAGTTGCCTTGCTTTGATAGGTGTATCTTGATAGAAATCAGATTTCTATGCCATTTCCTATAAACACACCCACCATGTCCACATTTATCTGTCTTATTCCCTTCTCCCATTACAGGGCGTAATCCCAAAGATTACTTCCACTCTTTTGCCCCATGAGAAGAATGTCAGCTATTTGAGAGAAAGGATTGTACTTCTTGTTAACATTTTTATCTTCAGTACTTAAGATAGTGCCTGGAATGTTGTAAGTGCTCAACAAATGCTCTATCTATCTGTCTGTCTGTCTGTCTCATATCTCATTCTATCATCTAGTTCAGTAACTATCTCTATCATCTTTCAATCATCTATATATAACTATTACCCATCTCTCTATCCATTTATCTGTCCCTCTATCTAATGTATCACAGCTAGTATATGGCAGAAATGACCTTTGAACCCAAATCTTATGATTTCAAGTTTGGTGTTCTTTCCATCATGCCAAGTTTATTCTAATATAAATAAGCCCTAGAACATGTTAACTTAGTTCCTCTTTGGTTTCCCTTTACATAAACTTAATGCTAAGCAGTATATCCAGAGGCATAAAGGCTTCTCTGATAACCACAAGACCAACTTTGTGACCCTAGTTAATTACTAGACTTATTATAGTCAACAATTTTTTCCAAGTCATTAATTTTTTAAATAATTTTCTATAATCAAACTTTTATCCATAATGTGGTTAAAATGAATGGATAATATTATGTCAAAAAAAAACAGTTATGGTCATTAGGAAGTGATTCTGTACACTACATCCCCAAGGACATATGTCAGAGTCAGAATACATATGTCCCATAGGACATAGATGTCAAAGCCACAATCAGTAATATAAATGTGCACTTTACATTTTATAATACTTTTATAGATATTTTGTAATTAAGGGCAAGAATGTTAATTAGCCTCTATTTTGTAGATGATAAAAAAAAGAATTAGAAAGGTTAAGCAGCTAGCAAATGTCTCAGTCTAGTAAGTGAACTTGAACCCAATCTTCCAATTTGAAACCCATTTCTTCTAATGAAATATGCTGCTTTCTTTAAGTGCTAAGATTTCTCATCATCACTTTATAAACGGTATAGTTTAGAAGGAATAAATGTCTCTAAACCAGAGCTACAGCCTCTGAAGTGGGTTCTGTATTCTTGATAATATGAATTTTAGATGACTAGCCACCTAGAAATTATTTTCAATTTGCGTTGACATTTTATGAAAACAATTCAGACCTAAATTCTCAGTCTCACTGCTAACACAAATTTATGATGTAAGGTATAGCACTCCGTTCTTTTTCATCTTTTGCTTTTGAAACTAATAAGTGTAGTTTCTTGAATATAACGAGTTTCTTGGCTATACTGGAGGAGTAATGCTCTAGATTGTTTGGGTATGTGTACACAGGCTCTCTGTTTCTGAAAGGGGAGCTAACAAGAATGGGTATTGATTATTTAAGTTTATTTTCAGGTTATAAATGGTACTTATTTTTTGTTATTGATATATTATTTTTTATATATTGTATTGATATATTATTTAGTTTTGACTTAATAGATGCTTCCCAACAAAACCCCAAGTATTTTTTATATTGGTTACTGTGGACACTGAGAAATGTATCCTTTAATCTTAGCAGTATGACACTAGCATTGAATATTACTTTTGACCAAATTGTTTATGTCATTTAAGGTTGACTTTATTGGAAGTGTGATAGCTGGGCATACTATTCTCTGTTTATGCGTTCCTCATTCACCTTCACTTCATACAAATCTTCCCATGTTTCTCATAATTTTTCATATTGATCATTCCTTACCCTATAGTAATATTCCACTACATTCATGCATTTTCATACATAACTGGTCCATTCATTTCCATCCTGTTGGACATATTCTCCCCCAGCTTTTTATATCACAACTATGAACGTTTTTGTACACACAGCTGTTAATGTCAATTATTATATTAAAGTACTCTCCACATTTTAAAAGTACTATATAAATGCTAGTTATTGTTCATCATTTGGAGTCAGCATGGTACAATGGAAAGTAGACTGGGTTTAGAGTCAGCGACTCTGGGTTCAAACTCTGGTCCTTCTACCTGCTACCTTAATGACCTTGGTTGGGCAAGTCCCTTTAACTTATCTGGGACTTAGTTTCTTTATCTGTTGAAATGAGGAGATTGAACTAGATGACCTCAAAATCTATGCTCTTATATAGCAATATTCTAAACTGATATGAAGTGTCAAATATTGCACTACAGTTAGAGAACTGGATAACATAACTTTGTAGTTCAGATAAGTACAAGAAGAGCTGTCTGGCATCAGAGGAGACTTTGCTGAGGAAGCCAGACTTGACTAACAGGTCAAATAGCTGTCAACTGAGAGGAAGGATCCTCTGTACCATCCTGCTCTTTGATGGGATTGGTGAAACCATTACAAAAAGATCTCTCTTGAAATATAGGGAGAGTACATGGCAGATTAAATGATCCTTAGGAAATACCCATTAATAGATGGTTAGAGGAAGAAGAGGAGCTAGGTGTGAGATAGGGAATTAATGGCCACTCTCACACAAGTGAAGAGGGTACTTTAAGAAGAAGATAACCCAGAGTCTAGTGTGTCATGGAAGTCCAAAGGCTAATGAGGTATTTGACTGCATTAAGAAAGATTTAGTGTCCAGAATGTGAAATGTGAGAATTTCCCTTTCCTCTGTTTTGGTTGGACCTCAACTGGAGTTTTTTAATGCTCATTTCTTGGTGTCATATGTTAGGAAGGAAATTGGTAAGCTGGAGAATGTGCAGAGGAGGATAGCCAGGATAGAAATAATGATATAAGTATACAATGACATATTCAAAGTATGTGTCTAATTCATTTATTTTCCTCCATATTTGGAAGCATTAAAGGAAAGGTTTGCTAATTTTAAATTAATGAAAAACTGGATCTTTGCTGTTAATCAAGAAGGGGAAAGATTGTAATAATTGTTATTTTGAATTTGAATTCATGAAAAGATTGAGCAGAAAGTCCCAGTTCAGTAAAATACATAAAACAAATGACTGTGAATACAAAGTATTGTTTCACTGATATTTGAAATTCCCCATTTTCTACGTTCTCTATTGCTACATGGATCCCTTAATCTTTTTCATTTGTTTATGAATTCTTTCATAAATAAGAGTATCATTCAATCATTCTTTGAATTCCCATCCTGGTCCTCAACCATCATCCCATCGGTTAGTGACAGGTGGTACAGTAGATAGAGTGCTCAGCCTGGAGTCAGGAAGACCTGAGTTCAAATTCAGCCTCAGACACTTACCGGTTGTATGACCCTGGGTCATTTCTTTAACTCCTGTTTTCCTCAGTTTTGGAAAATGTGGACAATGGCACCTATTTTTCCCAGGGTTATGAGCACTTCCCCCTCTATTTTGAGTCAGCCCCAGCCTGACTCCCTCCTTCCACCATCCCTACCCCTTTCAGTTCTAGAAGCATAATCAAATCACTACTGCCAAGGCTCCTAGAAGGAGTGCACCAGTCTTCTCCACTGAAGCTCTGATCTATATTCCTTTTATGTTCCACACCAAAATATCCCTTCCTTGGTATGATAGAGACCATTAATTCCCTATCTCATACTAGCTCCTTTTCTTCCTCTATCTATTTCCTAAGGATATTTCCTAAGGTATTTCCTAAGGATCATTTAATCTGCCATGTAATCTCCCTGTATTTAAAGAGAGATATTTTGTAATGGTTTCACCAATCCCATCAAAGGGCAGGATGGTACAGAGGATCCTTCCTCTCAGTTGACATCTCTTTGACCTCTTAGTCAAGTCCTGCTTCCTCTGCTAAGCCTTCTCTGATGCCAGCCAGCTCTTCTTGTACTTATCTGAACTACAAAGTTATGTTATCCAGTTCTCTAACTGTAGTGCAATATTTGCATAGTATAGTCTTTTCTTTTGTATTTGAATTTTCATGGTTTAGCATAATGCTTGGCATATAGTAAGCACATAACAAATATTCTTCCATTCCTTCATGTGTTCATTGTCT
This sequence comes from Potorous gilbertii, assembly GCA_028658325.1. Lineage (NCBI taxonomy): Eukaryota > Metazoa > Chordata > Mammalia > Diprotodontia > Potoroidae > Potorous > Potorous gilbertii. The sequence continues at coordinate 81,545,969 of CM053771.1, read as the reverse complement.
CCAGGGGCCTCGTGGTATCCTGCAGACATTGATAAGGAGTATAAACATGAAAGTATGATGTAAATGCCTCCTATTATTATTTGTCTAAATACCTCAAGAGCTTTGGATATTGAGAATTTGAAATACTTTTATCATCTGTTAAAAACAAATATATAAAAAATATATATAGTCACATATGTGTGACTATATATGTAGAGGGGCAGCCAGGTAGCTCAGTAGATAGAGTACTGGACCTGAAGTCAGGATGATCTAAGTTCAAGTTCAACCTCAGACACTGACTGGATGTGTGACCCCAGGCAAGTCACTTAGCCTCTCTTGCTTAAATTTCCTCATCTGTCAAATGGGGCCAATAGTAGCACCTGCATCCCAGAGATGTTGTGACAATCAAATGAGAAAATAATTGCAAAGCACTTAGCACATGGAAAGCTCCATATAAATAAATGTTAACTATTAGTTTCATTATTTTGTTTATTCTTATTATTTGCACACAACTATATCTATATATATATATATATATACACACACACACACATCTCTCTCTATATATACATACACATATACACTATGTATATGAGCATGTAATATACGTACATATAAATTGCACATTTATAAGACATGGATATTGTGATTAGTGAATTACTCAGAATATTATTTTGAACTAACCAATTAAAAGTTCTCAGTAATGAACTAACAAAACATCTAATGATGATTTAATTAAGAATGATTTATCGACCACTGGGAGGTATTGTAGGAAAGGCTACAAATGAAATTTTTCAAAAGCTTCTAAAGTCTGCTTGAGGAAAGAAGAAACATCCATTAGAATGTAAGAAGTACAAAATGATCATTTAGCATGAGTTCAATACATAAATGCGGAGGAGGAGTATAATAAAAATAATCTTAGTGTTGTAGATTAGTGGGAAATATCTCTTGGAAGAGATTTTTTTTTGAAGTGGAGTTCTCAATGAACATAAAAAATAAAAATAAAAACCTGAAAGTCATGAAGTTGCCCATGATTTTTGTAGCTTGGTGGACCTAATGTATCCGTATTCATCCTGTATTTCATGGCTAATTTCAAAGGTAAGGTAGGTTTTGGAAAAAAATACCCTAACCTAGGAAATGGCAATAATCCTCTTAATGAGTTCTGTTGGTGTGCCCTCTACCTCAGATGCACTCTTTTTTTAACATTTGAATTTTGAGTTCCAAATGGTCTCCTTCCTTTCCATCCCTTCCCCTCTCCTTGAGAAGGAATGAAATTTGAAATAAATTGCCTGTGTGAAGTCATGCAAAACATATTCCACATTAGCAATGTTGCAAAAAAAACTCAGAAAAAATTAAGAAAAATAAACAAAAAATAACCATATATCTCAGTTTGCATTGAGTTCATCAATTCTGTCTCTGGAGGTGGATAGCATTTTTCATCATAGCTCCTTTGGAATTGTCTATGGTCATTGTCTTGATCCAAGTAGTTAAGTCTTTTCAGATGGTCATCCTTATTATATTGTTTTTACTATGTACAGTGTTCTTGATTCTCCTCAGTTCATATAAGTATTCCCAGGTTTTTCTGAAACCATCCTGCTTGTCATTTACTATAGCACAATAATATCCCATCACAGTCATATATCACAATTTGTTCAGCCAGTCCCCAATTGATGGGCATCCCCTCAAATTCCAATTCTTTGCGACTGCAGAAAGAGCTGTTATAGATATTTTCATACAAATAGGTTTCCCCCCCACAGTTTTGTATGTCTTTGGGATACAGATCTAGTGGTGGTATTGCTGGGCCAAAGGGTATGCACAGCTTTATAGCCCTTTGGGCATAACACCAAATTTTTCTCCAAAATGCTTGGATCAGATCACAACCTCACCAGCATTGTGTTAGTATCTCAATTTTTTCACATTCCCTGTAGCACTTGTCATTTTCCCTTTCCCATGTTAGCCAGTCTGATAGGGGTGAAGTGATACCTCATGGTTGTTTTAATTATCATTTCTCTAATCAATAACATTTAAAGCATTTTTCCATGGGACTGTTGATATCTTTGATTTCTTCTTCTGAAAACTGCTTGTTCATTTCCTTTGACCATTTATCAATTAGAGAATGATTCTTGTAAATTTGTCTCAGTCTTCCATAAATTTGAGAAATGAGACCTTTATCAGAGACACTTGCCATAGTTTTTTTAACCTAGATTCCTGTTTTCTTTCCTCAGTTGCACTCTTAATAGTTTAGAAGTCATTGGCTTCATTATTTATTTGCTGATAACTTTCAACAAATGAATTATTCATTTGGTTGAGCCTTCAAGGTTCATTTCTAAGATCAATTTAAAACCAGATGGGTAGGGAATCCAGACCTAATAATACTAAGTAGGAACTATAAAGATGTAATCTATTTTGTCATTGTGGACATGGAAAAGATTAAGAATTTGTTTACAATAAGGATAAGGAGAAATTTCCTTCACAAATTAGCAACAAATGTTGTTCAGTCCTTTAGTCACGTATGACTTTTCATGACCCCATGGACTATAACCAGGCCCTTCTGTCCTCCACTATCTTTCCAAGTCTGTCCAAGTTTATGTTCATTATTTCATGACACTATCCATCTCATTGACTGCCATCCTCTTTTCCTTTTGCCTTCAGTCTTTTCCAAAATCATTGTGTTTTCCAATGAGTCCCATCTTCTCATCATGTGGCCAAAGTATTTAAGCAGTAAAATGAGAGAACACTTTTAGCTGGATATTGGAATGATTAAAATGTTTGTGTAAATCTGTTGCTCAGATCCATAGGAGACCATTTATAAAGGCAAAGTTTGGGGCAGAAATTTACATTGATGAAAACACAAGGATGCCTTTTTTTTTCAATCATTTAACCAAACTGTACATGATTATAACACATATAGTCACAATAATAATTAGCATTTATCTAGTAATTCAAGGTTTGCAAAGCACTTTAGACACGTTACCCCACTTGTGATTTTTTTCACATTAAGTATTAAAAGGGCATAAATAAGAATTTTCTGTGCAGACGATTTTCAAAAATAAGTCCAAACTTTGAACTTCTCTGAAATGTGAGGTCGCTCCAGTTGCGACTTAACTTATTGGTTTTGTTATTACGCCTAGGGTTTTTTAATAGCTAAGTAATAATTATCTGTCATTGAATACCATACTGACACTAATTCATCCTTTAGGGACTCCTCTTCAGATCACTGACTTTCGAGCAGATGTGCTTTCACAGATGTTAGGAGGAGTTTCCCTTAGACCTAATTATTGTTTTATGATATTTATTAAGTATTCATGCTATGCTTGAACATACAGAATATATAGGCTAAGGGTCTTTGCCCTTTAGAAAAATATATGCTAAGGTGAAATAATGTTTATATACATCACAAAGCAAAAGGAAAATAAACACACTGGATTATGACTAGGTACATATCAGTGTGAGTAATGAACAGAATAAAGTGATTGCATATATTGAACTCATACTATGTTATAATTATGGAAAATATAGTGCTTGGTTCTTGACCAAAGGAAATATACAATGCATATTCAAATGCACAACTTTAAGGGATTTGTTGTTAGGATTTATCTATATTTTTTTGCTTGATAATTTTTAATAAGGAAGGAGTTTCAGTTGAGGGTCCATATAGGAAGACATAGAGATCTCAGCTAACTCCTAAGTTAACTTTATAGCATCTCCTATTTGACCTCACATAAAGTATTTGCAGATGACCACTTAAGGATATGATACATAGAGTTCCTGTACAGGGTGCATATGCTGAAGTTTTGGGGGGGGGGTTTGTTGTTCATTTGTTTGTTTTTAGACTTCTTGGTGTTCCTTTTTTTTTTGTCCTGTGTCCTAGATACATTAAAGGAAAGAGAGATAGGTTCTCACTGTACTGTAGGGTATTATAGCACCTTTAGGGAATATGAGAATGCATCCTGATGCAGGAAAGAATTAGTGAGTCTAAGGGCACAGCTCTAACCTTCTATGACCTGTGAAGGAAGCTGAGGGGAAAACTTAGAATTTGTCACCATGTAGTATAGTTGTCCCTTCCACATCACAACATTTCAGCATATGAAATTAAATGGGAATTTGGGAGGAGTTTCATAGAAGCCTCAGATTACATGCAAAGAACAGTAGATGATACGGAAAAAGTTTAGAAACTGAGAAATGCATCAGATGTATGTATAGTTTTATGTAATATCAATCCAAAGGTACTGTAAACACCCCAGAAAAGAAAAAGAAAATTCAATCTTCTCTGCTTCAAAGGGAAGGCCAAAAAGCTTTACATGGATTTTCCAGATTCTGAGGGTACCACGCTCCTAACCCCTGTCGTATGCAAGGGATAATTCTATTGCCTATTACTTAGATTTACTTCGAAATTCTAGAGGACTTTGAACAAATATCCTTTAAGAAGTTGTACCATCAGGGAGATATAAATAGCTCCCTCTAGAGATGGTGGTGAGAATAGCAATATATTAGTCCAAACTTGATGGACCTTAGAGCTGTCTGAGGAGAGATGAGATATAGGACAACAGCTCAGAGTGGCTGCACCTGGTTGGCACACCACTGGGAACTGCTACTTGCTGCATTTTTGGAGGGGAACTGCCACTGAGTGCAACAAAGACAGCGAGTGACCTGGGAGATCCTACTGTCTAGAGCTCCCTCCCCATCTCTGCATCCCTGAGCGAGGCATCTGTGAAAAGTCAGTCTCTGAATATCTCCTTAACAACAGCTTGAACATGGAGATTTCTGCTGTTTCTTTATGCCTTGTGATCTCAGAAGAAAGAGTAACAATACCTCACTGGGAAACCCTAATGAAGTTGTAGACCCAGTTATTCTAGGTGGGGACCTGAGTCAACTCTAGAGATGCGAAACCTGATTATATAAGAAATGTATTACCTTATTTTTTAGTCATTTAGTAGACACCCTAGATCGTAGCTACAGAAGTCAGAGAAACACAGGTATAGTTCTTAGTACAGGGAAGATGCTCCATAAATATGTGGGGAATGAAGGAATTGATGTACGTAATTGTATACCAATAGAGGAATGCTGATGAACAGTAGTTGCAACTAACCCTGAATATTGATGAGGGAAGTAATTTAATAGTTGTGTGTCCCTGAGCAAGTCACTTCAATGAGCTTCAGCCACCTCATCTCTAAAATGGAATTAATAATACGGTCCATCAAATGACAGTAATTCATTCCCTACCTCATAGTATTATAAGAAAAATGCTTGATAACTTCAGAAGACAATGTAAATGTGAGTAATTACTATTTTATATTTTAGAAGATGATAAAAGGCAGAAGCAGGACAAAGTATTTATGTGGTTTGACTCATTGTGCTTATTTTCTCCTTTGTATCAGAATGTCCTTTTCTAATACTTAAAAATACGTATTTATACAAAATAATATTTTAAAATCATCTCCATTGTGCCTCTAGTTCTGCCTTCCCTTTTCTTTAGTTTCTGTTCTTGATAAAATTCTCTTTGCTAACATTCCCATTAAGTGTAGGATGGAGAGAAAGGGGTTGAAAATAACCGCATTGAGTCCTCTGACCTTAAATCAGGGAAGCTGGACGAGGTTGCTTTTATCTTCATGCAAACAGCAATCACTGGTTTCTTAACTTTGTAATGGTAAAGATGTTATAAAATCCCTATGATATTAAACAGGACAGTATCTCACCAGCTATTTATGTGAACATAAAATAAGAGTTCATGGCACATAAACAATAGACATTCTTCTGTACATCCCATTCAATTTCCTCTACCCATGTGTCCTTGTGCTTTCATATCTCACAGCACAGTGCTTGTCTTTCTTGCAAAGCAGTCTTGATTCTCATCATTAGTGTCAGGGAGCTCAGCCTGCGGTGTGATTCTGACACCTTTCATCAGCATTCAGAAAACTCTAATCTCTAAAATGACAAAAGATTCAAATAGAAACGGATAAAAACTGCTTCTGTGTAGTTTTGATCCAATTGCAAAATCCACTCTCCAGCTTTGCAGCCAAACCCTATCATTTTGTCATTCAAAATCACTTAATTTTGGCCAGAGCTAGATTTTTTAAAAAAATGTTTTGGGTTAGGAAAAAATAGTTTTAAAATAAAACTACTGTAAATATTTCTCATTTTTAAGAGTAATAGGGTTGCCAATGGTTTAGCCATGCCAATATGATAAAAATGGCAATGCTACTTAAATTAATTTGAACATTAGTGCTATACCAACACATTAAAAGAATACTTTATAGAACTAGACAAAACAATAACTGTTAATGTGGAGGAAACAAAAGTCAAGAGCATCAAAAAGGACTGAAAAATATGAATAAAGGGAGAAGAATAGCTCTTCAAGACCTATAATTATACATATTTTTGGCAGTCATCATTAAAACTCTTTGACAGTCATCATTGAAACCAGTTTAAAAAGTCCATCAAGTGGGGTAAGTTAGGTAGGGAAGAATTAAAATAATTTTTTCCATAACCTCACTTTGACAAATCTAAGAACATAAGTTATTTGGTAATGAATCACCTATTTGAAGAGAACTGCTAGGACAAATGGAAAGCAGTTTGGAAGAAATTAGGTTTGGTCTAACATTTCATACCATAAACTACAGTAAGCCAAATAAGGTACGTTTCACAGCTATGGCTGAGGGTAAAATTCTTAACTCAACAAGGGGTAGAAGTGATCTCAAAAGATAAAAGATAATTGTTATTACATGAAATTAAAAAGCTTTTGCACTGATGCATCAAAGCAACTAGCACACAAAAAGAAGTTGTTGACTGAGGGAAAATTTTGTGCATCTGATATCTCTGGTAAAGGTCTAATATCTATGACTTACCCAAGTAACTAAAATAGATGACAAAGAGCTATCTCCTGATGGATAAGTCATCAAAAGATATGAACAGGTAATGCTCAGAAGAATTGAAAACTATTAGTAATTATATGAAAGATTACTCTAAGTCCAATAAAAAAACCAACTCCAAGATTTTACTTTATACCCAAAATATTGGCAAAGATGGCAAACTGATCACAAATATCAGTTTTTGAGGACTGTTGAAAGACAAGCACACTAATATATTGTTGGAAATGCTGTAAATTCTTGAAAGCCATTTGGAATTATGCTAAGAAAACAATTTAGATATCTCTACCCTTTGACCTTGAGATCCCTAAGAGGTCAGAGATAGAAGTAAGGTCTCACATACATATCAGTATCCCAAGCAATAGTTTCTGTTGTAGCAAAGAACTAGGAAGAAAATAGACACTTAATTGATTGGGTGCATCTAGTTCCATCCTCTAGGGTCAAACCTAATGACATCTAATGCCTCTTATACATAAGAATCTTTCACATTGAAGACAGCTATGCCTCTTAACAAATACTGGTCAACAAGGGTAATGAAAGGCAAAGTAAATCTTGCAGATGTATATGTCTGACAGTTCATTCTAAGAAATAAATTGGAGACTTTGGCCAAATGTCTACCTCACATATGTTACATGCGGCACTAGTCCTGTGTCACACTAACAGCAGTTCCTGTAGAGAGGCCAGAGTGACCAAGCTAGAAACATAATGTGTCTTCATGGCTGCGGGAGAGAAGAAAGGGAAATTCTTGTTGGGAAAAATTGGGCCTATTTCTTGACCAAGTCAATAAGCCATTAGTCTTAATATAATATCAGTACGAACATTGCTAGCATTGCTTCTAGTTCCTGTCATGTTCACTAAACTTCAGGTAAGTCTCTGGTTACCTTAGGATACATACATTAGGCAAAGAAATGAGCAAACAGGGACTTTGTTTTTTATGCAAGAATTAGCTGTAGAAACTGACATTTCCCCTCCGAGACTAAGCTTGATGGATGGATACAGACTTCTGTCTCTGAAGATTTATAGCACTTTGTGAGTTTAAGAAATACAGATTGACTCAAAAGTCTTAGTGTAGCTACTTTGGGGACAACCTCTATTTGTGTATAGTGCCTAAGAAATAAATATTAACAAAAATTCCTTTTATTGAAATGATTATTGATATTTCAACCAAGTTTATAATTCATCTAATGACTTGAAAATCTGAGCATAGGGAATATACACAAATATATCTATCTATATGTATGCATATATAACGTACGTATATGACACATGTAATATATAATACAAGCACACTGCCTTTCCACACACATACGTGTGTATGTGTATATATATATATATATATATACATATACATCTGTATACATATGTATATGTATATATATATACATATGTATCTCTATGTATCTACCTATGTATACATACACACAGAGTTAGCTAGGTGGTGCAATGGTTAGACTTGAAGTTAGGAAGACTTGAATTCAGATACAACCTCAGATACTCACTAGCCTTGTAATCCTGAACAAATCACTTACCCACTGTCTGCCTCAGTTTCTTATCAGTAAAATGGGGAATATAAGAGCATCTTTCTACCTCCCAGGATTGTTAGAAGGATAAAAGTAGATGATATTTGTAAAATGCTTTGCAAACTTTAACAAGCTATATAAATGCTATTCTGTATAAATATATCTCAATATAATACATATATATAAATATATGAAAGTGCTATTAATGCATATATATACGTAAGCATATGTACACACACACACATAGATATATATATATGTATATATGCACACACATATATGCACATGCATTCATCATCCTTTCAGGAAAGCTTGGTTTTATTTGAGCCACACAAATGAAGCAGGTGCCTATTTCCAAATAAATGATTAGGGAGAGTAGCAAGGATTCTATCTAGATAATAGAGTCCATTTTTAAAAGGGAGTTGTGGCAATTTAGTAGTGTTTTCCTCATAAATAACAATTCAACAGAATTACTTTCTTGGAACACACAAAACATAACCCCCAGTAAAGGCTAGTTAAAAGTCCATTCCTAAAAGGAAGCAGTGAGACAAAGTGCAAGAGACTTCTCTTATCTAGATATTATAATTCTAGTAGTTGCCCTCAAGCTATTGACAGAAACATGGCTTTTGACAAAATCTGCCAAGAAAAGGATCAGAGGAGGTCACATTCTGAGCATTAAATAAAGTTGTTTTCTTTGGCTTGGCCCCTGCCTTATTGTATTAGTAGGGATGGCCAAAGGTTGAAATTTAAAAAGGGAGACAGCTGCCTGTCTATAGTCAGTCAGACAGTTACTTGTTTAGTGTATATTCTCTGATGTGAAGGAGGAAATATTTTAATACTCTCAATAAAAGGTTATCCGTGTTAGCTGTGTGGCTAGGTTTCAGATAATAGATCATAAAGATCTGAAACCATCCCATCCATTTCCCCACCCTCCCTGTAAAAAGGTGCTTTTATTGTTCTGATTCTGTTAAGTAGAAACAGATGACAGGTTTGTGTTTCCCCAAACCTTCAAATTAAATATGGTTTTATTCACCACTGGAAATGCATTTTGAGCCTATCAGTTTATTCATCTGGGCTTTTGCCAGGTGAATGTTCATTTGGAAATGGTAGTGATTATGGGGCAAGTATATCTGATTTCATACCTTATAAAACAAAATGCAGAACAATAAGCCATAACTCACTGAACAGAATCCCCTAAATGACATTTTGGGATATTTTCTCAATTATTTCAAGACATGTCATAAAACTGAAATCTATTTCATTGCAGTGCGTGGTTGATATTTTATGAACCTCATGCCTATGGGCATGAATGAAGGATTCTGTAAGAGCGCCTTTGTTTTAGTATTGGCTGTATTTTTGGAGTAGGCTTTTTTTTTCCCCTTCTGTACCCTAAACAAATGTTTTCAATGATAAAGCAAGTGTTTTGAAATAATAAGTTATTACAGTCGGCATTAACCATTAACAGAGCACCTTGAAGTTCATTTTCAAGCCCACTAAAAATGCATAGGAGTGAAGGTACTGTTAGTTTCTCTTTGTGATAAATAACTTCTGTCTTCAAGAGGAAACAGAATGAAATGGGAAGATTTGTACATGAACCTGTTTTTCAGTCATTTAATAGATAAGCACCAGTTCCTGAAACCATCAAAAATTGGAATGTTTTTATCTGGCAAAAGAGCAAAACACTATGTCTTTTCTAATATAATATAAATTCTAATATAAATATATAATATAATTCTAATTTAATTCTAATATAATTAGAATTAATTAATTCTAACATAAAATTGTTCTAATATAATATTGTTTCTTAGTTCTAATATAAAATTGTTTCTTAGCAGTGGAAAAGCAGTCTCAGAGTGGGTTGAAATACTGTCTAAGGGGCTCCAGGCCAGTCACATGACCTGGCAGTGCCTTAAGTAGGTTCTCTAGGTTTCTAACTTTCAGAGGAATTGCTGAACTGTATTATTAAAGGAAATTTTCTCACTTGAGATTCATTACATGAATGAAATCATGGGTCCAGGATATTTTCTAGTAATATTAATTACTTTTTAAAGGAAGAAACCGAAACGGCTTACTAAAAAGTTTTTGGTAAAGATTCAGATTCAACTTAGGTAAGCAAAAAGTTCATCTTACTACAGTAAAGATTATATAGTGACTCCCTTTATAATCTGTAGGTATTCCAAACTTCCATGGAAGTGAATGAGACATTTGCATCTCTTAGGAAGGGACCTATGTGTGTGCAATGGGAACATGGCACTTGTGTAAGAGAAACTAAGCGAATGATGGATATATTATGCAGTAAAATGGAGTATTCATTATATTGTAAATTGAGAGACCTGGGTCCCAACACTAGCTATATCACTAAGAAATACAAATAATAACTTTCATTCACAGAGGACTTCAAGGTTTAGAATTAACTGTATGTATTAGCAAGTGAATCACTTTGCTTCAAAATGAAGATCATGGTATGGGGTTGCCCATCTATTGGAGAATGATTGAAATAAATTATGGCATATGAGTGTAATACTATTTCACCTAATATTATTGACAAAAATGGTTGGTTTCAGAGACACATAGGAAGACTTATATGAACTGGTAAAGAGTAAAATAAGTAGATCTAGGAGAACAACTTATAACAACATTGTGAAGTTGAACTTTGAAATAATTAACAATGCTGATCGATGCAATGACCAGCTCCGATGCCAGAAGACTGATGAGGAAGTACACTGCCCATTTCCTGCCCGTCATGATGGACTTAGAGTGCAGAATGAGACACACACTTTTGAACATAGGCAATGCACAAATGACTAAGTATATTGGTTACATGAGTTTTTCTTTTTTTTTCTCATCTTCTAATTGTGATGGGAAGGAGGAAAAATAAAAAGCTATTAATTGAAAAATAAAAATGAAAGAAAAGCAAAAGCAAGGATTTGGCAGATAATTTCTAAGACACTTTTTGCTGCAAAAGCATGTTATTTTAAAAGGTCATTGTTTCTTTAGCAAGGACAACTGAACCTGTTTATCTAACCTTCTAAATATCTACTAGAGTTTTAACTGTGGATTTTTTTAGTAAGTTTTTAGCCATGAATTTTTCCTTCTTCGTGTTTCTCCTGAGTTTAACTACAACTATAACCTTTTATCTAATATTTTTAGCTTTTTAACCTTGGGAGCAAATGGAGCCTGCTAATTAACAGAGTTTATAGGGGAAAATGGATTAAGTCTAATTCCATTTATCCTTGTTTTCTTTTCTGTGGTATGAAGGAAAGTGAAGGAGGGAAGGAAAATCCCTATAGGGTTTATGAACTGATAGACAAATAGTATGTCATGTACTATACTTTGATTTGACACTGAACATTGTACTGATGTACAAATGAATACCAATTTTTAAAAATATAAGTAATATCTCTTCTGCCAAAGTACTATTTCAATATCTTATCATACCATAGAGAGTACTTGGGTTCTTGAATTTTATGCCAGCAGATAACAAGGTTGGAGAGATTCTGAGAAGCTGGTAAGTAAGCCTTCCAGTAGGGGCCATACATTTTTAGAATGATGTATTGCCAATAGGGTAGCCAATAACAGATGATTTTTTTTTGCACCACAGCAATTCAGGAAGGAGATTGTAAAAGTCTGAAGAGGGGAGAGGTTCCTACAACCTGCATCTGTGGAGAGAGTATTCACATTGATGAAACCATATATTCTTCAAACATTACTAAACTTTACCAATTAATCTGACATCTTTTTTTTAACAAAAAACTAAACCAATGAAGACCACTAAGCTAATATGTGGATTAATTTTTTGAAATCCAAATTAATAGAACAACAATTTAATTCCAATTAATGAATAGTAAATCTCAGTTCTAGGAGATCCTGATATTAGAAATTCTCTAGAAAGAAAGGAATAGAATAGGTAAATGCCTCTTAACGAGTTCCAAAAGTTTCTTGCAAATGTTTTCTCCTCAAGGTTAACATTGTCAAATGTCTCCTGATGTCATTGATATGATTTAATCAGAAGCTTCTGGAGAAGAAAATTTGTTTCTCTTTTATTTGAGTGTTACGGAAAAATAGTTAACTTGCAGGTACAGTCATACCAATGAGATCAGTTAAAACTTGCAGCTGATAGGGAAATGAATTATGGACCTCACTGGAAATGTAAGATTCAAGATATTAAGAATAGGGGGCATGGAGCCAAGATGGCGGAGTAGAAAGACTCACATTTGCTAGCTCCGAATCCACAGCTCATAGATTTCCTGTAAAAAGAACTCCTGACAAATTCTGGAACAGTGGAAGCCGCGCAGCAACACAGTGAAGGAGATTTCCGTTGCAGAGAGCCCTGAAAAACCAACCACAAAGGTACTCCAGATGGGAGCGGAGCCCTACCCAGCCGAGTGCTCCCCTCCCCCGCCCCGGCCACGCGGCACTGAGAGGAGCCAGCAAAGCCCAGCAGGCGTCAGGGACCTGACTCTCTGGGGGCCGCGAAGGTTCCTCCACCCACAGACGCACAGGTCAGTGAGAGAGATGGGCTGAGAGTGGAGCGGGGTATCTGCGGGACTCGGACCCCCTTGCGAGGCGGCGGCTGCAGCCCCGGCAGAGGCAGAGGCAGCTCAGCTAGAGGCCCCTAGAGCAGGCAGGAGCTCCACCCCAGCTCCATTACAGAAGATCTCTGCATAAACCCCCGAGGGAACTGAGCCTGAGAGGCGGCCCTGCCCCCACCTGAGAACCAGCAGATAAGCCCCCATTGAAGAGCAGTCAGGCCTGCCGCCAAAAGCCCTGAGGCTGGGGAGCAGCATTTGAATCCCAGACCCCAAGCACTAGCTGGGCAGATCTAGGCAGGGCTGGAGAGGACTCTCAGAAGTAGAGTAACTGTCTGGGAGCATTTGAATCTCAGACACCAACCACTAGCTGAGCGGATCTGGGCCAGGGGGTGGAGAGGACTCTCAGAAGTCAAGTAACTGGCTGGGAAAATGCCCAGAAAAGGGAAAAAAACTAAGACCATAGAAGGTTATTTTCTTGGTGACCAGATGATTGCGCCATTCCTCTCTGAGGATGAAGAGATCTGCTTACCATCAGGTAAAGACATAGGAGTCAAGGCCTCTGTATCCCAAATATCTGAAATAGATACCCCATGGGCTCAGGCCATGGAGGAGCTCAAAAAGGATTTTGAAAATCAAGTCAGACAGGTGGAGGAAAAACTGGGAAAAGAAATGAGAGAGATG
>CM053771.1:81476075-81531891 GCA_028658325.1 Potorous gilbertii | reverse complement strand
TAGAATGTCCAGTGTATCGGGGAGGGGGGAGGGGACAAATGGGGAGAAAATTTTAGAACCCAAAATCTTGCGAAAATGAATGTAAAAAGTTAAATAAATTTATTTGAAAAAGAAAAAAAAAAGATATTAAGAATAGAAATTCCTGCAGGACATAGGTAGCTGAGAGCCACAAAGGGACAGCAAGCTGTCCTAACTTTGGTGGAAGGCCTAAAGTGAGTCCAAGCAATGACCCAGGTACTTATACTTGAATGATTATAGGAAAGGCATTTTACCACTGTGAACCTCAATTTCCTATTTTTTTTTTTGGCAGAGATACTGGAGAGGTTTGTCTAGCTCATTTTCTCTAGCTCATTTCACAGATGAGGAAACTGAGGCAAATGGGGTTAAGCAACTTGCCCAGGGTCACACAGTGTCTGAGGTTGAATTTGAACTCAGGTTTTCCTGATGCCAGGCCTGATATTCTATCCATTGTACAACCAAGCTAACCCAAGGGACCCCAAGACCAACTAGTTCAAACTCTTCATTTTACATTTCAGTAAACTGAGGCCCAGAGTGGTTAAGTGGCTGCCCAAGGTAAGTGCCATAGGCAAGATTTAAATCCAAGGCCTCTGTTATTACTAGAGACCAAGTATGGCCCCATATCGTTATAAAATTATGAAGACTTTCCTTCCCTTCTCTTACTTCACCTTTACCTTTCCACTCTCTCACCAGGAAGAAAAATAAAGTCCATATTTGATTCAAAACAATGGTTTTTTTTACTTTAATTTTTACTGGATCCATGCCTTGATCATCATAGAATATGTTTTAGTTAAAAATACTATCTCTTGCCCTTTTTCTCTACCATCCCTGCTTTCTCAGATCAATGAGAATATTCATGTATCATATACTCTACAGCAGTCATTGGCCTCTATGGAAATGTTGTGCTAACAACAGAGGTTCTGGGTGTGAAAGCTGGAATACCCAAAACTCTTTAATTTCCCACAGAGAAGACAATATTTTGAAGCTTATATGGCTAAATCAGATATTTTATTTGGAGAACTGAAGAAAAACCACAGCTGCTATTTCGAGCTTTAAGGAATTCTGCCTTAATGAGGGCCTTGCAGATGTCTGTCATTGAAAGCCTATGATAATAAACAGTGTCTGCACCAATTCAAACTGATATTAGCTTTTGCAGTTTCTTAATATGCCTTCTACACTTACCCCAGCTGCCACATGGATTTTAAGGAAACTCTTTGATGAAAAGAAGCTATTTAAATAACTATTGGGGTCCCATATGTGGATGCATGAGTAAGTGTGAAAAGGGTACATTTCTTGTAGTGTGATACTATGTTTATTGAATTCTAAACATAAGCTTTTATCTTTGTTCCTTTGGAGGTTTCAATTAGGAAATAGAACCTTTTTCTATCTAATCAATAATTTAGCTTTTGACTCTAATGGACCTGTGTGGAAACTTATGTACATACGAGTTTACCTAAATTCATAATTTAAGTTCACTGAAAAATTTAAATATACCTCAGCACTTTCAAACTCTAAAATGAAATTATCAATCATTTCAATGAATTAATGCTCCTTCAGAATATACAGGGAATATGATTGTTTTTAAAAAGTATTGCCCATAGAAGACTTTTATGAACTGATGTAAAGTGAAATGAACATAACCAGGAGAACATTGTACATAGCAACAGCAATATTGATGATCAACTGTGAAAGACTTGGTTACTCTGATCAATATAACGATCCACATCCATTCCAAAGGACTTATGATGCTATCCACCTCCAGAGAGGCAATTGATGGACCCTAAGTGCAGATTGAAGCAGTTTTTTTTTTCACTTTATTTTCTTGCTTCCCCCTCCCCTCATAACATGGTTAAGTGTAGTAACAGTTTTGCATGACTTTATTTGTATAATGGATATTATCTTTTTGACTTCTAAATGGATGGAAGAGGGGGTAAAGGAAGGAAAGGATTTGGAACTTAAAATATAAAATAACAAACAAAAAACAAGTATTTTGAAAGACTCAGAATGGGGAGGGTATAGGGTGAAATGGGGCATAGTGGATAGAGTGCTGACCTTGGAGTCGGGAGGACCTGAGTTCAAATGTGGTTACTAACTTTGTGATTCTGGGCAAGTCACTTAACCTTGTTTGCCTCAGTTTCCTCATTTGTAAAATGAACTTGAGAAGAAAATGGCAAACCACTCTAGGATCTCTGCCAAGAAAACCCCAGATGGGGTCACAAAGAATTGAACCACTTGAAAACAACCAAAGAACAATGGGATGAAATTCAGATGCTGCAAAAAACCAAGTATATCAATAAAATATATTTTTAAGACATACTGCCCATATTCAAACGTACAAGGGTCTTTCTTTGCTGAAGGGCTTAATTTAAGGCACCAGGCCAGGTTGAGGTCCATGCTATTTAGTCCTTGCCTGACAGCTGATGCTGTAAATCTTACCACGATGTTGACTCAACGACACCAGATCTCTTGCCTTTTTTTCCTTTCCACCCTTCTTCCTTCCCCTCTTCTATCTTTTTCTCTCCTTTCTTCTTCCCCCTTTCCTTCCCTTCCTTCTTTCCCCTCCTTTTCCTCTCCTCTTTCCCTCTTTTTAACACATTTATGTTACGAATCATATTCAGACATCAGACTCATTTGACCGCTATGGTTAGTCTTCCTTCCTTGTCACCACCTCCCTGACTTGGAATGTAGCCCACAAGGTCTGTCCCCTGCCCCAGCCCACTAACTCTCTTGGCTGGATGAGGGTCCATTGATGTGTTGAATATCACAAAGACTTAATTCTGTACTGAAAGGTTAAAAAGAAAAGGTGGGGGAGGGGAATGAGGAATAAAGATGAGGTCTGTTGAGAATAGTTCATTCAACTAATGAACTTTTGTGGACAGACTAACAAGGATGGGATTTTGTTGAAGAAAACATATTCATTGATGTGGATTTTTCCTTCCCCATTACCCTTGCCTTTTTTTTTTTTAAGAGGGAGGGAGTCAAAGAGACTATAGCTAAATGAAGTGGGTGAAAACAAGGAAAAGAAAGAAAAATAGAAATTCCCACTCTGTCATCCAGTCTAGGCGTTGAGAAATTTACTTCATCTCATGCATTTCACTGGCTCAGCCTCTGCCTCAGTTAATTTTATGCAGCTGCTATGACCTAATTTAGCCTTGTCAATCTAAGGATGTCAGAGAAGTTAGCCAAGAGGAGGAGGGAACAAATGGTTTCCCAGGCTCTGCTTTGTGTCCTGAAGTCTTAGTACCTTGGGGGGTTGGGGTAAATACTGGACAATTCTCAGCGAACAGGTTAGCCTTTCTGATAAAAATCAGTGCTCCATAATAGGGATGTGGACAATTAAGTTTGCATTCAGAAGTGAGCAAAGCTTGTGATTAAGCAGACTAATGAAACAGTCTGGCTTTTTCTCTGTACTTTGTTTTAGTACTTTCGTACTGACAAATCTTTATACTTTCATTGTTATCCTGAATGTGGAGATATCTGCCTTAGTACTAATAGCATGAAATAATGAAGTAGACCTAAATCCAGAGTCAGAAGACAAAGGTTTGAATCCTGACTGCCTTGAGTGTGTGACACTTGATTTCACGTGTAAATTGAAGGGGTTTGAAGAACCCTCTCTGCTCTAAGTTCTATAATCTTATGAATGTCCTGCTATTTTTATTTACATACCTCTCTCCAGAGCACTGAGAGGGACTGTCAATTTCTGTATACTAATGACACCGTTGTATTTATACGCATTGCCTCCTCCAATCCTTACCTACTTTGAAGTAGGTAGTGAAGGTATTATTATGTACATCCTATCGACTAGAAAACCCAAAGAACGTTCATGATGTGGACAACACCAGACCGTTGGGAAATAGCTGAGCCAGGACAGAGACTCACACCTACTCTTCCACCTTTACTTCGCCCCACTCACTTCGTAGACCAGTGCTTATTTCTATTATGTGCTCCTTCTTAGTGTTATAAATATAGTAACCTCAAATACCATTTAAATTATATTTTATTTTCCCTTCTTCCCTATTTAATAATAGAGATTCTCTGGATTTTGGGGCTCACTTGGAAAACGGTGGATTTATCTTTCTTTTTAGAAGTGATGCCCGAGAATTATGCTGTTTCTGTATTCTCCAGAAACCATTCTCCCTATAAAGCCAAGAGAAACTGATTTTTGTGCATTTGTATATTTATAGAAACTTATCTTTGTTAGGGAGTCAGCTGGATGGCCCAGTGTATAGAGTGTTGAGCCCAGGGTCATGAAGACCCGAGTTCAGATTCAGCCTCAGACACTTATTAGCTATTGACCCTGGGAAAGTCACTTAACCCGTTTGCCTTAATCTACTAGAAAAGGAAGTGGCAAACCACTCCAGTATCTTTACCCAGAAAACCCCATCTAAAGAATGGTCTATGGTGTCAGGAGGAGTCAAACACAACTGACGAATGAACAACAACAAATACTTGTTAGGAGAGGCAGCAGGGCATAACAGACAGTAGATTGAAACTGATCTCCAGGCCAGAAAGAGCAGAGTTCAAGTCCAAAATATAACATATACTGGCCATTTGGGCCACTTAGGCCAGGCACTCTTGCAGGAATAGGGCAACTCTGTCATCTTCACTTCAGAAAAGGTGTTGATTGTGATTGGTAGAAGGAGTTTTCTAACTCCGGAGTTCTTGAACTACAGGTCCAATTCCTGTTGCTTTCTCGATGTCTGGGAAATGAGTCTACCAAATCATGAGCATTGCAATACTGTGTACCTCCCTGCACAGCTTTGTTTTATTTTTTTCTAAAAGATTTCATCTCCCTGTTCAGGCAGTTTAGTTTTATTCCATTCTAGTCTCAAGTCCAGAATAATTTTTTTCTGTAGTATATTGATTCCCAGGGGTTAACAGCCTTTCATGCTGCTTCTTGACCAATGCAACTCGTACCCCTAGAACCAGTGATTCCATTATTGGTACTATATCCAAAGCATGTTATATTGATAAGGGGAAAAGTGATCTATTTGTACAAGATGATTTTAGCAGTGTTATTTTTAATAGACAAGGACAAAAAGTTGGAAACAACTCATTTAGTATTTTTCGAGGTATTTCTCTATTGGTATCACCAGTAAAAATATACTAAGTGTTTATACCAGAATGAATCATTGGCCGCCTCCAAAAAGCTGGAAGTATAATAATACAATAATATGATACAATAAGCATCAAAAGCCTACTGTGTTTTAGGCATGAAGTGCTAAACCTTGGGCATACAATTAAGAAAAAGACAGACCCTCAAGGAGCTTACAATCCAATAGGGGAAGACAATACACAAAAGGAAACTAAAAAGAGGGTTGGGTGTGTGGCTCCACTGGCATGGCAAGGGGAGATGATGATGATGATGGTTGATGAAGAATGATGAATTATAGTGGAGTAGAAATCAAGAAGCGGTTGGAGGCAAATGAAGAGCTAACTGGGATTCTGAGCCTTTTATAATGGAAGGTTTGGGGGAGGAGTTTTTGCTCTACCTTCTTACCCTCCAGTCAAAGGCTCAGAAACGGCTGAGAGTACTGATGAGGTGAGAATACTAAAGCAGATATGATCTACATGATGATGTTTCCTGAATTTATCCTGGGATAGAGAATAGGGAGAAGGGGGCATGATGATGGTGGCAGAATGAAAAAAAACAAACAGAAGAGCTGATGGAAAAGGAAGATTTGGCCTAGATTCTGAGCTCTTTATAAAGAGGGGCTTTCAGAAGAGTTTTTTTGTAATGCCTTCCCAACAGAGTAGCCAAAGCAACCAAGGGTACTAAGGAGGTGTAGCAAAGAAATGACTGATTGGAGGGGGAAATTCTTTTCCTAATTTTTCTATTGTCTATTTATTATTCTTTAAATATTCAGGGTCTATAAAATGTAAATGTCCTACCCTATAACTCTGTGGTTTCACAGTGAGATGTTCAGTTGTCAGTTGAGCCTAATTTCATCTATCACTTGGGATATGAAATAAAGTTGCTTCAAAAAGTCTAGTTCCATTTTTGCCCTGACCTACTTAAGATCCTTGGGTAGCATATGGTATTAAAAAGGCATCTACCTAAACATCTGCAAAAGGGATGGCATATGCTATTCTGCTATCCATGGAAAAAGAATAAAAATTGTCAAGATTATCATCTGTTTGAAAAGTTTCACAAGCAACATTTGCAATGCGTGTTTTATTGCAAATGATAAAAATAAACCCTATTTAAGAAGTTTGAGGGGCTTAGATTAGATGATCCTCAAGGTCCATAATTCCAAAATTCAGATTGCACTATGACTTTGAAGTTGATTTATAGCATGTGCCTCAAAATTATCCTACTTGGAATCTGACTTTAGTAATTTACTCAAGAAGAATATATAAAACTTTCAGGAAAAATTCAAACACTGCATCCTCCAGCCCTGTCTCTCATATTTTCATGATAATAAATTAGTGAAAAATTTCATAACTCATCTAGTTTGTTTGAATGTCTTTTTTCTCCCTCTTTCTGTATTTAAACTATTTTAAATAGTCTTTACAAAGTTTCGTTGATAATATTTTTTAAGTTTTCCTTATGCCTTTGTACAGTGGTTATTTTGTAGTACTGAAGTGTCAGGTTGTGTAACTGTTATTGTTAATTATTTTAATTACCATGTATGAATTATATAATGATTCTTATTATATAATTCTGTTATTAATATCTAAAAATATTATACAGGATCTCTACCAGTAGCATAATAGTTAGGCTTGTTTTTTGTGCAGTTCAGCTAGCACTGAATTTAATTTAATTTTATTATTTTATATGTCATTGTTCTACTAAATAAGTATTATCTTTTTTAACTTATTGTTCAATTGCTTAGGTTGTCTAAATAAGTCATTTATATGAAAATACATTTAACCTCCTTCATTCCTATGTTTATTCCCTTAATTTCTTTTTCTCATTGTATCCCTAAAACTATATCAAATACTAATGGTGAGAGTAGACATCTTTGATTTATTTCTTGTTAATGGGAAAGTCTGTAATATTTTCTCTTTACATATTATATTAGCTCTTGATTTTAAAATTTTTTTGTATAAGGAGAAATTCTTCCATTCTTATATTTTAATACTTTTTGTATGAATGAATACCATATTGTTCAGAAGCTTTTATCTATATTAACCTGAACTCTCTTTTATGAACATTAGTATTCTTTTATACCACCCTTATATAATGGTATAAATCTTATGGAACATAGCTTGTAACTTAAAAGGATGCTGAATTCTCTTTCAACATAATATTTAATGTTTATATATTGATATTCATTTGTGCCAATGACACAGAGTTCTTTTCTTCTATATTTTGACCTGCTTAGGGATCCAAATAATTGAATTTAACAAACATTAACTAAGTCTCAAATATATAAAATACCCAAAGAAGCACACATAAAAGCGAACCAAGCTCCAGTGCCTCCTGAAGCATGGTTTGCTTGAGATAATCTATCTCTCTCAGTTACTGTAGCACTAATATGATACCCACAACATCATTTATGGATACACATGCATATTCCAGGATAAATTTGCAAAATATAAACTCTCTTGCTCAAAGAAGAAACCAAGATATTTATTTAAATACCAGAAAGCCCATTCCACCATAGTAACAACAAAGTTTGTACACATTACCAACAGAGGCAGCACCATCCCTTCCTTCCATCAGGCCTCCCCATAAACAAGCTCCCTTAAGCAAAATGCCCCTCTCTCACTCAGGCTAGCTGCTCAGCTCTGCTCTACCTGCTGCCTCTCTCCCAGCTCCACCTCACTCTCTCTTCCTGCTTCATCCTTCCTGCTTCACCCATTTGGCAAGCTCATCCCATGTTGGGCTTCATGTACCTCAGGTTTTGAGCTGGGCCAAACCTCAAAGCAGGTTACATGGGCCTATTGAGGGGCAGGGAAGATCTTCAAATTCCCTTCACAGTACGATTTCTGGTCTGCATGTGTCTAAATCTGAGCCATGCCCAACATCTGAACCAGGGAAGAATAATTAATAAATTATTGTAATTTTTGGCATCACCATGTATTTGAGTGTTATAGTGGGAAAGCAATGAATTTAAAGTGAAAACAAAACAACCTAGGTTTAATACCAGCTTGACCACTGGCTAGATGTATGACCTTGAGCAAGTCATTCAACCTCTCTGGGTCTCCATTTTCTCATATGTAATACATAATACCCTTCCAATGGAAAAGTCAATGAAGTTAATAAATCTTTAATTAAGAACTTTTGATTAGAGCTGTTATTATTAAATAAAAGTATAGTCTTACTGCCATGCAAGGAACATCAGAATTTTGAAATTCCTGAAAATTTGCAAAAATGCAAATATCTTTTCGCTTACTAATGACCATGAAGAAGGGACAAGTTTCTAACACCCCACTAGGATAGCGTTGGGGATACAAGTATAATATATGAAATTGTCAACTATTTCTCCATGCTTCAGGTGGTTTATTTTCATGAAGATAAATTAAATATGTATGTATGTGTATGTGTGTGTGTGTGTATATATATATATGTTTACATACATTTATTAATGAGGTTGCATGTTAATCATTTTGCAATTAATGATGTGACTACACTTCATTAGACTTATTTGTATTTTCCATAGAGAACAATTTTAAGTTATTCGAAACAAAACCTAAAGTAAAACAACCCTATTCCATGTAGGAGACAGCGGAGTGTGGTAGAGAAAGAGCAATGGACCAGTGAAAGTTTTGGGTTTTAATGCTGCCTCCAACACTTACTAGCGGGCAATCCCAAGTATATTCTTTAAACTCCCTGGGTTTCAGTTTCTTATAAAAATGCATAGGTGGGACTTAAAGACCTTTAAGATTTCTTTTAGCCCTAATTCTTTGTTTGTCTGAAATTGTCAGTGTAGAGAATGAAGTGGATAAAGGAACCTAATTCTACTAATGTAGAATGTTTCCATAGTAGAGAACAAAAACATTTTTTTCAGACCATTCTAAGCCCTTTTGTGGGGGATAGGGACAGAGAATAGATTATTTCTGTTCTCTAGTCAAGTACATGGTAAACTGATTCATTTTATTCTTTTCATCACATTTACCAGAAAGGTAAGAACTACACCCTTAATAAGGAGGATATTTCTAATATAGTCTACAGATAAATGATCATTGCTATTTTTCTTATACATATACTAGAAGGTCTGTGATTTCATCAGTGTAAGGAACTGCTGGTGTGGGGATTCCCTGAATCAACCTATATCACAGCCCATGAATGATTCAGTAGATAGGTCCTAGGGAGCTGGAGACACATAGAGGGTATAATGGTTTGTCTTGGATCACGTAGCAAGTGAATTTCAGAGTCAGGATTTGAACACAAACTAAGTACTTTATCCACTGCTCCATGTGCTGCCCCTGACATAGAAATTTGATTAGAAGAGGAAAGAAAGAAACAGATTGTGAGGGGCTTGAGCAGACAGTCAAAAACTTAGGAATATTTGCTTATGGAATCTGCTCTTAGATACTGTGTTGTATTTTTAACAGTCAGTTTTTGAGTATAACTGCTTGACAACTTATGTCTTGTTTGTTTTATTTTAATCCATATTTAAGAGTGTTACACTTTTAAGCAGGTAGCCATCCAATAGGACTGATCTCCCTGACAGGTTTCACTTTAATTAATCCATTTATATATACTTCTGTTATTTTAAGCAAACTGAATAAAGAGGACTTGCTTCAAACATGACATGTTCTTTGGAAGCTGAGCATCTGTGCTGTCAGAGAGCTATTATAGATTACTGACACTGATATTCTTCTTACAGAGATTGGATTAGGTGAAAAGGGAGGATGGCTTTCTGATCTATCATGCTTCAGAAAAGAAATAATGAGTGTGGTTAGCATTCTTCCATGATTCTGCTCTTGGAAAACATCCAGGACTTCTGCAGAGGGTTGGGAGGGGTGGTCATCCATATTGGGAGTATGCTTTGAGTAATTTTATAAGAAGCTTTCCTCATGTATAGATTGGATGAGTGAAGGTCATCTCATCCCCAAAGCTTGAGAAGCAGGTGCCAAGATAATTAGTATCTTTTCAGATGTTTGAAACTTCTCTCCTTTGTTTAAACAAAACTCTTTTTTAAGGGAAAGACCTTTCTCTATAATGAGGTTTGAAGAAATATTTTAGCTTTTAGTGAGAGTAATGTGCAGTTGTGATGGTGTCCCTCTAAAAACAATGGCTCTGTTCAAAAGGGGTATTACATGGAGACCCCCGCCTTTGCCTTGGGAGTTAGGCACTCTAGGAGTCGTTTTCCTCCCTTCACCATGGCAATGGGAATAGAATTTTCTGCTCCCTGAGCTCTTTTGGATACTTAAAACAGCTTCTGGTAATACTGTTGGAGACAATGAAGTTTCACTGCTGAAAGCCAAATGAATGAATAAATTAGACTGCAGGCATTTTGAAGAATTGGAAAGAAGTTTGTGTGTGTGTGAACTTTATCACATTTACAAACTTTCCCTCTTCTTTGGATGGGAGCCCAATTATCCAAAAGAAGATTTAAAATGCAATTTAGCAGACATTTCCATAAGAAATGAAAGCCTGTGTTACAGAACCAGTCTTGGGTGTCGAATACTTTTACCCAGACATTAAGGTATTTGGGAGAAATTCTTTGTGACCAAAGGGCCATTTTATAATATGCTTGCTTGACCTGTGAAGCTGAATTCCTTTCCCTCTCTAGATGATGGATCTCAATCAAAAGACCAAAGTCCAAATAATATCGTCTTATTACTAAATTGACTGGTAAACCATAGGGGTTTTTTTCCAACAAGGTGACTGGGGTTAAAATAATATTAGCTGCACAATAAATGGTTTTGAAATGCATCCCCAATGTTTCTTTGGTCATATCTGTCTTTTTTTGATCTAGCATCAGCTTTAAATCCCATTCATTAAAATTCCATATGATGAGAACTTTTTAATGGTTTAAAGACTGAAAAGTATTTCAAAATACTAACATACTTCCATATTTAATTGGGGTGGATAATTTAAATCCATTGTGACCTCTTGCCCTATTGTCTGGGAAATTATGAGCTTTAACCCCCCCCAAAAAAAAGCCCCAAAAGTTATTGATCACCCTTAAGTGACTAATTCAATTTAGTTCAGTAAGCATTTATTGAGGGTCTTCCAACAATGTAAAGAATGAAAAGCAGCTTTGG
The DNA here is from genome assembly GCA_028658325.1 of Potorous gilbertii. Taxonomy (NCBI): domain Eukaryota; kingdom Metazoa; phylum Chordata; class Mammalia; order Diprotodontia; family Potoroidae; genus Potorous; species Potorous gilbertii. Next base: position 81,520,710 of record CM053771.1, on the reverse strand, counting down.
TATTAGACAGAGGGCAAATTTTGGCTTCAGTTCCTTCAACTGTGTGTATGTGTACATTTGTACAAGTCACTTAACCTCTTAGTATGCTCAAGCAACCATGTAATACTCTAAATTTCCAGTGAATTGCCTATTTGCTTTGGTGAAGAGAGTTTTCTCATAGAGTTCCCTACAACAATGAATTTATATATCCCGAGACTTCCTGCCTCCCAAATGTAGCAAGCTTTGTGCTTGAGATTGCAGATACAAGCATGAAAAATGTAATAATTATAAAGTATAATATTATGATATAAAATATTGTAACAGAGAGTTTATAGTTTTTTGGAGGTGAAGGGAATGGAGAAAGAAGATAAAACATGAACACAAATAAACTATAATATAAACCAGATAAGTCATAAATGTAGAGGTCCAGAAAAATGCTATGAGCAATTCGAAGAATCACATTCAGCTGGAGAGATGAGGAAAGCTTCATAAAAGACGCAGGGTCTTGAAGAAAGTAGATTTAAATAGAAATGTAGCAGGAATCTTTTCCAGGCAGGGCAAGATAGTAACACAGTTTGCATTTATAGCAGATACAAAGAAGGTTAAGGTGAAATATCAGTGGATAAGTAGGTTGGAGACAGATTGTGGCCTGCCGGTGCCTATCCATTGGAGCTGGATTAAAGTATATAAGAAAGTCCAGTTGAATTTTGATAGGGAGAACTCAGTATTCTCAGCCTTGTTTCATCGCTTCTTCCATCAGGGTTTGATAACTCTGGAGTAGGGAAAGAAAAGGCAGAATGGGAGAGGTGACCCAAACTTGGTTACTGGCAGGATAAAGTCACTGGATGCAAGGTGGGAACAGAGTGCATTGTTGAAATGGCTAACTATAGAATCAAGAATGGGAGAAAAGGAAGTGAAGCCAGAAGAGGGGTAAAAGACAGAGAAGCAAGGAAGTATGGAGATACATGCAGCCCCATTCAAGTTGGCAAGCATTTACTAAAGTCTGCTATGTACAAGGCACTGAGGATGCAAAAACAGAGCCTCTGCCCTAAGGGATCTGGCATTCCACTTGGGAAATACAACATGTTCAGAAATAAGTAAATATAAGGTAATTTGAGGAGTGAGGGAGAAGCACTGAGGAGAACAGGAAAGGATTTGCATAGCGGGTAGTATTTGAGCTGAGCCTCCAAGGAAGCTAGAGATTCTAAGAGGCAACAGAATACATTCCAGGCAGGGAGAACAAACTCCTTGGGTAAAGGCATGGAAACAAGAGCTGCAATGTTAATCAAAAAGCTAGTAAGCTGGTTTATTTGGGACATAGAGTGCATAGAGTGGAGTAATATGAAATAAATCTTTAAAAATAAATTGGAGCCCAATTATAAAAGGCTTAAAGTGAGTTTGAGATGCTGGTGGGACTATTAGGAAGAGATACCTATCAGGTAGAAATAAGGAATGAGAGAGTGAGACACACACACACACACACACACACACACACACACACAGACAAAGAGAGACAGAGACAGAGGAGGAGGGGAGAGAGAGAGAGAGAGAGAGAGAGAGAGAGGGAGGGAGGGAGAGAGAGAGAGATTAACATTATACATAAATTTGGGAGATATTTTCATAGAGAGTTGACCCTAAGGAAGCAAATGGAATAACCAAAGGAGACTCTGTACAGAAAGGAGGTGAAGACTCAGGACAGCTAAGGGGACTCAGTGTCAAGATGAGATAAATGATAGTCCAGAAAATAAGACCATGGAGTAGTAGTCACATGGGTAGGAGGAGAAACCGAAAAGAGCTGGAAGCCAAGGGAAGAGATAATGTGGTTAGTTAGAAGGCAGCCAACAATATCAAAAGTTGGAGAGAGAGAAAAGACTGGATGGATGGATGGATAGATGAAGGAAGGAAAGGGGGGTAAGCATTTATTTAGTGCTTTCTGTGTGTCAGGAGCTTAAGAAATACTATTTCATTTGATCCTTTCTACAACCATGCAGAGTAGGTGCTGTTATTATGCCACTCTACAGCTGAATAAACTAGGGCAAGTAGAGGGTAAGTAACTTGCCCATAGTCACACAGCTAGTAACTGTGGTTGAATTTGAATTCAGGTCTTCCTGACTCAAGGGCAAGACCCTAGCTGCATCTAAATGGGAGTTGAGGAAAGACCACTGGTTTAGTAAGAATGAGACAGAGCCCTGGTACTATGCCTGGCACGTGGTAGGAACTTTATGAATGTTTGTTGATTGATATTGTTTTTAAAGAATAAGTCAAGGGGGAGGGATGAAGAAAAATATAAAGTGTGATCAGACAGGGAAAACTCAGAGTTCGGGAACTTAAAAGTGAAACACTTCATGGTGCTAATGAGCCGTAAGGTGACCACTCCTGTAGGTGATTGAGGTAGTATGGAAATGAAAGTCATTAGAGGAAACTGATTATGTCATAAAAAGCATTGGTATGAACACTAAGGGCAGAGGACTTAGGTCATCTTCTCACTGCCACATGACTTGTGTGACCTTAGGCAAGGCATTTCATCTCCCTGGGCCTCAGTTTCCCCATATTTAAAGGAGGGGGACTAGACAGATGTCTTCAGATCTCTTCTAACTCTATATCTATATCTATAATCCTCTTTTACATATTTATAGAGGAAAATAATAGCACTTGATGGGAAGACAGAGTTTAAATCAGGTGTTGATTAAACTGGAAAAGGTGAGAGATCACTATGGTAGTCTACAAAGGGTGATGCCAGTGATTGAGAGGGTAATATCATCAGAGGGAATGAACTTCATTGGAAGAAATGGTTCAGTGATGGTGACAAGCCAAGAGATTAGAAATGACTGTGAAGCATAGTAAAGTGGAAAAAGCACTTTCCATTCAAATTCAAATTCTGACTCTCACTTGTGGAATTCTGGACAACTCTGGGTCTCAGTTTCCTCATTTGTAAAAATCAGAGGATAGACTAGATTGCTTTCTGGAGTCCCTTCCATTTCTAGATGTATGATCCTATAAACCCAAGAAATAAATTGATTTTTCTTCTTGGAGCTATAGTAGAGAAGAGATAGATTAAATAAGAAAAGAGTAGCTAGAATGATAGAGGGAAATAAGCAGGGATGTGCTGGAGCCTCCTCTTACTCTCCAATACTTTCAACTTAATTAGTGAAATTAAAAAATGAAAGATCAGAAGAAGACAAAGGGAATGGAACTTTTAGGAGAAGCCTTTCCTTTTTCACTACTGATAGTATTCTACTGAGTTTCTTTTCTATTAACACTGAACATCCTCCTCTGTCATACCTATTTTCTTTTTTTCTGAATGTGATATGCTGTCAGAAGTAAGAGTCAAGGCATTGACCATTTGTCTGTCATGGTCTCCTTAGATTTGAATTTGCTTTTTCTCTCTGATTGAATCAAACTTCAGGAAGCCAGGGAAATACGTTAGTAGGAGAGAAGTTGTGTGAAACACGTTTGTTGTTTGTGGAATATAGGAAAGCACCAATACCAGTGGGAAATGGGTCCAAAGAGAGAGAAGGTACGGTACCTTATTTACCAAGGAGTTTGGGTTCCATGTAATGAGAACAAAGAAGTTGCCAAGTCTTATAACTGACCATCTATAATCCTAGTAGGTCTGTTTAAGGAGCAAGTAAGTTAGAAATAATTAAAGTGATTATGCCAGGAATTTGGATGGCTAATTTTAATTTGAATATGAAAAGGGCTTTTTATCATTATGTAACAGTTCTTTGACCTTCCATTGGTTCCAATGTTTGGGGGTGAGATTATTGCCTACCCTATAATATTTCATATTCCAAATCAATTCCAGATGTTACATAAATCATACCAAACTACTCAAAATAGAATTTGAAAACTCAGGGATTTTTTTTTAATTTGTAAGTTTAGCTAGAATTTAACCTTTTGATAATCTGTTCAACAATATTTATTGAGGAAGTGAGTTAGTGGGAAGTTGTAGAGAGACAAAAAAAAATAAAAAAGTATCAATAAGAGATTAAAAATATATAGAAGAAAAAGAAAAAGTTTAGGAAGTAATACAAACAGGGCACTTACATTACTACTGTGTTAAGCTTAACATACACTTTAAAAAACCAAAGTATATTCCAGAAGTTCCTGGTTTCATATGCCACCATTTTTTTGTCTCTTCTTTGTACTTTGTAATATTGATGTGTATTAATGATTTTTTAAGTTCACGATAAGAAGTTAAAAAACAATCGAGCACTTGCACTGTGTAAGGCATGATGGGAAAGAGATTACATAGAACATCAGAGAACTATCCTAGGTGCTGGGAATATGATGATGAGAAATAACACAGTCCCTTTCCTCAAGGAACTCATGTTCCATCCAATAGTGAGCTACTTCATATACATAATTACAATAAAAGTTAGACTTTACTAACTACATTATTGAGATATTCAGCTGAGAAGGTCAGTATTCAGGGAGTTAAGGATGACTTCTGCCAGTGGGGGCTGGAGGGACAGAATAAAAGATAGGGCTATAAATAAAACACCCCTTGGCTTTGCCATACTTGGTATCTAGTAGTAGCATTGTAATAATTCTCAGAAAGTAAATATTCACGCTCCATTCTAATAAATCCAATACTGTTTGCCTGAACCTAATTATTGGTCTGGTAAGAATTCAGTGATGGTTAATAAAACACGTCAGCTTGTATAAAATGGTCCTTTGAGGAAAGGAAGTCTCTAAACATAAATCAGTTGTCGTTAATAATAATGTGTGCATGGTTGTATGCACTATGACTATATGTATATGAATTGATCAGTGACTACAAAGCCAAGACACCATGTTAAACAAATGTTTACAATGTCGAATAATGTCACCTTCATATATGAATGGGTTCTACTCCTGCTTGCCTCACAGAGCCTTTTGCCAATTATATTCAGGCTTTGGAAGTCTCTGTGAGTTATCTGCACCAGTGAATATTGAGTTTTAATAAGTCACCATATTTTATATTTTCATTTTCTGAGCAGTTTAGTCTCTGCCCTATTTGACATTACCTTAGGAGTTAGGAATAGTTGAGGAAACTGTTGATAGCTGATGCCCAGGAAATGGCAGGCTTGGATGAAGGATGTTTGGGTTATTTAATTTTATCATTATGAATTTATTTTTTAGTTAAATGCAAACAACCTGGTTTTCTAGGACCTCAGAACTAGAACCCATCTTGTGTTGTAACTTAAATAATAAGGGATCTTTGGCAATATTGGTGGTATTTAATAAACCACTTTTCCCCTGGCTAGTGCAAATTCCAAAAGGTTAGAAACAAGAAGAATTAACAGTTTTATTCTTTCCAGAGATTAGGTTGACTTTGTATTTGTGCCTTTACCTCTAAAATTGTGGTTGTGCAAGTGGGGAAGGAAGAAGAATTGAATTATAAAGTCTCTATGGTCTCTTTTAGCTCTATAATTCTATAACCTGTTATAATATTAATTTTCATTAAAGTTCTTCAGGTTTTTTTTATAATAATATGGAAGTAACCTAGGAATCTCAAAGGTTCTGCCCATAAAGCTTATATATCTATCCAATGGAAGAGAATTAAAGGAGGAGCCCAGAAAAACATGTGTCTGCTGTCCAATGACCAACCTGGCCAAATTCAGAAATGCACATGACCAGAAAGTTGGCCACCAGGTCATGGTTAGAGGAGTGAGAGGAAGAGATGGATAGGTGTTCATAATCAGTCCACTGAGGCAGGAGGAAGGGGGTTGGAAGCTTGTATTCTCTGTCACTGTAATATTGAAATAATACAATTGAAAAATTATCATGTACTGAAATTAGAGAAATAAATGAGTCTACTTACTTTGCATTTTGATAAAGGGCTGTAAGACTCTAGTGCTTTTCTCTAAGGTCCTTTCTTGCTCTCAAATTCTGTATTTCCATGCAAGATGGTATATTTCAATATCTAAAAGTCACTTTATGTAGCATTCAGATGACATCAAGTTACACTTTTGCAGTCTCATCCTATGTGCATTTGTGAGAAGTTTTCTATAGCCTTCAGGGGACTGGCAAATAAATATATATATTTTTTATCATACTGAGTACTTATGGAGACTTTTCAGTGGAAAATATATAATAATCTGTAAAAAGCCCATTATCAATATGTTAACAGGCCATAGATACATTTAAGACCTCAAGTAAAATGTGCTCTTTTCCATTTGTTCTTCTTGGACCCAATTTTTCCTTCCAATTGTGTGTAGTTCATGTAAATGGAAAAGATATCCAGTTGGGGAAAATAATGTAATAAACAAAAGAAGACACACAAAAAATCTCTTCTCCTTCCCAAAGCTCAGACACAGAACTAGACTATGAGGTGAAATGGTTCTGACTTCCTTTCCTGCCAATTCCTATTCATTCTTAACTTTGGAAGAGTTCAGTTAACTATACACCAAAGTAAATTGATGTCAATCACACCTAGAAGAGCTTGGTTAATATTAGCCATTGTTGAAACAGTTTGAACAAATTCCACTCTTAGCTTTAATAAGCTAAACCCTGCTATTAACCTAGATTTAGTTTAGGAAAAGGGCTATTAATGCCCTCCAGTCATTCCAATTAATCTTAAATGTCTTTCATTAGTTTTTCACCACATTCCTCCTTTCACCCCTGAAGAGATCTTTGGTAGTTTCTCTCTAGGATGTGACCTGAGAGTGTTTCCTTAATTTGAGTTACAGTCTTATATAGAAAATGAGCACTGGAGTTTCTTTTTTAAATGTTTTTTTTTAATAGGTGGAAAAATCATCTTCCACTTTGGGTCTGTGAAATTAGTGGAGTGTTTTTCAAGCATTTTATAATTCGTTTGCCTGTGCTGTGCTCTGAGAAGTTCCTTGCTCAGACAGGATGTAAGGATCCTGCTTTATCGATATGCACCAGATAGTGTTTACATTGATATGTATTTAAATTGAGGATAAATGTGTGGGGAGAACAAGAGGATATTTTAGAACAAAAATACCCCTGCTTTCCTTTCTCTTAACTGTATGTTTCATTTGGCTAATCATGTAAGCTAGTCTCTATTGCCTGAGCCAAAAGTAAAATCCCACTTAATCAAAGTTCAAAATAGAGAGGTTTTCTTCATGTTTTTTTGAGTGCAGTTTTTTTCTTAACTAAAGAAATCAAATGGCTACTGGGCTCAAATTATGCTGAATAGAATATAGGGAAACCATATACAGCCTCCTAATTTACTCAATTCTGTAAGCATTTTATTTCTCATTGGCTGCTGCCTGCTGTTCTGGTCTTGGTCCCTTTAAAGGAAAAAGCTGCCAATCCAAATCCATTTCAGTGTTTTTTTAGTAATCTAAGAAACATCTGCTATGAATTAGCTGATACTCAACTGAACTCCTGATGTGCTTATGTTAACACAACCCTTGTTGAGTGAGCTGTGACATGGAGAGGGATACAAAGAGGGACAAAACCCATCTTGGTAGTCATTCAGTGTTGAGTTGGAGACTACAAAAGCCCAGGCTCATAGAGCCTGTACCTACACTGGTTAGATTATCCACATGGTAGTAAGTAGGTATTAACCTTTTGAAAACATTGATTTTTTTTTTCCACCAAAACTTTGCAGAAAATTTGTAAATCTTAGAGTTAGGGAAGCTGTTAAAAATAAGTTAAAAACAAAATCTCCCAAGAAAGAAAATATCTCCAGAAGGCAGTTCATGTGGCCACAAGAATCCTGGAATTTTTCAAACATACTAGGTCATGATTTGATTCGAATTCATAGGAAACCTCAGAAGGAAGAATGAGGTTATGTGAATTTGCCAATCCTTACACCTTCAAGATGTGCTATCATTTTAGAGTTAATGACTCCTCTCTCTGGGAGGGAGAACTGATTCTCACTTGTATGTAATGTGAAGTCTTAACTTTACATTAAAAACCTCTCTCTAAATGAAGTCCTGAAACAGTAGATATATGGTACTTACAAGGTTTACATGAGAAAGGGTAGTTACAGTCTTTGCCATTGAAGAGGTTTTGATCAAGGTTATAGACAAATAACTCTAGTTTTCAGATCTCTAGGCTTGTGAACCACGGGCAAGATACCTAACCTCTCTCAGACTCATTTTTCCCATCTTTAAAGTGAGTCTAGCTGTAGCATCTATCCCAGAGGGCTGTTGTAAGGACAATATATACAAAGTCTTGTCTGTGTTTGTCCTTCGTTGCCGAAGAAGACCATGCCATCAGAGAAATGATGACATGACTTGCACTTGACTTTGTTTTGAGTGAGGGAGAACTGTGAAGGTCACCAGCCTCATTTCTCCTCCAGAGCCATCTGAATTCATCAGGATGACTGTAGATGACCCAGGATGAGGCAGTTGGGGTTAGGTGACTTGCCCAAGGTCACACAGCCAGTGAGTGTCAAAGGTCTGACGTGAGATGCAAACCTTAAAGGACTATGTTAGTTTTTATTATTATTCGCGGTAATCTATACTTTTAAAGAGTTTCTCCAGGTCACTGGGATCATAGACTCAGTCTCTCATTGAAGGACCACACAATGTAGCTCTTGGTTTTTCTGTGGCCTTGTTCCTTTATTATTTAACGTATTCCAGACGCTTACTCTGTGTGACCGTGAGCAAATCACTTCACCCTGTTTGCTTCAGTTTTCTCATCAGAAAAGCAGTTGGAGAAGGAAATGGCAAACCACTCCAGTATCTTTGCCAAGAAAACCCAGATGGGATCACAAAGAGTTGGACATGACTGAACAGCAATCACACTGATGTTTTTATACACTAGGGGGATAGTAGGGTGCAGTAGAAAGAGCTGAATTGGAACCTAAGTTCCAACAGTGACTAGCTGTGTAACTCTGAGCCTTATCTGCAAAATGGACAGTATAAGGATTATTATTAAAATCCCATAGTGCTTTTGTAAACCAGTATTATGTAAATGCAACTTTATAAAAATAGTTGCCACTCAGACTCTTACTTAGCTAATTTTAGCTAGAGGTTGGAGGAGATGGCAAAAGAAGTTATCATGGAGAAGATGAAGTTTGAGCCACATTTCCAAAAAATACCATTGATTAACTTTTCTTATGCTCCCCTTGCAAAACCAAAGTGCTTGGGAAATGATTTAAATTGAATAAGGGGAAGCGTAATAACTCTTTTGTGGCTTCTTTTTTCCTCTTCCATAATTGCCGAATGCTTTCTAGTAATTTCGTGAATGAGTGAATTGCCACTTGATAAAAGCATAGCTAATTCCCATGTCATCTAATCACACAAGTATGTATTGATTCTCATTTCCCCCCTTTTCGTAATATCTGGGGACTTTAATGGTATTCACAATCGTCTGGCCCAATTACCAAACTGTGCTCCTATCCCCCCAGGGTCACAGTGTAGCCGATGTTAGGGAAATCCCTCTAGGAAAGTAGAGTTCTTCTTCAATAATGAGGCTGCCATTTCTAATCAAAGGAATTTCAAAGTAAAGAGCAGATTTTAGTCATAGCCACAGCCTCCAACAGATTGTGTGAGCTTATTTCTCACAGTCAGTTCAAAAGACCAGACCAGGATTTAGAAAACTGTTTGATTTCCTTTTGTCACTGTACAGTTATGCAATTTTGAACTCATTTCTATCTCCCACCTTTGCTGTGTACCAGAGACATGCAGAGCATCTTCATAGTCTCTGTATATTTTTCTGCTTGGAGTCAAAGGACCACCTTCTTTCTCTTATAGTACCTTCCCCCTCCCCCAGCTGCTTAAATGAAAAACCATTTTCCAGTCTCTTCTGTTTGGTGAGCTTTCATCTTAACTTCCCTGGATTGAAGCCTTTGAGGCATAAACCCTCTTTCTAGGGTTCTTAGCTTCTCTTATTACAATGTAGGTATTTACCTGTCTGTCTATCTATCTTCTACTTATCAACCTATCATCTATCATCTACCTGTCTATCAGCTTTCTATTTATCTATCTCTTACCTCTCCATCCTCTACTTATATCTGTCATTGACCTATCTCTATCATTAATCTATCTTCTAATATCAACCTTCCTATCATCTACCTATCTTCTAATCTATCTGTCATCTATCTTCTATTGATCTACCTATTATCTATCTATCTATCTATCTACTTACCTACCATCTATCATCTACCTATCATATCTATTTATTTTCTATCCGTATGTCAATCTGTCATCTATCCATCTGTCTAAAATCTACCTGTCTATCATCTATCTACTTGTCTACCAACTTACATTCATCTTTTTCCACTTGAAATTCTTCATTATAACTGTCTTCAGAATCTGAGGCTGTTTAAATACAATTCTTTTTCAAAATTTTTGGAAACAGTTTCTAGATTATTATTTGTAAGTGACTGAAAATATTAACTATCCAAGTTTTTAGGGGGTAGGGGAGAATTCTGAACAGGCATTTACATGAAGAAAAAAATCATTTTGTTTCCATCTTCAGATATATACATTTTAAATACATGTTCCAGCACACAGTACATAAAATCTTTTGCCAAGAAGAATTGGTTATTTACTGTCGTGTCAAAGTGCCATAGTAGGAAAACAGTTCTTAAAGAAATGTAACCCAGGTGATTTAGCTCATTCATAAAGTAAGATTAACTGGTAAGATGAAAAATGAGATTTATAAAAAGTCTTGGTGTACAAAGCTGAAATTCAGGTGGCTTCTGTGTAGCAGCTAAGCTTAATGCCTATTCCATAGGCATGTAACTAGAGGTTCTGAAAACAGACACCATACTTGTGAACATAGACTTACAATGACAACCTTCTCTTTAGAGTTTGAATGAAAGGATTTACATTCAGTGTTAAGTTAAATTAAGACAAAGGCAATGAATGTTTTTCCTAGAGCAAGTAAGCTTTTAAGATCTGAATTTTAACTGCCAGTGCTGCAGCTTAGCCTGTGTTCTTGTGTGTAACAGTAAGTCACTGCCCTTCTGAGGCATTATCTGATCCATTCTCATCAGAGAGGCAGCACAAGGTAATGGAAATAGGATTGGGCTTCTAGTCAGAAGATCCAGTTCTGCCATCTGCTATCCAGGACAGACACCCTGAGCAGATCACATCTCTTTCCTTCAGTTTTTCTGTACATGGTATGATGGAGTTGATCTCCCTGGTCCTTTACAGATTTAAAATTTTGTGATTAAATTAATTAGCCATGTAAATTGAAATGATTTGTGCAATCATGATGGCACACTTGTCTTGACCAGATTGCCCATTACCTTGGTGAAGGTCATTTCATTTCCCTGGGCCTTAGTTTACTCATCCATAAAATGGAGGGACTGGATTGGATGCCTCTAAGGGCCCTTCCACTTACAAATATCTGATCTTATGATCCATCTACACCCCTTTCCTACTTGTGGCACATACTTTCAAGGGTAGGTGTTTTCTGAGGCTGTGTAATCAAGTGAAGCGAACTGTTGTTTATAGGCTGTTATGACCTTGGCCTCATTATCACTGGATTCTAACCATCTGAATTAATTATCCATCACAATGTGCAGAGAGGGAAATGGGGCAAATGACTTAAATGGCAGCAGTGCATGGAGAAGTCTGGGAAGCTACAAAACTGATTAAGCACGAAGTCCTTCATATTCTCTCTTTTTCTACTTCTCTAGGCCCCCCATCTTCCTTTGTAATAGATATTTAGTTAACTAAGATCAGGTTGATGCTGCAGTCAGTCCTCGAGTTTATCTTTTTACCACCTGCGGGAACTCACTTTTAAAAAATTTTTGGTCTTTTTCTACTCATTGTTCTTTTAATTTTTCTAAGGCAAGCAGGGTGAAGTGACTTGCCCAGAATCACATAGTGACCGAGTGTCTGAGACTGAATTTGAACTCAGGTCCTTCCTGACTCCAGGGTTGGTGCTCTAACCACTGTGCCACCTAACTATCTCCAGGAATCTTCTTAAAGAGGTTAACCTTTTGTTATTCTATGACCCTTTTAAATCTATACAAAAAAGACCTAACAAAACAATTGTCTGGCATTTCCCCTTCCAGATACAACAACTAGAATAGTCTGGTGAATTCCAGACATACAAAGGGAAGTGGGGTTAACTAGATTTGGTTCTTAGTTTTTTTGGCTTGGGAATCTTTGCTAAAACCTGAGTAAAAATGTTTTTATTCCACTTAGATAGCCATGGTTTTGTTTAAAATGAATTTTTGAACTAGGTATTAAAAAATAAAAATAAAACAAACTTGGAGGCATGTAGAAAAAAAATTATAGTTTTTCTAGGTTATTAATTGGCTGAATCTTTCCCATGTGACTCCAAATGGGGTTGTGGGTGAGTGGCTAGGAGACAACTCCTGAGTCAGAGCCAGCTGAACTTGGCAGACTTCCATCTTTCCACAACATCCAGGAGCACAGACCAATAAAATCAAAACTTCCAGGGTTTGTAAAATTTAGGACAAATGCCGATTCACCTTAAAGCAAGTAGAGACTGGAGTAGATTATGTAGTTTTGTGTTCCTGTACCCTTGGCAAAATTTTTTTTTAAGTGCTTTGGGTCATCTTAGAACCAAAATGTAGTTTATTAACATTTTTGGTAACATTTTGATAAAGCTAGGTGAAAGTCATACACGACCTATGTCTATAGAAATTTTAGTGGTACCCTGCTTGAGTAGATTCTTGAATCTAATTATTTCCTAGACAGAGCATCTCCCTAAACACTCCTCTTTACCCTACAGGATCCACATAATGAAATAAAGGGGAAGTGAATTATTCTAAATAAATCTACCTGCCCACTACCTGGCCCTCAAAAATAGGTATATCCTCTCCCCTGGCCTTTTACTGGAAAGTACAGTAAAGCCCTAGGAAAAATCCAAGAATATGCTTTGCATGATTATGCATATTTCCAATGGGGTTTGTCTTTCTTACCTTCTCAGTGCGTGGGGGAGAGGGGAGGGAGAGAATTCAGAACTGAAAATAAAAGAAAATTTAACTTAAAAGCATCTTTTACCAATTGTAACATAATAAAAGACTGCATTCAATTAAAAGAAATAAAAGACCTAGGGAAAATGACAAAAGCAAAATGCCTAGACTAGACCTGTGATTTTATTGGTAAAGGGGAACTCCCATGGGGAAACTCATTCTCTTAACCCTTATTGCAATGCCTACCTCACAGTAGGCACTTCATAAATCCTTATTGACTGACTAACCTCCTTATCAATGTAGATCTCCAATTTAGAATCTTAGAAAGGGGCAGGGGTACTAAGACATTAAATTATTTACCTAGAGTCACAGAGCCAGTGTGTATCTAAGGCAAGACCTGAACCCCATGTCTTTCTGACTCCTCCTCTAAAATAGTAAAAACAGATCCAGAGAATAGAGCAGGACAGATGATAGGGTTGTAGCATACATATGCACCTTAGCCTCCACATCCCTCCTTTGAAGGCCTTTGCCTTTTGGATCAATCAGAAGCTCCCTTAGACACCAGAGATGTCACTGGGTGCTGCAGGTGGATGCAGAGATGATATTATAAAGAACAAACAGAAAAAGACCTGTTGGTTTGGCTTCTCTAAATGAGTTTCTTTTCTTTGTCAAGAAAATGAGATTAATCTATACATATCCTTTACCTCTCTCATGGATGCATTGTTGGGATTAATTAACTAAAAGTCTCTAAATTTACTTGAGCCTTTAAGAGAAAGATGCTATTTAAATATGTTACTGTGCAGATTGTATCTCTCATGTCACACATGCATGGTTAACTCTATGTCTTACATGTAAGTTATGCCTTCCTTCAAGTTATAAAGATGAAAATCCCTCGATCGACCTTCTTTCTTTGACCCAGTAGTACAGCAGAGATTTATGGAGCAATGTGCAGCCCCAGAGGGAAGAAAGTATTCTGGGCACAGATAATGCCTCGCGTCTGCAGGTTCAGTTGGGTGCTCGGAGACTAGAGCCTCCTTTCTGGTTTGCCTGTTTCTCTCCTATTTTCTGGGATATTTTCTCTGGGTCATAATGGGGATTTGGATAGCAGCAGGAGAGAAGAGGAGGCTTTTCACTTCTGTTTTATTGCCAACCTTTACTCCAGAGGTGTTAAACACCAGTCGGCAGGAGTACAAGAGCCACAACACTCCTATTCAAGGGCATCCTGAACCAGATTAATATGTAATTGAAAAATGTTTAATGAAATAAATAGAAAACCAATAAAAGTAGATGCTATTCAAAAGCTATTTTCTAAGTCAATATGTGGCCCATAGGGATCTTTATACATGGTTTGTTGTTCAGTTGCTTTCAGCTGTGATCCCATTTGAGGTTTCTTGGCAAAGATACTAAAGTAGTTTGCTATTTCCTTCTTAAGCTCATTTTATAGGTGAGGAAACTGAGGCAAATGGGGTTGATTGACTTGCCCAGGGTCACACAGCTAGGTAGCTAGTAAGTGTCTGAGGCCAGATTTGAACTTAGGGAAACATCCTCTTGATTCCAGGCTGGGTACTCTATGCACTATGGCACCACTATAGCTGCCTCATAAATAGTTTAGTAACTCCCGTTTCTATTTGAGTTTGACACTGGGGTGTGTGTGTGTGTGTGTGTGTGTGTGTGTGTGTGTGTGTGTGTGTGTAAAATGCCTAGATACCAGAGAGAAGTCTGATGTCAATCAGAAAAGGAAAATAGTTTAGAGGGAAAGAGCTTTAAAAGCATGAAGCTTTTAAGGAATGCAAATTCTGGAAGCACTCCGCTTAGAAGGCTTGTAAAACATTTCCACTTCCTTTGTCAATCACCTGAGAGGCAAAGGACTTTAATACAGGCCAAAGTATTGTACATACTACCTTAGGAATACGAAGGTTCTCAAATGGGGCCGTCCAGTTCTATTCCTCCCATTTATTATTTCACCAGTCTTTTGGTGCAAAGAGAGATAGATATTGGATTGTAATTTCTTCGTCTTTCACAATATGGCTGTTCATGGAAAGTTTGCACACCATTATTTTCTGAAAATTGGGAAATGGTAGAACTAGGTTCCAAAGGATTTTAACACTGGTTGATTTGTGGCGATTTCCGTATCCTACCTACCATGTCACCTACTCCCCAAACCAAAATTACAGTTTAGTAGAAATTGTGGTCACATCTCTGTCATATGCTCTTTAATGGAGGATATAACTGTGTTAGGTGTGGTTACTGTTACTTCTAGCCAGAATGCAAATTTACTTATCAACCTTTGGGAAGCTGGGATCCTCATGCAAAGGGAAATGGGTGTATTTTTTTCTTTTCTTTTCAGATGAGTAAGGCCTGAAGTAGAGATTATTATTCTGGCAGAAGAGAAGCGCCTCTGGAAGGGCATATACAAAGCAGCCCTAGGGGAAAAGTCCTAACGATAACTCCATAAAAGGAGACTTTTTAAGGGTCTCAGCTGATCCATATTTTTAGAAAACTGTTTTGACTCAGCCTGCCTGACTGCCATAGTAATGTCAGAAACAGCAGTGAAAGGGAAATAAACATGGTTTTGTGATCTTTATTTTTATGCTTCTCATGAAGCTTAGGGTGGTGCAAATCATGTGTGACAGCCTTTGATTAGCAGCTGTTCCTCTCCCCTCTGATCACAGACATTTATCTGAAGTACTGTTCATGCATCCCAAATGGACTGATCCAGTATGATGTTGTGAAGAATTCACCTGTAGAGAGCACTTTGTTTTTCTTCCTCCCAGAAGGCCTTTCTGGTCTGAAAGTGGGATGGACTGCCACAACACAGAAGGAAAGAATTGGGGCTCTTAAAGTAGTCTGGACGAGTGCATGAGAATATTGTGGAAATGGTACATATTGGAATAAAATGTCTCTGAAGGCCTCTTTCAATAATGAGATTTGTGATTTATATATACATATGTGTATGTATATTTATATATACACATATATAGATGTGTGTGTGTATACACACACACACACACACACACACACACACACACACACACGAGTCTGAATCAAATCTGGGAGAAAGTCCAGAGTGACCTTTGGCCAGAAGGCAAAACCATTATCCGTATGGTGGAGAATACACAATGAGAGGGTCTCTAGTCTCATTTAAAAAGTTAGTATGATTCCTTGGAAGACCTTGAAGTGCCAGCTTAGTAGATACGTTGTGGTTGTTAAATTGTTTCAGTTGTGCCTGACTCTTCCAGATCCCATTTGGTTTTGGTTTTTTTTTTGGCATTTTGGTTTGCCATTTCCTTCTCTAGTCCATTTTCCAGATGAGGAAATTGAGGCAAACCGGGTTAAATGACTTGCCCAGGTAAGTCAAACTGAGGAAGTGTCTGAAGCCAGATTTGAATTCAAGATGAGTCTTTCTGACTTCTTCCTGACTTCAGGCCAGGCACTGTATTACTTAGCTATCCTAGGCACATACACAGATATTAATATCAAGTGTTTTCTTTTATTTCCCTACTCAGAAATCTCTAATGATTCTCCATGGTTTGTGGAATAAATTCAAATTTCTTAGCCTGCTTCTCAAGATGTTCTGTACTCTGGCCCCAGCTTACTTTTCTCCAGTTGCTCTGTGCTTAAGCCAAACTGATCTATAGCTCACTGTTTAATGAATGTACTTGTAAAATGTGTGAATGAAGCAAATATAGTTGTTGCTATTTCTCAATTAAGTTTTCATTCTTTTCTAATGGTTCTCATGTGTATTGTTACCAGTTTAAATTTAACCATGCAATTCAGTGCCCCAGCGGATAGAGTTATAAAGACCTGAGTTCAAATCTTTCCTCAGTTATTTCCTAGCTGTGTGGCCGAGGGTAAATCATCTCACCACTCAGCTTCAGTTTCCTCATTTCCAAAATGGGGCTGATAATAGCACATATTTCACAGGGTTGTTTTGAGGATTTAATGTGATATTTGTAAAGTACTTTTCAAATCTTAAAGTGATATATGTCATCATTAGCATGGCTGTTATTATCAAGAATGATTTTGGTGAAAATCAGAGCTCCCTTCAGTTTTCATCCTTTAGGGTTTGTTGTTTGTGAAAAGCTTGTGTTCCGACAGTCAGTGTAGCAGGTGAGGAATGGGGCTGATCTCTGGGTTTCCACACTACCTTCACCTTCCTCTGTGGCTTTAATATAGGATTCAACTTCCTTTCACTTCTGTCTCTCCTGTAAGTTTATTAAAAACTATCTTCCACCTTGAGCAGGTAGTGAGAACTTTATTTATAACCACTATATGTGATTATAGTAATTTTTTATCACTATAAAATGTTCAGTAATTTTCTTTCTGTCTAATGTTTTGAGATACTTTAATGGAGGGGTATCAAGCTTGAGTCCTATGTGTCTCTAGCAGCCCCCAAAACTCACTGGTGTGACCAAAACCAGATTAAAATGTCATTGGGAAATGTTTGACAAAATAAAATAAAAATACGCTGTGACATAAATGATGTTTTTATTTTGAGACCACTGCTTTAAAAAGACTTTTAAAAGGAACAAAATGTGGTCATCTTAGTACTTAGTAGAATAATCAAGTTGGAGGGAAGCAGAGACCCCGCAGTGCTTTTGGAAATTAGTCAGGGAATGTACAGTGGATGACAGATGGAAATGCGAAAAGTTTCAGTCATCCTTGATATTTCTGAAGGGAAGAAAAAGAAAATAATTTTAACTATCTTGAAAGAAATGCTTCCAAATTATTTTCTGTCAGCTATTCCAGATGGCCTGACACTTCTCTACTGCAATCCATGGCATCTCTTAAGTACCTGAGGGGAAACAAGGGAGTCCCTCCTTTATCGATGTTCCAGGATATGGATCAAGGAGAAATTCTCAGGAGTCATGTGTTTTGGATGGTGCCCCCTGTCTATCTGCCTCATCGTCTACATCAAAACACTTACATGGTGCAAAGTCTATGATTTTAAAAAATACATGAAAGAATCAAAAGTTTTCATGCATATATTTGTTTATATACAAATAATAAATATCTTCAGATGGAATGTTTCCTAAATTTAATGTTATTTTATAGAAAACATTTTGTAAAAGTGTTGCTTCTTAGTAAAAGAAACAAGCTAAATTGCTGTAGATTTTAATGTAAAGCATATGATTTTCAGCTTTTCAAGAGGATGAAGAGCCAATTTTCTTCCTGCCTTTATCACAACATAATTCTTTGCTCTTCAGTTTTCTTGTTGGTAAGCTAGAAATATTAATAGTGACTCCTTATTTTTATGAGTTTGACACTAATTATTTAATTGAACAAGAACTCATTAAATAACTTCTGTGTGTTAGAATTCACACTTCTCTGTGCAATGGGGATTCAGAGTGAAAAACTAAATAGTCCCTGACCTCAAGGAGCTTACAATCTTCTAGAGAGATTCAACATATAGGTACCTAAATATAATTTATGTACAAAATCATATAAGACAATTTTGAGAGGGCCAGAATGTCAGCAACTGGGGAAATAAGGAACAACTTTATGAGGGAGAAAAGATCTGATCTGAACTTTAAGTGATTCTGGGTTTGGGGACCACTAGTGCAAAGGCAGATTTGGGTTATTAATCACAAATGCATAGGAAACTGAAGGAAAGAGTGTCCTAGAAATTTACCATCATATTGATGATCAACCAAATATTCCTTATGTTATTTTTACAAAAGTTGGGAAGTTCATTTAGTCAGTCTAATTATCTCAGGTTTTCAAATTGTTGACTGTAATATCCTCAATATATCAGTTGATGGAAAGCATTTTTCTAATTTTAAAGTTTATCTCTATCAAATACTGCATCCACTGTTCCACCTAGCTGCCTCCAATGCAAAAAGGTTCTGTGTTGGGGTGGGGCGTTTAGTGGGTTCCACCATACTGGAGATCCTCCTTTCGTCTGGACAACTTTCAGGATGCTGTAGTTAGGGCTCTTGAATGGCTGTGACGTGGTCTTGATAAATTTCTGAGCTTCCTTCTGATTGTGAAAGTCTGGGAAATGTGAAAGGCTCTATGAGGACCACAAACCATGGTCATTTATACTCTGGCACACCTCTTTTACAAGGTGAGTTGATTTTTTTTTAAGGTTTTATTTAGGATTTTGTTTTTCCTGTTATGTGTAAAAATGATTTTTAATATTCATTTTTAAAACTTTGAGTTCCAAATTCTCTCCCTTCTTCTCTTCTCTCCTGTCCCTCCCTCATTGAGAATTCCATATAAGTTATGCATGTGTAGTCATGCAAAACATTCATAATAGTTATGTTGCAAAAGAAAACATATAAGGAAAAAAATTCAAGAAAAATAAAATTAAAAAAGTATGCTTCAATCTGTATTCAGACACCAACAGTTCTTTCTCTGAGGATGGATAGCATTTTTCATCATAAGTCCTTCAGAGTTGTATTGGATCATTGTATTGCTGAGAATAGCTGTCATTCACAGCTGATGATCTTACAATACTACTGTTACTTTGTACCCAGTACATTTCACTTTCCAACAGCTCATGCAAGTCTTTCCAGGTTTTTCTGAGAACATCCTGTTAATCCTTTTTTTATAGTACAATGGTATTCCATCATAATCACATACCACAGCATGTTCAGCCATGTCCTGGTTGATGGGTATCCCCTCATCTTCTAATTCTTTACCCCTAGAAAAGAGCTGCTATAAATATTTTTGTACATATAGGTCCTTTTCAGTTTTTTTAAATCTCTTTTGAGATATAGACCTAGTATTGGTATTGCTAGGTCAAAGGGTATGCATGGTTTTATAGCCCTTTGGGCATAGTTCCAAATTGCTCTGCAGAATGGTTTAATCAATTAAGGTAAGTTGTTCTTCTCTCAAGTGGATATATTTTCTATTATATCCTTGGCTAGTATGGGGCACAATGGTGGAGAAACAAGTCATTGGTTTTATTAGGATAGGACAAAATTTGTTCAGAGCCTTCAATGAGAAACTGAGGTAAGACATAGCAATTTTGGTTTGGATAATATGGTGTAGGGAGCATTGTTGTGAGAGAATATCATTTAATTAAAAAGTTAGTTTCTACCCCACCCTCCTCAATGCACAGTTTCCCATGTTATGTCCCCAAACAAACTTTATCCCAGGTTTGAAAATGGAATACTCACTACTCATTGCCAAATTTTTAGGATTCCTCAAATGCCAGCTCTGTCCCAGGCTCAGCTACCTGCCCTAATAGCTTCTATTAAAACTAATTTGAGGAATGATAGTTTGAAAACATATATGTTGTGATAAAATGGGGTAGCAAGAAAGATTCTTTCCTAAGCCCTTTCTCCATTGGACTCTAGCTTCTTAGGAATCATCACCTTTTCAGAGGTGACCTGCTGAACCCTGCCACCATGGTCTAAAGCTCCTTTCTTGCCATGATCTATGAAACAGGGTCTCAGTCTGTTTTGTGTATCATGAACCCGCTTGGCAGTCTGGTAAAGCCTATGGAACCCCTCCTCAGAATAATATTTTTGAGTGCATTTTTTAAAATGTCAAAGGATTACAAAGGGAATGGATTATGCCGAAATAAAATTTTCAAAATATTTTTAGAAAGAAGTTCATAGACTTGTTAAAAGGTTAATGGTTAATAAATTAAGAACTTTTGAGTTTTAGGAAAATTATTATGCCAGCTTATCTCCATACTTAGACAAATTCACGATGCATTGTTGTGTACAAGCCTAGGTGGAGATAGTGCCCCTTCTATATCATCTTATTCTGTATGTCTTCCTGTAAAACCTCCACCAGAAAGCCATATTTTTGCCATCTTCCACAGTGCCAACCTTTTTGTTGAAGTTACCAGGATTGACCTAGCTGGATGTTGTTGATTTCCTTATTAGAATTTCTCTGTCTTCATCCTCTGCAAGAAGTCTTGGTATATAAGCTATAGTTGTCTTAATGGACATCTGTTGGTTGAGCACCTTACATATAATACTGTATATGATACACAGATCAATCAACTGCCCCAAAAAATTATGTTTCCTTTACCTTTGGATGCATAATTAAATGAACTCTTTTAATTATCTCTTTGAGGAAAGCTTGTATGCCATACTTTTTTTAGCTACAATTTCTTCTGTGTGTTCTGATTTAGTTTATAAAGTGAGAAGTTAACAAGGCATGATTCAGTTCTTATACTAACCCATTAGTCATTTGACAAAATTATACATTAGAAGTAATAGCAGTTAAAGTCTATACATGTAAAAACTGTGTAATTTTTAATACCTTTTGTTCCCCTTTCTACCAACTTGGATACTACAGAAGGCGATGCAAGGGCCCAAGGCCTATCTTATATGACCCATACTATGTCCATAACTCATCAATTTCATGAGTTGCCTGGCCAAAAATTTATCTTCTAGTGGTTGACTTCTCTCTACTTATTTAGGCTAGCTTGTTGATAGTAAACATAGTTGGTTGCTTGGCCAATGCTGGAAACCTTTCCATCTTGGTAGGGCCTGCCAAAGCTTGTCTTCCATTGGCATAGTCTGACAACCCAGAGTCACCTCCAAAGCATAGTGAGATAATGAAATAGGGCTTTTATGGAGGCTGAACCACTTTAAAACTCACTGCTCTACCCAAGCTGACCATAGTGCCCTAAACTTGAAGTCCAATCTCTTTCTCTTTTGCTACAAGCTTCCAATAACATTTGCTTTTTTTGGGGGGGGGAGGTATTTATTTAAGAGGAGAAAATGTACTGATTGAAATAAAGCATCCAAACTAGTTAACATTTCTATGACCAGCTTCACTGTGACTCCTCCAAGAATCCCCCAAGATCTTAATTCCAGTGCAAACACATCACTTCAGAACAGGACTTCTAATTTGTTTTCAGAGTAGACCCCAGCTGATCGGGGATTTAGTCTAGCCAGGGTGGCTATTGAAGAATTTATTCATCTGGGTTGCAATTTCAGACTAATTCTTAGTCAATCAATAATCTCCATGATTAATGGTGGGATATTTATCCCTTTAACCAGTATCTAACTCCTGTATTCTTTCTTCAGGAGAGAACATCACATGATCCTTGATTAAGAATGACAGGAACAGAGAGTATATAATTCCTGAAGTGCATAGATGGCACTTCAAAAACTCATCTTTTATATCATAGGCCATCCTCAGGACAAGGTCAGTTAACACTATTGCTTACCTTACATAATTTTCTTGTGCCTGTGCCAAGGAATAAAACTAAAAGGGGATAGAGATGCAGGGGGAGTCTTTTCCAAATATTGTATTTCACACCCTTTCCCCATTTAATCCTTAGCAGCTTTATCTTTCCTTACGTATTCCCTATGGTAACAACACACTCAGAACCATTTGCCTTCCTATCACCTCCTGGATCAAATATAAAATCTTCTATTTGACTTTTAAGGCCCTTCATGAGTTCTCCTCTCTCCCCCCCCCCCCCCCCCGCTTTTCCTTATAGACCCTCTTTTACTGTGGGATCCAGTAACACTGGCTTCCCTGCTGTACTTCACACAAGACTCTCCATTTCCTAAATTTGTCTCTCGAGCTTGCCATAGTTTCCTTCCTCATCTCTGCCTACTGACTGCTCTGGCTTCCTTCAAGGTTTAGCTAAAATCCCATCTTCTACATGATGCCTTTCATATCCTCTTGGATGTGATGCCTTGTGATCTTCTTATCTCTACTGATTGTTCCCAACTTATCCTGTATAAATCTTGATTGAATATCATTATTCTTATGTTGTCACCCCCATTAATCTATGAGCTCCTCGAGGGTAGGAATTGTCTTTTCCCATTCTTTGGATCCCAGCACTTAGCACAGTGCTTGGCACATAGTTGGTCCTTGACAAATATTTCTTTTTCTTTCTTTGTTCTTGAAGAAGACCAATGACATCAGGAGGGTGATATCTGGACTTGCAAATGGATTTAAGTGAGGCAGGACTGTGCAAAGTCATCAGCCTCACTATCTCCTCCAGAGTCATCTGAGTCCAGTGGCAAGACATATGTTAGGATGATTGGAGATGGCCACCTGATGGATTGAATAACTTCTGGTTTTAGCACAATGTAGAGTAGTATGGCAAGTACACATTTTCATGTTGCTCAGCTTGAAATGAGCTTACAGCACTGAATAGTTTGTTGTTGACCTACTATGTATTTCATATCCTTGATAGTTCACCTGCCTTCCATTTCCAGGCACCCACCAGCTCTGTGCTCCTAATCACTTGGACAGAAGTAGGCAGCCTTTCTGTGAGACTCCTTAAATCTTTTCCTTTGAACCTCAGGTCAAAACTACTTTCTTTACAGGCACATGAAGTTCTAACTCTCAATCTGTTAATCAATCCATAAGCATATATTAAGTACATAATGTGTGCCAGGCATGGTGATTTGTGCTGAGTGGACCCTTGACTTTGCATGTAGAAATTCTGGCTCTCCTTTCTTGTTGATTTCACAATCATTCCATTAGCTTACTTGGTTTACCTGAATTGATCCCATCTATATCAGTACTTCCTGGTTATAATCCTACCTTTCCACCTTTCTCTTTTCTCTGTATTCAGGGATTGGTAATATCCTCATACCCCATCACACACACACACACACACACACATATACACAGATACACATTCATGCGTATGTGCTCCCCTGGATCAGCACAGTGGTATATTACTACAGGTATATTAGCATGCTAAAGAATCTTCATTCAGTTCACCCTTCCTGCCTTTTTTCCATTTCCATTGGCAGCTTAGTTATATTCCATCTTTCTATATCTCCAGCCAGATTAGACATGCCCTGAAATCCACTGTAATTAGTAAGGAGTGATTTCTCATTGGAGAGCTTCTCTACACCTTCTATATGTGAGCCACTTGTTTCTTTAATGGTATTGTCAATGTCACTGTGTGGTATCAGCATGCTTGGGGCCTCTCCAAGGATTACATGAGGAGTGAATTAAGCTTCAGATGACGTTATTTCATATGCTGTAGGGGGATCGCTTTATAAAACTAAGAGGAAGGTAACTGTGAATGCTTGTTATGGCTTTAGCAAGAGTAAGAGCAAAGGTTATTGTCTGTTTTCCATCAACCAATGTGTCTCCTAGGCTGATAGGGATGATTTATTTTTCTGTTTTATCACTCTTACTGACTCCATTTACCATCACACAATTCCTTTGGGTCCTTGAACGTGACATTGGCAGTGCCTGATGGCCTAATTCATTTTTGTTTTTCACTTGAGTCTTGCTTATTGGAATAGCTATTTCCTTTTTATATGTAGCTTTAAAAGAATTACTCACAAACCTCATAAGCTGTCATAGAATCTTTGACTAGCAAGCAATAGTAGCTATCGCCTAGACTAATCTCATTCAGTGCACGAATCCTCTCTAGACTATCCCTAGCTTCTGGTTATCCAGATTCTGTTTGAATAATTCTAGTAAAAAGAAGCTTAAGAAAGTCCACTCAGTTATGCTCACTTTTAAAAATGTCATCCATGTGGAAGTGAAAAGGACCTCTGATGTCAACAAGTTCAATCACCCTAATTTTGTAAATGAGAAAACTGAAGATCAAAGAAGTCAGGTGACTTGCCCAACTTTATCCTGGTCTTTTGTTGTGCCATTTTCAGTCATGTCCCACTCTTCCCGACTCCATTAAGGGTTTTCTTGGCAAAGATACTGGAGTAGTTTGCCATTTCCTTCTCCAGGTCATTTTACAGATGAGGAAATCGAGACAAACAGGTTTAAGTGACTCACCCAGGGTCACACTGCAAGTGAGTATCTGAGGTCAGATTTGAACTCTAGAAAGTGAATCTTCCTGACTATTCACTGGCACTATATCCACTACAACACCCAGTTTCCCTCTATCCCAGTTGCAAATGGCTGTAGATGATGTTGTTTTCCATGCCTGGAGGAGCAGAGTTGAGTTTTGAATCTAAATCTCCTCACTATTCAACATGCTTTCCATTGTACCAAGGTACTGCTCATATACTTATATTGTGCAGAAATCTTTCTTGTAACCCTTCTTCCTTCTTGATAAGAAGCCCAGATGCTTTAGGAATCAGCATCCTTGATGCATGATCCTTGTGGCCTCTGGAAATGGGATACCCACTGGTCTCTCTCCAATGTCTAATTGTGAGTATCTAATTTTAGAAAGCTACTCCATGCTATTCCATGAAGACAATTATCCTTTGTTTCAGGCAGAGAAATAAGGAATTATTTTTAGATTTATGCCTGAGATAACCTACAAGTATGTATGTGTATATGTATATATGTATGTATATAACAGTGTTGGTTCTGATTTTAAGTTGGAAGATGGTATGGGTTGTTTTTCTCTTCTGAATTTAAGAATTTAAAACATCAGTAAGTATGGTTCCTTGTCCCTCATTTTATCATGTGTCCAGTTTGAAAGGAAATGTATTTGTTCAATTAGTGAAATAATTTTTCTAAAAAGGTTTTATCAGAATGCTTGGTACATAGTAGGTATTATATAAATACTTATTCTTTTCCCTTCCCTCTGATCCTCAGCTCTTAACTCAGGATATTTGGATGATCAGTAGTTATTTTTCCATATTTGGTATAATTATTTTCAAAATTTCAACTAACAGCACAAAGCTAGCAAAAGAATCTTCTCTCTGTGTGGGAGACTCCTTAAATAAATGATAACATAACTTGCTCATTCTATCAATTCACAAACATTTATTAAGCACTGTAAAAGCAAGTTCTCCAACATACACAGGAGGGCCTGCTATCATAGGTTCTTAGAGCTGCTTTTCTAAAAGGAAAGGCAACTTTTGAGGAGTCAACAATCACTTTAACCAAGCACATGTATCATTCACTTAGTTCAGGGGAAAAAGTCATCACCCTGAACTTCAGAGAAAATACAGAGAAACAAAGATCAACCAGTAGACAGGGCTTCCAACTGTCTGACCATACATCACAGATCAACAGACAGATAACTGTCTGACCATACATACGTAGTTACCAGAGAGAGAAGCACCAACATCTGGGTTTTCAAAGCCAGGTGACTCCTTAGTGGCTGCCCGAGTCTTGTCTGGCCCATCAAACATTTCCAATGAGTAAGCCCCAAAGTAAAAGCTCACCTCAGAGTATTTGTACATTTTTCAGAGCCAGAGGGCATCACAACCCTTGAGCACCAGTGCATTAGAAATTAACAGAAAGTATGAACCTCCCCTAATCAAGCTTTCATTAATGGGCAGGCCCATTAATGTGTGGGGAAGATCTTTAACTCTCGGATTAGCCTTACAAGTCCCTACTATATGTTAGGCACTTTACCAGGCCCCCATAAAAGATTGAAACACTCTTTGTCCTCAAGAAGCTCAGTGGATAGAGCACCAGGCTTGAAGTCAGGAGGACCTGAGTACAAATCCAGCCTCAGATATTATTAGCTGTAGGACCCCAGGCAAGTTACTTAACCTCTGCCTGCCTTAGTTTCCTCATATGTATAATGGGAATAATGTTAGCACCTACCTCAGAGTGTTGTTGTGAGAATCAAATGAGATATTTGTAAAGCACTTAGCACAGTGCTGAGCACATGGTGGACACTATATAAACACTACTATCAAGATTATTAATATTATTTACTTTACCAGGAGATACAATGTATACACATAAAAAGAGATCCAAAATAAAAGTAATTTTGAAGCAAGATGTTATCACGTGAGTGTGGGGATCTGCAAGGCTTCCTATAATAGGAGGTGGTATTTGAGTTAAGCTGTGAAGGTCATTAGGGAGTCTAAATAATGTGTGCTAGGCATCAGGAACAACCTGGGAGAAGACCTGGAGCTGGAACATGGAAGGACATGGAATTCTGTGGAAGACACTTCGCCCTAAACAAAGGAGACAGACCCATTCAAATCTATCTCATTAGGGAGTCTCTGTGCTTTAAAGTTACTGTTCTTTCTCTCTATCTCTTTGTCTCATGTCTCTCTGTCTGTCCCTCTGTTTTGCTCAGCTCTCTCTGTCTCTTCCTTTGTCGTTCTTTCTCTCATCTCTCTCTCTCTGTCTGTCCCTCTGTTTCTTTCAGCCCCTCTCTGTCTCATCTCTCTGTCTCTTTCTCTGTTTCTCTCTCTCGGCTTTCTCTCTGTCTCTCCCTTTGTCTTTCTCTCTGTCTGTCTCTCAACTCTCAGTTTCTCTGTTTCTCTCAGCTCTGTCTCTCCCTTTATCTCTGTATCTCTTTGTCTCATCTCTCTCTGTTTCTGTTTCAGCTTTCTCTCCCTTTGTCTTTCTCTTTGTCTGTCTCATCTCTCTCTGTCTCTCTATCTCTTTCTCTCAGCTCTGTCTTTCTCTCTTTGTCTTTCTCTCTGTCTCATCTCTTTCTGTCTCTCTTATCTCTCAGCTCTCTCTTCCTCTCTTCTCTCTGATGCTTTCCCTCTCTCTCTGTGTCTCTGTCTCTCCCTTTGTCTCTCACTATGTCTCTCTGTCTCTCCACCCTTCTCCTATAATCAGGGAAAAGTTTTATTTTGACACTGACTCGTTTTGTCCTTTACTGTTCTAATGGCTTGCTGATCTCAGTAGATGCAGAGAAGTGACTAATGCCATTAGTTGCCCTTTTGCCCCCTTCTTCTCCCTTCCCAAGATTCATGGGCATCTCAACTGTGTTAAAAATCTCCATGGGCTAGGTTAGAGGGAATGAAGTATAAGTTTTCCACAATTAAAAAATAATGGTCATAACAAGTAAACCCTCAGGCTGACTGAAGTTGGGATTGATCCTTTAACTCAGTAACTTTTGTACACTGAAGTTTCAAAAGAAAGATTTGAGGGAAATATATAATGTAATTAGACCTATGATGGAAGTGTTTGTACCTTGGCCAAAACTTTTCAGCCTAGCAGGATGTTATTTGAGCTTAGACTGTCTGTCGGAAAGCTTTCATGTTCAAGTGTCAGGATTAAGACAACATTGTGTAACAAAATGTGTCTGCAAAATATAAATGCCCTTGTTGCAATATTGTTTTATGTGAGTACATCTCTGACCTGAGCAGCTGATGTACAAAAGGTTATGACGTTTTTAAATTGTCCCCTTCACACTGACAAAATTTTTCCCTAGAGAAGCTACTGGTTGTCCAAGTTTGGAGTCTGACTCTAAACCTAAGGGTCAAACTAAAACTGATTCTATTTCTGGTTTTTGGTTTTTGAGGAGGGCAGGGTGTTTTTGGGAAGCATAAAAAATCTCTGAGATGAAGATTATTCTTGATTAGTCTGAAAATTCTCTTTCGAATGAGCAGGGAGACCCACTAAGCTCCAACAATTCTTCAGTAGGTTGCAGCGACATTCACATATGGCTTCAGACTTGATGTTCAGGTCTCCGTTAGGAGTCCAGGCAAATGACTGGGCCAAATGAAATAACCATAGGGGTGGATTTCAAGTCATTAAAGCAGCTTAATACCTTGTGATTGCAGACACGTTGTCAAGGCTGGGAGGCTGATTTGTGGGTGTTGGTAGATAAATGATAAAGCATGGAGTCTAGGGAGAATTACATAGAAGCTTATAGGCTACACAGGGTGCTGAAGTACAAAGAAAGAAAGGAGACTTTCAGATGAGCATGATGTCTCAAGGAAGGATGGAAAGAAATTCACTCTATTCTTTCGGTAGAGTGGTTCTGGGGCTATTTCTTGTAGCCAATAACAGAAAGAAAAACTATTTATCAGAGAATCCCAGTGTTAATTTGTTTTGTTTTTATTTTGTTTCCTAGCATGGTTTTCCTTGTAGCGAGTTGTAAACCCACATCCTCCTACATTTACCCCAGGTGTCTACTACATGAGATTTAAGTCAGAGGAATCAGGGAATTTTCTTTAGCAATGATATCTGATATGCAGGAACCTTATACTAAAGCTCTCTCAAGTTGGCCTCCTAAGCCTGAACAAGAGTAGTAAAAAGAGCACAGGAATGGCAGTGAAGACTCCTGAATTCTAGCCCAGGCTGCCCCCACATTGCTTCAGTGGCCTTAGTGACATGATTTTGGGACTCATTTTCCTTTTCCATCAAATGGAGATAATGATACTTGTTCTCCTTATCTCGCAGAGATGTTGGAGAGGATAAACAAGTTAATAGATGTGAAAGTGCTTTGAAAAGTTAAAATTACTGTACAAGTATAAGGCAATATTGTTATCATTCAAGAGATTTAATAATAGCTTGCCCTGTACTTGGCCCACCCCCTTCCCCACACACACAGACAGTATCTGTATCTTACTCAAATGTTGAGCTGCCAAACTCCTGGAGTAGGAAGATACTACTATGAAGTGGGTTAAACTCAGATTTTCATTTGTCAGAAAATTTTTATGTTAAAATTGCTTAAGCTTGTTTTCATATGACAGACCATCATCAATGTTATATTTTTAAAGGCGCTTAACATGTAGCATGTTGTAAAGATCTTAGATGTAGAGTTCAGAGAGACCTCAGAGACCTCTTAGTCTAGCCTTCTCACTTTATAGATGTGGAACTGAGGCCAAAGAATATTGTGACGTGACCAAAATCATATAAGCAGTAAATGTCAGACGTGAGATGTGAACCCAGAGTCTAGGGTGAGTAATCTTTTCACTGAACAAAATTAACTAAATTCATCTTTCCGCTGGTCATCCACTGATGACCTATATTGCAAAATTATCCTGAGTATTCTCTTTGCTCCCTCTTAGGAGATATTTACCTGATGTCTAGTAGGCTTTATATGTTTCTTTTGGCATATCAAATAGAAAGAGACATGAGGCAAAAAAAATATTTGAAATCTATTAAAAATTAAACAAAATCTGCTTGCTATTCTCTTCATATTAAACACATATAGCTACACTGTGACTTGGAAGGCAGGAACATGTTGAATTTGACTTTCTGGGAAAGGACTGTATCCAATATTACATCAAAGTACCTATTGAAAAGCCAGTATTTGAGGATTTGCAACTCTTCATGGAGAACAAGGAGGATGATCTGTTAGATAGACTTGACACATTAACCTTGAACAAACATTTTCAGGATCTGATGGATGGATTGGCAACCGAGGTTTTCGGGACTTAGAATGTATCCATAACACAAGAGGAATAATTCAAAACACTGACCAATGTTGAAGACAGTATAGGAGCTAAAATTTTGTCCTACAATTGAGCAAACTGAGTAGTAGCCATTCTATGCAACCATCACCCAGCAACTCTGCAAGACTTTTGGGAAGTCCATGCAAAATCTCCAGACAAAGATTGATGCTAAAATGGAGCAGCTAGCTATGGCAAAGCAGCAGCTAAAGAGAGCAAAGGCTGATGCCAAAGCTACAAAAGATGTCAAATTCAAGAGTCATGTGGACTAGAAGAAAAAACTGCTGGCCAAATTAGCAGAACAGTTCATAAAGCTGCACACTCAAGTCACAGACCAAGAAGAAAAGAAGCAGGTTGCCCTGGGCACATTCAGACTCAACTAGGAGGATCCCAGGATTAGCATGACCTGGTGTAAGAAGTTTGGGGTGCTAGTGGAGAAAATATATAATAAAACTCAGAGGAGAAGTTTACCTGGGCAATTGATATGGCAGATGAAGAGTCTAGATTCTAAGCTAGAGTTTTGGTATCTACTTCTGAATCTTTGGGGTAAGATTTTCAATTATCAAACAACATTGGTCAGAATTTTGTACAATGGTTATTAAAGATGTTTTCAGTTCTGTGAAAAGAAAAGTAGAAAGTAAAGAAAAACAAAACCAAACCTTGTATGTTTGCCACTTGTAATGAATGAGGACAGATTGGGAGAGGAGGAAGAAATATTCTATTTATTTCATTAACACAAATGTAGTTTCAAGTTATAATTTGTTTGCATTTAAGTATTTAATGACTTAGCTGTCCATCTAGAACAGAGTTCTCATCTCTGGTTGATGAAACATCTTCTAGGTATTCAGAAGAGGCGACAGAACTTCCCTCTTTCATGTTCCATTCAGCCTACATTTATATAGAGGAAATAAAAGAGTCAGTCAGTCACTAGTTAGTCCATAAATATTTATTCAGTCCCTACTATGTGCCAGGCACTATGTTAAGTGTTAGAGATACAAAGAAAGGGTAGCCTACCCTGGGAATTAATTGACTTTAAGAGTTCATCTTTACATCATATAGTTGCATCCAACAATGGAACATGCCCTGTGTATACATGCATCCTCTGTGTATGTGGGAGATGAAAAGGTAGAGGAGACTATGGAAGGTGTTGAAGAGACACAACACAGAAAATCCTGGAGAATTTCCATCTTGAAACAAGCTTCTCTTATCTAGTTTGCTCCTCTTTCACCTTCTCTAGTCCCAAGCAGGAAAGGATGGAGTTCAGGAGTTGGAACCAGGAAGACCTGAATTCAAACCTTTTGTCAGATAACTGCTGCCACTATTTCTCCTAGCTAACATTTATAAAGCACCTACTCTGTGTCAGGTACTGTGCTAAAAGGTTTACAAATGTTATCTTATTTTATCCTCACAAAAACCCCTAGAAGGTAGGTGCTATATACTATTTTTCCCTTGTTTTACAGATGAGGGAATTGAAACAAATGGAGATTTAAGTAAAGTGCTCAAGGTCCGCCAGTTAGTCAATGTTTGAGGATGGATATGAACTCAAAATATATAATTCCAGAGCTTATTGCATATACGAGCTATATTCCCTCCCATCTTTTTATCTTTACCTGGACAAGTCACTTAATCTCTCTCAGATGCAATTTAACCATCAGTAAAATGAAAATCATAGTAGCAGCTCACTCATAGAAGTCTTGTTAGGATCAAGCAACATGTGAAGGTGTTTTGCAAATCTTAAAATACTATATAAAAGCTAGATCTAAGGGAAGACATGGAAATGGGAAATTAAATGTGAAGTTTTGGAAATAGCTAGTAAGCCACTGTGGCTTGTATATCATATGAAGACACTGATAAGAAATGTCTGGAAAGATGGGTTAGAGTTAGATTACATGGGACTTTAAATGTAAGCCTTAGGCATTTTTTATTTTCTCCTAGAGGCAATAGGGGACCCCTGAATATTTTTAAATAGAAGGAAAGGGAATAAGTTCCTACTGTGTGCCAGGCATTGTGCCAAAAATTTTGTAGATACTATTCCATTTAATCCTTCCAACAACCCTGGGAGATATATGCTGTTATATTATCCCCAGTTTACAGTTGAGGAGACTGAGGCAGAGAGGGATTAAATAACTTTTCCAGGGTCAGACAGCTAGGAAGTGTCTGAGGTCAGATTTGAACTCAGGTCTTTCTGACTCCAGGTCCAGCACTTTATTCACTTCATCACATAGTCACCTAGCAGAAGCATGGTATAGTCAGTATTGTGGGATGTTACTAAGCATAGATTAAAGCTAGATTGTAGATCATTTATGCAAGATTTGGAAGGAAAATTTTCCATCTTTGCATGCACGTGGTTTAAATGAGTCTACCTTTTTCCAACTACCCTCTCTTTCATTTAAAATGCTGGATAATTATGCTTAATGACTTTAAACCATTCTACTGATTCCATCTACCATTGCTCTGAAGTCCTGGCTAGCTAATTGCAGAAGAGCCTGCTAACTGGTTCATAAATTGAGCACTGGATCTGGGGCTGCATCTAGAATTCTGACATAACACAAAAAAAGGAACAGGGATCATATTGTCAACTAAGCTTCTTCTATGGGGAACATAAAGCAGCCCAGCCTAAAAAGAGCATCCTAAGCCAGTGTGGCTCCCTTAAAGGACCAAACCCCACCTCCTGTTCTCCCCTTCCTTCAGCACATGTGTTTTTAGTTTTATTATTTTTTTTTTAAGAAAGAAAAAGCAAAGGCACTTTTCTGGGCCAGTGAGGATGGCAAATGATCTGTATATAAATTAGCTTACAGGGCCTTTGAGATGATCTGTCAGCACCTTCCAAAGAAAATGCCCAGATGACACACCACAAGATTGAGGGGTATCCACGTGAATTAGAGAAATTCAGTCTCCTGGGAGCTTCTTGAGGCCATAGTACGTCAGATAAAGGATCTGGGGGAATGGGTAAATGTGTTCAGAAAACATAAAAGATTAATGGCTGCTGGGCACTAGTGTAACCACTGAGCACATGGCGTTTGGAAAAAGTCATTCATTTTTTTAATATGGAAAAAGAATAATTTAATGGTCATGGAAAAAAGTGAAGTCATACGAAATCTTCAAAAAATGTGCTGGAAAGAACTAGGCCTTTATGAGTTTAGCATGAAGGCTCTGTTCTTACCACCTGAGGAGAGGGGTTGGCACAGGCTAAGGAGAGACTTGTGTTGGATTCTTGGCAGGAGTCCCATTGTTATGGTAATATTCCTTTGCCTGCGTGTAAGGGTTTATTCTGAATAGACATTTTACAGAAGGGCAAATTCCCAGCATCCACTCCTACTTTGTCCAGTGAACTGTTGATTAAGACTAAGGGTCCATAGACGCTAAGCATTAATTAGTAATAAAAGTAGTTTGCATAAAGGATCATACTTTCCTATATTATCTCATGTGGGGGGAAGCAAGGCACAGTGGTTAGAGAGGCAACCTTAAAGCCAAGTGGTTCTCTAACACATCTGGTCTCTGTGACCCTGGGCAACTTGCTGAACCACTCAAAGTTCTAGGCAACTCTCCAAGACTATAGGTTGTAGAAAGCCATTGTCATTGGTTGGTAGAGAGAATTTCCTCATTTGCTAGTTCCCTATGCCAACGACATCACAAGTAGAGCCCCACACCTGCTGTTTCATTATTTACATTCCCCACCTCATGGGAGTATTGTGGAAATAGTGCTTTATAAGCCATAAAGTACTGTAAAAATGTCAGCTACTAAGCTTATTTGATCCCCAGGACAGGCTCTCCAGTTCAAAGTATTACTATTCCCATTCTGCAGATAAGAAAACTGAGGTTCAGAAAAGGGAACTATCTACCCAAGGTTACACAACTAATACTTGGGAGAGTCCAGTTTGAACCCAAACTTTCTGACTTCAAGTCCAAGCTACTTCTCACTACACCATTGGGCCTGTGAGTAAAATTTGTAACAATTACAAAACTCTCTATCTCAGCCCACAGTTACTTAAAGTAACCTAGGACTCATTACATAACATATTAGCGCCATTGTGAATAAAACATCAGTTAAGACACTTTCTACATATGTATATGGAGAATTCTGACTCATCTTCAAAATAGCCAGTAACAATCTATAGAATCTATTAATCCATGCAGTGAATCTGTCCAGGGAACTCTCAAAGCCTATTCTAATGGAGTAAGCTGTACCACCAAGTAAAGCTTAGAACAGACAGAGATTGATCTAGAACAGATTTCATTTGTAACTCAGCATTATTAGAATCACCAAATCTTAGCTTTAGATGGGAGAAGTCATTTGATCTCCTAATCTGAACAGGAATCCTCTGTGCCAGATCCCTGCCATTCTCTGCTAAAATACTTCTAGTGATGAGGAACTCATTCCCTTACAAAGTAGCCCAATCTATTATTTGACAGCTTTTGTTGTTAGCAGGTTTTTCCTCATATGGAACCAAGTTGCCCACCTGTAACTTTTAGTTCTCATTCTGCCCTCTGAAGTCACATGAAATATATTAGAATTGAGCTCTATATTCCAGATGTGGTCTGACCAGGTCACTGAAGAGTATACGGTAGAATTATGACCACCCTTTTCCTAGATCAGGGGCGGGTTCTCCACCCTTTGGAGCTTTTTAGCACTCACAATATACTGTTGATTCACCTTAAGTTTACAGTCAAACCTTTCTTAATAATTACAATTGTTAAGGTCTTCCCAGCTTTTACTTGTTGATTGGTAATTCAAATTATTTATTTATTCATTTCTAGATTAAATTTCATCTGGTCTATTTTAATCTTGTAGAATTCTGGTCCTGCTATCCTCCATATTAGCTTTCCTGTCCAGCTTT
Organism: Potorous gilbertii; assembly: GCA_028658325.1. Classification (NCBI taxonomy): domain Eukaryota; kingdom Metazoa; phylum Chordata; class Mammalia; order Diprotodontia; family Potoroidae; genus Potorous; species Potorous gilbertii. Next base: position 81,486,121 of record CM053771.1, on the reverse strand, counting down.
GTGTTAATTTCACATATGATGTTGATACTTTCTGTGTCCTTCCAGTCACTTATGATAGTTAATTTTGCAAGGTTGAAATATGTTCACAATTTTAAACCATCTGTACTATGGCATATGCCATTGGAGTGGACTTTTGAGAATCCCCTGTACAGATCTACCTCATGAATTAGCAGATTTTATAATTATTGGCTATTTTGAAGATGTAAGAAGTTCCAATGTACATATGGAATGTGATGTTTTATTCACACTGACCCTGATAATACTCCTAAGTTGCCAAATCATTTCAGTCATTCATTCAACAGGCCTTTATTCAGTATCCAGTATGGACAGGACACTGTACTAGACACTTAGAGAAGGTCATGAATCACAGTCCCAGACCCATGTATTTTATACTTTATTAGGAAGCATTTCCACATCCTTAGTACTCCTGACAACCTAGGGCAGGTAGGCACTTTCTCAACTCTTGATGGATTGATTCTCAGGCATCTGTTACAGTACACTTACCTGTTTGTCTACACCTCTGATCACTGCTCTGATGACTTCCTCTACTTTTTTTTTCCTTTGCCCTCCCTTGAATCACAGGTATTTCTCAAGTTTCTGTCCTTGGCCCTCTGTTCTTTACTCTCTGTGATCATTCTCTCCATTACATCATCTTCTTTCAGGGCTTTATCTGTCAACTCTACTTGGATGAGTCCCAAACTCCATCTCTAACCCTGACTTTTCCCTCCTTTATACTTGTGTCTGATGGCACATCTCATCTTGAATGCCCTTCCATCACTTAAAACACAACATGCCCCAAACTGAACTCATTGCCTTATGCTGCACCCCCTCCTTGCACTCACCCCCTGCCTCTGGTTGCCCTCCTCAACTGCTGCATTCTTGTCAGCAGTGCCATCGTCCTGGTCTCATAGGCTTAGAGTCACTTTGACATCTCTTTTTCCCTCTTCTCTTATATCCAATCTGTCATTAAATTCTATTGCTTCATCCTTCAGAAGGCCTCTAAGATTTAACCCTTTTTCTTCCCATTGGTACTGTCTCATTCCAGATCCTTTTTATCTCTTGTATCCCCAGCACTCAGCACAATGCCAGGCTCCTTAGATAGATGACTTCTCTGCCTTTCATTCAAAGCAGCATTCTCAGGTCTATCCTATACAGCTGCAACAAACCGATCTTCAGAAAAAATAAAGTACTAATGTATCCTGTTGACCCCTTGCTCAATGATGGTAATGATTAAAATAACAATATTGCCACCTAACATTTGGGTAGCACTTACATTGTTCAAAGCCCTTTCATATATTACTATCCATGAACTAACCAGAGAAAATGTGATCGTCCCACTATTATAGATGAGGAAAGCGATATTGAGAGGTTAGACATTTACCAAGTCATTTCATTTCACTCCATCTTTTAGTTTTCTCTCCTACTGAACTAGAATACCAAGGCCCTTCTAGCTCTAAATCTGTAATCTTTGGACACCCAGATTTGCGCACTTTGCTCACTATAACACACTAATCTATGTGTTCCAAGGCTTCCTATATTAAGGCAGTTCTATAACAGGACTGCCAGGTGGTGCAGTGGATAGAGTACTAGGCCTGGAGTCAGAACTCCTGAGTTCAAATTTGGCCTCAGACACTTACTAGCTGAGTGACCCTGGACAGGTCACTTAACCCTGTTTGCCTCAGTTTCCTTCTCTGTAAAGTAAGCTGGAGAAAGAAATAGCAAAACCACTCCTGTGTCTTTTGCCAAGAAAAGCCAAAATGGGGTCATGAAGAGTCATGACAAATGACTGAACAGCACAATACTAAGATATTATATTTTGAATGAGATCACTAAAAAGTCCCAACCTCTTACACTTGTGGTTAGCCAAGAGAATCGAAAGTTCTGCTCTCTGGCCCAATTTCATTGCCCCAAGATCATTTACTTTCTTTAAGTTGTAGTAGGAAAATTCCTTCTCAGTAGCCTCTCAGAAGAGAAAACTTCCCTCTCTGACCAATCCTCCCAGGTTCCAGTCTCTGTTCCACTCCTCAGTCCTCTTCCCTAATGCTCAATCTAGGGGCATTTCTAGCACAGTAAGAAAATTGGGTAGTTGGGGAGGAAGGGTGGTCCCCATAAGATTCCAAATGCAGAATTGACTGCTCCATCACCCTCACTCAAACCCAGAGGAGAAGTGAAAAACACAAAGAAAAGAGGAGCCTTAAACTACTTAAGCAGATGTTCACTGAAAACACCTTAATATGCTTCTCAGAGGCTCAGGCTCAGATCCCTTCACTGTACAACAGAAAGACTTGAGCCAAAGCGATGTTTGAATATCAGTTAGCCATAAATTCCCTAGATGTCCCCTCTACCTCTGTCCCCTGGATAGAGTGTTGTAGACATTTTTATCCAAGGTTATGTTAAATTATCTTGGCAACAGACATCGTGTTGAAGATATTCAGTTGGAGTCAAAAAGATCTGAATTCACATTTGACCTTAGACACTTACTTGCTATGTGACATTAAGCACGTCACTTAAACTCTGTCTGCCTCATTTTCCTCAACTCTAAAATGAACATGATAATAGCACTGACCTTACAGGGCTGTTGTAAGAATTAGGTGAGATAATATTTATAAAGCATTGAACACAGTGCCTGACACAAAGTAGGTGCTTAATAAATGTTTATTTCCCCCTTCCACCATCATTAATCCAAACATCATTCCCTTCACCAGCATCAATTAGAACCATTCCCCAAACCTTCCACTATATATGAAGCGTAGGTTTCCTGTTATCTCTCCCCAGTGCCTGATCTTTCTTGACCCAGATAAGAATCCCATGAAAGCATGCTGGGCATTACTGGTTTGGGTGCTTCCTTCCATCTGGACTCCAATTCACCAGGACCTGTTTCCACCATCCCCAGCTGCCTATTTTCTGTATTTGTATTTCTCCTCCACAAAACTGGAGTGCTTTACTTTTCTCTCTCCAGACTCTGTGTTCTGAGTTGTAGGGCTCAGCCTCCTTTTATTATACCATAGAATCCCAAAACTCAAACTTCATTAAGACACCAGTCATCCTTACTTGACATTGACAAAGAGTATGGCACTATATGCTAGCACCAACATAGCATAATGAGAAAAGTCTTAAATTGGGAGCCAGTAGATTACTCCTTCAATACAGTAACTCTTCATTATAAGCCAGGGCAACTTTCTATAATTCTCTCGTCCTCAGTTTCTTCACTTATAAAAGGAGGAGAGTGGGATCTGGTGACCTCTAAGGGCCTTTGTACCTCTTCATTCTTGCGTGGAGAGGATGTCATCTACCAATTAACAGGATAGGGTCTCATTCTTGACGTAGAGCTTTGTGTACCTACCTGAATCACCATGACTTGCCTTATTGTTGATATTTAGTGACAGTAGTAATTCTACCTGAGCCAAAAAGGAATTGTTACTTTTAGGCTTGGCCAAAAGATTGCAAATTAGAGCCTGTAGGTAGGTATCAGAGACATTCTTGAAAAATTGTATTAGGTCTTGGTGAAACATGAGAATGGAATTGAATTGAATATCATCAACTCGATGTCTGTTGTCAAGATAATTTAGCATAACCTCAAATAAAAATGTCACTTGTCTTCAGTGTCATCTTCAGACCTCTCAATTTCAGTCCTAGCAAGAAAGAGGACTAAGATTTAAATAAGCCTCTGCCTTCTGTGGTCAGACAGCAAGTGGTTTGGAGGCATTTGGATGCTCTGTGAATGTAAAAATTTCCAACAGAGCATAATATTGGGTCTTGTGTGGTTCACGAATTCATTCATTCTCCTGAAATCGCTCATGAAAATCTGTCTGTTCTTTTGGCCCTGCTGAAACTGGATGCTGCTGGAGTATTCCATTTTGAATCTGGCATAAATGAAAAAAGAAATGATAAATGGTGAAGTGTAGCCTAATTGTCACTACTAAGGGTTTCTGGATTACTTGTTCCCAACAGCACACTTGCTGTGTAAGATGGATGACAGAATTGCCAGTAGCTTTTTTCAAACTGACTTGTTTAAACCTTCACAACAATGGCCAACAGCTTCAACCTTCCTCTCTAGATTCTCTGAAGAAGGTTTGCTAGGAGTTTTGGAGTTTTAAAGATGAAGCTAGAACCAGACTAAGTTGGAATTCTGGTTCTCTTTTCCTTTTAAAATGGGCTTGAAAATTGTAATTGTTATTAAATTGTCCCTTGATTACTAAGGGACCCCATCCAGATTGGTGCTTTATGAAATGTAGACCAATGTGATCTTTTGTTGTGTAACTGAATGTTGATTTCACCCAGAGTCTTTATTTAGGGAAACAGTGGTGAGTTGGATGAGAACCTTCTTCTCTTATCCTTTCCACAGGCTTGCTGATTGGGTCTGGCTGTGCTCTCTATCCTCTGGGCTGGGACAGTGAAGAAGTTCGGCAGACCTGTGGTTATATTTCTGATCAGTTTGACCTGGGTAAGAACTTTCACTTGATTTTACTACTTTTATTTTTATATTTATATTTATTTATATTTTTATATTTATTTATGCCTCTTCTCTTTACATCAATCATTTTCCAATATGTATTCCTCCTACTACTGAACCCTTTTTGTAACAAACAAAACCAACACAGTAAATATGTCCAATATTCCATAACCCCTACCTCTCTCTATAAGAGGAAGAAGATGCATTTCTTTTCTAAAAATTAATTCGTTTTACAGGCCTTTATTATCTTTCTTTCCTATTCTCTTCCTAAACAGTTTTTTAAATAGAAAAAGAAAACACTTATAGAAAATACGTATAATCCAGCAAACAAGTTCTCACATTGGCTACATCGAAAAGTATATAGCATTCTTCATTTTAAGTCTATTATCTCCCTGGCAGTAGGTGGATGGCATGATTCATTTTTAGCCTTCTGGTCTCACGGTCTATCATTGAATTGATCAGACTTCTAAAATCTTCAAAAGTTGTTTTTCTTTATAACTTTGTTGTCTTTGTATACATCATTCTAGTTCTGCTGAATTCATTCTGCTTCAGTTCACAGAAGTCTTCCCCATTTCCTCTGAAACTGTCAATTTCATCATTTCTTCCAGAACAATAATATTCTATTATATTGAAATACTGTAGTTTGTTTAGCCATTCCCCAGTAGGTAGAAAACCCTTCAAGTTTTTATTTTTCTACTATTACAAAACAATAAAATGCCGTATTTTTATATTAAAGTCTTTTTATGTTTTTTTCCCAAATTTTTTATATTTTTCAGTTTATTCAGTCATTCACCATTCAATGGATACCATCATTGTTTCCAGCTTTTTGTTACCATTAAAATGCTGCTATGGAGATTTCAGGGTATATGAGACATTTCTTTTTATCTTTGACTTACTTGGAGGGGTACATAAGCCCAATTTTGGGGGTTACTCAGCCAAAAGGTGTGAATAGTTTTGTGATTTTTCTTACATAATTCCAAATAGTTTCTCATAACAGATGGATCAATCTGCAATTCTACCGACAAAGTATTTCCTGTCTTTCCATAGCTCCTCTCAAAGTAATACTATCTGTTTTTTGTCATCTTTGCCCACTCAGTGTGTTTGAGGTGAAAATTCAGAGTTGCTTTAGTTTGCATTTCTTTCTATATCCCTTATAGAAAAGGATTGTTTTTAAGAGGTGAATGAAGGAAAAGGAACAAGTGAAAATGACACATAACAACTGTGTATCACCAAATCAACAAATTCATTTTTGAGCAAGCATTTTTTAATGCATTTAATGCAGGTATATGGTTCTATCTCCCTCCCAAACATCTTATGATCTACTTTGAGATGGAATAAAAAGATAGGGAACGACGGGATAAGATTATATGGTACAAATTCCACATAAGTCCTTAGAAATATTATTCATCTTCTTTTGGGTTGGTATTAGTTAGGAAAGGCTTCTTGGGGTGAGTCTTAAACTTGGTCTTGAAGAAAGTGTGGGAAATAATTTGACTAAAGAAGGAAGAAGGGCATTCTGGCTAAGGGAAACAACATGGACAGTGGCAAAAAGGCTGGCATGAACAATACTTATGCAGGGGGACAGTCTAGAAACCATCTTCACTGGAGTAGAAAAGAATTGAGAGGCCTCCTGAGAGATGGGACTAGATAATTAAAGTGGGGCCACTTAAAACCTTGATATCTCAGGGACTGGTCTTTGTAAAGTGAAATGAGATCTTAAAATGTATTTCATTAATGACACTGAGATACGTGGCAAACATTATTTTCCCTTTGCTTTATGGCTGGGCTGATTGAGAGTTTCTAATATTCCATGTGTAGCTTGTCCATGCATGAATTTTTAATGTTTTTGTCTCTATCTAAAGGTAAATACATCCTTAAGAAAAATGTTTCTGTTATGTTTCCTCTGTAAAACTTTTTCTGTAAAGGATTCATATGGCTATGTATCCCATAGATTTAGATATTCCTATAAAGAATATATGCATACAAATTTTGTATGTGTGAGTATCTTTAATGAACTGGTGCTAAGGGAAGGGCAATGTATAAAATCATATTAATGTAAGTGAAAGCAACACTAAAAACTAACCAAACTATGATTAATTATAGCTACCAAAGTAGGAGAATAGTCGATGAAATTCACATCCCTCCACCAGAGCTATGAATTGGGTCAACCATTCTAGAAAGATACTTGGAACGATCACAGAAAAGTGTATGTTGCATGTGTATACACACATGTAGATAAATAGGTATGTTTGTATGTGTATTGTGGATATGTAATTATGTCTATACATACATATACATACACACACACACACACACACACACATATATATATATATATATATATATATATATACATACACATATATGCGTTACTTGAGTATACTTACTTATACTGGATCTGTGATTTCCACTCTACAGGGAACTCCTTTTGAAGATACTTCTTTCACCTACACAAATCTACACCTGCTCTGCAGCTTAGAATAGTCTTGGAGAGTTGCCTGGAGCATCGAGAGGTTAGGTGACTTGGCCAGGGTCACACAACCAATAGGTGTCCAAGGTGGGTTTGACATCAGGTCATCCTGATTCCAAGCCTATGCACTGTATCAACTGACTCTTGCTACATAATCCCTGCTAGAACAAATCTAAGGAAACTGAAACAGAGAAATAAAGTGACTTGTTCAGAATCATTCATACTTATTAGGCTTTGTGAATTTGAGGTTAGAACCCAATGTTCTTTGTTTAGAGCTCCAACTTGGCTGCCTTGAAAGTGGTTCTGTGCCAGCCACAGAGCAGGGCATCTGCCAACCTAAAAGGTGCATGCATAGGAAATACAAATTCCCTGCAATCCTTTCTTGCCTCCTTGACCTCAAGCCTTTTGTGAATCTGGGTCACCCTGTGCATGGGGACAGGCCTGCTTCAAAACTAGCTGACTCTCTTTCAGGTCGGTAAACCATGTGCAGAGGTTATATTTTTGGGCAGAGCCGAATCCTTCCTTTTCTGAAGTTTGCAGTTTCCTTGGCTGTCTTCTGCAAGTTGTAACATGCCCAGAATTCTTTTCTTGATGGTCTGTTGTTATCGAGTGTAACCATATTAATTAGCAGATTATAATGAAACCCAAATCTTGCTGTTGCAATTTTCACTTTGACTTTTTTTTAGTGTGTTGACACTGAATTTTAATTTATGGTTTGATATTTTAGGATGTAGAATTAAAACTCTAAAAAATCCATTCTCTTTGCCTAAGTAAAACAAAAACTACAGAATTATAAAATCTTACCATTGATAGGGACGCCAGTGGTCATCTGGTCCAACCTTAGAAGAGCGAAATGTCACTCTGTAACACCCTCAACATCCAGCCTTTATTGGAATACCTCCAGGGCACTGACTGTCTTCTGAGGCAGCACTGTCCATTTTGAACAATTCCCACCTTGTCACTTTTTAAGATCTCACTTTTTGTTGTTGCTAATGTTTATTGTTTGATATTTCACATAGTTTGAGCAGTAAAAAAAAAACTACCTAGTTTCATGTTTTCTTGTTTTAATGAACTCCTAGTTCCCTAAATAACGCCCTTTGAGCTCCTAAAGTCCCATTTCCATAGCCTTTTCACAATGTCTGTCTACTTCTTATCCCCTGGATAGATCCCATCTCCTAATTAGTGTATATTCAAGGCCAAAAAGGGAAATTCTAAAGGGATTTAGAACACAGAAATATCCTAATATAAATCCCATTTAGCTACATATTTTCTTTGAATTTCTTCTTTTGTTTTTTTCTCTAAACACTGGTTCATTTTCTTGTTCATCCTGTGCATAGTAGAATGAGAACCCAACCAAGAGTCAGAAGGCCTAGGTTCTATTCCCAGTTTACCATTAATCAGAATTGTAAATAGAGGTCAGTCACTTCATTTGCCTCAACCTCAGTTTCCCCACCTGTAGAATATAGTCAGATGAAATGATCCCTGAGGTCCTTTCCAGCTCTACAGTTTTCATGTGTCTGTAAATTTACAGATTCATTCCAGGAAAATCAAAAGCAGTTGTGCTAGGCTATAGAATCATACAGACTGAAAAGTGTCATTTTAAATTTATGAGCTAAAGATAGTGCATGTGTAGTAGCCTATTGATGAGGCTTTGATGCTAGGTTCTACCTCTGTGGCTATCCCCCATTCCTTAGAAAAGTTACTCACTACTCCTTCCCATTTCAAGAGTCACTGCATGGCACCATATTTCTCTCCTGACATAGACAAATATGAAAGTATCTTCTTTCACCACTCCAATTCACCTTCATCCCCATAGCAGGATAGTTAACTTGGCACACAACTTTTGAAAGGTTGCCAAACTTTGAACAAAAACTTACAAAAATTTTAGCTATTCTGTTTGGTCAGGGGGGATAAACATTTATTAAGCACCTACTATGTGCCAGGCACCATGCTAATTGCTTCATTTATGTTGTTACATTTTGTTCTCACAACAATCTTGTGAGTTGTAAGTGCAATTTTGATTCTCATTTTATATTCAGGAAGCTGAAGCAAACAGAGGTTAAGTGACTTGCCCTGGGTCATACAGCTAAGAAGTATCTCAGGCAGAATTTGAACTCTGGTTTTCCTAACTCCTGTCCCAGTCCTCTCTGTCCACCATGCTCCCTCATGAGGGCCACATTCTACAGGGAAAATATCGTACCAATTGTCTGAAGTCTGTTGACTATTTCAACAAACTTTTTCTGCCCCAAGTATCAATAAAAACAGAGAGGATAACATCATAGAAAGCTTGTCTTAGAGTCACAAAGACTTGGATTCAAGTCCTATTTTTTTACACAGGTTATTTTGTGACTCTAGGTAAATCGCTTAACCCTTTAGTGCTCCATGTAACTTGTTAAGACTATAAATTGTCAGAGTTGACAATCTCTACTATCCGGAGATTCCATATCAAAGTTCTCTATGTTAAAGAGTTCATAGGTCTGGATCTGAAAAAAAAAATCACTTTAAGTATAGAGTGATGCCTCTGTTAAGTTGTGAATATGGCATTTTGACATAGGCCTAGAAACAGGAATACAAGAAAAGGAGAAAATGAGTAGAAAAAGAGGAAAAGTACATTACAAAGAAGCAGAGAAAGAAAGTAATCACAAATGGAAGAGTGTTAGCCATAGTTGCTTCAGGTGCCACTCAGTTGTTTTTGTTTGTTTTTTTAAATAAATTTATTTATTTAACTTTTTACATTCATTTTCACAAAATTTTGGATTCCAAATTTTCTTTCCATTTGTCCCCTCCTCCCACCCCAATACACTGAGCATTCTGATTTCCCCTATAACCAATCTGCCCTCTCTTTTATCATCCTTCCCTTCCCTTGTCCCCATCTTCTCTTTTGTCCTGTAGGGCCAGATAACTTTCTATTCCCCATTACCTGTATTTCTTATTTCCTAGTAGCAAGAACAATACTCAACAGTTGTTCCTTAAACTTTGAGTTCCAACTTCTCCCCATTCCTCCCTCCCCAACCATTCCCTTGGGAAGGCAGGCAATTCAATATAGGCCATATCTGTGTAGTTTTGCAAATGACTTTCATAATAGTCGTGTTGTGTAAGACTAACTATATTTTTCCCTCCATC
>CM053771.1:81449107-81475575 GCA_028658325.1 Potorous gilbertii | reverse complement strand
AAAGCATTCTTCTCCTCATTGGCTTTTTTAACCTCTTTTGCCAATTGAATTAGCCTATTTTTCAAGGTGTTATTTTCTTCAGCATTTTTTGGGGTCTCCCTTAGCAAGGTGTTGATCTGTTTTTCATACTTTTCTTGCATCTCTCTCATTTCTCTTCCTAGTTTTTCCTCCACCTCTCTAACATGATTTTCAAAATCCTTTTTGAGCTCTTCCATGGCCTGAGCTCATTGAATATCTATTTTGGATGTTTGGGATACAGAAGCCTTGACTTTTATGTCTTTCCCTGATGGTAAGCACTGTTCTTCCTCTTCAGAAAGGAAGGGAGAAAACATCTGTTCACCAAGAAAGTAATCTTCTATAATCTTATTTTTTTTCCCCTTTTCTGGGCATTTTCCCAGCCAGTTACTTGACTTCTGAGATTCCTTTCCACCCCCACCTCGCCTCCAGATCTGCCCAGCTAGTGTTTGGGGTCTGAGATTCAAATGCTGCTTCCCAGCCTCAGGGCTTTCATCGGGGGCAGGGCTGCTTGCTTTTCAATGTGAGATTAAGTTCAGGTACTCAGGTGGGGGCAGGGCCACCACAAAGGGCTCAGTTCCTTCAGGGGGTTTATGCAGACACCTTCAACAATGGATCCAAGCTCCTGCCTGCTTTGGGAGTCCCTATCTTCTGCTGCCTCTGCTGCTGCCTCCCGAGTGGTTCTGAGTTATGGAGACATCCCACTCCCCTCTCAGCCCACCAAACAGTCTCTCTCACTGACCTGTGTGCCTGTGGGTGGAGGGAACTTCATGCGCTGGATTCTGTCCCTGAAGCCTACTCAGATCTGCTCCTCTCAGGGCGGAGCAGCCAGGGCAGGGCTGGGCTCTGCTCCAGTCCTGCTCCAGTCCTGTGCATGACGGACCTTTAGTGACAGTTTTTCAGGTCTCTCTGGAACAGCAATCTCCTCCACTCCATTGTTCTGTGGCTTCTACTGCTTCAGAATTTGTTAGGAGTTCTTCTTTACAGATATTTTATAGGCTGTGTGTTCGGAGCTACCATATGTGTGTCTTTCTATTCCACCGTCTTCGCTCTTCCCACTCAGTTGTTTGCATACCAGATGTTCCATGACCTTTTTCTAAGTGATTTTATCTAAAGTTTTCATTAGAACTTGTGCATTTGTCTCTAAAAACCAGTTAGTACTTTCTTCTCACTCCATCTAGTCCATCCACTGTAGCCTATCCCCTACTCAGCTGTTAAATTGATCGTAAAGCACAAGTCTAACTATGTTCTTCCTCTATTCAGTCAACTCCAGTGACTCCCCATTTGCCTCCAGTTTCAAATATAAACCCTTTGTAGCTTTTAAAGTCCTCCATAACCTGGCCCTCTGCTTTCTCAATCTTCTTATACCTTTCACCCCACCCACCCATATACTTTGTGATCCAGTGACAGTTGGCCATCTTATTATTCTTTGCTATAGATATATCCAACTCAAACATTGTCAATTACTCTCCCCCATACCTGGAATTCTCACCCTCTTCCTGGCTTCCCTAGATTCCTTCAAACCTCAGCCAAAACTTCCACCTTCTACAAGAAGTCTTTCCCAATCCCTCTTAATGCTAGTACCCTCCCTCAGTTGATTTCCCCAATTTACTCTGTATATGACTTGTTTATATATATATTTTTTGCATGAGAGCAGACTTTTGCTTTTCTTTGCATCTCCAATGCTTAGTACAGTGCTCTGCTACTCCCATCAAGATCCTCACTAGACCCCCACCCCCAATCACCCCAGACTACTTGGCCAACCCTAAATCCCTCCCACAGTCTTTCTGTATGTAAAATCCATCTTGGATCCATGAAAATGCTCAGATTTCTTAAGAGTCTGACCATTATGGCAGATTTTTAATAAACTTTGTTTTTCTTTGGTTGAAAGAAGGCTTGGATCGAATTCATTCAGGTATTACCCACTTGTGGCTATTTTGGCATTCCAGCACCCCTAAACCTCAAGAGGTCCTTAGGAATTGTCTTGTCTTGATCAGAATAGCTAAGTCTTTCAAGGTTGAACATCCTGATAATGTTGTTACTGCATACATTATCTTCCTGGTTCTGCACTTTGCATGAGCTTATATAAGTCTTTCCAGGTTTTTCTAAAAATCATCCTGATCATCATTTCTTATAGCACAATAGTGTTCAATTGCAATCATATAGCACAACTTTTTCAGCCATTGTGCAATTGATGGACATCCCCTTAGTTTCCAATTATTTGCTACCCTAAAAAGAGCTGCTGTAAATATTTGTATTGAATTAAGTCCTTTTCCATTTTCTTTGATCTCTTTGATACACAGACCTAGCAGTGGTATTGCTGGGTCAAAGAGTATGCACAGTTTTATAGCCTTTTGGGTATAGTTTCAAATTGTTCTCTAGAATGATTGAACTAACTCCACGAGCAGTGCATTAGTATTTCAATTTTCCCACTCAGTGCTAGATTGAATCCCAATTCAATCTTGAGTAAAAATAATTTTCTTACATGCCATCACAAATACATAGGATTGGTTGTGACAGTCCCATACAACACAACACAAGTGGAGCATTTTCTTCAAAGGTTTCTTATATAGAAAACTGTGCTAGTTGATGGTCCAAAGTGGCTCAATTTTCTGTTGTCCTCCTAAGTGTGTTATGAGAATCAGCTTTTAAAAGCTTCTTTACTTAAGGTAGGAATATATTGATGCAACTGCTTTTAATATGGTTTACAACATGATTTTCTAAGGCTATTGGTTGACCATGGCATACTAATTTCATGAATATCTATCAGACTTTTTTAGTGCCACAGCTTTGAGCTGTCTTTTGCAAAAATAAAAATAATAAAAATTAAATTAAAAAAATTTAAACCCAATGGTATATATTTTATCATTTATTTTCTCTTTGTTCCTGTGAAGAACTTATTTGACAGAAAAATGATCCACACTTTACAGTTGGGAAAACTGTGGCCTGTGGAGGTTAAGCAGTAAATAGCTAAGTTCACACATTCTTGAGAACAAAGATCTCAGCTGTTCTGGTGCCCCCCATTACATTGCTTTCCCTATCCAGTACAACTAAGCAGTACACTGAGTTATATGGAAAAATTAACATTAACTCAGTTATATATACAGACAACTTATGAGAGGGAGATTTAAGTGGTTTAAGGTTACAGACTAAGGTTAAAACTCAGACCATTCAGTGCCAAAACAATATTTAGAGTTTAAATATTGGTGTATTTTCAGTGTTCCTTCATTCAGCTTTTCTAGGGGTCATTTGCCTAGGGCTAGTCATAACTCATTTTGCTACATCAACACTAAGAAAGACATTGGCTTTATTGGCTTTGTTGGTCTTTTTGCTAGGATCAGAGGGAGAGGAGTCAGGCAAAACTCTTGGTGTACCAGTCGTTTCTTCTAATTTTAAGTATGCAAAGCAGTTTTATGTTTAAAAAATTATTTTTCATTCTAAACATCACACATACCAAATGAAATGGTTACATGAAAATATTGTACATGAAACTAGATCTCAATTACATATAGCTTAATTTTCTTTTAAAAGTGTTCTCAATATGTTCATTTCTAAGCTACCCTTCTTGCCTGTGATTCTTTCTGACCTCCCTTCATTAAGAAAAAAATACTTCAATTCCTTTAAGTCTTCTAAAGTTTCTCTGAAACCATTCCTTTTGTCATTTCCAGTAGTGAAATAATATTCCAATAAATTCATATGCCATAATTTGTTTAGTCATCTCCCAAATGGTAGGTGCTCTCTTTAGTTTCTAGCTTTCTATGACATAAAAGAGCTGCTATTTAATACATATAAGCCCTTTTTTCTATTTCATTGATATCTTTGGAAGAGAGACCAAATAGAGTATCATTGGATCATATGATATATACTGTTAAATGATTTGGGTGGGGCCTAGTTCCCACATTGCTTTTCATAATGTTTTGACCATTTCATAATCTACCACCAGCATATTAGTGTGTCTGTTTTACTGCAGTCTCTCCAACAATGATCGTTTCCCTTTCTTTATCATCCTTAGTAGTTGGATGGGTATGAGGAAGAACCTCAGGGTTGTTTTCATTTGAATTACTTTCAGTAATTTGGAACTTTTCTTCATACGATTGTTGATTGGTTGGATTTTTTTCCCTTGAAAATTCCTTTTGTATAGTAATTGACCTTGTATCCTTGGGATAATGACTCATGTACTTAGGAATTTGAATGAATTTTGTATGTATGTTGGATATGGGGTCTTTATTGGAGAAATTTGTACAGTCATTTAAAATAAAGTATTGTCAGTTGTCAATGATCTATGATTTCCTTAGTGTGGAGAATCATTTTATCAGTAAAGTTCATCTTGGGGATTTTTCTGAGAATCAGAAAGGCTAAGTGACTTACATGTTCCAGGTGAGATCAACCCTATTTTTCTTTCTTTTTTTTTTAAAGTAGGTAGCATTTATATAGCAATTTAAGGTTCACAGAGATCATTGCCTGTGTTATGCAAGTTGATTCTCATAACAACTCTGTGAAATCATGATATTTTTATTCCCATTTTAAAGATGAGGATACTGGGGCTGAGAGAGGTTACATGACTTGTTTGAGTAAGTATAGAGGCAGATTTGAACTTACAGCTTCTTCACTCCAAGTCTAACATTCTTTCTATGGCACCTCTCTGTTTTAAATAACTAGTGATAATTTTCACATTTCTTTTTTACTTCTCACAAATGTAAATTGGATTTGCCCCAAAGCATGGGGTCTTATCTCCAGCAGATAATCTGTTTCATTTAATATCTGCCTCACAGTTATTTATAACCCTCGTCACTTTCCTCCACCGAACACCGTTTTTCTCATTATATACTTAGGATCAAAAATAGTGTTTCAATTAATTTGTCTCACCAATTCTACAGACAAATTTGAGTAATTATTGCTTTCATTTTTGCTATTTAATTTGATTAAGATGAAGCCATGCCTTCTGTGCTTAGATTTCTCAAGAAGTACTCCATAAACTTCTTGAAAAAAAGAATAGTTTTAGATTTTGAAGGAAGCTGAGTAGTCCAGTGCCTTTCCCCATATGAAATTTCTTCTGCTATATCCTTGCTAATTTATTTTCTAGCCTGTATTGTAGTACTTCTAAGACCAGAAGCCTATTGCTTTAAGCTACCATCCTTTCTCTTGTTCAATTGTACTTTCTTGATAGTGGGTTATTTTACGTGTAGTTGGGTGAGCTGCTCATGCTTCATTTGTCTAGCTGTCAAGTGTAAAAGACCTTTTAACTTCCTAGTTTTCTTCCTCTAACACCTCAAGCACCTAATCTTCCTAGCTAACTAGTGGGTAGCATGAAAGAAGCAGGTGGGACATCAAGGGCTTCAGTATCCCTGTGCAAGGATGGAGCTGTGCTCATTGTTGCAGTTCCACAAGAGAAATCAGCACAGACAGTTCTCATGCAGAATCAATAACTGCACTGCTTAGCACAATGCCTGGCATACAGTTGATACTTAATAAATATTGATTGATTGATTGATTTATAATGAGAAGGAAATGGGGACTAGGGACTAGTTGTATGAAGGGGACCATCAAGCCATGATGATCTGCCCTCTTCATGGGTCACTTTGCTTCCTTGAGTAACAGTTGTGTTGGGAAGGTGGCCAGTAGTGATGTCATAGATGGGTCTGTGTGTTGTTTGAGAGGAAGGAAAGAAGTACTTACCAAGTGCCCACTATGTGCTACATACTGCACTAAGAGCTCTGCAAATATTATATTCATTTGGTACAACAACCCTGGGGTGTCAGTGCTCTTATTACCCCCTTTTTACTATCAAAGACACTGATGCAGATAGAGGTTAAGTGACTTGTCCACAATCACAATAGTTGGATGTTTCAGTAGTAGGACTAGAAGTCAAGTGTTCCTTATTGCAAGGCAGGCTCTCTATCCTCTAGACCCACACAAAATATATAGAGAGTGAACACAGAGTCATTTCGGGGCTCAAAAGCATTAATATCTCCCCAGAAGACTAGAAAGTCTTTTTATAGGAGTTAATATTTAAACTGTATCCTGAAAAGACCCATGGATTCCATGCAATGGAGATGAAGGAGAGCATGGCAAGCCTGGAACGTCAAACAAGCCATTTTATTTTGAAATATCTATGGTTTCCCATTTCATATAGGATCAGATATAAAATGATCTGCTTGGTATTCAAAGAAATTCACTACCTAGCCCTTTCTTAATAACCTTTCCATTCTTCTTATGCCTTATTCCCTACCATGTATTCTTTGATTCAGTGACACAGGCATCCCAACTGTTCCATGAGCAAGATGCTCCATCTCTCAGGAATTTTCTCTGTCTGTCTCCCATGCCTGGAACACTCTCCCTCCTCTACTCTGCCTTCTGAGCTCTCTGGCTTCCTTTAAGTTTCAACCAAAATCCCATTTTTTACTGGACACACCAAAGCCCACAAATAATGCTGGTAAATAACAATAGAAACCAAGCTATCTAGGGGAAAGTAGATTCTAATATGAAGGATGAGTGAATGACAGCTCCTGATAGAAGGAACCTGAGGCCTGCATCTAACTGTATCCTTTGGGTTGAATGGCCAATAGGCCTACTCCTACTGTCTTGGTGTGTAACAATCAGAGAAAACGTAACTTAGCAAAAAAAAAAAATATTGAGCAGCTCATAAGGCGATAAGGCTAAACTGAAAACAAGAGCTCTGGTCCCTGCATGAACAACTGTCCCTGGTGATCACCTTGTCCTCTCAGACATAGCGAGAAGAGCAGGAATCTAACAGAAAAGTGGTATTTTCTATCCTGAAAAATCATGAATATGTTTAATAATGAGAAGAATGAGGATGAGAATGAGAATGATTCATTTGTATATAGTATTTTCAGGTTTAAATATAAGTATTGCAAGCTTGGAGTCATGATTCCAAGTCCAACAGTCTTTCCATTATATATCACGCTGATTCTCAATAGAATTGATTGAATAGGTCTGTACTATTGGGCTCTATCAATGGTACAATTTAAAACTTTCATCTTTCCTGTGTAAATCTCAAGTTCAGTTTTAGATGAGTAATCATAGAGAACATAATATCCACCAGCCTGAACACATCACTGCAGATGTACCAGAGAGATAAGCTCCCAACTATTCATTTTTGACCCCTGACAAGAAAGTTGCCCAATTTAACCTGAATATACTTGGTCACAAATTGACCTGCTATATAGAAATTTTATGGCCTCAACTACAGGAAATGCTAGTGAACTTTAGTAGTGGAAAGGAAATGAGTGCCTGAGTCACTTGAAAGATTCAAATACATGAACAAAAGTTTTTTTTAATTACTTAGAATTATTTCTTTCCTAGTTTTTTCTTTATATAGGGCTTATTGGAAAACAGAACAATCCTCACCAGTGAATTAAAACCTTTTAAACTCATCAGATGAAGGCAGCAGCAAAGGAGGGTGGGGTGCAACAGTTATTGACATTATTCTCTATAGAAAGGGCAATTACCAAAGCTGTTGAAAATTGGACTTTCCGTACTATGACCAGCCAGACTCCTGGGGCTTACTAGAATGGGCTGTCTGTTCTAGAGATAATCCTTTTCAAAGGTTACTTGTTTGATCGGGCTGTTCTGCTTTTTTCCCCAACAGCCTCTACTTGATTGCTTTGTCCTCTAGACATATTTAGACTACACTGTTAAGCGTTTTAAGGATATTCAGCAAATCAAATTGATTGGTTGAAACTGATTACTATTTCGGCATGTAAAGTGCTCTTTGCTGTTTATTGAACTCTTCCACGCAGATGTTAGAAATAGAGAATAAAAACGTATCAATTTTTAATTTAACTTTGCTGAAATATTTGTAGGATGCTTTCAGATTTGGTCAGCTGAGGATTTCAGTAACATGGCAGAAATTAAAAGTTGTTAAGTGAAAATTATTACGTTTACTCAGAGAATCAACATTTTTATTAAGAATTCTGGGACCCTAGAGGTGTTTCTGAGTAATGTGTGTTATCCAGAACTGAATAGATGTAGTCAGACCAGGACAGCATACAATGAAGCTGAAATATCCCTGTATTCTCTATGCAACAGCCAAAGATTTTGTGTTGTTTAGTAGTTTCAGTCTTGTCTAACTCTTTGTGACCCCATTTGGAGTTTTCTTGGCAAAGGTACTAGAATGGTTTGCCATTTCTTTCTCCAGTTCATTTTATGGATGAGGAAACTGAGGCATACAAGGTTAAGTGACTTGTCCAGGGTCACTCAGCCAGTATCTGAGACCAAATTTGGACTCAGGTCTTCCTGACTCCAGGCCCAGCACAAAGATTACTATAACATACCTTGTTATTAAATTTGCAGATCTTTTTCAGACAAATTAATAATTAGAAATTACTCTTCCTTTCTGTCCTTGTGAAGTTGATTATTTGAACCCATGTAAGACTTTAAATTTATCTTCATTTTATTTCATCTTATTTTAGTTGGCACAATACCTTAACCTGTCAAGATATTTCTGGATCCTGATTTGTTTATTAAGTATATGTCATTTTTCAATAAATGTTGTTATCTACAGATTTAACAGATTTGATTGTTGTTTTGGAACAATACAGAATCTGCATCTGAGCCTCATTTAACTAGAAACCATATTTGCACAACATATGGTTATTTGAGTGAAAAGTTTATCAGAAACTGAGGACTTGCTTCTTCAATATTTCTTCATTTGATAAACATTTTAGTGCCATCTATATCTAATTCAGTGTTCGAGGTTTATAGGGAGATATAAAGAAAAAATAAGACCTACGTCCTGCTATCTAAAAGCTTATCACCTAGTAGAGGAGATCAATTATATTCTTAAATATAACTTAAAGCAAAATATGGTAAGTACTTAAGAATAGTTTCCTTATATGTAAAATGGCAATAATGTTTGGATTAAATACCACTGCTAGGTCTGTATCCCAAAGAGATCATTAGAAAGGGAAAAGGACCTGTAAGTACAAAAATATTTATAGCAACTCATTTTGTGGTGGCAAAGAATTAGAAATTGAGGGAATGCCCATCAATTGGGGTGTGGATGAACAAGTTGTAGTATATGAATGTAATGGAATATTATTGTGCTATAAGAAATGATGAGCAGGAAGATTTTAGAAAAACCTGGAAACACTTACATAAACTGCGCAAAGTGAAGTGAGCAGAACTAGGAGAACATTGTACATAGTAACAGCAATTTTATGATCATCAACTGTATTTGACTTAGCTCTTCTCAGTAACACAGTGAACCAAGTCAATTCTATAAGACTCATGATAGTCATCCACATCCAGAGAAAGAATTGCTGGAGTCTGAAGGCAGATCAGAGCATACTATTTTCACTTTACTTTTTCTCATAGTTTTTTTTCCTTTTGTTCTTTTTCTTCTTATACAACGTGACTAATATGTAAATATGTTTTACATAATTGCACATATGGAACATATCAAATTGCCTACCATCTTAGGGAAAAGGGAGGGAAGGGAAGAAAGGAAAAAAATTTGAAACTCAAAATTTTATTTAAAAAGATGAATGTTAAAAATATTTATACATGTAATTGGAAAAATAATATTTAAAAGAAATTTAAAAAAAATAAAAAGAACCCCTTGCCATAGAGAGTACTCATATTGGGGAAGTGATAAATTCCCTGAATAATTGGAATATAGAAAGATCATTGTGATAAAATTTTGTTGTTCAGTCAAAAAATGCCATTTGCATTAACTACATTTGTAGGTAATTTTGAGTATCAAGAGAGCTAATATATTTGAAGTATTTTGCAATTCTTATGTGATTAGACCAAGATGAAAAGAAAAGCTCTAGTCATTGCATCAGTCACTGTCCAATGGATGGCTGGTCATACTGTCCTTTAAGACATAAAACACGCACACATTCACAGAGACAGAGAGAACAACCTTTTTGGCCATTCTACTCTCCCCCAAATTGACCCATTTATTAGGTGGCTTTGGAGAGGGAAAAGAAAAAAAAGTTGAACTAATTGTACTCAAGTCCTGTTCTAACACTTCCTATGTGACCACAAGTAAGTTAATCTTTAGCTTCTTCTCTGTAAAATGGGCGTAGCAATTGCAGTTCACACTTAACAGACTTGCAATGGGGAGAGTGCTATATGAATGTGAATTATTTTCCTTCTCTTGTTCTATCTCCTCCTTAAGTCTTCTCATCTTCTTCGTCACCCTCTACTAGGGCCAAATTCTGACCTTGAAACATCCTTTAGAGGTTAAAATAGTTAACTGGAGGAACATTGTTCACTGATATTGCTGGGAGATTTACTTATGTGAACTTGAAAGGATCACAATTTGCACTTTTTTTTTTACTGGAGTTCTCCAATCACAGAGGAATACAGTTTTGCCCAAGTATCCTCCAACATACTATTAGAGGATTCAGAAGTCCTTTCAGTGATTCAGCATGTTGGTCAGTGACCCAATTGTAGTTTTCTTTACGTAGGAACACATTAGAAGGTAAGTCATTAAGATAAGTACCTAACAAGCAACCATTTCTTCATGCCAGTTCTGTTGATACTGGGTAATGATCCCGAAAATGTATTTGGAATGAAACCAAACAGGGACTCAAAGCGTCAAGGGACCAATCTGATGTTTAGTACCTGTCTGATGGAATTCTGACACCAAAGCTGCTGAATGTACAGTAACACCTCATTTAGCCTGCTCCACTGGGGAATGAGCTATTCCACATGGGTGGATTATACAGATAACTGAAAAAAGAAAAAAAAAGATTAATCATTTTTGGTGAAAATCTTTCTAAAATGTCTGACATACTTTCTTTTTTTGTAGAAAAAAATAATTTATTTTATTTTTAATTTATGGAATAAAATAAGCATTTCTATAATTTAGTATAATAAAAAAGACAATTGCACATGAAACTACAAATCTGTTATGCACAACTTGCTATTCCTTTTAAATATATAATAAAGTTATCATGTAAGTTTTCTTTCTTTTTTTCCATTTTTTTCCTTCCTTCCCTCTACTTGCCTTAGAGATGGCTACCATTAGATACATATATAAATATATATATATATATATATATATATATATATATATATAT
Organism: Potorous gilbertii; assembly: GCA_028658325.1. Taxonomy (NCBI): domain Eukaryota; kingdom Metazoa; phylum Chordata; class Mammalia; order Diprotodontia; family Potoroidae; genus Potorous; species Potorous gilbertii. The sequence goes on along the minus strand of CM053771.1, from coordinate 81,464,509 downwards.
ATAGATATAGATATATATATATAGATATAGATATAGATATATATATATATATATATAGATATATATATAGATATATGGACAGTGGTCAGTGCAATGACCAGAGCTCTTCTTTTTAGCCCTGTCTAATCATATAAGATTTACAAAACACTTTAAATACATTAACTATCTTGATACTCACAATTGCCTACAAAGGTAGTTAATACAAGTGTCATTTTTTGACTGAATAAGAGAATTTTAACAGTATACACACATATGTAAAATTATTCTATGCATCCATGTATCAGTTCTTTCTCTGGATGTTACACTTCCCTTTTTAAATCGCTAAGTATGAAGAACCGAAAATAAGCCTTTCAGACTTACTTGGGGGTCCTAATCGTGAGTACTCTGTGTTCATATCTTATTGTAGACCTAGAATTCCCTCAGGAGCTATGGAAATATAGAGAATGTTTTGACTGTCTACTAAACAGCTCAAAACTGCTGTGACTTTTTAGTTTATATCTTTTTATATATTTTTTGTCTCCTAAAATGTTGGGAATCATTTTTCAATATTATCTGCCTCTGCTAAGCCCTCCATCCTTCTTATTGACTGGTTCTAATTTGAGGTGAGCTAGGTAACAAAACTTGTAACAAATCTTTCTGAATTTATTTTTGTAAGAGAAGAGTAAATAGGTTCAGAGTGGGAACCTGAGGGACTCTTTCTTTCTAAACAGCATTTGAACTTTAGGGTCATCTTTGTGGCATTGATTCGGTAATCAATCAACTAGGATCTCTTAAATGCCTACTATGTTTAATCAATAAGCCCCTGCTACTATTCAGTTAGATTTTGTACTAAGAGGAGCAGTGTAGCTTTGCTTCTAGAGACCTAGGTTTAAAGTCGGAAAGGTGTGGGTTCAAATCCTACAGCTGACATATACTGACTTTAGGAAAGATTATTAAGTTACAAGGAGTTACTGATTTGTGCTGAGAAAGAGGAGTTTCTTAACCAAGGAATTCTTTTTACCAGTGGAATCACAAGTCTAGTCTCCATCTCTCTATATTCCAGGCACTGAAGGTACATATACACAAGTAAGACAATATTTGCCCTCAATAGCTTACACTCTATTATTGAAGTCTATAGACATCTGTTTTAGCAGACTGGAGGCCTATAATGCAATGGAAAATATTTAAAATAGAGTAAGGAAAGAGTTTAATATGTATTCTGACCCTGACACTTATTAAACACCTGACCCTAGGCATGGCATCTACCCTTCTGCAAAATGGGAACTTACCTCACAGGTCAGTTATGAAACTTATATGATATAATGTAAATCAACTGTGTATATAAAATATATGTAAATGTGAAATAGGAGGAGTAGTTCTTTCTTACTAGTTTTTGGCTATGTCATGGATATCCTAGCTGAGGATGCTAGGTATATGATTTCTAGATAAGTGGGAGGTCGTGGTAACTAGGAGACCTTTTGTTTAAACAGAGATCAGTAATGGTCTTAGAGTCATCCTAAACTTGCTCAGTGCTATGTCAGTTATGTCTATAAAAAAGTAGAAAGTCTGGTTTCCTGTTTTCTATTCCTAATACAGCCATGTAATTCTTCAGATGACTTGGAAAAGTCATTTACTCCATCGACCTGGATTTCTCTAAATTAGCCTTAGTAACTGTAATATGGGGTAGGTAGGTGGCATAGGAGATGGGGTGCCTAGTCTGAAATCAGGAAGACTCATCTTACTAGCTGTGTGACCCTAGACAAGTCTCTTCACTCCGTTTGCCTCAGTTTCCTCATTTGTAAAATGAACTGGAGAAGCAAATGGCAAACCACTCTAGTATCTTTGCCAAGAAAACTCTAAGTGGGGTCGTAAAGAATCAGACATGACTGAAATGACTGAAAAAACTGTCATACAGTGAAAAAGAGAATTGGATTTAGAATCTGGGGGTCTATTCTAATCCATGGTCTACTAACCAACCTGTGTTACCTTAAGCAGGCTACTTCCTTCCTCTAGGACTTACTCTCCTTTAAACTGTCTTGATCATGTACTATTTTTTTTTCCTGTTAGGGATCCTGGGAGCTCAGAGGGGCTGAAAAGCTACTGCCATTGGGGTTTAATTATAATTGCCCTGAAAAATTGATACTTCACTGAAGAAGATGGTTGGGAGTTGTGCAAGTGTAAGAGGAAGATGGCATATAGGAGATTGTAATGGTTGAAGGATAGGAATGATTGTGTTAGAGACTGGTCTCATGGTTGACAAGCACAAGGAAGGTGCAGTGCAATCTTTCTATGCTCTGACTTCTTGATTATATATTCCTTGGTGTCAAGGCACAATTCCCTTGGGAACATGCTATAGGCCCTCAGGGGCCCCAGCCTAAACTTTGGTCTGTTGCTGTTCAGTCATATTCATGTATCTGACTCTTCATGACCCCAGTTGAGGTTTTCTTGGCAAATATGCTGGACTGGTTTGCCATTTCCTTCTCCAGTTCATTGAGGAAACTGAGGTAAATAGTTAATTGACTTGTTCAGAATAACCCAGATAGTAAAGCCAGATTTGAGCTCACTGAGATGAGTCTTCCTGACTCCAGACCCAAAACTCTTATCTACTGCACCACTTGGCTGCTCCAACTTTGGACTAGATGTTCACCATAATCCTTTCTGGTTCTAAGTCACAGATCCTGTGATTTTTGTTTCTACTTAGTCTGTAGACATGCTGTGGGAAGTTAGTAAAATCTCACTTATAAAACCTACAAACTGGAGAGTACTGAATGGCAGAGCAGGATGACCAGGGAAAGGACCCAGGCTGAAGCTAGATGGGTGTGATCAAAGCACAATTTGCAGTAACCAAGTTCCAAGGTTTTGGAATTTTTTTTAAACCACAGAATTTTCAAGTTAAATACCTCAACAGTCATCCAGTCACAATACAGTTTTAAAGTCCAGCCTAAAGCACACAACCAACCATGTGACACCCTTACTCAATAAACTGCAGTGGCTCCCTATTAGTTTGAGGATCAAATAGTATGCAAAATCTTTTGTTTGACATCAAGGCCCTTCATAACACATTGTCCTCTCTCCCCTAACTTTCTAGTCTTCTTTCACTTTACTGCCTGCCACATATTCTTCAGTCCAGTGGCACTGGCCCCCTAGTTATTCTACGAACAAGACACTCCATCTTTTAGTTTGGTGCATTGTCTTTGACTGTCACCCATGCCAGGGACACTCTCCCTCCTTATCTCCACCTCCTAGTTTCCCTCTTCCTTCAAAATCCAACCAAAATTCTATCTTCTATAGGAAGCCTTTCCCACCAACTCTTAATTCTAGGACTTTCCCTCCTTTAATTATTTCCTACTTATTCTGAATATAGCTTGTTTATACATATTTGATTGCTTCTTGTCTCCCCCATTAGACTGTGAGATCCTTGAGGAGAAGAACTGTCTTTTGTGTCTTTTTCTGTCCCCGGTACTTAGCACATTGCCTGCCATATAGTAGGCATTTAATAAATGTTTATTGATTGATTGATCCATACTCAGAAGGAATCTTCACTACAATATATTTGACAAGCACTTATTCAGCCTCTGCTCAAAAACCTTCAGAGAGGGAGAGTCCTCTAGGCCCCAGGCAGCCCATCCCCCTTAAGAGCAGCTCTAATTAGTAGGAAAATGTTCCTGACATCAAGCCTAAATCTTCCCCTTTATAATTTCCACCCATCACTCTAGTTGTTTCCACTGGAACAAACAGAACAAAGCTAATTCCTTCTCTACCCAACATTCCATCATATCCTCTCCTACTCTTCTCTTTGTCAGGAAAAACATCATTTCCTTCAACTATTATTCATGACATAAAACTGATGTCTTCACCATCCTGGTTTCCCTCCTCTTATCAATTAACCAGTATTGTGTTGTTTGTCCTTTGTTTTTGAAGTGGAACAATGACATCACAGGCCGATGTCACCAATGGCATCACATGGTAAATTGGGTTTAAGTGAAGTAGAGCTGCACACTTGTCAGCCTTGCTCTTTCTTCCAGTCATTGACGTTCAGTGGCAAGATCAAAGTCAGGACAAATGACGATGTCCTGGGATGCAGTGAGTGACCTTGGCATCTTTGACGTATGACCATACTCCAAGTTCTCCACAGCACCTACTTCTGCTGCCTTGTGACTATTGGAACAACTTGTTTACCTCCACCCATCCTATTGGAGTAGACCCCTCCCTTAATTCACCAATGGGTTGGTAGCTTATCAGTTACCTTCAATCTGGTTTAGTCCATCTGTGGAGAGGTTTACTGGGGTGTGCCTGCTGTGCATGCTGTAGCTTCTTGGAGCCACAAGTGAGAGTTGAGTGCCAGGTGGGCACCAAAGGTGAATGAGTAGCTCTAAAAAGCACTTGGCAAGTCCTCAAATCAAAGGTATTGGTCTTCCTTGAACGTCCATATGCCCCAACCAGTCTTGAAAGAGGAGTATACACTGGCATTATCACTTCCTTATTCCTGGAAACTATTCTCTCTGTTTGTCCCAAGATTTTATTAGGGTGTTTTGTTTTGTTTTTAGGCTTCCACATTGCACTGCTAACTTATATTGAGCTTGTAGTTTACTATGAGATCCCTTTATCTTTTTTGGACAAACTGCCTGATATGCCTCTCCCCTCTTGTACTTGTGAAATGCCCAATTATTAAATATTTTATTTATTCTTATTGGATTTGTTCTTTTTAGATTAATCCCAGTGCACTAGCCTATGAAGATCTTTTTGGTTACTAATTGTGTCAACCAGTGAATTAGTTATTCCTACCAGCTTTGTGTCATCTGAAAATTTGATGGGCATGCCATCAGTGCCTTCATCCAAGTCACTGATAAAATGTTACATACCAGAATCACGTACAGATCCTTGGAATACTCTACTGGAAATCTCCTAATATATTGGCATAAAATTGTTTGTGACTAATCCAGCCATCTGATTGTGATATTGTTAGCCCATATCTCTTCATTTTCTCCACAAGAATGCCGAGATACTTTATCAAAACTTTGCTAAAACGTGGTAAACTATATCTATAGCTTTTCCTCTATCTGCCAGTTTACTAATCCTCTACCCCTAAAAGGAAATGATTTTATATGACCTTTTCTTAGAGAAGCCATGCTGGTTCTTTGTAATCATTGCTTCCCTTTTCTAGATGTTCATCAACCATCTCCATAACTATTCATTCTGAAAGCTTCCTAAGGATACAAATCAAAGTTACTAGCCTATAGTTCATGGGTATAATTCATTGTCTTCCTTTTGTTTCAATCATGCATCATTTGTCCCTATTTAATCTTGTGATGCCCCTCACATTTTCTGCCATCTTACAGGTTTTGTTGACAATGACTCAGCAATCACATATCTTAGTGATTTCAGTTCTCAAGGAGATAATTCATCTGGACCATGTGACTTAAATTCATTAAGTGCAACTAGGTCCTTTCTTATGACCTGTCTGTTAGCAATTTGATAGCTATATTTGTTTTTTCATTTTTCAAAGCAATGCTTATTCTCCTGGGAAAAGAACACAGAATCAAAATGAAAATCTTTAAGAAAGATATCCAGTCCTTTGCTCTCTGATGTTCAAAACTATAAACTGGTTGGGCAGAAAAGGTGTTGTAAGGGTTTCCTGAAGCACCACTTCAGATTGGATTACTAGGAATTTACTACAAGGCAGAGACCAAACTAGGGATCAGCATGACAGGGCCTTCCTCCTTTAAAACTCTACACAGGGCCAACTATTAATTATCAGTCAGAGTTTCAAGCAGTTCTTCGTCCGGCAGATAACCATATTCACAAAGCAAACAGTCTTTATCTCTTTTCATTGCATCAAAACCCCTTTGACCATCTTTGCAACACTCACATACCGTGTTCATTGTCATGACGTTCACAGTCTGAGCATGAAGGATACTCCCTGCTAATTGCTACATATAAATCTAATATAGCAATATAATCATCTCCAGGGTGAAATTAGTTGTGGTAAAATTTTTTTAAGTATTCTTTCCCAAAAAGTCTAGATTGAAGTCAACCATGCACTAAAGATTTTAGTATAGCCAGATTCCATGTTTGTTTTATGTAAATGTAATATTATTATAGTGTAAGATTATTTAGTCAAGCACCTACTATTCCACAGAATGGCCTTTTTTTTTTTTTTGCTAGATGGAGAATATAGTGATCTCAAGAGATTTCAGGAGCTGGTAAATAATCCCAAATTCATTTATTTGTTTGTGAGACCTGGTGGGTCTGCCCTTCCTTCGTTCTTTCCTATCTTCCTTTCTTCTTCCTTTTCTGCCTTTCTTTCCTTTTTCTTATTCTTTATCTTTTTCTATCTTTCTCCTTCAATACTAATCTATGAACATGTAAAATAAGAAATGATTCTTGACGGATTTGTTTTTTCTTTGTCTAGATAGTACCTGGTACATGATAGGAGTTTTATAAATGCTCATTAGATTAAGCTGGTGTTTCTTTCTTCTCTGTACCTTGCTATTGAATATCCCATATCTCATATTTTAGTCTCTAATATCTTCATCTGACACAGTGAGAACAATTCCTTACCATATAACTTTAATTCAATTTCCCATTAATGTTAAATCTTTTTTTTTTTATTGATTGCTCTCTATCAGTGCTTGGAGACATTAATGCCTACGTATGAGAAGATAAGAATGGTAATTCAATAGGTCAGGCCTCTGCCTTATCCAACCAATCAATATCAAGTATTTATTTAGTGCCTTCTACGTGCCACACCCCATGCTAAGCATGGGCTATGCAAAAACAGATAAAAACACAACCCCTGTTCTCAAGGAGTTCATATTGTCATGGAGGAGACAAAATATAAGTAACTTTTTACATACAAGATATGTACAGACTACATGGAAGGTAATCTAAGAAGGAAGGCATTAGCAACAGGAAAATTATTTACGTGTCCTGCACAAGGTGAGATTGGAGTTAAGCCTTGAAGGAAGTCAGGAAAGCTAAGAGACAGAACTGAGAGGGGGAGCATTCCAAGGATGGGGAATGATTATTGTGAAGGCATAGAATAGGATGGGAGATGAAATAGCAAATAGGTCTGTATAGCTGGATCACACAGAGAGAATTAAAGTATAAAAAGATTGAGAAAAAGTAAGAGGGGGTAGGTTGTGGAATTTAAAATGCCAAACAGAGAATTTTATATCTCTGGAGTTTATAGGTCATCAATAGATTTTACTACATTGGGGGTAACATGGTCAGCACAGACTTGAGGCAGGGAGATCAGTTAGAAGTTTATTGCACCAGTCCAGGTAAGGAGTGATGAGCATCCCTTTCATCATATCTTGGAGCGTAATCATATACCATAACTTGTTCAGTTATTCTCCAATTGAAGGGCATCCTCTCAGTTTTCTATTTAATAGAGAATGTTTAAAGTAATAATGAAAAAAAGCAAGAATTAAGGAAGTATAACACTCTCAATTTTATTATAAAGTGATAACCGTTAAAAGTTTTAGATACTTGTCCCTCCAAAAACTGAAAAAGTACATCAGTGAGTGAAATATAATACATAAGCAAGACCCATAAATTACCAAGCACAGGAGGCGGGTATTCAGTAACCTTAAGAATATGAACCACTGGGTTAAGATTCCACTCTTTATTTGAAAAGAGCTATTGGGAAAACTGGAAAGTACTTTGGCAGAAAATAGGTTTAGACCAGCTGACTATAGCATATATTCCATATTCATGGACAGAGATAACCCAGAATCCAGGAAGATGTTGGTTTAAGTTCTGCCTAGATATATAATAGCTGTTTGACCCTGAGCAAGTCACTTATCCCATCAGTTTTCTAGGCAACTTTCAAGACTATAAGTTGCAGAAAATGTGATGATCTGCATAAGTAGAAGGAATTTGCTCACCCAAGGATTCTCTGCACCAATGAAATCACAGATCTTCTCCGTATATCTTATGCTATATAGTAAAATAAGTTCCAAATGAATATATAACCTAAATATAATAGATCACATTATTTAAAAAATGAGACTATGCTTTTCTCAGCTATAGGTAGGAGAAGAATTTTTAACCAGTAAAAAGCACAGAAGTGATCAAAAGAGAGGGAATTGACAACTTCATATACATAAAATTAAACAGCTTTTGCACAAACAAAATCAGTGCAGCTATGACAAGGTGGAAAACTGTCAATTGAGAAAAAAATCTCTGCATAAATTATATCACAGTATATCCAAGATATACATGGAATTGACACCAATATATAAGACCAAATGTCATTATCTAGTAAATTAGTAGTTAAAGTGTATACATAGATAGTTTTTAAAAGAAGATTTACAAACTCTCAACAACCACATGAAATGATCATCCAAATCACTAATAAAAATACATAAATTAAAATTATTCTAAAGTTTCACCTTATAGCCATTATATTGATAAAAATGGGTGGGGGGAGATAACAGAAATCTGTATTGTTGGAGGGACTGTAGGAAGATAGGCACATCATTGGTAGAGTTTTAAATTTTTCTAATTGTTCTATAAAACAATTCGGAAATATGTGAGAAAAGTCATGAAACTGCATAAATGCTTTAACCAGAGAACCTACTGCTGACAGTAGGATGTCATAAAGATAGAAAGGTCTTATAGGTACAAAAACAGTCAAACTGGAATTAAGTCCATGCCCATTGATTAGGGAGTGACAGAATAAATTTTAATATAGCAATGCAATTATTACACCAATAGAAGTAATATATGAATAAATTAAAGCTTCATCCATGGTCTTCAAATGGAAGCTAGATGACCCTCTTTCAGGAAGAAGTTTGAGGGCTCTGCAGTTTCCCCAATGTGATCTAGTCTGCTTTCATCCTCCTCTAGTTTCAATTCTGCACCCAGCTCATTTCCTCTCTGCAGATAATGGTAAAGAAAAAATAGGTATTGCCACAAGCTTAGTGATTTGGAAATAACTCTTTATCAGCCCATTTATGTGCCCCTATGAACTTGCACCAAAAATATGCCAATATAAATAGTTCCTAACAGATCAATTTTGAAATAATTATATAGTGTGGGGAAATGATGGAATGTAGTATTCTAAAAATTAGTTCACAAAGCCCAACTTTAACAGATTTTTTTTCTTTATACTGGGTGTTTCATGCTGCAAACTTGTCTCCTATTTTTTGGTTTTGTCCTTGAAAATAATAGCAGCATATTTATATATAAAAGCAACTCTTATATACATGGGTGTTTGCATATATGTATATATCAGCAATACTGAAATTCTCTAGATATGAAGACAATGTCCTCTAAGAAGACAATGCCTGAGCACAAAACTTTCTCTCCCAGGAGCTATTATAGCTATGAGAAAGAAAAGTCTACCTCAAAATAGCTATAGTTACTCTCTTTCCAGGTTACAATTTTTATTTTGTGCTCCCAATAGATCTCAAATCCAGCTATTTCTATACTACTCATCCACAATTTTGTGCAATACTTAGCATGAGGGAATATGGTCCCTGCCTTCAGGTATATGAAGAATTTTATGTAGTTTTATTCTAATTGAACTCAGGCAAAACTAGGAATATTAGATAGATTGAAATGGGGTTGGTAAATGAGTAGAGTTGGGGGAATTGGAGGCAGTTGAGTATAGCCTACTCTTTCTAGGAGTTTGGCAATAACACAAAGGAGAAAGATATGGTTATAACTTGAGGGAACGGCAGAGTGACTGGAAAGATTGTGTTCAGACTTGTGGTGATGGTTTTATTTATTTTAAAATAGAAGAGACCTAGCATATTTGTAGGATAGAAGAAAAGCCCTAGTAGAAAGGATAAGCAGGAAGGTGCATGGGGAGGGATGGATTTGGGGGTAAATGGATTGGCTTTTACAACAAGAATGGGAACCACTTTCTCTGAGATTCAGGGAAGGAGGGGCAATGGTAACAGAGGGATAGAGATTTGGATTAAAGAAAATTGCATGGGTTCAATCAATCAAGCATTAATTAAGCATCTACTATGTGCCATACACTATTCTAGGCACTGAAGATATGAAGACAAAGATGGGACAGTTCCTGCCCTCACAGAATTTATATTTTATTAGTGAAACATACACATTTACAAGTATGTACAAAATAAAAGTTGCAAGGTAACTTAAAGGGAGAGACATTAATTAGCAGCTGGGAGGTGGGGCTACGAAAACGCTAATGTAGGAAATAGCAACTGAGCTGAGCTGTGCAGGAACCCAGGGATTTTAAGAGGTGGAGTGCATTGGGAAGGGGCAGGTGACAAAGTATAGCCTGTGCAAAGGCACAAAAATGGGAGGTGGTATGTCATGTTTGAGAAAGAATAAGGACAGTTGGGCTGGGTAATAGAGTGTATGAAAGGGAGTAATGTATCATAAATCTGAAAGTTTAGTTTGGATCCAGATTGAGTGAGGTAACAAAGTGGCCCAGTGGAGAGAGCCCTCGGCCTGGAGTCAGGAAGACTTGATCCAGCCTTAGATGCTTACTTGCTGTGTGATAGACCGTGGGCAATTCATATAACCTCTGTTTGCTTTAGTCTCCTCATCTGTAAAATGGGAGTGATCATAGAACCTACCTCCCAGTGTTGTGAGGACCACATGAGGTAATGATTATATAGCACTTAGCACAGTGCCTGATAAATAACAAGTAAATTGTTTTTTATTACTATTATTTTAAATACCAAAGGATAGTTTATTTTACCCTAGAAATTAAATGGAGAGTCACTGAAATTTATTGAACATGGTAGGGAAATGATCAGACCTGTGTTGTAAAAAAACACTTTGGCAGATGGTTGAAAGATGGATTAAATAGAAGAAACCTGATGCAAAGAGGCCAGTTAGAAGGCTATTTTGATAATATGGGCAAGAGGGATGAGTTTCTAAAATTGCATTGTGGCCATGTGAGTTGGGAAAAGGAGACAAATATGAGAGATTTTCTGGAAATAGAATTGATAAGATTGACAAGTGATTGTTTATGTGGGAGTGAAGGAAAGTGAGCTCTCAAGGATAATACCAAGGTTGACGCCTTAATTTTCACAGCAAAGTAAGAGGTGAAAGTTATTTGCTGAAAATAAGGAAGAAACAGTAGAGGTGGAGGGTTGAAAAGATGAAGTTACAAGAGAATCAGAACCTATAAATAACTAGGAAATATCACTTGATCAGAGAATAATGAGTAGACATTTAACAAATGAAACATATGTAGATACAAATTGCATGTATATGCATAAACACACATGTGTGTATATATGTGTGTGCATACATATATATGTATGTGTATATACATGTGTATATATTATACATATACATTATATATATATATTATATATATATATCCATCCTTCACTATGCAGTCATTGCAAACTTTTCTCTGCCTTCTCCTTTTGTCTCCTTATTTTCCTCCTCCTATTTAATTGTTTCATTTCCAAATTAAAGAGAAAAAGACCAGAAGGATGATCTGTCTGGTATCAGGAATGCTGCAGGGAGGAAGGGTCAGAATCTTCTCTGTAATTTATAGGCTTAGGAAGTTGCTTAGAGCATTGAGTTAACTAGAGTTAAAGGACTTACTTATTGTCACACAATATGTAGTAGTAGGAGGAGAACTTGAATCCATGTCTTTAAGCTCTATATCTATTTTCCTCATTAAAAGAGATGATGAGGATATGATAGATAGATAGATAGATGATAGATAGAGAGAGAGATAGAGAGATAGAGATATCTAATTTCCATGGTTTTAGCTAAGCTTGTTTAAGAGTTGTCAATTCAGAAAAATTGGAAACAAACACAAGCAAATATGTTGCTTCTCTCACGGTTCCTTAGGAAACTTAACCATGATAAAATCGCCACAGTGAAGAGGCTAAAAGAACCCATAAACTTCTTTTCAGTCAGCAATAGCTTAATCATCTTGCCAAGCAAAAAGATGTGACAGCTAAGGCCAACACCAGTTCAAAGTACAAGCTCATTTGCAAAACATTCACAGAGGAGAATAACATTGTTACAAGCACCCAACAGTGAACAGCAGCTAAGGAAACAAACTTACAGATAGTTTGGCAGGAGAGCTAGCTAAGTCTGTTTTCTCCCCCTTTGTTTTACTTTTCTCTTTGCTTTCTTTCCTTACTGGTCCATGACTTCTCCTTTTGAACAGAGAATTGCATGGAAACTTACTTTTTTAGATGGAAGGTTTTTGATCCCTGTTTCTTTTCTGTTAGTGGCTTTTCTGTCCCTGTCTGGTAACTTTACATAAGAACAAAGGTGATCGGTGTTATTAAGAGTCTTTTTGTTTCTTTCATTAATGTATATGCAAATCAGGTGTCTAGATGTAAATAGTGATATAAAGATTTATTCAAGAAGAAAATCTATAGAAGTTTTGTTGTTGTTTTTTTCTTTTTGCATCTAATGTTTTTCTTTTCCTTCTGGGTCTACTCCTCCTACCTCCAGTCCTCATCTGTAAATTGATGTGTCCATTTTCCTGAGAGGATACTTTCACCAAATTCTATGGGAAATCAACTTTAATATCCATTAATAGGTTTATGCTCTAAAAATCTAATTTCCCACCTAAATGAAACATACCTATATCAAGGCAAGGAGCCTCTTGAAAATGACTGATGAAATCAAAAGACAAAGATGGAAAAATAATGTAATATTTTCTTTCTGAGAATTCAAGTTCTGATTCAGTTTTCTTTTATTTCACTGTGAGAAAGTCCAAAATTAATATGTCTGGAAAGAGGAAAGGAAGCAATAAAATTTCAGTGACGTTATTTGGAGCAATACCTGGTGCTTTGACACTACTGAACACTGGCTCCAAAGGCTTTCTTTTTATCCTCTCATCCCTTTGATAACATCCCACAGCCTCCACTCCATTCCAATCTCTTGCTGCAAAAGGCCATGGTTTGGAGCAGCTTTGGAATGCAGCCATATAATGTCTTTTTTTCCATGGACTTGGCAGGCAGGCACTGTTTGCTCCACCATGTAACGTCTTTCAGTGCCAGTAACCTTTATTTTATCTGTCAAATGTAGTTTTCCCCAATGTTGAAAGCAGCAATTTGCCAACCAGGCTTGGAGGCCTGTTTGATGGAGCATTACAAAGAGCAAAAGGGAAGGGTTTAAATAGATTTACTCCTCAGCCCTCTGATCAAAATCCGTTCTCTTTACATTAATGTAATATATAAAGGCTGGTACATATTACCCTGAAAAGGAAGGATGATATGGACAAAACCAGAAAAAATGACCCTATATTTCCGTGTTCTGTTTAGTTCTGTTGCTGCTCAGAATTCTCTGTTATGTCATAAGACAAATATTCAGTCTTAAAGTTACTGTTTTCCACCAGCCCAAATATTCAGAAAAAGTTTTCTTCCTGTTCTGTGAAAAGACAGTTAAGAATTCTTATTTCCCACTTCACCAGTTCCTAATTTTCTATAAATCAATTCTTAATATGCAAGAAGCATTCATGACTCTTATTTCTATTTTGATCAAGTTAGTGATACAGTACTGGTACGCATAGTTAGAAAAGTTAACCCTGGTCTTTTCAAGCTAGATATTTTGATTTATCACATATTTTTGCAATGTAAACTTTCCTCCCCAAAATAACAAGAAATAAGAAACAAGCCCACTTGCATGTATTGAATTTATTTCCTAGTTAAGTTATTATGCTTTCCTGAATGAGTTTAAAAAGAGTCATGCGCTGATTTTAAGGTAATGAGACTAATTCCTTAAGTGAACATTAATCTTACTATGTCATGCCTCTCCAAGATATTTTCCAACTGGAAGTCTATGATTTTATGAATATATGATTTATCTATCAAAAATAGTAATGAAAACACCATGTTCAAACTGACCTCCATCAGTGGTTGGAAATGATACTCTAGCCAGCAAATATTAAACACCACACTCTCAAATGCAGCCCTAACCAGATAATAATGAAAGAAATACAGAAACATGTCGTTTCTTAAGTCACTTTGTAGCCTACAAAGATCTTTATGTATAATTTAAAGACGCTTATTTCTATTTGAGTTTGACACCATTGCTCTAACTCTTTATCAGGATGGAACATTTCAGGGTGCCTGAAGATTTGTTCAAACCTATTAGAAATCTCACTTCTAAATTTGCCTAGAACATTTTAAAAATTAGTTTAAAACATGAGGATGTGCTCCCCAAATGAGTAGTTTGGAATTTTTTAAATTAATTTTTTTTAATGAATTGAATTTTCCCATATATCTTCTCACTCTGCTGAATACAGAAAAGAAAAACAAATTCCTTGTATAAATATACATAGTGAAGTAAAACAAATTCCTTTATCGAACACATCCAAAAAATATGTCTTATTCTGTACCTAGGGTCCATCAGCACTCTCTCAGGAAATGGATAACATGTTTCTTCTTTAGTCCTCTGAAATCAGGGATGACGGTTGCATTGGTCTGAGTTCTAATAGTTTTTAAAGCTGTTTTTTTCAGTATTGTTATTCTATAAATTGTCCTTTTGTTTCTCTTTATTTCATTCTTGTTTATATAAATTTTAAAAAATTGTTCATTTTTATAATATTTATGTTATAGAATAAATGGTTCTGCTCATTTTATTCTGAATCATATGAGTTCATGTAAGTGTTTTCATGACTCTTTAAAATGATCAGTTTCCTCATTTCTTACAGCATTTTCCCATGCCTATGACTTTGCAACGTATGAATAATTATATCTCATGTCATGTCCTCCCTTTAAGTCCCAACTGAAATCCTACCGCCTACAGGAAACCTTTCCCAGCCTCTCTTAATTCCAGTGACTTCCCTCTGTTAATTTTTTCCTATTTACCCTATGTATAACTCATTTTGCATGTATTTGTTCACATATTGTCTCCCTCATTAGACTGTAAGCTCTGGGCAGGGACTATTTTTTGCCTTTTCTTGAATCCCCAGTTTTGAGCACAATTCCTGGCATACAATGAACACTTAAGAAATGTTCATTGAAAAATGATTTGAATTGAATTGACATTAGTTGGGAGCCCAATACTAACAATCCAGAATCCAAAATTTAACTGTTTATCTTTAGGTGGAATCAAGACTGTCTTTTTAAGGATTTTGTCATTTGCAATTGACTTTGCAGATGAAAATGTTCCTATCCAAAGGGGCGAGAGTTATTTCTTGTGTTTTGAATGACATCACATATTAGCTAACCCAATAAATTCGCATTTGACCTTGTTTATCAATATTAATCATTAATATATGTACATAAATATGTACATGCTTATAGAGTCAGTGACATTATTTTATGGAATGATAGGTTTATCTTTTTCTTCTTGTGTACTCTTGGTATTAAAAAATCCCAAAGTCAATTTTCTAAGGCAAAATGCCTTCCACACTCAGAGAAAGAAATATGGAAGTCATTCGCAGAATGTAGCAGATCATGTTTGTGTGTCTGTGGGTTTTAGTGTATTATGTTTTGATTTGTTATA
>CM053771.1:81380688-81448607 GCA_028658325.1 Potorous gilbertii | reverse complement strand
TAAAATCTTAATTTTAAGGAAGTGATTGTAGAACATTTATAAATAAATAAAATAAAAATTTAATAAAAAAAAAGAAAATTAAAAATAAATTATTTTTTTCAAAAAAAAAAAAAAAGTCCACTTTTCAGTTTTGGACTAACAAACGGTACTGTAAGTTAACTGTAGCTTTCATGGGCCATAAACAAGGTACATAAATAAAAATTATTGTAATTGTCATGATAAATAATTGTCAAGAAATAGCAATGTTAGAAAATTCCCAGCAGAAATTGTTAGTGCACGAGGTTTCCCGCTGGCCAATCTGAGTGCTTTGTTCAGAGTGGGAAGTGTTGTTAAACTTTTGTGGTTGAAGATTTGCTCTGGAAACTGATGCTGAGCTTTGTGAATTTGACTCTGGGCCTCTTGCCCAACACCCTCTGCTGGTTAAGGGGACACAGAACTTAGCCTTATGTCTTCTGATTGCCTTCCTATGCTGAAGAAAGCACTTGAATTCACCAGTCCCTTCAATTTGCTATATTTCATCTTCAGTAGGATTATATATTCATATTCCTTTTCAATCTACTTACCTATTTTGACTGACACATACTAACCCAAAATGATATGCCAGTTCAGATACTGTTTCATGTTAAAAAATATCTAATACTTAATAGGGAATGTTATATACTATGCCTTTCTGTTTCAGGTCATGAAACTATGGATTGGAGCAATACATGGTTATTAATGAGCCCTGATTTGTGTTTCTTTGTTATGGCCCTCAAGCTTATCCCACCTCCCACATATTTTGCTGACTTTTTTTAAGATGCTAAACCAGTCACAGTCTCTTCGTTACCCATTTATCCCACCCCCCCCTTTCTGTATTTATTTAAATCATTAAAACAATTGAGAGTGATTTGATGGAGAATAATTCAACATGGAGGTCATTCTCATGACATAAAGCAACAGTATTCTAGGGTTGTCAGCAAATTTCATACTATGAAGGGGACCCTGGTGCCCTTAAAAAATGTGTGTGTTGTCCATTAGCAATAATAGGAGTTCTTGAACCTGGGAAACTTACACTGGGGAGGTGAGATCCCTCATGATCTATTATTGTTTTAATGTTAAACATGATGTATAGGGGCTACAAAGGCTTTAATAATGTACTTGGGATTAAAAATTGCCTTCCACAGAGCTTAGCAAAAATATAGAGGTATTTATCTTCAGAAACACTGAGTTTTTTTTCTTTTGAAAGATGATTCTCTCATTGTGAATACACACCCACATATACATATATGTGTCTATGTATGCATGTATATATGTGTGCATGTAATTATGTGTAGTTATGGTCTACAGTGGACACAAGGGATCCTTGGTTATGAATCCCAATCCTTCTACTTTTGAGCTGAGAGTGACTATGTACAGTTCACTTATCTTTGCAATGCTGTACCTTCTCTCTTTGCTTGTGAAATCAGTGTCTTAATATATAAGCCAAATTACTTCCCATTTGCACATGAAGTTTATAGGCTTCTGAAGGTATTTATTAATTCTTTTTTAAACAGGGAAAGTACTGCTTCTGGAATCTGTGGACAAGATACCTAATTCTGCTCCTGATGCTTACTCTCTATCTGACCTGGAGTCAATCATTTCCCCTCCCTAAGACTCCATGTCTAAAATGAGAGTGTTCAACTAGATAGCGTTATATGGCCTCTTAGTACCTTCTAACTCTCCGGATGCCCTATGAAAATGACTGTGCTGTGAGAAGAAAAAGGGAGAAGGGAAGGGAAGAAGCATTTATTAAATACCTACTATGTGCCAGGCACTGCTAAATGCTTTACAAATGTGACCTCATGTGAGGAAGGAAGAAAGACTTTTGAACCCAGAATTTATATTTCATTTGTGATGACCAAGGGATGATTAAAGCCTACTTAGTGTACATAGATCTGAAGTTTATATTGGTAGATTAAAAAGTCCAAATAATGAGAAATAATTGCAATTAGTTGTATTGACCCAAGATTTGTTAAGAAAAGCCAGAATGCATTAGTCTTCAAAATGTTTGGTTATAGTGTTTAGCAGGAGGAACACTAGAACAAAGGAGGAGCAGATGGAAGGAGGAAGACAAGAGACTGGCAAGAAATCATGGGAAAATTTCTTCCCTTTTCCTTCTCTTTGTTTCCTCCTCCCAAGTACTTTACTATATTGAAAGATACTGCATCTCATAGAAAAAGAACTTGAATGCAGAAAAAAATCCATCCCTTTGACCCAAATGAGTCACTCCTAGTCAAAGACTACGTTCCTTTAGGAAGCATGACTGAGTGAAGAGGATACAATTATACACTTGTCAGTGTATTATTACATACATGACAACTTGACTTATGAGGTGATTGTCTTTTGATTAACCAAGGACAGATAGTTCAAAGAGGGAGATTTTCTGATTTCTAGGAAATTACAGTGTTCTCTTCCATATTCTAATGGGTCTCTCTTCTTAGGTCCTGCAGTTTTGAAGGAAAAACAGTTGTTTTATCTTTCCCCTTCCTCCTCATTCTTCTTCCTATTCCCTCAATAACATAAAAATGTATGTGACATCTTTTAACTAGCATTGTTCTCAAAGAATGATATCAGAGCTGAGACTGTTGTTCTGTATTCTCTTCAGGGGTTGGAATAAATAAGTACTGATGAAAGAGGGTTAAGTTTTATGTCCCTTCAAGTAAAAAGTGATGGTAAGTCTAGAGATCCTCCTAGAATAAATGTACAAAGTCATTCTTCTGTATGATCCCAAACTGCATTGGATGACCATGGGAGAGCTCCAACTTCCTGGCCAAGATATCCTTTGCAAAATCCAGATGCCAGAACAAAGACCTAAAATTGAGCTGTTTGGCAACCCTACTGTACTCAGACCTTTCTCTGGCAATTGGCCAATGCATTGCTTCTGGTTAATTGGCCATTATAGAAGACACTGTCAATGCCCAGAAAGGTCTTTCTGGATGAATGTTAGCAAGTGTCCAAAGAGTAAACCTAGAAAAGTACATTCTAGTATATGTCCTCCTTTTTATTTTTCCTTAAAGGTGCAGTGTCATTATATTCCAACCTAGTATTTCCATTTGCTAGCTCAAAAAAAAAAAAGAAAAAAAATAGCCCCTGATCATTCATCCCATTAAAGGGCAGATGCCTCCAAAAGGTCAAGGCAAATGCTAAATATTAATAGCAGCACTCTTTGTGGTGGCAAAGAACTGGACACAAAGTGGTTGCCTACTGATTTGGATTATGTTTGAATACACTATGACATCTAAGTACAATAGAATATTATTGTGCAGTAAGAAATAATGGAAATAAGGAATTCAAAGTAACACACAGAAGATTTGAATGAACTGATACAAAGTAAAATAAATGGTACAAAAACCCCCCAATATATGTGATACCTATAATGACATAGATGGACAGAATACTGAAAGGAGGCTAGCTAAAATCTCTGGTAACTGAAAAAGGGGTGTGGTTCCAAAGAACAAATAATAAAACATCCCTTCCTCTTACGATAGAGAGTCCAAGGACTACCAGGATAGATTGTCATATACATTATTTAAAGTGTTCACTTTGTCAAGTGTTGTTGCTTAACTTTTCATAACCATAAGAGATGGTTCAGCTTTGAAGAGGCTCAGGAATATTTCCAGAAATGACTACAATCAAAAAACTAAAGACATCAGTAAAAAATTGTTAATGAATCTCTGGAGAATTTGAGTTTGAGGAAAAGTACTGATATGTGTATTCTTGTTCCTTGTTCATTCCTAGGTAAGTGTGAAATTGGCTGGGCTTACTACTGCACTGGTGGGGGAGCAGCCACGGCCATGCTGCTCTGCACTTGGCTTGCCTGCTTTTCTGGCAAGAAACAAAAGCAGTACCCATACTGATGGTGCCAAGGATGGTGCAAGGAGACCCAGGTGGGAAGGAATGAGCTCAGACAGACTGAAGAATCAGGCTCGAAGCAAGCTTGGAAAAATGGATTTATGGCTCTTACCTAACACAATGCTTATAATATGAGATTAGATGTTCTTAAGGACATCATCTGACACAGGATGGGGTGGGGAGATGGGAGGGTGGAGGGGGCTTTATAAGAGTAATGGGTGATCTATAAGGGAGGAACATAAATGTTGGACCAAAATCTAAAGACATTGTAGGGAATAAGATGCTCCTCCCACTCCCAAGTATTACTGGTCTGCTCTATAAGAATGCAGCTTATACATGCAGGAAATTCTCTTTAGTTGTAGCATTTAAAACTAAGCAAGGCAGTATATTAAATGACCAGGGGAAACAGTATTGTGTTGGAAGGCAGAGTAATCTCCAAAAATTACTTTTAGGCTTGACACTCCCAAAAGCACACACACACACACATGCACACACACATACACACAGGTAAACACATATGCACACATATACACATGGCACAGATGAAAATGGAGATTTAGACAATGCATTACTTCATCTTTTTATCATTTAAGGTTCAGTGTTATGCCATTATAAACCATACATTAATCCTAATAAAAGGACCAATAAGCCACTTTATCAATATTTTGTGTATCCTGCATAAACTCCCACATGTAATCACTGTTTATTCAGATTTTTAAAATTAAGCTTCTGTAAGTTCAGCATTCTACTAAGAATGCCATATTTTACACTATATATGTAGCTCCTGCTGCTGGAGCTCATGACAAAGGGACAGCTCACTGTCCAGTAGAAGGACAAATTCACTTTCTGATGGATAGGTATGTTTCATGATTGTCATACTGTGTTGTATTCTCATTTGTTTCAATATTCATTTTTGTAAAAAAAAAAAAGTGCTATTTTATGTTTGTATTTTAAAAGCTCTGTGAATAAATTTCTCTTTGATCAATATTTAAATGGGTTATAGAGTGGTCATTGGATGAGTTGATTTGCTTCTTTTATCCCCCAAATATGGCCTTTTGAATGAACAATCCCTATGAAATCTGTCTTCTTCTGAGTGGCCTCTGGGTCTCACACTAACCTTCACACCCTTTTCTACTGACAATCCCGAGTCCTAGTTGCCTACCCAGTGCAATTATCCGCTACCCAGATCTTAGCAAAATTTGTTCAGATCAAGATGAGAGAACAATTCCTCCCTTGTGTTGAACTCCTGGGGCTCAGAGAACACCTTTAAGATGCAAAGAGGGACATCAGCTGTGTGCTCTAGTTCTTTGTCAAAAGGAAACTGTAGAGGGGGTAGGGTAAGTTATCCCTGGGCAATGTGTGTGTGGTGTGGGAATGTGTGCATGACCACCCAAACCTCAGGCACTCCAGCCTTCTGATTTCCTGACTGCTGGTTTCTATCCTGTCCCAGATCTCCTGCTGCTTTTTCTGCTTTCATCATCGATGCTCTATCATTTCAACCTGGCTTTTATTTTCATTTCCCTCCTTGCTTGTCCCCTTAGCATGGAATTTCCCATTTTACCCAGGTTTACATCTTAACATTTACCAAAGTTCAGAATTCTTATCTGACTTGGTTTTCCTTGGCTGAAAGTTAATCTCTCATTTCCAGACATGTGTGGCAGAGGGAATTATCACTTGTTTGTCTAAATAGGGCTTTGAACATTTGGAAACACTAAAACACTTTTGGAAACACTAACATATTTGGGTGATAAATGACACATTTATCAATTCAATAAATATTCATTGAATACTTGCTATATGCTAGGTAATGGAGAGAGCTCAAAGATGAATGTCTTTTACCCTGTAAATTTCATTGAGGTTCATTGGTAGTTGGTAGTATCAAAAGCCATCAAAAATCATTTAAAAAAAGATTGTGCATGGTAGAGGGGGACAGGTCACTGAGAAGTATGTGAACAAGTTTGATGCCAATACCAAGGCAGTGGAATAAAGACAGCAACTCTAAGAATTTCTACAGCTAATGGAGGTTTGGGGCAAATGGATCAGTCACCACATGACTGTGTTTAAAATTCACAACATTTCCATGGAATCTTTGAGTGTGACAAATTGAAAAACTGAATCCACTTCATTTATTAAGCTTGACCTCCTTGTCTGTCTTCTGACAATGAACTCTGGTAGCCAAAAATCCAGACTTTACTTGTGAAATATTGTGAACTAAACCTACCTTCTTGTTCCTTCTACATCTTTGACCCTTCCACTTGGTTTAACTGATGGCAAAAAAAAAATCCAGTTTGACCAAAGTGTAGATTACACATCTGAGAGCAGAGAGAAAGAACTGGAAAAATAGGTTTGTCCCAATCATGGAGAGCTCTACACGCTAGGTTAAAGACTTTAGACTTTATAGTTTAGGCAATAGAAGCCACTGAAGTCTTTCAAGCGGGGACTCATTTTGGAGGGAGGGATACGATCAGAGATATGTTTTAGGAAGATTCCCCAGTATGTGAAATAGACTGAAGAAGGGAAAGCCAGTGGGAAGGGAAGATGTAGTTATGAGACTATTGCATAGTTAAAATAATGAAGGCTTGAACAAACTTGTGTCAGTGGCAATGGAAAGGAGAAGTCACATAGTAGAGAGATTGTGGAGGTAGAATTGACAGGTCTTGGTGACTTGAGTGATTGGTTATGTTGGTCTTCAAGATATATGTGTAGGACCCCTGGGTCCAAATTAAGCTAGTATGAGAGTTTCAGCCAAACTCTAGTCCCCTGAGGCATCAGTTATAGACTCAGTTTGACAGCTATATAATCACATTTTGGCCAGGTGTCAGGCCTCTCAATGCTTTGCATCTCCATGATGACACCAAGCTGAGAAGGGTAGCTAACCTGCTGAATTTACAGAGACCAGATTGAGAGGACTTGTGATCAAAAAAATTGCAGCAGGCTAGGTCATTGGAATGAACCAAAGAATACGAAATTTTAGTGATTAATCAGCCTCATTTAGCATTTCTCCCTCTCTGTACCCATGCCTTTAAAAAAAATATTGCCTTTATGCTCTAAACCTATTATTCATAGCCTAAATGGACATTCAAAATTTAATTGAAATTTACATTGCAAAAATGTTACACATGGCTTCAGAAAATCAACTTTGCAAGTATAAGATGAGAGTGGTACAACTAGACAGCAGTTTCTTGAAGAGATCTGGGGTTTGGAGTGTACTGCAAGCTTAGTTTGAGCTTTCGTACCTCTAGGCAGAGAGGCAAGGAAACCTTTCGCTTAAATCTCCATTCCTTGCTCTTGCGACCACCAATCACATATGGTTTCATGAAGAAGGTTAGCTTAACCATCTTTCTCCGACACTCTTTGCCAGACCATAGCAAGAATATGAATAAAGAGGAATATTTTTAATGTTTTCCAGAGCTGGCTAACACTGGGACTGAATTCTCTTAGCCTAATTATTGCCGAATGAAATCAATGAATGAAACAAGGAAATTGGGTTTATCCTATCAAATTTGAAGCCTGCTAATTGGAAGAATGGAAGCACCAAAAGTCTAATTCCAGAGTTTTAAAACCAATAGCTTTTTTATGTAGGCACTTCTAATTTTGTCCATGTCTATGCAAAAGTATTTTCTATATGTCATCTACACAATTCTAAATGGAGATGGAAAAGCTAACTGTCTGAGTGATTCTCTCTTGTTTTGGACATCTTTAAAAATCCCAGACCTAAGGACTCATGCTGTTCTCTGAGAACAATACAAGGATGTGGCCAATAAAATTCTGGACTTTCTAAGTCTCAGTTGCTATGGAAGGAGTCAGACAGCTTCTTAATGCTTAATTCATATCATGCTGAATTTCATTTGATTGCACCTCATTGTCTGCTGAGCGGGGCTTCTTCACTTTGCTCTACCCTGTGGTGAGGAGAAGATTGTACTTTACTTCCCAGATTAGCCAACATTTTCCTATCTCATGGGGTTTTTTTTTCTTTCTTATTTTTTTCAAACTTGAACTCTCCTTTCAGAAAGATAGTATGAATACACTTACGCCCTATTAACATAGCTCTTTTCATAGAATTCACAAAGATCTAATTTCTTGGGCTGATTCAAAGTAAATACATGGTCATGGATATGTTATCCTTGTGGTTTCAGAGCAGTAGTGAATTTCCCAGGGATGAAAGGAAAGCTGTGCACCGACTGGTACCTTGCCATCCATGAAGTTTCATTATAATTTCTTAGTTTCAGCAAATTTTGACTAGGTGAATTAGATCATGGTAACTTGGATCAGTGATGTCAAAGTCAAGTAGAAACAGGGGCCGCTAAATCATACATAAGGATCCCTGTGAGCCCATTTTGACTTGGAAAACCACATGTTTACAATATTTATGTTCTTTATTAATTTTCTTAAATATTTCCCAATTAAATTTTAATCTAGTTCAATAGGCACTGTGTAGTGTTTTCAGCTGAATGTGGCCATTGGCCCCATATTTGTTGCCTTTGCCTTCGTTGACCCACAGAATATATTTTAATCTAAGATTTCTCAGCATTTAGAGAAGATTAAGTTAAAATTGCAAAAATTCACACAAGGCAACAGCTTGAAAAATTTTGAGAGAAGAACAGACAAAGCCTTGTCATAATAGATATTTATAGGCAGGTACAGAAGTACACTCCATATATAAAAAACCCAAACTGATTATCCAGGAAGGCATTCACTTCCTCAGCATAGCACTAAGATGAGTGGGAAATAGTCTCTTCATTTGCTAGAAGAGAAAATGAAGCATGGAAAATTTAAGTGGCATAATTATGTGATACAAGTTCCTGAGAAAGGAAAGATTTTTTAAAGACAGTAAACTCGGATTACCCTCAGCTGATCAATTTTCAGAGATGCCAGAGTCTAAAAAGAGGGGGGGGAATTGGTTGTGTAAAACTTAAATTCAGTCAAAAGTCTGTACCCAAAGACCTTGAAGGTCACATATGGCTTTGAGGCTGCAGGTTCCCCATCCTTGGTAATACATCATGGGGGCCAACGACCACTTACCAGAATGACCAGATGCTCTGTTTATTAATACAAACCTTTACTATCTCTCGCTGCACTGTCCCCCAATTGAACAATAAAATAAAATGAAGAAAAAGGAAGCTTATAACAAATGCACATAGTCCATCAAAGCAAATTCCCCCATTGTCCATGCCCAAAAATGTGTGCCCCATTCTTCATCTTAAGTTCATCATATCTCTGCCAGGAAATGGACAGCATGATTCATTATCAGACCTCTGAACTTTTGATTTGTCATTGTATTGTTCAAAGTTATAAAATTTTTCAAAATTATTTTTCTTTATAATGTCATTGTTTAAATTGTTTACCCTGTATTGGTTTACAGAAGTCTTCACAACTTCCTCTGAAGTTATCCTTTCACTATTTTTTGTGGCATAATAATATTTCATTGCATTCATATTCCATTAATTCCTTTAACCATTGCCCAATAGGTGGGCCTTGGTTTCCTGTTTTGAGGTACTAATGAAAAGAGCTGCTATAAATAACTTTATACACATGTGACCAGATGCTTTGTGACAAGAGGTATTACAAAAATTTTCTGCAACACACACACACACACACACACACACAGAGTCACCAATTCCCTTATTTCCTGTTGCCTGGAGTAGAAAGATCTTGTGTCTTTTTCATCCCCACATTCCAAGACACTTGGTATGTTGCATTCTGAAGCAGTGTCAAATGGCAAGGGCAGCAGATTCAGGACAACTGTTGAGGAAACGTAGATCAGATGCCTCTCTCTTGCCATTCTGTGAATCAGGCAACCTCAAAAAGTGAAAGGATTGTCTTTGGAATTCCTGTCATTTGAAACAGGTAGGTTATATTCAGCTGTCCACTCAGATCTTAACCCTACAATACTGATTCAGTTTTACACACACACACATATACATATGTATAGTGTAAATATGTACATACACATGTATATGTATATATGTCTATGCAAACATAGACATAAAGGTATATTTCTGTATACTCAGAGACACCTGTATACATCTATATACACATATGTGGGCATATGTCTATATACACATGTACAGATATATACATATATGTATATGTGTAAGCATGTATATGCATGTGTGTGTATAATCCTAGAATTCAAAGTTCTTTGAATGATAAAGAAGAAAGACCATCTCATCCACCAATACCTGAACAAGAATCTTTTCCACAAAAATATCTAACAAAACATCATTCAGTCTCAGCTGGAAGACCTCCAGTGAAGGAGGAGCCATTACAACCCAGGGAAGTCCGTATCACTTAGGGATAATTGTAGTTGTTAAGATGCTTCTCCTGACATCAAACCTAAATTTGTTTCTTGCAACATCCACCCAATGTTTTTAGTTCTAGGGCCAGGAGTCAAGTAAAACAAGTCTCTTTCCTCTTCCACATCAGAGTCTTTTAATTATTCAAAGACAGCTACAACGACGTTGCTTTGTACGCATTTTATAAAACGATTACTGCTCATTTCAAGTCTTCTCATTTCCAGGCTAAACATCCAGAGTTCCTTCAGTTGATCCCCATAATAAAATGATTTATTTCTAAAATATGGTGCCTTGAACTAAATGCAATAATACATATGTGGTCTTACTAAGTCCCAATATAGTTGGGAATATACCTCCCTTGTCTTGAACACCATTACTCTCTTGAAGCTTAAGATTTCATCAGCTATCTTGAAAGCCATCCCACACTATTGAGGCAGCCTAACTGCCATGTGCAGCCACAGGGGAATGCAGAAACACCCCAATGGACCTCAATACACATCAGTTACCCCCCACTGGGACCCCAACAGCATCAGTTAAGCTGACAGGACTTTAGAGCCTCCAACAGAGCCAGCCAACCCCCATTTCACACTCTCAGTGCAGCACCAGATAGGAGGTTTCCCCATGGTCCTCAGGGCAACCTCAGTGCAACACCAGGCAAATGGCCAAGGCTGGTAGCCCCTGACACAAAGAGCCTGAGACAGTGCCCCTTCCAGCCTAGAAACAAAGCTCAAATTTTTTTTTAAAAAAGGAAAAAATGCCAAAAAAGATGAACAATAAAGAACAAAAAAAGATTCTGCCCATAGAAATATATTATGGTTAAAGGGAAGATCAAGACATAAACTCAGAATAGAATAACATGTCAAAACCCCTGTGAGCAAACCCCCAAAGAAAAACAGAAAGTAGTCTCAGGCCCAGAAAGAACTCATGGAAGACCTCAAAAAGGAGCTTAAAAAATCACAAAAAAAGAGATAGAAGAAAAATTGGAAAAAAAATGATAGTGATGCAAGAAAATTATAAAAAAAAAGAGTCAACAGCTTGGAAAAATAAAATAGCTGTATACAAAGTAGAATTGCCCACATGGAAAATCCACCAAAGAAAACACCTCCTTAAAGAGTACAATTGCCTAAATGGAAAAGGAAGCACAAAGGCTAACTGACAATGTCAGAATCACAGGGTTACCTGCAAATCATAATCAAAAGGAGGATCTGGCCCCCTAGTAGGGTGAGGACTGACATGACTGATGCTAGTGCTGGCGGAGCAGTGGGATCCAAGCCTAAGGTCCAGGTAGCACACCGCATTGATCCAGTACAAGAGAAACTGAGCCAGGCCCAGCTGCACTTTATGTGGCAAGTGGAGCTCTTTTAGCAGCAGAAAACACTTCCGCAGCAGAGGGGGTGGAACATCCTGACCTCCCAAGCATCAAGGCCTTGGTGTTGGGCATTAATGGGTATGCTTTCTACTCAGTTGTCCAGGAGTGGTTCCTAGGGTATTTGGAAGACAAGGCTAAAGGTGCTAGAAAGAGTTGCTGGGACCAACAGATCACTCAACCCCAAGTGAATGCTCAAACTGTCTCCACCCTGGATGAAACTTCTTCAGAATGAGGATGGATGCCTCCACCTTCTGTACTTCCCCTCTCTTCTAAGAAAAAAAATAACTCCTACCGGGATAAGGAGTGTTTTGGCCAGCCTGACCATGGGATGTTGTTTTGTAATGGAGTCCCACCCTACTTTGGGAATTTTGATGCGAACACCTGTTCCTTCTCCCTCTCCCCTCCTCAAAAAAAAAAAAAAAGGAATTTGTCACAATGGGGAAGAGACACAACTAGGTCAACTTTTTCAGTAGCACCTTTTTGTGTCTTCATAGCTTCTTCCTGCTGTAAAGATTTAAAAATCATTGTTGGGGGGGCTAGTATGGTACCTCTTCTCTTTGTTGAAACCTGATATAGCAATGATGGTGGTCAAATTGATGACTAACTCACAATAAAATGAATCATCTATTCTTAAAAAAAAAAGAAAGGAGGACCTGGAGAGCATCTTTCACGAATTTATCAAGGAAAATTTTCCTGATTTCTTGGAATCAGAGAGTAAAATAAGCATTGAAATAATCCACCCATCTTGTCAGGAAAGAATAAAAAATAAAAATAAAAATTCCAAAGAATATTATGGTTAAATTACAAAGCTATCAGGTCAAGGAAAAATATTGCAAGTGGCCAGAAACAAACAATTCAAATACCAGGGAACCATAATTAGGGTTACACAGGACATAGTAGCTGCAACATTAAAGGATCGGAGGTCATGGGACAAGATATTCTGGAAGGCAAAGGATCCAGGACTATAATCAAGATTCATCTACCCAGTGAAATTAAGCATAATACTTCAAGGGAAAAAATGATCATTCAATGAAATAGGAAGATTTCAAGCCTCCATAAGGAAAAGATCATAATTGAATAAATTGCACTCCAACTACCAAGACCCAAGAGAAACACAAACAGGTAAAAAGGAAAAAAAGAAAACATAAGAGATTCAGTGGAGCAGAACTGTTCACAACCCTATGTAGAAAGATGATACTTGAAATTCTTAAAAATTGTATCACTAATAGTACAGCTAAAAGAAATATATATTATTATATATTATATATACGTGTGTGTGTGTGAAGACATAGGAAATAGGTATAAGGTGAATTTGAGGGAATGACAGTTTAAAAAATAATTACAGGATGAGAAAAAAGAGTATACTGGATGCAGGAAGGGACAGGTAGAATGGAGAGAGGTGGGAAAACCTATTACAGTAGAGGGAAAGATGAAAGGGTAGGCCACAGGAATCACTTGAAACTTACTCTCAATGGTATTGACTCAGGAGGGAATAACATACACAATCAGTTGAATATAGAAATCTATCTTACCTGACAGGGAAGCAAGAGGGGAGAAAATTAAATAAAAGGTAAGGGACTGACAGAAGAGAGGGCAGATCAGATGAGTCAGTAGACAGAAGCAAAACACTGTTGATGAGGGAAAGAGGAGGAAAAATAGAATGGAGGGCAATACACAGTAATCATAACTGTGAATGTGAATGAGACAAATTATCCCATAAAACAGAAGTGGATAGTAGAGTAGATAACCTACAATTTATTATTTTTTAAGAAACACATTTGAAGCAGAGAGACACACACAGAGTAAAAATAAGGGACTAGAGCAGAATCTGTTATACTTCAGCTAAAATTAAAAAAAGAAAAGGGTGGGTTGTAATCCTGATCGCAGACAAATCAAAAGCAAAAATAGACCTCATTAAAAGAGAGAAAGAAGGTACCATAGACAATGAAGTAATAACAATACTAAACATATATGCATCAAGTGATACAGCATCCAGAGTCTTAAAGAAGAAGTTGTGAGTTACAGATTCATGACCAAACAAGAGATAGAGAACATTAATAAATTTAAAATTTTTTGCACAAACAAAACCAATGCGATCTGAATAGAAGGAAAGCAGAAAGCTGGGAAACAATCTTTACAGTAAGTATCTCTGATAATGGCCTCATTTCTCAAATGTGTAGAGAACTGAGTCAAATTCAAAAGACTACAAGGCAATCATCAGTTGATCAATGGTCAAAAAAAACTGGAAGTTTTCAGATGAAGAAAGCAAGACTATCTACAGGCATATGAAGAAGTGTTCTAAATCACTTGATTAGAGAAATACACATTAAAACAGCTCTGAGGTACCCCCTTACACTTATCAGATTGGTTAATATGATGAAAAAGGAAAATGATAAATGTTGGAGAGGATGAGGGAAACAGGAACTTAGATAAAAAGCTAAAAGGAATCTTAAAGGTTCCTAGTCCAACCCCCTCATTTTGTAAATGAATAATTCTTGTTTCATTTCAGATTATGTCTGAATCATTGTGACTCCATGTGGGGTTTTCCTGGCAAAGACACTGGAGTGGTTTGCCATTGCCTTCTCTAGCTCATTTTACAAATGAGGAAACTAAGGCAAATAGAGTTAAGTGACTTGTCCAGAGTCACTTAACTAGTAAGTATCTGAAGCCACATTTGAACTCAGGAAGATAAGCTTTCCTGATTCCAAGTGTAGTGCTCTATCTACTGTACTATATTGTGTACACACACACACACACACACACACATACATACATGAATTTTAGGTCTCGTATTTTAGTACTAACTTTGAGAAAGCAACAGAGATTAAAAACAAATAGAAATGGGTGCTTGAGTAGAGTTTTGAAGAAAGCAAGCAGTTCTAAGATATGGAAGGTGGATAGGAATGTCTTTTAGGTATGGAGCACCTGGTGAGGGTGGGAGATACTGAAGCCAAGATGGCAGAGTAGCACCATGCACTTTCTAGAGCACTGCCCCCAAACCCAGTGAAATACCTGTAAAAAATGGCTCTAAACAAATTCTGGAGCTACAGAACCCACAGAATGACAGAGTGAAGCAAATCTCCAGCCCTAGACAGCTTAGGAGATCACCAGGAAGTGTGTATTGCTCCACACAGTCCAGCACTGGCCACTCTGGCACAAACAGGACCTGAACAGGCCTTGGGGAGACTGAATCTCTCACACATGTGGCAGTTTCCAGACTTCAGGACCCTAAAACATGGAGGACAAATTGGAAGGTCAGTGGAAAAAGTCTGTGGGACCAGTGTAGTAAAGTGGAATGGTCCAGCCTCAGCTCCAGGGTAGCAGAGGGGGAAAGGAGACAGAGGAACCCACAGCAGCCACAGCAGTAGCAGGGGCAGAGACAGCAAGTGTTGCTGGGGCTCTAGGCCCACAGGTTGTGGGGAGATTGAGTAGCAGACAGCTCACCCCCCACCCCCACTGAAAGCAGAGATCTATCTTGACAAAGAGTTTAAAAGTCAAGTAAATGGCTGGGAAAATGAGCAAAAACAACAACAACAAAAAACCAATAAGGGTATAGAATCTTACTTTGGTGACAAGGAAAGCCAAAACATGCAAACGAAAGACAACAAAGTCAAAGCTCCTCCATGCAAAGCCTCCAAAAAAACTATGCATTGGTCTCAGGCCATGGAAGAGCTCAAAAAGGATTTTGAAAATCAAGTAAGAGAAGTAGAGCAAAAATTGGGAAGAGAAATGAAAGTGATGCAAAAAAATCATGAAAAACTAGTCAACTGCTTGCTAAAGGAGACTCAAAAAACACTGAAGAAAATAACCCTTTAAAAAACAGACTAACCTAAATGACAAAAAAAATTCAAAAAGTCAATGAGGAGAATGCCCTATAAAGCAGAATTGGCCAGATGGAAAAGGAGGTCCAAAAGCTCAATGAAGAAAATAATTTCTTAAAGAAAACCAACAGAGGTTAAACATAAATAGAAATGGGTGCTTGAGCAGAGTTTTGAAGAAAGCAAGCAGTTCTAAGATATGGAAGGTGGATAGGAATGCCTTTTAGGTATGGAGCACCTGGTAAGGACATAGAGATGAGAGATACTAGAGTGTTGTGTATGAAAACATCAAGAATGCCTGCACCTATTGGCTGCACCATAATGTGTATTAAGGAATAATATATAATGACATAGGGACTCTCACCTGTCTCCTAGAATTTTTAACTTGAAACCTCAGCCCAGATACCAGTTCCTCATAGGATACCTTTTCTGGCCTTTCCATGTAGTATCTCACCCAATTTATTTGCATGTATTTTTGTTTATTTATGTGTGTATGTGTGTGTGTGTGTGTTTGTGCATGTGTGTATAATTTCCCTTCTTTTACAAGTAGGATTTTTTCATTTTAGCTTTTGTATTTCTAACACCTGGAATAATGCCTGGTGAACCTGATAAATGCTTTAAAAACAAAAGAAAGGTAGGCTGAGTGCTGGTCTTGAAGGACTTTGAAAAATAAACAGAAGAGTGTATGATTGACCATAGATCTATTGGAATTTATTTAGTTGGACACTTACTTGGGAAAAATTTACATTTTAGGTAAATCATTTTGGCATTCATGTAGATGGTAGCTTGGAGAAAAACCAAAGAGAAGATTACTGTTTTAGTCAAAGAGAAAAATTATAAGGTCTAAAAGTGTGGCAATAGTGGTGTGAGTAGAGGGAGAAGTGTTCAGATGTAAGAGATGTTGGTGTATAATCCATAAGATTTGGCAGTCGATTGGATATGTATGGCAAGGGAGATTTGAAGAGATTCAAACTATCTGGTAACTATCTGGTTAATGTCACTACCATTTGCAATAGAGTTGTTCAAAAGTTGGTAACTATCTGGTTAATGTCACTACCATTTGCAATAGAGTTGTTCAAAAGTTGGATAGGTTTAAGAAGGAAAGATTTAAAAAATCCCTTTTGAACATATTGGGTTTGAGATTGTTTATAAGACATCTCATTTAAAATGTTTAATAAGGAGTTATAAATGCTTGACAGGACATAAGCTAAGGCTGAATTTATAGATTTGGGAGTCATTTGTATAGGGGATACTAATTAAATGCAGAGGGACTGATGAAGTCACCAAATGGGAGAGTGGATAGCTCACCTATTGTGGTTGGTATTTTTTCAGTGTATTAAGACCAGAGTTTCCCTGATGCAGATTCTTTCTTTCCACCCATGAGGGAAGGAAACTTTATCTAAAAGAAACAAAAAGTTAGCCCCAGCTTCCCTGATGTAGCTTCTTGTTTATTTAAGGGCATGCATGACAGCCCTCTTGGACTTCATGGATTTCTGAAGACAACTTGAGTCGCTCACTATGTCCTTCACCATATCCTGCTGACTCTACCAAATGTTGGAGGCATGGCTATAATGCCAGGATTCTCTTAGTTCAGGTTCAATTTTGCAATTAAATGAGGCACTTAAGAATCACTAGTAAGTTGACAAAAAGGTTTTCTTTGCAAGGGCAACAAGGCTCCTCCGCTCACCATAACATGTCAGGATGAAGAAGTATTCAGGTAAATGGTTCAGTCAGGAGCTTTCTGGACAAAGATTCAGAAGATCTGGATTGAAATCCAGCTTTACTACTAACCAGTTGTTTGACCTTAAATAATTCACTTCTCTTTTTTGAGTTTTTTAATTTATACCACAAGGAAGTTAGAGTAAGAATATTATCGATGAAGTTCTTTATGCTGTAAAGATCTATGATCATAGTTGATGGTTTTTTAATTAATTAATCAGAATTGTCAGGGTATTTTTATCTCTTTGTGCAGAACACTTGCAAAATGGCAAGTACGATTAAAAGTGAAGCTAGAGAAGACACAGAGGATGAAACAGGGTGAATTTCTCCAGAAAATTAGGCTGGGAATGGGTGCCGTAAATTAACTCCATATGGAGAGATACAAAGGTCTATTATCCTGTGAAATCTGCTTTGTTTATTAAGTAAACAGTGATCAGAAGTCTGGGTAGTCATCCAAGGATTCAGTTTCCTTTTATGATGTTCTTCTGTGGTTACCTTATAAGCTGTACATAGAATGATTATTGTTTAACATTTATAGAGTGTCAACAGTGTGTTAGGCAGTGAAAGGAACATAAAATTAAACCAGTACCAGATCAGTAGATTTCTGTTCAATATGCCACAGAGAAAAAAAATGCCAAGTATTGTTATAGGATGAGACTATATGGTGATAGGTGTATCAAATTATTCTTTTAGTAGATTCTATATTGCATTCAAGCCATTTGTGTATGGATGCTAGGCTCTTCTATTAGTCTACAAACTCAATGAGAGCAAAATCCCTATCTAATTCATCTTTGTATTTCCCCTAGCATCGGGCATAGTGCTCTGCTCATAATACTTATAGTTGTCCAATTGAATTGAATTAATTGTACATATTTTAAGAAAGTTCAATTGAATTCCTTTTAAAAAATGTTTATTAAATACCCATTGTCTCATATGTTTAATGATCATCACCATGCAGATGTCTTCCATAACAGTATATCCAGCCCTAATCTTTCTGCTGAACTCTAGTCCCACAGTGTTAATGGAACATTAGATATTTCTAATTGTATTTCTCATAGGCACCTCAAACTCAATATGTCCAAAAGAGAACTCACTATCTTTACCCATAAATCTAGTCCTTTTCTGATATTTTTTTTTTCTGTTTCTATAAGGTACATCATCATGCTTTCAGCTACTCTGCCTTACAACTACTTTGGAGTTGTCCTGAATTTCTCACTGTTTCTCATTCCATATATCCTATCAGTTGCAAATTCTACCTGATTGCAAGCTGGTGAAATCTACTTTGACCTTTGATTGGTATAGCTCCAGTCTCCAGGATACTAAAGTTCAACTGACCTGGAGATGATTTAATTGCTGTGATATATTAGGTTAAGTTTCTTGGTCCCTGCAACTCATTCTTCAGGGCAACTCAAAAAACATCCTGATTTCAGTGGTCCCAATCACCTTCATGGATGATGGGACAGTCTCCTATTTGTTCCACATCAGCTCTTTGTCTTAAGTTATAGATGAGTGGCTTGGGGCCTTTGGTGAGAGTGGGAATAGCAGTGTCTGAAGCACCCTCCATACCTGTGTGCTGTCCACAAACTAAGGACATAGAAGGTCTTATACAAATATGGTTCCCTGTTGGCATCTATTCTCCTACCTTTGTGAGTGAAAGGTTGATTGGTTAACCACTGACCCTGTGCAGGGCTGTGATTCTTCATCCCAAACATTTCCTCCCTTTTTGCCTTTTACCATATACCATCTCTCATATCTGTCCCCTTCTCTCAGATTACACAGCCACCACCCTAACAATCCCAAGAGCAACAGCCCTTTAGTGTCCTGCCTCTGGTCTCTCACTTCTTCAACTATCCCCATAACAGCTGCCAATATCATTTTTCTAAGACATAGATTTAACCTTATTACTCCCTTGATTAATACATTCCAGTGGCTCCTAATTGCACGTAGGAGCAAACACAAGCTTCTCTATGTGACCTTTAAAAGCCTTCATCAACTGGCCCAACTTATCTTTCATAGTCTTACTTTTCACATTCTTTGTGGTCTAGTCAAAAACTGACTCTTTCACACATCATTCTCCATCTTCCATCTCTCTGGATTTGAAAAGTCTTCCATTTATTTCTTAAATTTAGTTCTTCCTCATCTTTGCCTCTTAATATCCTTAGCTTCAGAACTCAGCCCAAACACTACCTTCTACATGTCTTTTCTGATCCTCCCAAATGATGGTGTCTTTTTCCTCCCATAATTACCTTGTATTTATTTTGTATCTACTTATAGGTTATACCGTTTTCCCAAATGGAATGTAGAGTAAGCTCCTTGAGGGCAGATGCTGTTTTATTTCTATCTTTGTATCCCTAGTGCCAACACCTAGAAATGTATCTGACACATGGAAGGCAATTAATAAATGCTTGTTGATTGGTATTTCACCAGAAAGAAGACAAAAAAAAAATAGCCCTTGTACTCAGGAAGCCTGCCTTCTATTGGAATAGACAACGAACATATAGATAATTAGTTCATAATTGACGAGTAGGAAGAGATCACTAACAATTTGGCTTGAGGGGCACTGAGATTTTAAGTGACTTGTGTCTGAAGTTATATAGCCAGTATGAATTAAAAGGCAGAATTGGAAAGCAAGTCTTCTGAAACTGAGGCTCCTTCTTGATCCACTAGGCAAGCTTTCTCTTTTGAAGCACATGGAGAATAAACAGCTAAAAATTAAAGGTATGAAAAGATCTGAATCCAAATTCTGACTGTTACTTAGTACATGTGTGATCCGGGGCAAGTTCTTTTGCCTCTCTGAGATCCGGTTTTCTCATCTAGAAAATGGGGAGAGGGAAACAGGCAAGGTGGCTTCTGAGGTCCTTTACAGTTCTGAGCTATGCTTCTGTTAGTTTTGGAACTCCTAACTCAATGGCTAGTTGTTCTTCAAAATGTAAGAGATAAAAGAGGCAATTTAAGTGTAAAATTAAGATTTTGCTCAGACAGTGTCAGGTTACTGATAAAGCTAAGATGGCTACAGCAGAATTCTGTTCATCAGACATGGTGGATTTGTTCTTTCTTTGCAAGCAGATGTCAGCTGTTGTAAATGCATTTGTCCCTTCAGGAATCTGATGAAAAAATTTTCCACATTTTTCATCTTTGAGAGTTTCTTTACTGCCCTGACCCCAGTTTGCTCATGTTAGGAACCTACGTTAGTTTAACCTTTCTTTGTATTAGGATATTTTTAATGTCATTTTTTTTGTCCTGATGTAATTATTTTGTCTTTATAGTTTGTGTGTGTATTTTCCTTGAAACTGTGAAGGACAGGTGCATTTTGAAAAGGGAAAATTAGCATTTTCTAACACTTATTTTGGGTAAAAATATCCTTCTGTGTAACATTTATTACATCCAATTTGGAGCTCCACCATGTGCTAGTTTTTGTTTGTTTATGAGTGTGAAATCTACTAAGAGGAGCATAGTTACTCAAAGTAAAAAGTCTGAATCTGCATAGGCTATTTCCTGTAGACATAGCTCAGGCCTCCTCCGAAGCGGAGCTCTGCAGGAGAGCATGCCTAAGCATCCTGAAGCAGAGTTTCAAGCTGGGATGTCATTATGGGGTGAAGACCTCTTCCCTCAGGTGATCATAGCCTTTGGCTTGATGAGGAAGGATGTCACAGCACCAGCATGTAGTGAGAGCTCTCAAGGTGTCACTTGTCTGCCAGTAAAGGACAGTCATTAGCAATATGGGAGATCAGGACCTGGGAGGAGTAGATGGGTAGAGAAAAGTCAATGAAAATGATAGAATGGAGGGCAAGAGAACTAGAAGGAGGGTAAAAGGCAGCTCAGCTAAGCCTAGCCTAGAAGGAAGGCATGAAGGTTATGAAAGCACCAAAGGCCTCAGAAATATGCCAACTACACATTATGCACATACCAAGGTTGTGGGAGCAGCTGTCTAGAACTAACATTTCATTAATGCCTATGTACAGAAACTCTAGAGGAATCCATTCAGGCCCTGTGGAATAAAGTCATCCTATAGCCATATGTCTGCTTCTCTGACTTTGGACTTCTAAACACCCGTTTCCCTGCATTGCAGAGCTTTTACCTAAAGTGATGAGCTTCCTGGAGATAATATTGATGGGAGTTTGGCTGATAGAGTTTCATTTCTGAGGCAAAAGTTTTCAATCATTTGATTTTGTTTGACCTCCAATAAGTTGGTTAAGGATGCTTATTTGGCAAAAGAGGATAGGGACCTAGAGTTCCTGGGGAAGAAGAAAAAAAGAACTCTGACCCAGTTCAGGATTGTTATTAAAGTGATTTTGATTTTTCATAGCCTGCTTACTTGTCTGTTGTTTGTAAAAGGAAATTTCCCCAACCTTCTATTAAAGCAGAGAAGTCTAAGAGTGTGTGTCTATTAGAAGGTTGGTATGGTCCAGTACCATAAGCAGGTGAGATATAGGTCCAAGTACCAACTCTGTCATTACCACTTTTGTAGCATTGGACAAGTTCATTAATCTCCATAGACTTCAGTTTTTTCTTCTGTACAATGAAGTGATTGAATTCAATCACTTTTAAAGTATCTTCTGTTTCTGAATCCTTTGATCTAGTCACAACAACTTTTCTTTAGCATGCTCCATTCATGTGGAAGGTTGATTTTTACAATAATATAGTAAATCTTCTATTCCTGGAAGACAATATGATACAGAGGAAAGAGTATTGGATTTGGAGACAGATTTCAGTTGCAATCCTGACTCTACTATGTACTAACTCCATGTTCCTAAGTCATTTAGCTTTTGAAGGTGTCTGTTTCCGCATATGTAAAATGATAAAGAATGTTGGACTAGATCTCTAAAGGTCCTTCCAGATTTAAATCTATGATCTCTGACAGTGCCTTGAACATATCAGGTACTTGATAAACATTGGGCCCCAGTGAAAGGATGGAAGTTATATTTTTAGGAGGGTGCGAGCTCACAGGCCACTGAAGTCACACCACACAGATATTTTTCTCATACTGTCTTTCTAAGGCTGGACCAGGCTTTGGTATTTTCCAGATTTCTCATAGTATTCAGTTCTTTATATGGCAATCTCTCTATTTCCCTCCCCACTTCTCACTTTTCAGGGTGATTCATTGGCCTTCCTATCTTCTCCTTCCCCTCTATACTTGCTGGGATGGGTGGCTTTGTTTTTTGTTGATCTTTAGTTCTCAAAGAGGACCATGGAAAAAAATCAGAGTGAGGTCTTGACTTGGAAGTGAATTGGATTTAAGTGAAGCAGGGCTAGAAATGAAGGGAGTGAATCTCCACACCAGGGAATGGAAGAAAATCCAAAGATAAAGGGACAGTACGCTAGTTCCTCTGTTTAGAGAAGGAAACCTCTGACTTCAGAAAGAACCATCAGTGTATCATCAAGGCTTGGGTCTTCCTCCTTTCTGAAGAATGTGAGTTTAGGAACCATAATTGCCATTAAAATATAAATCTGAGTCTTCATTACTCGTCCTGCTTTCTCAATTACGAGACACAGGACCCACATTCCCTCTATATGACTGCTGAGAATCATTGTAGTAAGGCTTCACTACTGAGTTTTCTTTGAACAAATACCTTAAGGAACAAAACAGTTAAAAATCATGTCAAAAATGTAACAGAGAAGCCAACATTCAGTAAAGACACCATATGTGTGCTAGATAGTAGACTTCCTGAGAAAGAGAGAATCGATGAATTTAATTGCTATTTGTTTAAAAAAAAATCCATTTGGATTCCAAGCAGCTGTGTCCTCCCTTGAGTTTAACCTATTTCCGTAGTGAAAATGAAATCCTTCAAGGCCTTAATTCCCTTCAAGGAGCCTTATGTGACTCAGTTGGGAACAGTAGCTTCTACAGTGATCTTAAGGGCTCTCCTTCCATTCACATGGCCTCTTCTAGCAACCAAAACAAGGTGTTTTCTTCAAACTGGGTTGGCCCAGCGGAGATCTCTCAGAACGTGAGTGAAGCTTATGGGTACAGATTCTTTCTCTTAGGCCTTTCTAAAAAAAAGTACAGTTTTTGCCTAGATGCATTATTCCTACATGGTTCACAGAGAGTGCTAAATCTTCGATACTTTAACTTAGTTAAAAAAAAGATAAACCTATATAAGAGGATTCTAAAAGGGGTGCTTGGTGCGGGACAAAGGGAGGAGTGAGACACAACTCCCAAGCTTCATAAACACATACATAGTTTGGGGTCTCTATCATTTCCTTATCCTACCACCAGGGTTGGGAATTGCCTAACAAGAGTTAGGGCACCTTGGTTTTGGGACTGAGGTCTCTCAGAGGAAATTAGAAATAATGGCCTATATCTCAACCATGTGATACTGATGAACATTTACACACACACAAACACACACACACACATAAAACGTAAAGTTTTATGTAGACACCTTAATTCTTTAAGGATAATAACTGTCACATAATTAATGGCACTTTAAACTTCTCTCAATCCTTTATATTATTTCATTTGATTTTCACATACAATTCAGCACAGGAAGCACTATAGGATTTATTACCATTATTTTATAGAAGAGCAAACGGAGACAGGACAAAGTACCCAGGGTCTCAGCTAAGAAACCTCTGAAGATGTATTCAAATCCAGGTCTCCCTGTCTCTGTGTCCAGCATGCTAGCCATTTACACCATAAATTTCAGGCTTCCAAGTAAGTCTATACCTTGAACTTCTCTTTGTGTGCTGTTTTCTGTTCATTATAAAGCAGTTCCTAAACCAGTCAACAGAATCTGAAGTGGAATTTGGAAATTAATTTTAATTCCATTGGAATTGGAATGAAATTCTCTTTATTCTATTTAATGGTAAATTAAGCATGCAAGAGGTGCATTTACTTTTTCCTTCCAACCTTTCCTTCTCTATTCCTTCACACCACCTTTCTTTTAGTTCTCCTTTTCTTTCTCCTCCTTCTATTCTGTGGGCTTACCAGAGACAACACTTCCTCCCTCACTCCCCTCCTGTTCCTCCCCCAAGGCTTTGCTTAACCCTCTTTGTGATACTCAGGGCTAAATAGGTTTCTGACCCTGATTTTGACTGAGTAGACATCCTATCAAGAAATTGTTGTAATTTAGCCCCTGGGGAGAGGAGAACCCAATCATTAGCTCATCTACTCAAATTAAGCTGTCTGTAAACTTCATGTAAAAATGCACGTACTTTTCTCTGGTTGATCATTTAGAAAAATACTCTTCCTTTTGGGTCTGGAGGCTGGTGGTCTGGTAAAATAT
The DNA here is from genome assembly GCA_028658325.1 of Potorous gilbertii. Taxonomy (NCBI): domain Eukaryota; kingdom Metazoa; phylum Chordata; class Mammalia; order Diprotodontia; family Potoroidae; genus Potorous; species Potorous gilbertii. The sequence goes on along the minus strand of CM053771.1, from coordinate 81,424,309 downwards.
TAAATGCTGATAGCCACTTGTGTTGATTGAAGCCTATCTATCTTGATAAGCAGTTTGTTTTGCTTGAAAAAAAAAAATTGTACCTTTGGAAATTCAAATGCCAGGCAAACTCTAGTTTTGTTCTGCCTGCTGTTAAAAGTTTAACCTTAATGTTAAAAGGTGGATGATGTCTATTTAGAAGCTTTTCATTCAGTGTGAAGCTGTAAGTGTGAGCGCCTGATCTCTTCCCACCTGCAGCTGTTACATTTCAGCGTATTAAATGTGAGTCTCTAGATTTCTCTGCTCACAAAGTGTGAGCGTGATTCCACTGTCTAACACTCTCACAGCTAACCTAGTAATTCCTGAATCAGGCAGGATGTCAGAGTGAAAGCAGCAGCCCAGATCAGAAGCTTTGAGCCCTCCTGGATTGGGAATTGTACCCAGCATTTGATAAAATATTAAACTCGTATCCCTTTTGCCTGTCCCTTTAGCCTGTTTGGGTGAATGTATACAGGATTGCTAAGCATCTTTCCCAGAAGCAAGAGGACAGAGTATGCAATTAAACATGCCCATGCAAAGAGCTTTGGGGACCTGAGTTACTCAGTGTTGAAAATGTTAGAGTCCTGTAAACTGAGGAAGGAGACAGCAGCAGACTATGTCACAGAAGCTCCGTTAACCCCACACCCCCAAATTTGCTCCAAGACTCAGCTTAGGCAGAGGAAAAACTGATCCAGAAACATTCTTAGACATCAAAATCAAAGATACCAGTTTTGCTTTCTGGTTAAGGACCAAGAACTACCTAGTTTTGGCATCTGAGGCAAAGGTTACAAACTCATTTCCATGGTCCTTTCTCTCTTCTCCTTATCCCCCCTCTAAACCCTAACACTAATACCTGAAAAAAGATAATTACGTCTAAGAACCTGTAAATCATAGTTTATTTTGAGCTTTCCACTCTGCTACCATCTATCTGTGACCTCATTACAGCGCCTTTCATAGAGTAGGCACTTAATAAATGTTTATTGATTGGTTGACTGATCATCCCAGAATATGCTAAGATATTGTAGTAGCATGGAAGGTTACATCAACAGAAGAAAGCATTCTATTAGAAAAAAAGCAGTGTGACTCCAAATGCTGCTGAATCCTCTAGCCCAACTCCTATAAACAAGTATATCCTATATAGAGAAAGTTTGGAAGATGATCTGGAGAGATTTGCAATATTACTCTTCTGTATGGGAAACTATAAATACTTTTTCAGAACACTAAATTCACTCAGATGTAATTAAAGTAGGCTCCACTGTTCAGGATGAGTAAGGATTATCATATTTGCATTCATATAATCATCTGTGTTCATCTCATTACTTTTGACTGTAGAGAGCATGAAAAATGCTAGGGAAAGCTACATTCTTTAGATGTTACATATTACGTAGAATGTTTAAGAAAGGCATATTACAACCCAGAAAATTTAGGACTCTTTATTTCAGACGTTTCCTTGGCCAAAAAAAAAAAAATGATTCATGAGACAGTTTACTTTGCTTGCCATAAATTTCCTTCCAATAGGGTTATTCCAAGTGTATTGTGATTATGGTGATTTTCTTATGCTATAGAAAACATTACATGAATGGCAAATATGTCAACTTCCCTTGAAACAGGGTTTAGGTGGTTAGGACTATCTTTGCCCAAATAGTTTATGAACCTTGAGATATGAAAGCACGTTGCTAGAGGACATTTTCCTGTTTTAGAAACGGTCTCTACTCTTAAGGTCTTTCATTTGAAAGGTGGTACTATGGGAAGGTAGGTGGCACAGTAGATAGAGTGCCAGGCCTAGAGTCAGGAAGACGAGTTCAAATCCAGCCTGGGTAGGTTACCCAATCCTGTTTGCCTCAGTTTCCTCATCTGTAGAATAAGCTGGAGAAGGCAATGGCAAACCACTTTAGCATCTTTGCCAAGAAAACTTCTAAAAGTGGGTCACAAAGAGTAATGTGACTGAAAAACTGACTAAACAACAAATCATGAGTCCATATCAAAAGAAACCCAGGACTTTCTGTCATCCAGTTAAGAAAGTATAGGTCTTCATTCAGTTTTGGAGTCATTAAATAGCTACTGTGAAGTCAGTGTTGCCCTAGGAAACAGGATAGATACAAGAAAAGGATACTAATCAATCTATCAACAAGCATTTTTATGGGTATGAAGGTGAGGAAACTCCTACAAATGCAGATAAATACCTTCTCTGCAACTTATAGTTTTAGTGGGTTGCCTAGAGCACTGAAAAGTGAAGTGACTTTCTCAGGATCACTTTGATGCATGCATAGATATTTCCCTACCAAGAGACTGCGTGGAAAGTAGGGGGGAAATCTGATTGTAGCTATTTGTGACTGAGAAGCTGGTACTGTATACCAGACTAGGAACTCTTCCAATTATCTGAAGAGCTAGAAAGACTAAGGACTCTGGTCATATACAGGGAATGTTACTGTAACTCCTTTTCTTGCTATATCTTAGTGAGTCCCTTTTCTAATAGCTAATAGTTACATGTTTTGATTGATAATGGGAAACATACCAGTGTGGTCTCTGGCACTACAGCTTGAGAAGCCATAATCCCTCAGACTACCCCCTCCCACAACTCTGAAGGGAGCAATAGTCAGCCGTCCTTTAGGGACCTGGTCTGCCAGAGCAAGTTCGATTCGGGAGGGTGAGCACAGAGTACTATACTGCAAAAACAGCTGCCTATGAATTCTGTCCAAAGCCTTATGTTCTTCTGAATCCTCCTGAGCCTATGATTACATTCTGATTCTTCAGCCAGCCTTTCTTTCAGCACCCAGGAGATTTGTAGCTTTCATGGTGAAAAGATGAGTAACTATCCACACAGCCATTCCCATACTCCACTGAGACCGAACCTGGGCTAAGCTATGGGGCAAGCCTCAGGCTCCACCCTCCCTTGTGTCTGCTGCAGTTGTCACATCTGTTCAGCACATGAGGACTGATTACACACTATTGCTGTTGTACAGTTTCAATTTAGTTTCATGTAATTCTCTACAGCACTGCCACTTGGAACTCTGCCAATGACATATTGCTTAATTCCCCACCATCATGTTTATTCCCAACCCCCTCTGGAATAAAAATGGATTTGAAAATGTGGCTACGAATTACATTTCCAAGTGAGACATTGGTTGAGGAGAGAGCAGTTAAAGGAGGTAATAGTGGTCAGTATCATTTGTTCCAAATTGCAGAAAATGATTTACAAGCATTATTTCAACTCTTCATTATCTCAGAAATCTCTGCCCCACCTCCCGCTATTCCTTCCATCCCCAGTGGGAGGGAGTTTTATTTTGCTAACATTTAAGATGAGGAGACCAAAGAAAATCTAATGTAGCAAACTGTAGAGTCATATTGGTAAGAGAATTAGATTAAAAACTGAAGATTCCATACAGACTTGCTGTAGCACAAATGTGTGATATTTATATGGTGCTGAAACTTCGGAATAAAAAGTAAAAGATTCAGTAGAACTAATATTATGCAAGGGACAGTGTAGTGCAGTGGACAGAGCCCTGGCTGTGGTGCCTGGAGATTCGAGTCTTGACCTTTCTGAATAATCATGATAATAGCTGATAGGTACATAGTGCTTTAAGGAATGCTTGGTGGAGTTCCTTCCTCACCGAGCCCCCTAGATATGGCAGGAGGAAGTCTCGGGTCATTTTAATAACTCCACTCTATTGACAATGGTGAGAAATACAAAGCTTGTCAGATAATCAGGAAGAAATTAGATGGATGCTTTGTCAGACTTCTAGACCCAGAGGCAGTCTTCGCTCAGATAGGCAATTCATGGTTCTGGAGCCTGAGGGAAAAGGAGGACTTTAGACTATGGAGAAACTATGTTTCAACCTGGTGTTAGTGATATAGATTGATCCATTTCTTAACAAGCATTTATTAAGCACCTACTATATGCTACAGAAATATTGGGGATTCAAAGACAAGATAAAAGCTCCTCAAGGAGCTCACATTTTACAAGGGGAAACCACACATACACATACGTGGAAATACACAATATATACAAAATAAATACAAGGCAATTTTTTTTTGAAGGGGGAGGAGGGAAGGCATTAGCAACTGAAGAGATGAAGAAGGCTTTCATGGAGAAGGTACATTTGAACTGAATTGAAGAAACTAAATGTTCCCAAGGGCATTTCTGATTCCTGGGTAAATATTTTCTGTGCTCAGAGTGGGTAGGAAGGGAAAAGTTTCATAGTGAATTCGCTCATGGAACACTTGGATGCAAGGAGAAAATATGTTTCCACTACCATAACGAAGCTGAAATACTCCTCTCTGTCCATGAAAGAGAATTTGTTTTCCCTCTGGATAAAAGACTCACAATGACAACTTTGGGGAGCTGCAGGGCTCTATAAGCAGAATGAGGTAGAGTCACTGACTACACTGACTGAAAATAGGTGATGAAATGCAACAGGGAGCAATGAGAAGCAGGGATGTATTGGAAGTTTTGAAGAGACATAAGAGGACCAAGGATGGATTGATCCTTGGTAGGACCCACATGTTGATGAACTGTGAGAAGCGAACCCTGGGGGAAGCCCTACCTGATCCATGACTGTAAGTGAGTAAGGCAATATAGGTCTCTGGAAAGGAATTGCTCATTAGTGAAGGAAAGGAAATGAAAGGAAAGTAAAAGAGAGGAGAGGAAAGGAGAAGAGAAGAGAGAGGAGAGGAAGGAAGAGAAAGACAAAAGAGGGGAGAGTATCATTGCATTGATTAGAGTTCTTAAGTTTTTGAAATTGTTGTTTTTTATAATTATGTTAGGGTTTACATTGTTCTCCTAGTTCTACTTACTTCACTCTAGTAAGGTTCAAGTGAAGTGTGCTTCCCCTACTCCTTGCTTGCTTATGTATACTTTTGATTATGTAGGGTACTCAGTTCCCTCTCTATTTCTCTCCTTTTCTTTCCTATTGTAACCTTCCTCCCTCTCCCATTTCCCCTCCATTTAAAATCATGAAAACATAACAAAGATAATTTCCCAGACCTACTATTTTATTTGAGTCCCTCTATGGCCCCTACTGATATCATGACTCTCAGGGAAAGTTTATATTATCCCCCTATACCCAGATGCAAACACTTTTTCTTTCCTCATACATTATTTTTCAATTGACATTTACATTTAACTTTTTATGTTTGTCTTTGTTAACATGTTTGTATTTCAAAGTTTCTACTCAGTTTTGAGTTCTTCATCAAGAATGTTAGGAAGTTCTCTATTTCATTAAAAGTCCACCCCATATGCACCCCACAATCCCCACCTATAGCATTATAATCAGTATTGGTGAATAAATTATTCTTGGTTTATAATCCCACATCATTTGCCTTTTAAGGTATTAGATTTGATACTTTTCACTCCTTTATATTGGTGGCAGCTAACTTGTAAAATTTTAATTTTTCTTACTTGGTACCTGAACTCTTTCATCTGGCTGCTTATAATATTTTTCTTTGGTTGAGAAGTTCTTCATATTGCCTATAACATTCCTAGGAGTTTCATTTGGGGTTTTCTTTCAGGGAGTCATTGGTAGATTATGTCTATTTTTGCTTTTCTATATGATTCTAAGAGATTTGGGTAAATTTCTTTCATGATTTATTAAAATATGACATTCAGGCTCTTTTTTGATTATGACTTTTAAGTAGCCTAAAAATTTTTAATTTAGCTCTCCTTGAATTGTTTCTTAGATCAGTTGTTTTCACTATAAGATGTCTTAGATTTCCTCTGTTTTTTTCAAGTATTTTGTCTTTATATTTCTTGCTTCATAAATTCATTAATATCTTTTTGTTCCATTCTAATTTTCTAGGAGTCTATTACTGGGTTAAGGTTTTGTATCTCTTGGTAATTTCTAAAATCTCCCCTCCATAGCTCTCAATTCTTTTCCTATTCTTTATAGGTCTCATTGCATTTATAATACCATTTAAAACTAATTTCTTAACTTGTTTCATTTTTTTCCCTAGGAATTCTAATTGGTCTTAAGGGAAAACTATTTTTCTTTCAATCTTTGGTTGTAGTTTTGAAGTTATTCTCCCCTTCTGAGTTTTTATCTTGGCTATCCTCATTCTCATAATAGCACTTTATCTTTTTTTTTTTTTTTTAGTCATTCTTGCTTGGTTTATCAGGGAACTCTTTCAGAGTTGAATCTGTTACCCTCACCCTTCTGTGAGACTTCAATATGCTGCTTTCCTGAGTGGAGACAAGAGTGTAAGATCTACTCTGGGTGGTGACCCTGTGCTCTGGGTTCTGGGCATGAGTTCATAATCCAGACCACAAGCTGGCATGGGCAGGGGTTGAGTCAGATCATCTTTGGGAGTTATGGAACTGTGCCCCTACCTTGGAGTTGTGGCCACTGAATTTGGACTCCTGAATCCTCTTATGAACCCTTCTGTATTGGTTTGAACCTGGGGTTGTATATATGTCTAGCTCTGGAGACCTCCTAAACTGTGGGCCTGTCTCAGAGCTCTGGGAATCCTTCTAGGTAATACTTTCATGTTGTCTTAGGCCTGGAGATAAAGAAGTGATCAGCTCTTACTATCTGAGGGCAGTTGGTCTAGTTGGGAGAACTGGGCATTGAATCTCTGCTCCTGCCCCACTCCTGTTCCACATTTCCTGCCCTGGTCATTTGTCTGTAGGGCAAATTTGTGATCTCAAGAAGTTTTTACTTCAGCATCCCATCTACTCAGTCTGATGATTTTCTTAAATGTTGATGGAGTAGTTGAAAGGAGTCCTGGTTTGTCCTTCTTTTTCATATGCCACCATCTTGGCTGTTACCTCTTCCTCCCATAACAAAACTTTTGGGAAAAAATTATCTACAATTCACTTTGCTTTCATTATCTAACCACATACTCTTCAATAACCTGAAATTGAGCTTTGGTCCCATCATAAAGTCATTGGTAATTATCAAAAAGTCTTATGGAATCCTAATAAAGCTGCCTCCAGAGCCAATATTCAAATTTCCTTGGGGGCCTCACTGAACAGCAGGCAGGTCCTGATTTGACTACACAATCTGGCTTTAACCAAACCACAGGCCCCCCCAGAACCAATATCCCAAATATGCCTAACTAGGACAATAGGTGTGTCCATGTGATGGAATCCTAGTTACTGCCCCTAGCTAGACACTGCCCCCAGACCCAATTCTCATATTTCTCACAGAAACAGCAAGTGTATCCATGAACTCATATTTCTCACAGAAACAACAGATTTATCCATGTACTCAATCATAACTATATCCATTTAACTTCAGGACCACAACAGCCATCCAAACATAAAGCAGCACCACCAGGATACCTGAGCAGGATGTGAAACCCAAAACAGTAGGAGTGACTTGCCCTAAATAGGCACATGTACAGTAATAGCAAAAGTTGTCCTTTAGGTGAACTTATGTAGAGAAGCTTATTATAATATCATTATCATATATATATGTGTATATATATACATGTATATGTGTATATATATACATGTATATGTATATATATATACATATATATATATGTCTATGTATATATATATATACATAGACATATATATATATATGTATATATATATAGCCCCCCAACAAAAGGGTTCTTTTATATGCATTGTGGTTAATCACATGGGCAGTTCCACTGAGGCTGGGACCCCTCTCCTATTGCCCAATCCCTTGACAAACCCCTCCTCCCTTTTTATTATTTATATATTCTGTTATGTAATTGCATCTTTTGGACTATAACAATCCATCTTGCTTTCACTAAGCTGCCAGTTCCTTCTTGGAACTCATTGTGCTTCCTGAGAGCCATCATTCTCAATAAATATCTTTGCTTGGTTTGGAGAAGGTCTGAGTCTGTGAATTCTTTCAAGATGACCCCAAAATAAACCATAAAACCACAACATGTCAAAAGGCCATTTTCTTAGTTCTCATTCTCCTTGATTTCTCAGTAATATTTGACATTGTTGACCATTCAATCCTGGATAGTCTTTCTTCCCTTAGCATCACAGACACCGTACTCTCCAGGTTCTCCTTCCTTTTCCTCTATCTCTTCACTGCATACTTTCCCTTTTCAAATTTCCTTAAAGTAAGTGTCACTCAAGGTTATATCCTCCAGATCTTTTTTCTCTATATTTTCTTCTTTGGTAATTTCTTTCACTCATATATTATGAATGAGAGTCAGCTATCATCTTTATTCACAGTATAGAGCTAAGTGCTTTTGCCCTCATGGAACTTAGTTCCTGATAGGGAAGCAAAACAAAAATACTGATAACCATAATACATGATAATGAATAAATTCATCAGAGAGCTACAAAACAAAGGGATGTTTGAGGCTAGTAAGGGAAGAATGTTAATAGAAATAGGGGGATGGGGATCTTGGAAGAGATGGCTTTTGAAAAGCATTTTAAAGGATAAACAAGAGGAAGGATGATTTTCTTTATTTTTTATTTTTTCAAATTTTATTTATTTTTTCATAATTTTATTTATTTTCAGTGCTCCACAATCCACTTCCATATAACCTAGATGTTTTTTCCCCTCTCTCCTCCTCCTTTCCCCTATCTCTCCCCTCTCTCCTTGAGATGGCATACAATTCTATATAGGTTCTATAAATACGTTCCCACTAAATACACCCTCACCTTAGTCATGTTGCATAGAAGAATTAAAATGAATGGGAGAAATCATAAAAAAACCAAAATGTAATACAAAAGAAAATGATCTGCTATATTCTGTGATTGAATTCCATAGTTTTTTCTCTGGATATAGAAGGCATTTTGCCTTAAAAGACCATTGGGAATTTTTTAAGTCCTTGCATTGCAATGAATTTCTAAGTCTACCAGAAAAAATCCTCACACACTGTGGTTGTTGCTGTGTACAAAGTTTTCCTAGTTCTTCTCCTTTCGCTCAGCATCAGATCATATAAGTCTTTCCAGGCCTCTCTGAAGTTCATCATTTCTTATAGTGCAACAGTATTTCATTACATTCATATACCACAATTTATTCAATCATTCCCCAATTGATGGGTATTTGATTTCCAGTTTTTGACCACCACAAAGAGTGCTACTATAAATATTTTTGTACATGTGGGACCCTTTCTCATTTTTATGATCTCTTGGGGATACAGTCCTAGAAGTAATATTGCTGGGTCAAAAGGGTATGCACATTTTTGTAGCCCTTTGGGCATGGTTCTAAATTGCTCTCCAGAATGGTTAGATCAGCTCACAGCTCCACCAACAATGAATTAGTGTTCTAACTATCCCACATCTTCTCCAACATTTATCATCTTCCTGTTTTGTCATGTTTTGCCAATCTGATAGGTGTGATGTGGTATCTCAGGGTTGTTTTGATTTGCATCTCTCTAATCAATAGTGATTTAGAACTCTTTTTAATATGACTATAGATATCTTTAATTTCTTCTCTGAAAACTCCTGTTCATATCCTTTGACCATTTATCAATTGGGGAAAAGATGGTTTTCTAGGCATAGAAAGCAGCCTAAGCAAAAGTAGAGGACATGTTTGGAGGAAACATTTTATTTTGGTTGAAGCATAAAGGATATCTGTCTGTCCCATAACTTCTTCATACTCCAAATGCCCTGCTCTGAGCTGATTATATTTCTCCAGCAACTTACTCTTTCCTCTGACTTCACTATTTCTGTAATTGGTACCACTAGTCATCTAGTTTTACATGTTCAAAATCTTGGTGACATCTTTGATTCCTCCTTCTCTCTCACCTAGGCAGCTAGGTTGTACAGCAGATAGAAGACTGGACTGGAGTCAGGAAGACTCCTCTCCGTGAGTTCAAATCCAGCCTGAGGCACTTAGTAGCTGTGTGACCCTGCACAAGACCCTGTTTACCTCAGTTCCTCATCTGTCAAATAATCTGGAGAAGGAAATGGCAAACCACTACAATATCTTTGCCAAAAAAAACCCAAATAGGGTCATGGAGAGTCTAGACATGACTGAAAAAATGATTCAACAGCAACAAATCTCTCTTACCTATCAAAACATATCAGTTACTACCTCCATAATATCATACCAGGTAGACCAAAGGGTGATAGATTATGGGATTCACAACTCTTGTAAATTATCTACTGAATTCTAGAGGACTTGTCCATAAATGGAAAGAGTGGTTGCTATAGACAAAATCACAGATCGTTGGAGTCAGCAAATATAGTCCAAGGGATACTATATAGTTGTAAAAAGTCAAAATTGATGGTGACCTAAAAGGCAATGCAAATATTGAAGGAAAGTTTAAGTGGGCTGTGGAATGTGTCACCAGAAAAACAAACAAACAAAAAATATTAGTAAGAGAATTCATGATTAGAAAAAGAGGTGTGTCTGTCATGTCATGGTACTATAAGTAGACAAAATATTAAAAGACTCAAAGGGAAGAAATACTCTCGCTGCACCATCACTGCACCACCTAGCTTCAACCTGTTTTAATGGGGTCTTTTTGCTCACTGTTCTTCCTATGTCTGGAATGCTCTCTCGTCTCTACCCCACACTTGATCCATCATTTCCTTTCATAACCTCTTAAAGGTCAGTTCAAATGTCATCCCTTCTATTAAACTTTCCCTAAAAACTCCAAATGGCAGCAATCTTTCCTTCTTAGGACCTCTCACAACACTTAATTTTCACCTCTTTTGTGTACTTAACGTAATTTTTTCTGTGTTCTGGTTATCTGCAGTTATGTTATAATCTCCAACTAAGCTATAAACTTCATTATCTCTCCTGAGACCTCACACAGAGCTGTCTAGATAGTAAGCACTTAATAAATACTTAATGAAGTGAAATAAATGTGTTCAGGTTTTATTTCCTACATGGACATGAGCTTCAGACTTGCAATCAACCATTTGATCACATTTCCATATAAAGGCTAATTCTAAATTGAAACTCCGATTTTGTGCTTTCTAAATTTCAAACAAAAAATGTGTTTGTATGTGTATGGCTTAAGCAATGACTACATGCATTAATCAACAATGTTGGTATGAAGTAATTGTCTTTTTTTTCAAGCAGATGTTTCACATCTTGGCCTTAGTTGCTTCACTACCACCCCTCCCCCACTTAATAATATTTTATTTTTTCCAATGACTTGTAAAGATAGTTTTCAATATTCACTTTTATAAGATTTTGAGTTCCAAATTTTTTCTCCCTTTCTCCCTTCCTCCTCCCCAAGACAGAAAACAATCTGATAAAGGTCATACATGTATTAAATGTATTTCCACTTTAGTCATATTGTGAAAGAAGAATCAGAACAAAAAGGGAAAAATAATAAGAAAGAAAGAAAAAGAGAGAAAATAGTATGCTTCAATCTGCATTCAGACTCCATGGCTCTTTCTCTGGATGTAGATAGCATTTTCCATCATGAGTCTATCTCAGTTTCTTCATCTGTAACATGAAGGAATCAAATAAGATGGTTCTAAGATTTCTTTAAGGTGACATTCTGTGAATCCATGAATTACACTGTAGGGTTCTTTTCAATGATTTAAATACTAAAGAGATGTTGCATAATTTTTTAAAAAAGGTACTAGAAGAAAAGCATACTTCATTTGCAGTCCAAGGACCTGGATTTGAATTCTAGCTCTCTCACTAACTATGTGTCCAGTCTTGCATATATTTCTGAACCTTTTTGTGCTTCAGTAAGATAAGAGGGTTTTGTTTTGTCTTTGTATTCTTAGCACAACCACAATTCCTGGCACATAATAGGGGTCTAATAAAAGTGTTAATTTAAGTTATAAGGTCCTGTTTAAGGCTGTATCAATACAAAATTTAAAAAGAAGAAAAACCTTATAGTCTAATTGTAGGAGCAGAGAGAACATGTTGATTGGTTGTTCATTTTCACAGAGAACCAAAATGATATCACCGTGATAAAGTGAAGTTTCAGTGGGTCCGACTGTGATTGATCAGACCAATAAGAGCTCAGAATTCTCTATCACAGGTTGGGCACAGATAGTCCGTGTGAATATTTGGGGTGGATACTCCAAATTTGCGCATCTCTCTGTTTACTTTGTGCTGTCTCAATTCTGCTTTGCTCACAGAACACAGCACCCTTTCTGATGTGGGCACACCATGCTGAGCAGTCCTGTGCCAGTGTCTCCCATATTGCACAGTCAAATTCAAAGTTCTTGAGAGAGAACTTGAGAGTGTCCTTGTATCGCTTCTTCTGACCACCATGTAATTGCCTGCCCCATGTGAGTGCTCCATAAAATAGTCTTTTTGACAAGCATACAATTTGCATTCAAACAGCGTGGTCAGCCCATTGGAGTTGCTCTCTCTGAAGCATAGTTTGAATGCTTGGCAGTTCAACTTGGGCAAGGACTTCAGTATCTGGCACCTTATCCTGCCAGGTGGTCCTCAGAATCTTCTTAAGACAGTTCAAATGGAAGTGATTGAGTTTCCTGGCATGGTGCTGGTAGACTGTTCATGTTTCACAGGCATACAACAATGAGATCAGCACAATGGCTCTGTAGACCTTTAGTTTAGGAGTCAGTCTAATGCCTCTTCTCTCCTAAACTTTTCTTCAGATCCTCCCAAACACTGAACTAGCTCTGGCAATGCATATATCAACCTCATTGTCAATGTGTACATCCCTGGAAAGTACACTGATAAGTGAACTTATCCACAGCATTCAAAACTTCTCCATTTGTTGTAACCAATGGTTCCATATATGGATGGTGTGGTAGTGGCTGATGGAGCACCTATGTTTTCTTAGTGTTAATTTTTAGGCCAAAATTAGCACAGGCAGCAGAAAATTGATCCATAATTTGTTGCATCTCAGCTTTAGAGGCTGCATTGAATCACAATCATCTGCAAGCAGAAAATCATGAACCAACACTCCCTCCACTTCAATCTTGGCTTGTAGCCTTTTCAAATTAAATAACTTACCATCAGTACAGTAGTCGACCTTGATGCTGTGTTCATCCTTATTGGAAGAATTTGACAATATGACTGAAAACATCATGCTGAAAAGCATGGGAGCAAACTTACTTTCACTCCATTGGTGACTGGGAAGGCATGAGAGCATTGTCCACTATCCAGAACCTGGGCAAACATACCATCATGAAATTGACATATAATGCTGATGAACTTCTCAAGGCAACCAAATTTTGATATAATTTTCCATAAGCCCTCACGACTAACAGCATCAAAAGCCTTGGTCAGATCTACAGATGCTATGTACAGACCTCTATTCTGCTCCTATCATTTTTCCTGGAGTTGCCGGGCAGCAAACACTCTATCAATGTTCCTCAGTCCTTTCTGAAGCCACACTGACTCTCAGGTATATGACCATCTTCCAGGTGAAGGATCAGCCCACTTTGATGTGATGGTTGCTAAGCCCTTTTTGGGGCTCTTTTCACCTTTGGTGACCATCTATTCCACACAGCTCTCACCTGTGGCTCCAAGAAGCTGCAGCTTGTATAGTGGCCACATCCCAATAACCTGTTTCAGCAGACAAGCCAAACCAGGTTGAGGGTAACCAAGGGGTCTCAAACTCATTGGTGAGTTAGGGGGGTGTTTACCCTAAGCTTGTAAAGACTTCCTCTGATGGAATAGGTGGATGACAGAACATGTATAAATGCAAATGTGCCATGCAAAGTGTTCAAAACTATTAAAGGAGGAAGAAATTGTATTAACCCAGGGGAGGTAGATGTAGACTGTAAGGGTGGATCATCTCCATATGGACATGTCACCTGAGTTGGCCTTGAGAGAAAAGAGGGAGAGATAGTTTAAGCAAAGTAATAGAGTCAAAAGAAGAAATAATAAAAGCTGTGGATACTAAGAAATTAGAACAAATGAAGTAGAACACAATCACAAAATCTTAGAAGTAGATGGATACTCAGAGGTCACATAGTCCACTATGTCCCTGAACAGAGGCCCCAAATACCTCTATAAAGTGGTCATATGTCTTAGATCTAGATCTTAGATCCAAGTTCCGCACACTATCTGGCACATAGTAGGTGCTTTATATTTATTCACTATTATTGGTTATTGACTATTTAGTCAAAAAATCTCTAAAAATGAGGACTCCATTATGTCCCAAAGCATGAAATTCAACTTTTTGAACAACTCTAATTATTAGGAAGGTTCTTAACTCAAATACAATAATGGTCTAATGGATTTGTGATCTCACTGATTTGGAAGTTCCTTCCAGTAATGCAGTATATCTGTCATCCATGCCCATCCTGATGTGGTTTGAAAGGTGGGAGGATTCAAGGACCCCTCAAGGACAGAGTACAGGAATTCGCAGACTCAAATATTCTTGAAGTCAGGTTGACAAAGATTTATTGTTAAGTTTTTCATCAGGCAAGACTTCTTAGGGAACCTGTAACCTTAAAGGGGTACAATTAAAGTTTATATATGAAAAACTATAGTAAAGCAGATGCCAAATATGCTAACTAGGTGATTCAGTGTGGGATTAGGGAGTGGTTAAGGAGTGGTCAATTCTTAAAGGAACACGCACTTTTAGTATCTATTGGGCAAACTTTTTACCCAGAGTTCACTAGGAATAGCCCAAGGTGGGGCAACATGGAGATCTGGTTTAGTCCTGAAACATCACTAAGTCAACTAATGGTCAAGGCTGACTGAGAAATACCCAGGCGGCCCCCATCAATGTCTTGTTTTGACAAGACAAACATAGGTAGTATACATAGGTCTAAGTCTAGGATGTACATAATGAGGAGTCATGCATATGATAGTCTAGTGAGTAGTAAATATCTTTATGAGCCAGGACACAACCAGTTCAGCCAGTACAGAGCCAGTTCAACCTAATAAATTCTACAGGTGCAGTTGGCTACTGTATCAGGAGGAGATAAATGTTTGACTCAGACAGACTGTCCTAGAGCTAGGGAGAAAATGCCAAGGATAGTGCTTTGATGCTAGGAAGAAATGTGATTTTTGAACTGGGGTCCAAGCACAGACACCCAAGCACCCCATCAGTCCTGTGTAATTCTTGTCCACATCCTCTCAAAAGTTCATTATAAAGAGTTTATTCAATGTGTTTCAGTTTCTCCTTGATTCCTTGTGACATTCAGAAGTTACCAGTGGAGCTCTCTGGCTGACCATGAGTTATCCCTTACCCTTTCCATATGACTATCACTACTTCCCTTCCTATATAACCTTTCCTCAGTTACATCTTCCAGTGCTGTTCTTCTTTGAAGTTCTGTTATTGTTTATAGTCTGTTCATGCTCACCATATTTCTCTACATGGGATATTCATTTTTAAATCTTCAGAAAAGGTTATGGTCCATGTTTCACTACTATGCAGCAACACCAGTAAAAAGTTGTTATTTAAAATATTTCACCCATCATTCTGTCCTCTGTGGCAAGCAGAAAAATATGTAGTCTCTCTTCCTCCTAACAGTCCTTCAGATACTTGACAACACATATTATATCAATATATATTATGTCCCCCATTAGTTCCCCATTTAGTCCCCCTAGACTAAACATCAGCAGTCCCTTCAACTGATCATGTGACATGATCTCCAATCTCCGTTTTATCACAGTTGTCTCCCCGGGACACTGCAGTTTGTCAGTATCCTTTCTAAAATTCATTGCCTAGGCCAGAACGCAAGCTTCCCAATGTGGTTTGACTAGTTTTTAGCAAAATTTTCCCTTCCTTTGTGCTGGATAGCATGCCTCTTAATGCAATCCAATATCATAATAATTTTTGTCTATAATGTCACACTACTAACATAGTTTACATAAACCATTATCTAGTCATGCCTTCCTGTTGTATTTTAATGAAGTTGATTATTTGAGCCCAACTGTAAGACTTTACATTTATCCTTTCTGATATTTATCTTGTTAGATGTGGCCCATTGTTCTGAGATGTTAAGAACTTTTCTTGTCTCCTCATTCTATCAACTTATACGCTACATATTTTCCTACTTTTGTTTCATTTTTCAGATTTATATATAAACCATCTCTGCTTCCATCCAAGTCTTAATAAGATTAGACCCTGTAGGTCTAAGGATAGAACACTGAAACTCTGCACTGGTGGCTGTTCTCCAAACTGAAACCAATCCATTAAGGATGACTTGTTGGGTTTGCTCATTCCATCAATTCTGCATTCACCTTACTGTACAATCATTTCTGCTATACATCCAAAGGGATTACATGAAAATTGGTGTCAGAGAATATGGTGAAATCCTGAAGTAAGGTAGGTGTATTGGGAATTGAAGGAAGAGGCCAAAAATAAGAGGTACTACAGAAGGAGAAAATATGTCTTGGTGATGACTTGGACATTTGAATGTTTGGGATGAGGAAAAGGGAAGAATCAAAGAAGACTCCCAGGCTACAAACTTAGTGAGACTGTGAGAATGGTGGCGCCATAAAGAAGGAAAGGCAAAGGATGGTTTTGAGGGAAAATAATAATTTAGTTTGGATGTGTGGAGTTTGAAGCACAGCCAAGATATCCAGCTGGATAATCTATGGGTAGTTGGGGGCAGGGATGAAGAGTGGAACTGGGGATGTGAATCTGGAAGTTACTTGCTGAAAACCCATAGAGCTATGGGGGAGGATAAGGTCAGGGGAGAAAGTCTCCATAGAGAAGAGGGCCTGGAGACAGAAACTTGGGACATTTTTTTAAGAGGAAAGAGGATGATGTTTCTTTCTTTCTTTCTTTTTCTTCTCACTTCTCATGATTATGATCAGTTTCAGATGTTATAATAGTAATTCATCCCCACTTGCTTTCTTGAATTCATTGTCCATAATGTTTCCAGGTGACTTAAAAAAAAAACCCAACAACTTCTTCTTGACTTCATGAATTAAACATTCAAATATCCAAACCATTGCCAAGACATATTTTTTTCCTTCTGTAGTACCTCTTATTTCCGGTCTCTTCCTTCAGTTCCCAATATACCTATCTCACTTCAGGATTTCACCATATTCTCTGATGCCAATTTTCATGTTATCCCTTTGGATGTATAGGAGAAATGATAGTACAGTAAGATGAATGCAGAATTGATTGAATGAGCAGACCCCACAAAGTCATCCTTAATGAGATGGTTTCAGTTTGGAGAGCAGCCACCAGTGCAGAGTTTCAGTGTTCTGTCCTTAGACCTGTAAGGTTCACTCTTCATATTAATGATCTGGATAGAACATTTGCCTTCTGGGCCTTTTGCTTCTCAATGATCAACATCCATTCTTTCTGTGTGTTGGTTTGCTGATGAGCTGGAGAAGAAAATGGTTAAAGGTCTTTCCTACCCATTAATGGGCCTGCCCAAGGGAAGCTGGATTAGGGGAGGTTTGTTTTGCAGGAAGGGCCAGACTTTTTGCTAATTTCTAATGAAGCGCTGGTTCTCAAGAGTTGTGATGCCCTCTGGCTCTGAAAAATGGATATATACTATGATGTAAGATTTTATTTTGGGGCTTACTCATTGGAAGTATTGGTTTGGCCAGATGGGACTCTGGGTAGCTGCTAAGGAGCCTCCCAGCTTTGAAAACCCAAATGTTGGTGCTACTCTGTCTGGTAACTATATATGTATGTATGTAATGGTCAGACAGTTAGATCAGTCTGTTGATCAGTGATGTATGTATTGCTTATGGCCAGACAGTTAGAAGCCCTGTCTGTTGGTCTTTATGTCTCTGTATTTTCTCTGAAGTTCAGGGTGCTGACATTTTCCCATCATTCCCATGAATGATATATGTATTTGATTAAAGTGGATTGTTGACCTCTCAAAAGTTGCTTTCCTTTTAGAAAAGCAGATCTAAGAACCTATATAGCAGACCCTCCTGTGTATGCCAGGGTCTTTGCTGTTATATTCCTGTAACTTTGCAGAAAAAATCCCAGATAGAATAAGAAAAAGTCAGACACAACTGAAATGCCTGAACAAATACAGATTATATTAGAGCTTTTTTAAATTATTCCCTAAGGGGATGAAATTCTTTGCTATTAGATCAGCCAGTTAAAAACAAAGTTACAATATTTATCTTCTCTGAGACATTTCAATCTCTTTAATTCAATATTATGTGCTCTATCTACTTTCATAAAAGCCTACATGAATGGAAACTATAATATAAGGTCAAAGGCTGTGGCTGATGCCATTATGGATAATCGACCACCTACCCTTGCACTAGGAGGCCCGCAAATTCTGGAAAAGGAACAACTCACTAGAATTTTTTTTAAACTGCCTTTTAAACAAATTCTGAGATGTTTGATTCCTTTTGGGGACTGATAGGGGGAGAGAAAAGGAGGAGAACAGGAAAAGGATGTGGGAGTGTTGGCTCATTTTTCAAATTTTTCTAAACATTCTAGTTCCAACTGGGAATGAAAGGAGAAATGCCAAAATAATCATGTGATGGACTATGGAATTTCTACTTGGCCTGCAATTTGGGAAGTGCCATAAGTTTCACAAGAAATGCTATTGTTGGTGCCTTTTCCACTGAGTTCTACAGTTAAAAGGTCATGCATTGGAGGGAAGATGCACAGGTGCTTATCTCCACTAAATTCTGATTAGAAACCACTTTTTTCTCTTACTGCTGGAACAATAATCTTCCACCCTCTTTTCTTATCACCTTCACTGCTGTGATAACTTCCTAACTAATCTTGCTTCTATCTTTTAAGCCTCTGCCTGTCTAGTCTTCTTAATGCACTGTTTTGATCACATTACCTTTGTATTCAAAAATCTTCAGTGAATTTTAAATGATTACTGAAAAATCATATAAACCCTTAACAATCTGGCTCTAAACTACCTTTCCAGGTTTACTGCCTACTATTATTACACTTGGGTTCTTCACTGCACCTGTTTTTGTCTGCTTTTTCCCCATTTTGTACCTTTGTTCATGCTATGCCCCGTCCTGAAATGAACTCTTTTACATATCTCCATTGCTTGAAAACCTTTCCTTCTCTCAAGATCCAGTTCAGATGCCAATTTTCCATGAAGCCTTTCCTAAAACCCCAACCTGATCTCTATCCCCTCAAATTTCTCATAGCATTTTGCCTTGTCCTCTCCTCTGAACACATAACACATTCTCTTTTTCATAATATTCATTGGTATGCAGCCCCCATCCACCAATTAGATTGTAAACTACCTAATAACAAAATCTGTGTTTTCTCTGTTATTATCTGTAACATAAAGCACATTACCTTGTTTTAGCATCTGATGATGATGATGAGTACCACTTTTGGAGAAGGGCCAAAGTGTGAAGATAGTACCATGCTCTCTAGGCTTACCAGAGCCTAAACTATTTTCTGTTCTTTAGCTCTACCTCTCCCATTGTCTAGGAGGTATGTAGATTTACAGATATATTCAATCAAAATCAACTCTTATCTAGCCATTCATTGGTTAATCTCACTCCCTTTTAAAACCTACAGTATTTACAATAAGCCTTGGTTAAAATGACCTTGGCCTAATGGGGACAATTATTGACACATGCTGGCATAGAGGATGGAATTCTATATATCATGTTGTTAAATATATATATATATGTCATGTTAGCATAAAACAAGCAGTGTTATTTAATAAAGAGAGCATACAGAATAAAATATAAAAATACACTAATCAACTGTGAATTCACATAGCTTTCCAAGATGCTAAAGTCCTTTTTTCCCCCACCACATACATACATAAGATCAATCAGGACCCAGAAACTCTAATACATTCATAGTATTTGTCCCCCCTTCTGCAGGCAATGGAATATAAGCAAAATCCTAGGGCTGTTTTATTCAGATTTTCCCATCAGGCCGTTATTAATTTCAGATGCAGGCACTTTAGAGTCAGCGTCTCAACTCAGTCATACAGGATCTAATTCAAACTGGAACTCAGTGAGGTTGATGGTTTATTTGGTGTAAACTGTAACTAGAGAAGGTTGGTAGTTTTTTTAGGGGGAACTGGAATTCAGGAAAGTTGGTGATCTGCCTGGTCACTGGAAGGACTTGTGTCGTCACTGGGCTACAATTACCCATCATAGAGCATAGCTGATAGAATTAGCAGCCAGGTTAGGTAAGTATAGTACCATCATTGCCATTTCACAAGTAGCTGTCTCCCACTCACTCTGACCCTGATCACCATTCCTTGCTGTTACTGATACTGCTCTCTTAGGTCATATCCTCTCCTATCAACCTCAAAGCCTTCCACCGTCTCTTGAAAGGGAGTGGAGGGAGGCAGAAGTAGTTGCAAATGGGATATCCTACTTGTAAATAGTAAGGACTAAATAAATATTTGTTGAATTGAACTAAATTGAGTTTATTTAATCAGATTACTGACATATAAAATCTCAGTCATTTAGGTCTCATCCTTTTCTTCTGCTTAAGTGAAAAGCAAAGTTTTTCTAATTCAATCAACCAGTAAGGGTAGGATTGACTAATTCATCTCAAATTAAATGAAGTCATTAATTTTCACCCACAATGTGCAACAATTATGTCAGGTCTTTTTAAAATCAGCGTCAATGCCCATTTCCTCAGTTATGTTTCATCTGGTTGGAGAACCTGTGTCTAGAGACCTTTCTTAGAGTAAAACAAATACACCTGAGTATTCAGACTGGTACCAAGCGAAGCTATGTGCTCGGTGAAACCTTATCCTTTGTTTAGGTTTGCCTCCTCTTTTCGTTATTGTAATCTTTGCTGTTGTCAGTGCTGTGCAGCATTAACGAGTCATTGCCTTTTCCTGTAATTGCTGAGGTGCACCACTGACTTCACATTCTAGCTGTTCTACTCTTGATTAGAGAGGTTTGCATTTGCATTCGCCAATTTCAGGAAGGAAAGATAGAGGGAGGCAGAAGTTTTATGTTTTTTTCCCTTGTTCCATTTAATCAGTATGATTGACCAAGGCAGATCTTTTGGTGAAAGAGGGAAATTGATTGAGTATTTAAAAAGACAATTATGATTTACTAATAATTGCCATTGTGCTTTACACCTCCAGGTTCGAATAACTGTAATAAAAATAACAAGTCTGGAAGGTAGGTACCGGTATTATCCTCATTTATAGATGAGGAAATTGAGGCTAACGGAAGTTAAATGATGGATTTGCTCAGGGTCACACCATTAGTAAGCATCTGATGCCGGAAATGAATATCCTGACTCCCAATGTAATGCGGGCTATCTTTGTAAATGGAGTTGTCTATCAAAGGGAATCCTCTGGTACCACATTAAATTCAACAAATAGCACCAAAAATTCTATGCAAAGTATCAGACAATATTGTTCCTGAGCAATGACTTCTTGGAATTTTGTAAGATGACTTTGGTTTCCTTTCCAAAACTTCTATCCCCTTTTTTATGCCAACCTCAGTCACTATCACCAGAGAACTAATAAAATTATCAAGTTCTCCTTGTGTTGATTTAAGCTTGCCAGGAGAAAATGCTGAATCTGGGATTTACTTCCTCCATTGGAGTAAATTATAATTCATCCATCTACATCTTATCATTCTGGGCCATTATTGACTAAGAATTTTCCTAAATCTGACATAGATATGACGCACCCTAATGTACCAACCAGATTATCTCTCTGCTACTCTTCACTCTTGGTAGAGTCTTGGCACACCAATCATGAGTGTGCATAAACTTATTTTTTAAAAATCAGATCTAATGTCCAAGTTATTACTGGCAATATTTTGGAGCTTATTTATACATTGTAGGTATCTTTCATTATTCTTTGGGTCACCTCAAATTTGCATTCTTCTAAATGAGAGAATGTATTAATTAGATGAGATGGATTTTTTTCAACAGGGAACAGTTAGGAACCATTGCAAATGCTATTCAGTTTCCCAATGGTGATACAACCTATTCAACTCTAGGCTGAGATCATTGACCATCTGTAGTGTCTATCCAAGATATATTTAGTGATAGAATAATTCATTGGATTACTATCAAACAACTTACCATATTTTGGTCCATTTGATTTTTGCTTTGTGAATGAATAAGCCAATGTGCTTTTAGATAGATACCAATTGAGAAGGGCTTGTAGAATTCTGGGGCTTGATACAACCAATACAATGTCATTCGCATACTGGACTCTCTGTGAAAATATCAGTTGTCATTGTTTGGTCATGTATGACTCTTCATGATCTACTTGAGATTTTCTTGGCAAAGATACTAGATTGATTTGCCATTTCCTTCTCCTGCTCATTTTATAGATAAGGAAATTGAGGCAGATAGGGTTGAATGATTTGCCCAGGGTCACACAGTAAGTGTCTGAGGCTGGATTTGAACTCAGGAAGATGTGTCTTTCTATCTTCAGACCAACACTTTGTCTACCATATCACTCAACTGCCTGAAAACATCAGTAGCTACATGGAATTCTTCTATGTGCACATTGCAGAGGATGGTATCTATCCTTTCTATACTTTTGGCAATAACACATGTTGTTTATGTTTCATGGCAGCTACATATGGCATTAATATAGTTTTAAAATTCTGTGGATTTTCACATTCAATTTTTAGAAATCTGATTTTCTTAGGCTCATTGAATTACATCATCTTTGTGGTTGCATCTAACACAGAATCTTATATAAGCTTAACAAATGTATGGAAGACACATTGAAAAGATTCCCCAAAGACTCTTTTTGCTCTACTAAAATGAATACTTTTTGGAAACAGCAAACATTATCTGAAGAGTCTTACATTCTCTATGGTCCTCCATCAACTGTGTAACTATAAATAGACATGGAAGGTGGAGCACTAAATTTAAAATTGGAAGAACTGAATTTTATTTCTTTTTCAAACACTTCTTCAATGTGTGAACCTGCACAAGTAACTTGGTCCCTCTCAGTTGTCCTTATCTGCAAAATGAGGATAGTAAGGATACCTACTTCACAGAGTTGTGAAAATAACATGAAATATGGATGTCAGTTGTCATCCCACTTCATTTAAGACAAGTGCTAAAGTATTACCCTTAATACTTCACTAAATAAGAGAACGTTTTAATCAATTAATCATAGACTTTAGACTAAGTATCAAAAACAGTCCTTCCTAAACCAAAGTGAAGTTAAACAGAGATTAGGGATGGCTGAGGAAATAAAGCAATGCCTTATGAGATCTGAATGCACTGAGGAGTGAGTTTAGATCTGGGGAGAATCCAAGAAATTTGAACAAGTGTTGAAAAGAAGGCATTCCAGCTACAATCCAGAAAAGGAATTAATTGGGTAGAGGAAAAGATCTGGGTCTCAGTCTCATTCTCAATTTCTGTCCCACCCTTTGACTGAGAGAAGACTTGGTGAACCTGAGAGGTCTGAAGGAACTCCTGTCTTTCCACTGGCATATAAGCAGTACCCCAAGATCAGCTTACGGCAATATTTCTATCAGGAGCCAAGGAGAAACTCCATCCAGATCAAGGTCCTATGAAAAAACTACACCATACCTAGGAAGGAAATCTTGAGGAGGCTGGCAAAAGAAATTACAGAACTGTGAGTTACCACTTTGCCATGTGTGATTTCTAAGTTTGAGCCCTCTTTCCTCAGAGACTAATGTGGCAGAGGGGAGAATGTGCTCTCATTTGGGAGGGATGTGTATATACTTAGTTCTTGCTATGTCTTCTCAGTAAATATCTCTTTGTAAAAGCTAATTGAGGGAAATGTGTTAAAAGGCACTGGGGTGATAACCACTAGCAATTAATATTGGGCTAACAATAGAATGATGGAGCACTTGAGGAAAACACCCACAACCCAACAGTGGTGCCCTTAGCACCCTGGGGGATGAAGGTATAGTCTTATTCTATGACTTGACAGTGAAAATGGGAGTTGGGATAAGAACCCTCCATATAGGACTACATGTGTAAAGTGCCTCGCAAACCTCAAAGCACTATGTAATTCTAGTTATTAATATTGTCTACTGAAGAACACCATATGAAAGCCTATCTGATCCCTTCTCATGATTTCATCCAGTAGATCTATTTATTGTGTATATAGATCATTCAGTTAAAGAGTGTGTAGAGATGACAAAGTCATATAAGCTCAGTAGATGCTGGTCTTTTCTCTGTAGTCTTTAGTACATTATCCATTAAATCAGACCCTAGTTGTATGATCCTGGAAAAGTCACTTAATCTCTTTCTGCTTCAGTGGTCTCATCTGTAAAATGAGAGGTCTGGACTCAGTGACCTCTAAGGTTCCTTCCAGATCTAAAATCCGTAATTACTGATTTACTCTTCAATCTGTGATGCTATATTTTTGTGACTTGGCCAGGAAAGCTGTCATTTGTGACAATGTGTTCATGGGGAAATGTATTTGGCAGATAAAAAAATCCTTAAAAACAAATAGTTCATTCGCATTCCAAAACAAAAAAAAAAAAGACATAATCACCAAGAACTAGCAGGATTCTACTAATAAGAAATCATTCCAAATTAACCTATTTTTTTTTTTTGGAAAGGATCACTTGACCCTTAAATACAGAAAACAAAGTAGCAGTACTATTAGATATAGTATCTGGATTTCAGGAAAGCATGTAACAAAGATTCTGATAATATTCTTGTGAATATAATGAAGAATTAACAAGGTTAAAATACATGTATTATATGTATTTTATGTACATATATACATATATGTATATATGTAGTTTTGAAACTTGCTGAGTAACAATGTTGATCACTGTAAAACTGGAATAAAGTTTCTAGTATGATAGTATGGGGTTCTTCCCTTCATAATATAATATTCAACATTTTTTCTCAATGACATAAATAAAGACAAGGAAATCATAGGTTGCAAATAATTGCCGACATAAATCTGGGATAGAAGGAGTTATTGAATAACAAGCTTAAATTTCAAAAAGTTTTCAATAAGAGGTAATAGTGGTCTAAATCTAGCAATATAAAAATGTATTACATATAATACAAAGTCATTTTGAACCTGTATTTATTGTTAGAAAGTTCAAATACTCCAAAACAAAAAAGAGGAGACTTGGTTTGTCTGCAGTTCATGTGAAAGTGCTAGGGATTTAGTTCACTAAAAATTCACTATTAACCAAATGTATGATCTTGGCTCCATCCCCAAAAAAGAAAGAAAAAAAGCTACTATTAAAACCTTGCCCTGTCATAATAAAAGCATGATGTTCAGAGTGAGGAAGGGGTTAGTACTATTTTGGGCTGTTATAGTAAGACTACATTTAGTGCATTATATCTAGTTCTGGGCCAGCTACTACCCCCGCCCCATACATACTCACATACAGATACTCACCAAAGGTATTATCATATGGCAGATGCATAGCATGTGGAAGGAGTACCCACATGGCTGATATCATGGCTTCATCAAACTATCTAAATAATAGTAATAGTGTAGTTTTCTCCATGTGAAATACAGATGTATGCCTGAAGAAACATCTTGTGCTTTCTTTTCTTTTTTTTTAAACATGTTTAATATTTTATTAATGATTTTTTTGCATCAGTCATTTCATGGTACACCTCCCTGTTGAATCCTATTTTATTAAAAAAAATTAAATGAAATAAACTGATAATCCATTCAATAAACCTTTATTATGTGACTGCTATGTGCCAGACACTAGGCTAGGTGCTAGAGATACAGTCATTAATAGATAGTCTCTTCCCTCAAGGAGTTTACAATCTATTGGGGGGAGACAACACACAATAGGAGGCAGGAAAGCAAGTGTGTGTGTTTGTGTGTGTGTGTGTGTGTGTGTGTGTGTGTGTGTGTGTGTGTATACACATACAGACCAGAATGCCCTTGTTTCATGGAGTTGAAGTCAGCAAGAGCAATAGATGCGAAGTGGAATGAGCCCCAGGGTCCAGTTTCTGCCCTCTATAATGGAAGGAATTCAGAGAAATTTGGTACCCCACCCTCCAGCCCTCTACTTATAAGGGAGAGGAGACTGAGGGAGGTGGTGTCAGTCAGGACTTGAGTGAGCAGGATCAACGACACTTATGCATATCTGTCTATCACGTAAATAAGTGTTGCTATAGACAACATCATTACAGATATCTATTTATGTATAACAGTGTTCTAAGTGGCTAGAACTTTGAGCCTGGAGTCAGGAAGACTTGAATTCAAATTGAACCTCAGACACTTACCAGCTATGTGACTCTGGGCAAGTCATTTAATCTCTGCTTGCATCAGTTTCTTCACCTGTAAAATAGGGATAGTAATGCCACTTGTCTCCCCGGGTTGTTACAGGGATCAAAGGAGATACTATTTGTAAGGTACTTAGCACTATGCTTGTCTGCATAGTAGGTGCTTAATTGATGCTTATTCTCTCCCCTCAAGGAGCTCACATTCTGACAAGGATGATCACACATAGAAATCTTGCACTTCTTTGTAAGTCATTTATAAATGTAAGCTTAGTGGTAAGTGCTTAATAACTTTACTTGCCTGCCATTGTTTTTTGCTAGGAAGGAAAGAAACATTAAGTGCCAGGCATGTGCTAAATGCTTTATAACCACCCTGGGAGGTAGGGGTTCTTATCATCATCCCCATTTTACACATGAGGAAACTGAGGTAAACAGGGGTGAAGTGACTTGCCCAGGGTCATACAGCTTATAAGTGTCCAAAGCCAGATGAACTCGTCTTCCTGACTCCACACTCAATAGTGTGTGGACTATAGTGCCATTTAGTTACCTTGCTCACACAGCTGTATTTAGCATACACTTCTGCCACTGAGCTCAGTGGATAGAGCACTGGGTTTGGAATCAGAAAGACTCATCTTCATGAAGACAAATCCAGACACTTACTATCTGTGTGACTACAGGAAAGTCTCCTCATCCAGCTTGTCTTAATTTCCCGATCTGTAAAATGAGTGGGAAAAGGAAATGGCAAAATATTTCTACTTAGAAAACTCCAAATGGGGTCATGAAGAATCAGACATGACCCAACAACAACAAGAAAACCTGCCACAGAAAGCCCACGAGACTAGATTTTGTCTTTAGATCTGGTTTTCTTTGACTCCCCACTTTTCACACCACCACCCATTGCAGGTCCACCTTTTCCTCTTTCTATACCTATTGGTGAAACTGGACACTGTATCTCACCTTCTCGCTTCCCCTCTTGTCTTTGAAGCAGGCATATAATCCTTTGGAGTTTTTTCCATGTGTTTGTATTGTTAGTGACCACAAGAAACAACCAGGGGACAAAAGACCCCAAACATAGGAAAGTTAAAATTATTAAAAAAACAAACAAACAAATTCGCAGGCTCCAGATTGGGAGGAGGTTCAGTATCCACTTAGGACAACCTTTGCCTGAATGAACCTTCACTTGAACATCTGGAGGGAGGGAAAAGCTGATGCTTCCTGAGTCAGTCCATTCTACTCCTGAGCAATTCTCCTTGTCAGGACTGATGCTGAACTTAACCCTTTGCAGTATCCATTCATTGGACCTAACTCTGCCCTCCGTGGTCAATACCCCTTTACCACGATAACCTTCCACTCACTTGAACAGAATTGTCACATCTCCCCTGGATCTTTTCTTGTCCAACCATGGAAGCCCTTTACCATCTTGATTATCCTTCCTTGGATGTTCTCAGTCTTATCATTTTATTACTAAAATATGGTGCCCAGAACTGAGCAGGGCATGGCACAAAAGAACCATCACCTCCTTATTCTTGGCCATCATCCCTTTCTTAATGCAACCCAAGGTTATATTAGTGTTTTTGACTATCGTATCAACCTGTTGACTCATAGGATGATAAAGGTAACAATAGCATTTATATATTTAAGATTTGCAAAGCATTTTGCAGATATCATCTCATTTTCCCCTTGCAAAAATCCCAAGAGTCAAGTGCTATTTTTACCCCCATTTTATAGATGAGGAAACTGAGGTGTTGAGGATCACACAGATTTCAGTTCAGGTCTCGACTCCAAATCTAGCGTGCTATCCATTAATAATAGTAACAACAGCTAACATGTGTCTAGCACTTACTATGTGCCAAGCATTTTACAAGTATTATCTCATATCAGCCCTGGGAAGATGGTACTCTTATTAACCTCATTTTATCCATAAGTAAACCGAAGCAAAGAGCCGTTAAATGATTTGCCCAGGAAGTGTCAGAGGCCAGACACAAACTCAGCTTTTCCTGACTCTAGACCTGATACTCTATCCACTGGGCCATCTAACTGAGGAAGTCATCCCTGAGGGTTTCTGGAATGTAAATGAGATTAGGTCTGACATTTCTTAGGTCCTTTCTTGAGTTGCTCACTAACTCTAACTCTTCTCTTGAGAGTTAGTCATGGGCAACACCTCTATTCCTCCTATCATTCTTGAACAGATGCTTTGGGGGCCTTCTTTTTGTACCAAATGAGATGTAGAATCATCCTTCGCAAACTTTAATGCATATAAATGAGCTTATAAATCTAACCTGTATAATGAGAACGACTAGTAACAATTAACCCCCGTCAAACTCCTCCCCTCACCACCACCTCTGTCTTCTGAAGCTACTATAAAAAGAGATATGACGGAATAAAGGAGTATATAGTTGATATTGATTGGTGTTTAGGTAACCAAGGATTCCAGTAAGCTTTTTATATGCCCCATAAGAAACTTGCAATCATCTCACTCTGTTGATCTCAGTACTTCATTACTTTAGGTAAGAAAGTTGTCGGGGGTCAATCCTTGGTAAGTTTCAAAGATGGCCACAGAGCAAATACACTTTTGGGAAATTCACTCTTCCCTAAGTCACAATAGTCTAAAAGATAGGGAAATTCAAGACCAAGTTTCTGTTTTCAAGCTACCTACAGCTGTTATCCAATCCGAGACACTTGTATTCACCATCCTTTGGTTCTTCCACCATATCTCAAATGGTGATTTTATAAGACTAAGCATGGACCACATTTGCTGATGATGCTGTAAGTCTCATCAAGCCTGGTATGGGTGTTGAGAGATTAAGCAATGATAATTGCCACTTATGCAAGGACTAATATAAGGATTAGTGAGATCATTTGAGAAATGAACTTTCATTTACTCACATGAAACACATACCACAACTACTAACTTCTTATTTCCCCTCATATCTTTCCAGCACTTCTACTTTGATGTGAAGGCATGCCATTTTCTTCACTTGATAAAAATTCTGCTTTAAAGGATGAGCCAAGGCAGCATATGAAAGGTGGGTGGATTCTCCAAATAGCCACCAGGGAACATTCTAATGAGTTCCTTCCATGACATCCCTCAGGGCTCAGAAAAACTGCTCTATTGCCTGCCTTCCACTGAAAATTTTAGAATCACAGATGACTCTGGAGAGTATCTAACCAATTTGGAAAACAATGAGGATTTCCTTCCCTTGTATTTTCTGCCTCTCATTTTAACTAACTGCTTTGTGTTCGTTCTTCGTTGCAAAAGAAGACCCTGCCATCAGAGAAATAGTGACATGACTTGCACTTGACTTTGTTTTGAGTGAGGGAGGACTGTGCAGGTCACCAACCTCACTTCTCCTCCAGAGCCATCTGGGTCTAGTGACCAGATATTCATCGGGATGACTGGAGATGGCCCAGGATGCAGTGGGATAACTTGCCCCTTTAGGGCAAATTCTTTGCAGGTACTCACTTAGGGTAAGGCAACACCCATTCATTTAATAGGCCTGTTTAAGAAGTAGCCAGGGTATGACCCCTTTAATGAGGCCAAGAAAAAGAAAGACATCAGACTGGGAGGGAAACTGCAACAGTTACTATTGATAATCACTCTAAAACTAGGAGGGTGCAGAAGAGCACTTAGATAGGGACCCATTGGCCTCCCAGCTTCTGAGTGCAGTGGGTTTAAGGTTTTGGGAGAGCAGAGGAGAAGAGAGGAACTAGCCAGTAAAACCTGGTCAACTGGGCATCTTTTGGCTACTCTTTGGAGAAGGAAGGAGAGGGGGAGGCAGACAGGAGAGGAGGAGCTGAGTTACCCAGCTAGCTGGGTCCCCATTCAGCCAGCTGTGTCTACTCACAAGATTGTGTTCATTGCTGAAGAAGACCATGCCATCAAAGAAATGATGACATGACTTGCACTTGACTTTGTTTTGAGTGAGGGAGGGCTGTGCAAGGTCACCAGCCTCACTTCTCCTCCAGAGCCAACTGAATCCAGTGACCAGATATTCACTACTATTTAAGGACACCTCTTTTCACAGAAGGGTTCATTGCAAAGGATCTGCAGGTACTAGTCAATTTTTTGTTTAAATAAAAGATTACAGTAGGTTAGAGAATCTGCCATTTGGTTTTGTGAGTTTTCCTCAGATTAAATTGTCTTTGAAATGAACAAGGAAATGAAAGTATGCTTCATAAAGACATCATGCTTTCAGAGATTTCTCCAAGTTTTTAACATTGAAAGTTTTATGATTGACAGAACAGTGATGCACAAATGATGCTGCAATTACTTAACATTTGACTGTTTCCAAATGGTTTTTAAAAAGGTACCTCAACCATACTTTGTTGTGTAGACCTGTAATACTACTATGACAGAGGCTGAGGTTGGTGGATTGCTTGAGATCAGGGGTTCTGAGCTGTTGTAAACTAAGCCAATTAGGTTGCAGCAACACGAAAAGCCCCAGGGAATAAGGGGTCACCAGGATGTCTAAGAAGAGGTGATTAGCTCCAATCCTCAACAGAACAGATCAACTGCCAGTCAGTAGTAGGATCACACTCATCAGTAGGCTTTGCACTTCCAGTGTAGGTGAGATAGGGAGACACTGTCTCAAAAAGAGAGAGAGAAAATAAAGGAAAAAAATTTTAAAAGGTTCCTCTTGGTCGTCTCTACTATGACATTGGTGGGGTATATTTTTTTCTTTATAAATGACAAGGAGGTAGAAACAAAATGAAGACCTTTACCTTGGGCCACTCCCTTCTTGGCACATTTTGGTGCATCTTCTCTCCAGGCAAGGGCAATTGGGAGATTCCAGAGGTAGGAAACCATAGCTGTCCCTCTTTTTTGCCTATTTCAGTGCCTACCTCTACCTTTGGCATGGTGTTTTTCTACAAATCCCTGAAAAAATTTTAGTCAGCTTTATGATATGTTATCAAAATCTGCCCTGCCTATAAATCTGTGAATATTGTAGGCAGTCAATAAATATTGACTATAACAAATATTGCAAAGGAGAGAAGTAGAGACACCAAGGTAATGCAGGGGATAGAGTTCTGGACCTAGAGTCAAGAAGACCTGAATTCAAATGCGACCTCAGACACTAACTATGTGACCCTGGACAAATCACTTAGCTTTTGTTTGCCTAAACAAATGGAGAAGGAAATAGTAAAGCACTCCAGTATCTTTTACGAAAAAACCCCAAAATGGGGTCATGGAGAGTTGAGTATGACTGAACAACCACAAAATAAAAATACCAATAACCTTATATTAATTATTGCTAATACTCAACATCATAGTAATAAACAGTATAACAGTAGGAAAAAAAATTCATTGGCAACAGCTGAGTTCCCTTCCTGGTGCCATAGTTGACAAATTTTCACTATTTCATAAGAAGGAGTTTACTCAGGGAGGGCGGTCAATAGAAAGAATTTTAAATGAGAACATGCAGATTACATGCTGAATTTTCCTCCCTCTGTAAACTACATTATTAAAGGAAATTATCATAAAGATCTCAGAGGACTTGTCTGTCTGGCCAGATTCACTAGTACATTCATTTGGGTCACTGAGGTACACAGTTCTGGTTTTTCTTGTTCAGACTCTATTATCTGGTTGAGACATTATGGTTTCCTTGACAAATATATTCATAACTTAGGGAATGGCCTATTTGCCACTCCATGATGGAGTCAGCCATGGACTTATATATATCCCACATCTGCAGAGTCTGTAGGGAAATGAATGCCACATGGCCCTTCATAAATTGATATATATATATATATATATATAAAATATATATATATATAATATGTTATATATATATTATGCATATATACACATACTCACACATACACACACATATATATATAGATGTACGAGTGTATTTATGCATATTATATATGCACATTTCAAATAAGACCCTTGACCCTTCTAAATCCTTAGACTAGCATATTTTCCACTGCTATATGTAAGCAATTATCATCTGTCTGAGAAACTAAAACACATACCATCTGTCATAGGACCCCATTAGTCAACACTAAATCTATCACAAACCCTTCAGTGAAGAGTAGCTAGAGCCAAAGTAAATATGAAGTAAACTTGACAGCCCAGAGCTGTAGATTTGTTCCTTACTTTGCTTTTTTGGGAAAAGGAACCATTTGCAGATCAGTAACAAGTAGCAAAAATGTTTGATCCTTTGCTGCCTTTTCTGTCATTGGCTTCAAAATGACCTGTCAAAAATTCAAAAAGACTCAGTTCAACCCAGGAAGCATTTATTAGGGGTCTAGACTAGAGCAGACACAGTATGAAAGCAGAAAGGAGAAAAAGCCGTCTAGATTGTGGCACCATCTTTCAGGACTTTTCAGGAAAACCAAAGGAAAGGAAAGTCTCTGATATATCTACATAATAGTACAATAATGATAGTAACAGTATGTATTTCTCTAGCACTTGCAGGTTAAAACATCTATTTCCTTCCTTTTTTGCTTAGAGGCAGCTGGGTGACTCATTGGATACAGCATGGGGCCCAGAGTTGGGAATACCAGATTTGGAATATGGCTACAGATGCTTCCTAGATACATGACCCCAGGTAAGTCACTTAATGTTTAACTTCCCCAATTGAAAAATGGAGATGATACTAGTGCTTACTTCCCAGGGCTGTTGTGAGGGTCAAGAGAGATAATATTTTAAAAATGCTTCTCATATGGTAGGCACAATATAACTTATTTCCTTCTCCCTCCTGCCTTTCCTTGCAACTCTGAAATAGAGTGAAGGTTAAGTTCAGTACCCTTTCTTTGCATTATGCTAAAGATACTTCTCTTTGAACATCACTCTTCAGCCCTCCCCAAAAAGCTCTTATATTTATATAACATTTTAAGGTTTACAAGATACTTTTTATGTGTTTTATCATAACCATGTGAAAGGTGCATGTGTGTTCATCCTTCGTTGGTGAAGAAGACCATGCCATCAGTGAAATAATGACATGACTTGCACTTGACTTTGTTTTGAATGAGGGAGGGCTGGGCAAGATCACCAGCCTCACTTTTCCTTCAGAGCCATCTGAATCCAGTGACCAGATATTCATCAGGATGACTGGAGATGACCGAGGATGAGGCAATTGGGGTTAAGTGACTTGCCCAAGGTCACACAGCTAGTGAGTGTCAAGTGTCTGAGGTGAGATTTGAACTCAGATCCTCCTGACTCCTGCACTGGTGCTCTATCCACTGCACCACCTAGGAAATTGTTGAAAAATGAAGTGTTCAGTGTCATTGAGGTATGAAATTTACACAGCACCAAATCAATCAGCAAGCATTTTTCAAAATTTGTTCTATTTTTTAATTTTTGAAATAAAACAAGCATTTCTAGAAAAAAAGATGATTGCACATGAAACTGCAAATTCACTATGTACAACTTGTTATTCCTTTTAAATGTACATCAAAGTTATCATGTAAATTTCTATTTTTTCCTTTTTTCTTTCCCCCTACCTGGAGATAGATAGATATGTATGTATGTATGTGTGTATATATATATATATGTGCATACACACACACATATATATGCAAACATATACATATATGTATATATGAAAATTATTTTGTACATGCTTGTATTTGTCATTTATTAAGTGGCTGTTATGTGTCTGACAGGATTTGCAAATACAAAAGCAAGACTGTTCCTGTCCTCAAGGAGCTTACCATCTATTCCTTAAGTATAGATGGATGATTTTCCCTATATATTTGTTTCTCTGGGAACAACAATTGTCTCATTCACTAGATGATGCTAAAAACTGCTTAATGGAAAGCTAAGTGGAGGAATGAATAGCGTGCTGAGTCAGGAAATATCTTCCTGAGTTCAAATGTGGCCTCAGACATTTAGCAGCTGTGTGACTCTGAGCATATCACGTAATCTGTTTGCTTTAGTTCCTCATCTGTAAAATGAGCTGGAGAAGGAAATGATGAGCCACTCCAGCATCTTTGCCAAGAAAAGGGGTCATGAAGAGGTGGGTATGACTGAATAGCAAAAAAGCTATTTAATGTTTCAGGTACCAAAAAGAGCAGTGAGTAACTCTGTGTTACAAAATTAGCAACAGCTGCATCCTTCATAGGACATTATAATCCCTTGGCTATTAGGTCAAATATGTCTGGATCAGAGGTTATAGTGTTCATATCAGTCTTACATATGATCTTCTATCTGCTGTACTATGACCTTTCTAAAAGCAACAACTCATATGTTATACATACATATACTTATACATACATACATATACACACATTTATATACATGTGTATACATATATACATATACACACATATATGTGCATGTATATATGTTATATATTGCAAAGAACTTTTCATACATCACTTCATTTGGTCTTCATATTAACTTACGTGGTAGGGCATTCGTAATTCAAGAATTATTCATTATCCTCATTTTATAGCTTAAAAAAATGTTGGCTCAGACAAGTTAAATAACTTGTACAAAGTTCCTGAGTTAGTAAGTAAGGGAACTGAAAACACAGGAATTTAGATTTCAGATACAAGACACTTTCCACTCTATTCCCCCCTTTCATTCTACCTACCAACACAATAGGGGCACATCACTGTGAAAATCTTATTTTTTTTAATATTATCAACAAAATCCAGCAACAAGAGATAGGAAGAGAAATTCCATTGAAAATAAATGCAAACAGACTTTCCTCCAGCTCTGCCATATTTCAGTGAGTTGCCAAAATGACAAATACAAAACAAAAAGAAGAGGGACATGATACATATTTGCTAGGACTTTTCAAAAACATGATGTTCCTTTGGCTAAATATATGCAAATATACAAGGAAGGTGATATTGTAGATATGAAGGATGTGGGCACAGTTCAGCAAGGAGCTACCATGGCAAGACTGGATGGGTCTATAGTGTTACCACCGTGCTATAGGCATTGTAGTAAGAGTAAAGGTAAGGACAAGATTCTAGCCAAGAGAACTAATGCGTATATTGAACATATTAAGTATTCTAAGAGCAGAGATAGCTTTCTGAAGTGGGTAAAGGAAAATGATCAGAAAAAGAAGGAAGTCAAAGAAAAAGGCATTTGGGTTCAACTGAAATACCAGCTTACTCCACCCAGAGAAGCACATTTTGTGAGAACCAATGGCAAAGAGCCTGAGCTGTTAGAACCAATCCCTTATAAATTCATGGCATAAATAAAAAAAACCAATAAACAGTAAAATAACTGTAGGCAATATAAAATACTTGGGAGTCTACCTGCCATAGTAAACTTAGGAACTATATGAACACAATTACAAAATACTTTTCATGCAAATAAAGTCAGATCTAAACAGCTGAAAAAAATATCAATTGCTCAGGGATAGGACAAGTTAATATGATAGTGACAATTCTACCTAATTTAATTTACTTATTCATTACCATCCCAAACAAACTACCAAAGAATTATTCAACAGAATTGGAAAAAATAATGACAAATTTCATCTGGAAGAGCAAAATTCTGATTATCAAGAGTTAATGGAAAAAAAAAAACATTCAAAGGAAGGTGGTATAACTGTACCAGATCTCAAAATGTACTACAAAGAATTAATCATAAAAATTCTCCCCTACTGGTACAACACTAATCAGAGTTAAAGATCTTCCTCACTCATTAATGAGCTTTCCCATTAAGGAAAGCTTGATTAGGGGAGGCCCACACCTTTTGTTAATTTCTAATGCACTAGTTCTCAAGGGTTGTGATGCCCTCTGGCTCTGAAAAATGTGTAAATACTCTGAAGTGAGATTTTATGTTGCTGCCTACTCATTGAAAATATTTGTTTGGCCAGAGGAGACTTTGGGCACCTGCTAAGGAGCCCCTCGGGCTTTGAAAACCCAGATGTTGGTGCTTCTCTCTCTGGTAACTATGTATGTATGTATGTATGGTCAAACAGTTATCTGTCTGTTGATCTGTGATTTTGCATTGCTTACAGTCAGAAAGTTGGAATCCCTGTCTGTTGGTTGATCTTTATTTCTCTGCTTGTATTTTCTCTGAAGTTCAGGGTGCTAACTTTTCCCCTGAACTAAGTGAATGATACATATGCTTGTTTAAAGTGATTGTTGACCCCTCAAAAGTTGCTTTTCTTTTAGAAAAACAGATCAAAGAACCTGTGTTATCAGACCCTCCTCTGTGTGTTAGGGTTCTTGCTGTTACAACTGGCTAAAATAGAGAGTGGTGGATCAGCAAAATAGACACACCAGTAGATGATCATAATGACATATGTGTTTGATAAATCCAAAGACCCCAAGTTTTGGGACAAGAACTTACTTTTTGACAGAAACTGCTGGGAAAACTAGAAACAGTATGGCACAAATTAGGCATAGATCAAGATCTTATACCATATGACAAGGTCAAATGGGTAAATGATTTAGACATTAAAGGTGTTATCATAAGGAAATTAGAAGAGCAAAGAATATTTATCTGTCAAATCTATGGATAATTTATGGAGAGAATTAAAGAAGATATAGAGAACATTATGAGATAAATAATTGACAATTTGATTATATTAAATTAAAAAGGGTTTGAAACTAATGCAGCAAAGATTAGAAGGAAAGTAGAAAGCTGAGAAACAATTCTTACAAGTATTTCTGATAAAGTCCTCATTTCTTAAATGTATAGAGAATTGATTCAAATTTATAAGACTATAAATCATTTCCTAATTGATAAATGGTCAAAGAAAATGAACAGGCAGTTTTCAGATGAAGAAATCAAAGCTATCTGTAGTCATATGAAAAAATTCTCTGTCACTGCTGATAAGAGAAATGCAAATCAAACAACTCTGAGGTACTACCTTACATCTATCAGACTGGTAAATATGACAAAAAAGGAATATGATAAATATTGGCTGGGGTGTGGAAAAATTGGGGTACTAATGCATTGTTGGTGGAGTTGTTAACTGATCCAACTATGCTAGAAAGCAATTTGGAACTATGTCCAAAGGGATATCAAACTGTTTATATTCTTTGATCTTGGCAATATCTCTACTAGGTCTATATCCCAAAGAGATAAAAAATAAGAAATATATCTATTGGTACAAAAATATTTATGGCAGCTTTTTGTGGTGGCAAAGAACTGAAAATTGAGGGGACATCCATCAATCAGGGAATGGTTGAACAAGTTGCAATATATGATAATAATGAAATACTATTGTGCTAAAAGAAATGATGAGCAAGCTGGTTTCAGAAAAAATCCTGAAAAGACTTACATGAACTGATACAAAATGAAGTGAGCAGAATCAGGAGAACCTTGTAAACAGTAACAATATTGTACAACGATCACCTGTGAATAACTTGGCTATTCTTAGAAATTCAAAGATTCAAGACAGTTCTGAAGGACTGTTGAAAAATACTATCTATCTCCAGAGAAAGAACAGAAGGAATCTGAATGCAGATCAAGGCATGCTATTTTTCATTTTACTTTGTTCATGTTTGTTTTCCCCCTCTTTTGGTCTGTTTCTTCTTTCTTAACATGACTAATATGGAATCATATTTTACATGATTGCACAAATATTACCAATATCATATTGTTTACCATCTTAGGGAGAGGGGTAGTGAGGGAAATTGAAAGTTAAAATTAGTCATTGTAATTAGTAAATTGTAATTAGCAAAATTGTAATTGGGGAAAAATAAAATATTATTTAAAAAGAAATTCTTAAGTTTTTTTTTAAAGAGGCTATTTCAATGAAAAAATAATGAAAAAATTGTGAAGAATATGACAAATAAGCATTCACCTGGCATTATTAAAAGTTTAGATGGCACATCGGAGAGAATCACAAGACAACTAGATTTTGAGTTATTATTGAATACAGAGCCTGAGAGGTCTTTCCTCAGTTTTCATTCTATCATTTCTAGTGCAAAGGTCATTCTCCTTGCCAGAGAATACAGAAATAAATTAAGAAATGAGTTCTGCTTTCTCTCTTCTGCTCTTTATAATAATCTCATTCCTCAGAGCAGCAATCTCAACCCCCTTGCCGAGGTTCTCCTTTTCCAACACCCATCTCTCTCTCTCTCTCTCTCTCTTTCTCTGTCTCTCTCTTTCTCTCTCTGTCTTTCTGTCTCTCCCTCCCTCTCTTTCTCTCTCTCATACATATACACCCACCCACACACACACAACACAGAGGCATAGGCACAGGTTCATGTGAATGCATGCTCCCAACAACACTT
Organism: Potorous gilbertii; assembly: GCA_028658325.1. NCBI lineage: Eukaryota > Metazoa > Chordata > Mammalia > Diprotodontia > Potoroidae > Potorous > Potorous gilbertii. Next base: position 81,386,236 of record CM053771.1, on the reverse strand, counting down.
TTACAATGCTTAGTCTTATTTGCTTTTTGTTTTCCTAAGCAATATACTTGAAAGTAGTACCATGCCGTGTTTTTGTATTCATCCTATTACCTACCCTTACTTCCATCTTTACTATGTAACTTTTAAAAAATTTTACTTGATTGGTGAGTACTGTTGACCAAATTGTTCATTTCAAATAGTTCTTATTCTTTCTCATCTAAACGGCTTCTCTAGGTGGGACAGAGCCAAGATGGCAGAGTGAGAGCAATGACCCACCAAGCTCTTGGACAAACTCCTTTGGATACCTTTGAAAGGAGAATCTGACCAAATTTTGGAGGTGTGGAATCCAGTGGGAGACAGACTGTGGTGGATTCGGAGCCCAGGACAGACTGGAAGTTCTAAGGGAAGGATCTGTTCCGTGGGGGTGAGCCCACAGCACAGCATGTCCAGCACAGCACAGCACACCAGGAAGGGCCTTGGGAAACCTGAGAGCAGCAGGTGGAACCAGCGAAGCAGCACCCAAGGGTGGGAGACCAGCAGAGCTGAAGGAGTAGCAGCCGCTGAACGCCAGATATCAGCGCAGCAGCTCCTGAGATTTTCAGCCTGCAGATTAAACACCTATTTGAACTACTGGGAGCCAGGATGGTGGAGTGATCAGTAAACGCTCTCTCCTCCCCACTTGATGACTGTGAAAGAACCATAAAACATTTCCCCAGAAAAATCCTGGATCAGTGATAACAGCAGAGGGGGCAAATAGTCTCATAACACACGAGGCTAGGAAGATAGTTAAGGGGGATTCCCCCTACTGTGACAGAGGCAAACTGGAAGGACAGAGGACCCAGGGTGGAGAAAACTCATACTAGGACCCAGGAAAGCCTCAGTGCCAGGAGAGGAACCTGCACTAGCATCTAGGCTTGCCTCAGCGCTCCAGGGGAATTGGGAAGACAATGGGGCAGCCAGGATCATCATCCCCTGAGCTTGCCTTTGCCTCAGTTCAGCTGAGAAGATCTCCTGTGACCAGACCCCTCCTCCCCCACACTTAACAAGCTAACCCCAGAGCTGATCAGGGAAACACAAAACAAAACAAAAACTTGCTCTTAGTTTTTTCACACCTCAGCTCATCACCAAGTTCTGCAGCTTCTAACTGAAAGAACCAGAAGCTACAACACACAATCACCATCATGAATAAAAAAAAAGCAAAATAAGCATGAAAAAAACCATAGACAAGGACCAAAACACAAATACCAAAGAGGTCAGTACTGAGTCTGTACTTCCATCTGAAACTTTAGAAGGGACTATGAACTGCTCACATGCACAAACAGCTCTCCTGGAATAGCTGAAGAAGGAAATAGAAGAAAAACCGGACAATGATTTTAAAATTATAAAAAAAGAATTCGCTGATGAGAACATCTCTTTGAAAAGGAAAATTGAACAAATGGAAAGAGAAGTACAAATATTAACTGGAGAAAATAACTCCCTAAAAGGAACAGTTGGTCAAATGGAAAAGAAGATACAAAAATTAACCGGAGAAAATAACTCCTTAAAAGGAAAAGTTGGACAGAAGGAAAAAAGAGATGCAAAAGTTAATGGAATAAAGCAATTTGATAAAGATTATAATTGGGCAAGTAGAAACTAATGACTCAATGAGATAGCAAGAATCAATCAAACAAAATCCAAAGAAATGAAAACATTGAAGAAAATGTAAAATATCTCATTGGAAAAACAACTGACCTGGAAAATAGATCCAGGAGAGAAAATTTAAGAATTATTGGCCTGCCAGAAAATCACGATGAAAAAAAGAGTCTGGACAATATCTTCCAGGAAATCATCAAAGAAAACTGCCCAGAAGGGCTAGATTCAGAGGGCAAAATAGTCATTGAAAGAATCCACTGTTCACCTCCCAAAGGGGATTCCAAACTCAAAACCCCAAGAAATATCGTTGCCAAATTCCAGAACTATCAAGTGAAGGAGAAAATACTACAGGCAGCCAGAAGGAAATAATTCAAATATCAAGGAGCTACAAGCAGGATCACACAGGACCTTGCAGCTTCTACATTAAAAGATCAAAGGAATTGGAATTAAGTAGGGATTACAACCAAGGATCAACTACCAAGCAAAGTTCAGCATAACATTTCAGGCAAGGAGAAGGTCATTCAGTGAAGTAAGGGATTTCCAGACTTTCCTGACAAAAATACCAGAATTTAATAAACAATTTGATCTTCAAATGCAGTTCTCAAGAGAATCATAAAAAGGTAAACAGAGGGGGAAAAATTCAAACTTGTTACTCAAGTTGGGCAAACTGTTTACCTCCCTATGAGGGTAGATGATACCTGTTAATCTTGAGAATTGGGCATCTATTATGAAATATAAAAGAGATATACATAGAGGGAATGGGTATAAAGTAAATGATGGCATATTAAAAATATCATTTAAGTATGTGAGAGAGATTGTAACAGGAGGTGTGAAAAGGAGGAAGCAGAAAATGGTAAATTACATCACAAAAGTACAAAATTATAGAAGAGGGAAGGAGGGGAGGGAGATGAGCATTGTTTGAGAGGAACTCTCTTCTGATTTGTTTCAAGGAGGGAACAATAAACTTCAGTAAATAATCCTAACTAGCTCTATAGGCTGCAGGAGGGGAAGGGGGAAGAAAGGGGAGGGAAGCTAAAAGGGAGGGAAGAAGCAGTAAGGGTCAAGGGGAGTAAAAGGGAGGGGGGCTAAAAGAAGGAAGGGAAGGCTGCAGGAGGAGGTGGTGAAAAGTGAATACTGTTGAAGAGGGGAAGGGACATGGGAGAGCTAAAAGCACAAATGGTGGGAAAGAGGATAGAAGGAAATACACAGATTGTAATCATAACTGTGAATGTGAATGGAATGAACTCTCCCGTAAAATGAAGACAGATAGCAGAATGGATTAAAAGCCATAATCCAATAATATGTTGTTTACAAGAAACACATTTGAAACAGGGGGATACACACAGGATAAAGGTCAAAGGTTGGAACAGAATATATTGTGCTTCAGCTGATGTAAGAAAAGCAGGAGTAGCAATCCCAATCTTAGACAAAGCAAAAGCAGAAATAAATCTAATCAAAAGAGATAAGGATGGAAACTATTTCCTGCTAAAAGGCACCATATGAAGCAATATCATCATTAAACATGTATGTTCCAAGTGGTATAGCATCCAAACTTTTAGAGGAAAGGTTGGGGGAGTTAAAGGAAGAAACTGACAGCAAAATTTCAACCTCTCTCTCTCTGAACTTGACAAATATAATCTCAGAATAAACAAGAAAGAAGTTAAGAAGGTAAATAAAACTCTGGATAAGGTAGATATAACAGATCTCTGGGGAAAACTGAATGGGAATAGAAAGGAATATACCTTTTTCTCAGTGGTACATGGAACATTTACAAAAATTGACCATGTACTAGGACATAAAAACTTCACAACCCAGGGCAGAAAGGCAGAGATAATCAATGCATCCCTCTCAGATCATAATGCAATAAAAATTATATGTAATAAAAGGTCATGGAAAGATAAACCAAAAATCAATTTGAAACTAAATAATCTAATCCTAAAGAAGGAGTGGGTTAAAGAAGAAATCATAGAAACAATCAACAATTTCATTCAAGAGAATGGCAATAATGAGACAACCTACCAACTCCTATGGGATACTGCAAAAGCAGTTCTTAGGGGAAGTTTTATATCTTTGAATGCCTACGTAAATAAAATAGAGAAAGAGGAGATCAATGACTTGGGCATGCAGTTGAAAAAGCTACAAAAAGAACAAATTGAAAATCCCCAAGTCAATGCTAAATGAGAAATACTGAAAACCAAAGGAGAGATTAATAAAATTGAAATTAAAAAAATTATTGAATTAATAAATAAAACCAATAAAACCAAAATTATGAAAAATAATAAAATTGATAGATCTTTGGTCAATTTGATTAAAAATAAGAAAGAAGAAAATCAAATTACTAATATTAAAAATGAAAGGGGTGAACTTACCTCTAAGGAGGAGGACATTAAAATAATAATTAGAAATTACTTTGCCCAACTTTATGCCCACAAATTCAATAATCTAAACGAGATGGATTAGTATTTTAAAAAGTACAAATTGCCCAGATTAACAGAAGAGGAAGTTGAATACTTAAACAACCCCATCTCAGAAAACAAAATTGAAGGGGGGCAGAGCCAAGATTGCAGAGTAGAAAGACTCACATATGCTAGCTCCGAACCCACAGCCCATGGATTTCCTCTAAAAAGAACTCCCAATAAATTCTGGAACAGTGGAAGCCATACAGCAACTGGGTGAAGGAGATTTCTGTTCCAGAGAGCCCTGCAAAACCAATCCCAAAGGTCTGTTGTGCACCTGACAAGAGTGGAGCCCAGCCCTGCCCTGGCCATGCAGCATGGAGAGGAACAGATCCAAGCAGGCTTCAGGGACAAAATCTCCAGTGGCCACGAAGGTCCCGCCACCCACACACGCACAGGTCAGTGAGAGAAACTTTTGGACGGGCTGAGAGGGGAGAGGAGTTTCTCCATGACTCAGGCCCCCTCAGGAGGCAGCAGCAGAGGCAGCAGGTGGCCAGAGGCTCCCAGAGCAGGCAGGAGCTTGCCAGCAGCTCCATTACAGAAGGTCTCTGCATAAATCCCCTGAGGGAACTGAGCCTGGGAGGCGGCCCTGCCCCCACCTGAGCACCAGAAATTAAGCTCCCATTGAATAGCATCCAGGTCTGCTGCTGAAAGCCCTGAGGCTGGGGAGCAGCATTTGAATCTCAAACCCAAGCACTAGCTGGGCAGACTTAGGCGGGGGTAGAGCAGACTCTCAGAAGTCAAGTAACTGGCTAGGAAAATGCCCAGTAAAAGGAAAAAATATAAGATCATAGAAGGTTACTTTTTTGGGGAACAGATGATTCTGCCCTTCCTCTCTGATGAAGAAGAAACCTGCTTACCATCACGTAAAGACATAAGAGTCAAGGCCTCTGTATCTCAAACATCTGAAATAGATATCCAATGGGCTCAGGCCTTGGAAGAGCTCAAAAAGGATTTTGAAAATCAAGTTAAACAGGTGGAGAAAAAATTGGGAAGAGAAATGAGAGAGATGCAAGAAAAGCATGAAAAACAGGTCAATACCTTGATAAAGGAGATCCAAAAAAATGGTGAAGAAAATAACACCTTGAAGAATAGGCTAACTCAAGTGGCAAAGGAGGTTCAAAAAGCCAATGAGGAGAGAAATGCTTTCAAAAGCAGAATTAGTCAAGTGGAAAAAGAGGTTCAAAAGCTCACTGAAGACAATAGTCCTCTCAAAATTAGAATGGAACAGATGGAGGCTAATGACTTTCTGAGAAACCAAGAAATCACAAAACAAAACCAAAAGAATGAAAAAATGGAAGAGAATATGAAATATCTCATTGGAAAAACAACTGACCTGGAAAATAGATCCAGGAGAGACAATTTAAAAATTATGGGACTACCTGAAAGCTATGATCAAAAAAAGAGCCTAGACATCATCCTTCATGAAATTATCAAGGAAAACTGCCCTGATATTCTAGAAGCAGAGGGCAAAATAAGTA
>CM053771.1:81335319-81380188 GCA_028658325.1 Potorous gilbertii | reverse complement strand
CAAATGGGGAGAAAATTTTGGAACCCAAAATTTTGTGAAAATGAATGTAAAAAGTTAAATAAATAAATTTATATTAAAAAAAATAGCAAATGCACTTAACAAAAATAATATTGAAAAAAAAAGAATTTGAACAAGCCATCAATGAACTCCGTAGGAAAAAATTTCCAGGGCCAGATGGATTTACAAGTGAATTCCATCAAACCTTTAAAGAACAGTTAATTCCAATACTATATAGACTATTTTTGAAAATTGAGGAAGGAGTCCAGCTAAATTCTTTCTATGATATAAATATGGTTTTGATACCTAAACCAGGAAGAGACAAAACAGAGAAAGAAAATTATAGACCAATTTCTCTCATGAATATAGATGCAAAAATTTTAAATGAGATTTTAGCATAACAAATACAATGTCTTATTATGAGAATAATACATTATGATCAGGTAGGATTCATACCAGGAATGCAGGGCTGGTTCGATATTAGCATTATTGATCATATCAACAACAAAACTAACAAAAACCACATGATTATCTCAATAGATGCAGAAAAAAGCTTTTGACAAAATACAACACCTATTCCTATTAAAAACACTGGAGAACATGGGAATAAAGGGAAATGTTAGCTGTAGCAATTAGACAAGATAAAGAAATTGAAGGAATAGGAATAGGCAAAGAAGAAACTCAGTTATCACTCTTTGCAGATGATATGATGATATACTTAGAGAATCGCAGAGACTCAAGTAAAAAACTACTTGAAATAAACAACTTTGGCAAAGTTGCAGGTTACAAAATAAACCCGCACAAATCTTCTGCATTCCTATATATTAGCAACAAAGTCCAACAGCAAGAGATAGAAAGAGAAATCACATTTAAAGCTAGGGTAGACACTATCAAATACTTGGAAGTTTACCTGCCAAAACAAACCCGGGGACTATATGAACAAAATTACAAGACACTTTTTGCACAAATAAAGTCAGATTTAAGTAAGTGGAAAAACATCAGTTGCTCATGGGTAAGCCGAGCTATATAATAAAAATGACAATTCTACCTAAATTAATTTACTTATTTAGTGCCATACCAATTAAACTATCAGATATTTATTTTCTAGAGCTGGATAAAATAAAATTCATTTGGAAGAGCATAAGGTCCAGAATATCGAAGGGACTAATGAAAAGAAATGCTAGGGAAGATGGCCTAGCGCTATCAGATCTCAAATTGTATTATAAAGCGCAATTATCCAAACCACTTAGTACTGGCTAAGAAACACAAGGGTAGACAAATGAAATAGACTCGGCACTCAAGACACAGTAGGCAAGGAATATAGCAACCTTCTGTTTAATAAACCCAAGGTCCCCAGCTTCTGGGGTCAGAACTCAGTGCTCAATAAAAATTGCTGGGAAAACCGGATAACAGTATGGTGGAAACTAGGCATAGACCCATGCCTGACACCAGACACAAGAATAAAGTACAAATGGGTACATGATCTAGGTATAAAGATTTATACCATAGACAAACTGGAGGAGCAAGGAATAGTGTATTTATCAGATTTATGGAGAAGGGAAGAATTTTTTACTAAAGAAGAGATAGAAAGCATTATGAAATGCAAGATGAATAACTGATTACATTAAACTGAAAAGTTTTTGCTCAACCAAACCCCATGCAACCAAAATTTGGAGGGATGTAGTAAACGGGGAAGAATTTTTACAGCTAATCTCAGGGATAAAGGCCTCATTTCTAGAATATATAGAGAACTGACTCAAATGTACAACTGTACAAGTCATTCCCCAATTGATAAATGGTCAAAGGATATGAACAAGCAATTTTCAGAGGAAGAAATTAAAGATAGCTATAATCATATGAAAAAATGTTCTAAATCACTTTTGATTAGAAAGATGCGAATCAAAACAACTCTGAGGTACCACATCACACCTATGAGATTGGCAAACATGACAGAATAGGAAAATGATAAATGTGGGAGAGTTGGAACACTAATTCATTGTTGGTGGAGCTGTGAGCTCATCCAACCATTCAGGAGAACGGTTTGGAACTATGCCCAAAGGGCTACAAAAATGTGCATACCCTTTTGACCCAGCAATATTACTTCTAGGACTGTATCCCCAAGAGATCATGAAAATGGGAAAGGGTCCCACATATACAAAAATATTTATAGCAGCACTCTTTGTAATTGCTAAAAACTGGAAATCAAGAAGATGCCCATCAATTGGGGAATGGCTGAAAAAATTATGGTATATGAATGTAATGGAGTATTATTGCGCCATAAGAAATGATGAACAAGAAGACTTCAGGGAGGCCTGGAAGAACTTAAATGATCTGATGCTGAGTGAAAGGAGGAAAACTAGGAGAACTTTGTGCACAGCAACGACTACACTGTACAAGAGTTTTTTCTGGCAGACTTAAAACTTTGTAATAACGCAAGAACTTTAAAAAAAAAGTTCCCAATGGTTTTCTGAGGCAGAATGCCTTCCACACTCAGAGAAAGAACTATGGAATTCATTTGCAGAATGTAGCAGATCATGTGTGTGTGTGTGTGTGTGTGTGTGTGTGTGTGTGTGTGTGTGTGTGTGTGTGTGTATTATGTTTTGATTTGCTATATGATTTCTTCCATTTATTTTAGTTAGTCTACATAGCATGACTATAGTGAAAAACTATTCAATAGGAAAGTATATGTAGATCCTGAATTGTATGCTGTCCTGGGGAGGGAGGAGGGTGGTGGGGGGTAGGTTTGGGGGGATAAAAATCTAAGTTTTATGGTAGTGATTGTAGAACATTAAAAAAATAAATAAAATACAAAAAAAAGAGAAAAGAAAAATCTGCTCCTCTTTTTTTCTTCAGAATTTTATTTATAAGAACTTTTCATCTATTTTGTGCTTATATTTTTCTGAAGAATTTAAGTACATTGGATTCTATTTGTCCTTTCCCTGTATCCTTTGAAACCTTCTCTACTTGACTCTAGAGTATGTCAAATTATGCTCAATTTTCCTTTTCATCTATCACAAACTCTAAAAGAAACAGATCACTTTCTCCAAAAGTTTCCATAATTTCTACCCACGTAAAAAGTTCCTCTCTGTTGATAAGAAGCTACTATGCTTTTGGAGAAGAGAGGGCTCCTACAAATAGCTGGAAAATTAAAGTTTCCTGTCACTATTGTATCATGCTTGGGCCAGGTTTGTGACCTATTTTCTGAACTCATCTATTTTATCTTTCTATTAGGATGGTCTGTAGTATTAACAACAAAATCATTGTTTTTCCTTCCATTAATCTGCACTGTACCTTCTATATCTTCTTAATATTCATTGCTACCCCACCTCAGTGCCCTTTTACCTATGCAATTTCTTTTGAATAAAGGATACTTATGCAGAACAATATTCCATTCACAGACCCCATCTCACTCAGTCTTAAGAATACCTAATGAGGTCAAATTTGCTTCTCTAGCTTAGCATTTCTAGTTGTCTATGCTTGTTGCTTAAACTTTAAACATTGCAGGCCATGGAGTTCACTATCATCCTTTTTTTAGTTTCACTTTTCTTTTGTGAACCTCTGTCTCTCAATTGCTATCCTTCTTCCTTGGTTGGTCCTACTTTTTATGGTCTATAGCCTGATACATACATATCTATATACATATACATATATGCAAATATACATACATATGTAGTTTTCTCTCTACCTCATATTTTTTACCTTAAAAACTCTTCTGATTTGCAACACATCAGGGTTCAATCATTGCCTGTTGTGGTGACTATCAGACCTAGATAGCTAACTCTCTTGCTTCTTCTGAGTACCAGTCTTGCATTATAAACTACCTACTCGACATCTCCACCTAGATTTCTCATAGACACAACTTATTCCCTATGAAACTCATTATCTTTCACCCTAAACTTATTCATTCCTCAAAAGCTCCTATTTCTTTTGAGGGTACCACCATCATTTTAGGCATTGAGGAGTCACCCCCATACCTGCCTCTTATTTTATCCCTCAATAACAAAATATTTGCCAACTCTAATTCTCCCTTCACAATAGCTCTCCTACTTAATTTATTCTTTTCATTCACAGAACTATGATCCTAGTTCAGGTTCTTACCCTCCAATCTGGATTATTTTTTAAATACATTTTATTTGTTTTAATCAGCAAAAATCTGGCTTTTTACCCTCTCACCACAACCCCACACTTCGAATGAGAACAAAAGAAAAGCATAACCCATTATAAACATGTACACACAATCAAAACAAATTTCCACAATGTCCATATACGTATATTTGTCTCTTGCATTCTGTGCCTTTCATTTCTCTTTTAGGAAGTAAGAAGTATGTTTCCTTATTAGTTTTCTGGAATCCTGGTGGGTCATTACACTGAGTTCCTAATTCTTTAAAATTGTTTGTCTTTATTGTATTGTTTTCACAGAATAAATTGTTCTACTGGTTCTGTTCACTTCATCTGCATCATACAAGTCTCAGATTTCTCTGAAACCCTCTCCATCATTTCTTATAGTACAGTACTATTCCATCATATTAACATATCATAATTTGAACATCCATTCCCCAATTTGCAATTACTCCCTCAGATTCACATTCTTTTCCATCTCAAAAAGAAGCTATAAATATTTTAATATATCCTTAGAGCTTGTTTTATAAAGAACTAATTCTTTTAATACTCTCCTTCTAACTCCTTCTCTCCCCTTTCCCCAATTTCCACCTATTTCCCTGTTGAGTGAAATATATTTCTGTACCCAACTATGGATGTGTTTATTCTTCCTTCTTTTGACTAGTTCAAATGAGAGTGAGTTTCACATGTTAGATATACCCCCTTCCGTTTTTGTACATATGTGTACCTGGCCATTCTGACTATATGAGACTATTTCTCCAAACCTTCCTTCCCTCCCTCCCTTGCCCAGTGTATCCCTCTCTGTTCTTAAGAATATCAAGACATGATGGAACCACTCGCAGGTTTTATCTAATTGGACTCCCTATTTGAGCCCACATGATGACAAAATTCAGAGAGGACACACATTATATCCCCATATTTCAATGTAAGTAATTTATCCTCATTTAGTTCTTTATCATTGTACATTCATGTTTATCTTTTCATGTGTCTCTTCACTCCACTTTGAACTTCATCATTTCATACATTTTAGTTCTTTTTACCAGGAATATTTGTGAGTCCTCTTTTTCAATAAAGGTCCATTCTCCACACTCTTTCCTTCATAGCATTATATTCAGCTTTGCAGAGTTTGTTATTCTTAAATGTAAACTCATATCCTTAGCCTTCTGGAATGTAGAATTATAAATACTCCACTTTTTTATAGTGATGACTATTAAATCTCATGTAATTGTCACTGTGGTTCCTCAGTACTTGAATTCCTTCTTTCTGACTGTATTTTTTCTTGGACTTGAAAACTTGATTTTGACTTATTTTCCTGGGAATATTCATTTTGGGGCTTCTTTAAGGGTGAATTCTTTCTATTTCCACTTTGATCTCTGGGTCTAAGAGATCTGGACATTTTTCTCTTAAGAATTCTTGAAATAAGATGACAGGCTCTTTTTTTTAATCTTGGCATTCAGCTAGCCCACTGATTCTTTTAAAATATTTTTATATTTTTGTTTTAGACAAATACTAAAACTTAAATACATAATAGAAAAGAAAAAAAGAAGCATTATGAACTTAAAAATAGGAAAAGAAAAAAGCATATCATGTACATAGCAGAACATAGGAGAGGTTTCAAAATATATAGTAATGACATTTCAAGAAAGTTCATATGTTAAATACTGTGCATCAAGGTGAAAGCTGTTTGTCTTTTCCTTGCTTCCCTGTAGGTTTTGTTTTGTTCCCTGTAGATTTTGTTTTGTTCTCTTTGCTGTACACTTTTTGCTTTGTTTCTTTTTCCCCCTTCCTCTCCCCTACTGACCACCCTAAGACTACCACTAAACAAGGATATATTTATATATAGGTATTAATATATAAGGTACACTTGCCAGAAAAGATTGTTTAATGGAGAACTCACAAAGGACAACTGTTCACATGGTGGTCAGAAGAAGCAACGTAAGAACACTTTCAAGATCTTGCTTAAAAACTTTGGAATTGATTGTGTGACATGGGAGACAGTAGCACAGGACCATGCAGCATGGTGTGCCCATATCAGAGAAAATGCTGGGCTCTATGATCAAATCAGAATTGAAGTAGCCCAAAGGAAAGATAAGATGTGCAAATTTAGAGAATCCACCCCAAATGTCACACAGGTTATTTGTGCCTGACCTGTGGTAGAGCATTCCAAACTCATATTGGTCTGATCAGCCATAGTCAGACATACTGAAACTTGACTGTAGCACAGTGATGTCATTTTGATCCTCTTTGAGAATGGTTGTTACATACATACACACACATATATACATATATGTGTGCACATACATACATAAATACATATATAAACATATACTTTCCCTAAAAGAGTCTGCTCCTAATCTTGTTTTATGTTTGTGCATATCTCTTCTTTCCTATCTCTCATAACTCCTCTCCTTCTGCCTGCTACCTTGCCCTCCTATTACTTAACGTAATGTATTCCAGCAATCCTTCCCTTATCTTCCCATTCCTCTAAATCTAAACACCCTTCTATACTCCCCTTTTAACCTATTCCCTCATCATCCCCTCTAAAATTCCCTCCTTTATCCTCTCCTCCCTCCATATCCCCTTCAAGTTTTATTTCTTTTTTAAATTTAGAAGACTTTTATACTCTTCTAGATGCATATGTATTTTCCCCTTTTAAATCCATTCCTGGAGAAAGTAGGTTTCCAGAACTCACAGTCCCTCTCCCCCATCTAATTACTCTGTATTGGTTCTTCCTCTTGCACCTCATACATATAATTATTCTTTTAGCTATTTTTGAATAGTTTAACTTTTTAAAGTCATATCATGCTCAGGTCTACCCAATCTTTCTTAGAAGCTGCCTAACTATTAGTAACAGTCTTAGACACAGGTTTTACATTTTCCATACATAAAAGGTAAACATTCTTTCTTTATTTAGTCCCTTGTAATTGATCATTGTACCTTATATTTCTCTTAACTCTTATATGTCAAATCTTCTACTGAGTTCAGGGTTTTTTTTAACAGAGTCCTGAAAGCCTGACAGTTGATTAAATATCTACTTTTTTTCCATTCAAAATTATCCTTAGTTTTGCTGGGTATATTTTTGGTTGTAGGCCCAGTTCTTTTGCTTTTTGATTGTGTGTTTGTCATTCATTCTCAAAGAGGACCATGACATAAGGGAGATGAAGACATGACTTGCAGTTGACTGTGATTTGAGTGAGGCAGAGTTGTGCAAGGTCAGCAGTCTTACTTTCTCCTCCAGAGACATCTGAGTCCAGGGGCCAGATATTCATTAGCAAAACTGGAGATGGCCCAGGATGCAACGAGAGACCCTGGCAATTTTAGGCTAAGGTGCTTTCAGATTCTCATTTTGAGTGAGATAATGCCCATTCAGTGGATAGGACTCTTCAAGTAGTTATTCAAACGATAGCCCCTTTAATTAAAAAAATTAACTGGGAAGGAAATACTCTCAGGGTTCCTGAGCAAAAGAGAAATAGCTACTAGTTAGTATTTACATTCACTCCGTGCTAGGAGGGTGGGACCTATTGTCCAATCTGTGAGCTCCATATATCTTTAATATAGGGAGTTCTAAGACCTACAATCTTTTAGTATCCCCACTACTAGATCTTGTGTGATTCTAATTGTAGTCCCATCATATACCAATTGGTTTTTTTTCTAGTTGCTATAATATTTCTGTGAGTTTTCCTTGTAGTAGCTCTTTCAGGTGGTGATTGGTGGATTTTTTTTTTTTATATTTCTACTTCCCCCTCTTGTTTTAATGCTTCAGGAAAATTTTCTTTAATTATTTCTTGTATTATGGTATCAAGATTCTTTTTTTTTGATCAGAACTTTCAGGACGCTTAATTATTCTTATGTTTTCTTAATTTGTTCTCTAGAGCCATTGTTTTTCTTGAGATGTTTCATGTTCTTTTCTATTTTTTTCATTATTTATATATATATGTATATATATTATATATATATGTTATGTATAATACATATATATTATATATAAATAGTTTTATTTCTTCATCTCTTATAACTTCTCTGGCTTCCCCTTGCCCAATTCTGATTTTCAAGGAGTCATTTTCTTCCTTAAGATTCTGGATTTCCTTTTCTAATTGGTTGAATTTTTTGTCATAACCTTCTTGTTTTTCTTATATTATTCTTATTTTTCTTTTTAATTTTGTCCTCATTCTCTCTCATTTGATTTTTAAAGTCTTTTTTTAAAGTTCTTCAATGAATTCTTTTTGGACAGGTGGTCATTTAACATTACTTTTTGGGTTAGAAGAGGATTTCTTTGCTTCACTATCCTCCTCTTAGGTCAAACCCCAGTCTCTTCTATTCCCATAGTAGCTTTCTATATTTGGATTCTTTTTTCTTTGCCTGTGCATTTTTTTTTGGTAATAATTTAGTTTTTATAATCCCTTTAGTCCTGGGGCAAGGGGGATGGTGCCTCTGACCTCTGAGCATCTTTAGTTCTCCTTTCTGACCTTGAACTAAAACCAAGACCTCCAGTCTCCTGTAAGTGCCCACAACCAGAAATGTTCTGCCCCACTGTTTTTGTATTCACCTGTCATGTGCTGATTCCTTCTAGCCCCTGCCTCTTTCCACAGCACAGCTGGGTCTGGCATTCCTTGGTAGCAGAAGTTCTGCAGATCTTACCCAGGTCAGATAACGAACTCCCCTCACTGTCCTGCGGTAAAAGTTCCTGTCACTAGGCTAAGATAGCTTCCCAACGTAGCTAACCTCCAGACTTGCTGCTTGTTGTTTAAGCAGCTTGTGGTTTGTTGTTAAAAAAGTGGGCCCTAGGAGGGGAGCCAAGATGGCAGAGTAGAAAAATGCACATACTCTAACTCTTCCTCCACAGCCCATAAATACCTGTAAAAAATGACTTTCAACAAATTCTAGAGCAGCAGAAGCCACAGAACTACAGAATGAAAGCGATTTCTAGCCAAAGTAACCTGGAAGGCTGACAAGAAAGGTCTATAGCACTGGGCTCAGAGCAGAGCACAGCCCAGCCTTGGTCACATGGCACTGTGAGGAACAGGACCAGAACAAGGCTTGAGGGTGGAATTCCCAGCAGCAGGGAATAGTTCTCAGATGCCTCAACCCACAGACTCCAAAAACAACTTCAAAGGTCAGTGAGAGGGCTTTTCAACTGGTTGAGAAGGGAGCAGCATCCTCCCCTAGTCTCAGCCCCAGGTGGTGGCTGCCACAGAAGTAGTGGCAGTAAGGATGGTGGCAGCTGTGGCATCCATTTGTGGAGCCCTCCACCTAAAGCCCCTGGGGGAATTGAGCCTCTGATCTGAATCTCAACCCTGAGCTGAGGAATATAGACTAGAGTGGAGCTAGAGGTTGTTGTGGAGAGGGAATTCTACTACTCACAGATTCTGGGCAGAAAAGTTTTTGGCTGCTCCCAGACCAGTGCACAGTCCAGGAGAGGAAAAAAATTCCTCTATCTTGATTGTACCATCTTGGAGGAATACAGAAATTACAGGTCTCCAGAATATAACCTCTTCTTGACAAAGAACTCAAAAGTCAAATAACTCTAGGAAAATGCCCAAAAAAGGGGAAAAAAATAAGACTATAGAAGGTTACTTTCTTGGTGAATATGTATTTTCTTCCATCCTTTCAGATGAGAAAGAACAATATTTACATCAGAGGTCTCCAAAATAAATGTGCATTGGTCTCAGGCCATGGAAGAGCTCAAAAAGGATTTTGAAAATCAAGTAAAAGAGGTGGAGGAAAAATTGGGTAGAGAAATTGAGAGAAATGCAAGATAATCATGAAAAGTGAGTCAACAGCTTACTAAAAGAGTCCCAAAAACATGCTGAAGAAAATAACACCTTTGAAAATAGGCTAACTCAGTTGGCAAAAGAGATTGAAAAAGCCAATGAAGAGAAGAATGCTTTTAAAAGCAGAATTAATCAAATGGAAAAGGAGGTTCAAAAGCTCACTGAAGAAAATAGTTCTTTAAAAATGACAATGGAGCTGAGCCACCCATTCTAGAGAGCAATTTGGAACTATACCCAAAGGGCTACAAAAATATGCATGCCCATATTCCAAAGAGATCATAAAAATGAGAAAGGGTATCACATGTACAAAAATATTTATAGCAGCACTCTTTGAGGTGGCCAGAAACTGGAAATCAAAGGGATGCCCATTAATTGGGGAATGACTGAATAAATTATGGTGTATGAACATAATGGAATACTATTGTGCTATAAGAAATGATGAACAGGAAGACTTCAGAGAGGCCTGGAAAGACTTACATGACTTAATACTGAACGAAAGGAGCAGAACCAGGAGAACCTGGTGCACAGCAACGACCATAGTGTGTGAAAGTTTTTTCTGGAAGACTGGGAACTGCATTGCAGTGCAAGGACTTAAAAACTTCCCATAAGTCGTTTAAGACAAAATACCTTCCCTATCCAGAGAAAGAACTATGGAATTCAATCGCAGAATGTAGCAGATCATTTTTTTTGTGTATGTATTATGTTTTGGTTTGTTATATGATTTCTCCCATTCATTTTAATTGTTCTACACAGAATGACTATAGTGAAAATGTGTTTAATAGGAATATATGTGCAGAACCTCTATGAAATGTTATTCCATCTTGGGGAGGGAGGGGGGAGGGCAGGGAAAAATATAAGTTATAAGGTAGTGATTGTAGAACACTAAAAATAATTACAATTAATTAATAAAATGATAATGGAGCAGATGGAAGGTAACAATTTGATGAGAAACCAAGAAAGTACAAAACAAAATCAAAAGAATGAAATAATGGAAGATAATATAAAATATCTCATGGGAAAAACAACTGACTTGGAAAATAGATCCAGGAGAGACAATTTAAAAATTATGGGACTACCTGAAAGCCATGATAAAAAAAACAGCCTAGACATCATCTTTCATGAAATTATCAAGGAAAACTGCCCTGATATTCTAGAACCAGTGAGCAAAATAAATATTGAATGAATCCACTGATCACCTCCTAAAAGAGACCAGAAAAGAGAAACTCCTAGGAATATTGTAGCCAAATTTCAGAGTTCCCAGATCAAGGAGAAAATATTGCAAGCAGCTAGAAGGAAATAATTCAAGTATTGTGGAAATACAATCAGGATAACCGAGGATCTGGCAGCTTCTACATAAAGGTATTGAAGGACTTGGAATATAATATTCTAGGAATCAAAGGAACTACGATTAAGATCAAGAATCACCTACCCAGCAAAACTGAGTATAAAACTTCAGGGGAAAAGATGGTCATTCAGTTAAATAGAGGACTTTCAAGCATTCTTGATGAAAAGACCAGAACTGAATAGAAAATTTGACTTTCAAACACAAGACTCAAGAGAAGCATGAAAAGGTAAACAGAAAAGAGAAGTCATAAAGGACTTACTAAAGCTGAACTGTTTACATTCCTACATGGAAAGATAATATTTGTAACTCTTGAAACTTTTCTCAGTATTTGGGTAGTTGGATGGATTACACACACACACACACACACACACACACACACACACACACACATACACACATACACACACAGGTTGATTTGAATAAGAAAGGATGATATCTAAAAATATAAAATTGAGGGGGTAGGAGGAATATATTGGGAGGAGAGAGGGAGAGATGGAATGGGGCAAATTATCACTCATGAATGAGTCAAGAAAAAGCTTTATCAATGGAGGTTAGTAGGGAGGAGCTGAGAGGGAAAGGGTGAAGCTTACTCTCTTCACATTGGCTAAAGGAGGGAATAACATGCTCAATTTTGTATGAAAATCTATCTTATATTACAGGAAAGTAAGGGAGGAGGGGACAAGTGGGGTGAGGGAGATGATAGAAGGGAGGGCAAATGGGAGAAGGGAGTAATTAGAAGTCAACACTTTTGGAGAGGCACAAGGTCAAAAGAGAGAATAAAATAAAAGGGGAGCAGGATAGGATAGAGGGAAATATAGCTAGTCTTACACAACATGACTATTATGGAAGTCTTTTGCAAAACTACACATATATAGCCTATATTGAATTGCTTGCCTTCTTGGCAGGGATGGGTGGGGAGAGAGAAAGGGAGAGAAGTTGGAATTCAAAGTATTAGAAACAAATGTTGAGAATTGTTTTTGCATAAAACTGGAAAATAAGAAATACAGGTAATGGGGTATAGAAATCTATTTTGCTCTGCAAGAAAAGAAAGAAGATAGGGATAAGGGAAAGGTGGGATGTGATGGATGGGAGGGCATATTGAGGGAAGGGTAATCAGAATGCATGGCATTATTAGGTGGGGGTAGGGGAGAGTTGCGGAGAAAATTTGGAACTCAAAATTTTGTGGAAATGAATGTCAAAAACTAAAAATGAATAAATAAATATTTTAAAAATGTGGACCCTAGCCTGGAGGTGTTTACTTTTCACGGAGAGGAAATCTAGTCCTGGAATTTTTCTTCAAGTCTTCTTAAATGGTCCCAAGAAGACCACCATTCTGCCCCTACTCTTCTTTATTTTCATGGCTCTATGTTCACCCAGAGTTGCTATTTTATCTCTTTTGTAGAGGAAAATCTAGAGAGCTTGAAATTTTTTGACCTACTCTGCCATCTTCCCAGAATCCTCTCTAGTCTAATGATTCTTAGTATTTTTCTTCTCAATCTATTTTCCAGGTCAGTATTTTTTCTATGTGATACCTTACATTTTCTTCTGTATTTTCAGTTTTTTGACTTTATTTTAATATTTCTTGTTGCTTCATGGAGTCATTGCCTTCTCTTTGGTCCATTTGATTTGGGAGAAGTTTGTTGTTTGGCATAGTTTTGCACCTCTTGAACCAAGCTGTTAATTCCCTTTCCAGTTCTTTTACAGCTCTTATGCCCTTTCTATATTTTTCCCTTAAAGACTCTCATTTAATTTATAACCACATTTTTAAACTCTTTAAGAAAAAAAAAGATTCTTGCTTTTTTCTCTTCCAAGAATTCTAGTTGATTGGGAAGACATATAAACTGATGCAAAGTGAAGTGAGCAAAACCTGGAGAATGTTGTACATAATAATAGCAACATTGTAACAATGACCACTGTGAAAGACTCAGCTATTCTAATCAATACAGTGACACAAAACCATTCCAAAGGACTCATGATGAAAGATGTTATTTACGTCTAGAGAGAGAGAACTGATGTAGTCTGAGTGCAGACTAAAGCAAACTTTTTAAATCTACTTAATTTTTCTTATTTTTTTCACTACATGGCTAATATGGAAACATGTTTTTGCATAACTTTGCATGTATAATTAAATCATATTATTTGTCTTTTTATGGGTAGAGGAGAAAGTGGAGGGACAGAGAGAATTTAGAACTCAAAATTCTTTTTAAAATGAATGTCAAAATTAAAAAACATGTTAAAAAATTCAGGTTGAATTTTTGTCCAAGCTATGTTTTTTTCTTTGAGGCTTTGCTTGTAGATATTCTATAGTCATTTTTCTTCCTTATGATGGGACTCTTTTTATTTAATTTCTTTGCTCATTCTTCTATTCTATGTCTTGATTTCAGACTTGATGTTTGGACTGGGCTGTTTTACTTTTGAAGATGTGGGACGGGTCCTGTTGCTCCTTTCTTGTCATTATTTAGTGTTATTTTGTTTCAGAATCTTCTCAGGTGTCTATGTGGTACAGTGGATGACATGCTAATCTTGGAGTCAGAAAAAGTCATTTTCTTCAGTTCAAATTTGGCCTCAGATACTTGCTATGTGATCCTGGGCAAGTCACTGAACTTTGTTTGCCCCAGTTTCCTCATCTACAAAATGAGTTGGAGAAGGAAATAACAAACCACTCTGGCATCTTCGCCAAGAAAACCCCAAATGGGGTCACAAAGAGTTGGACATGACTAAACAACATCATCATCTACATCTATATCTATCTAGGTCTGGAACACACACACACAGAGAACTAACCAGTTCTCTGCTCCAAGACAAAAATTCTACTAATTCATCATAAGTTAGTGCCCATTTCAATAGAAACCACACATCTTCACAGAGTTTATGTCTCACAATACGCCAATTGATGTCCATTATCCAAAGTCCTAAATTTTGAGGGAGTCATAAGCATCTGTCCCCATCGTTTTCATTTCTGTCTTAATCTGCAATAGTTCCTGAATCAGCAGGGCCAAGATGAGTGAAGAATTCAGGAGTCAGAAATGAGGAGGGAGATGTTCCAGGCATGGAAACCAGAGAAAATATGTAGAACCAAGAGACAAAGTGTCGTATTTGTGGAACATCCGGAGGACCAGATCTACATAGATTGAAGAGTATGCGGTAGGGAGTAAGACATTAGAAAACTAGAAAGGTAGGATGGGGTGAGGTTATGTTGGAGTTTAAATGCCAAGCAGAAGATTTTGTATTTGATTATGGAAGTGATAGGAAGATACTTGAGTTTACTGGGGGTGATGATGGGGGTAAGTGTGGGGGTGAGTAACACCAGTGCAATATTCACAGTATCATAGTCAAATCTGTGCTTTAGTAAAATCACTTTGACTTAATGGACGATGAATTGGAGTGGGGATAGACTTGAGGCAGACGGACCCGTTTGTAGATTTACATTATGTAATGTCTTCAGTATAATATTAATATATTTTGAAGCTGACACAGCAGCCCAGATTTTCTGAATCTGATAGCAGGTCTCTTCCCACTATGAAATGTTGCATTTTATCAGTCCATGCTATCTTCCTGTGCATTTGTAATTTGTAAGGATTGTAAGTCTCCTTGGGGGTGGAGGGGGCGTCTTTTTTCCTAGGAAAATTCTGTACTCTTAATTACATGAGCACATAATTAGAATTGGTAATTCAAACTCAACATGTACCAAACCTAACTATTCTTTATCTCCAAACCTTCCTCTCTTCGTGACTTTCTTATTATTATAGAGAATACTACCATTTGACTAGTTACCAAGGCTGGTATCCTCAATGCCATTCTCAATTCCTCACATTCACTCAACCTAAATATCCAATCTGTCAAGTGTTATTTCTACACTTATAATATCTATCTATCTTTCTAACTTATAATATCTATCTTTCTATCTGTCTATCTATCTGTCTCTCTGTCTGTCTGTCAATCTATCTATCTATCACCTTCTTTCTACTTGTATGGTAACTTTCCTACTGCAGGACTTCAGCACCTAAAGCCTGGATTATTACAGTAGTATTTATATTTTTAGTTGCTATCTTTTCTTTTTATATCACCCCTGTATCACTCCTTTCCTGCACTTCCAGGGTGCCATTCATTGTTAAAAAAAAAAAAAAAAAGGTCACACAGTATAGCTTAAGGGCCAAGTTTCTCCCATAGCCTCTTTTTGTAAGACATGAAAACTTAAAAAAAAACTTTAAAAAAACCTTTTTAACTTTATCTAAAAATATATAAATGATTCATGGGCCGGTGACCAAATTTGGCTCAAACTTAGTTTACCAATCACTGCCATTTAAAGGAGGGGAGAAAACAGAGAGATAAAATTTAAAGAAAATTTAAATATATTTTAAAAGTCTGATAATATATGCATATTCCATATCTTTGATTTTATAGCTTCTGACTAGGCAAAGGGGTGGGGCAAGGTAAAATGTCTTCCAATCTCTTTTCTCAAAATTAGCTTGTGTTTTGAAAATTTGCAATATTCATTTTCATTGTCTTTGTGGTTGTTCTTTCCATTTATGTTATTATAGTCATTTTACATATTGTTTTTTTGGCTCTGCTTCCTCGATCTTCTCATGTTTCTCTATATTTATTTTAGTTATTGCTTCTTACAGCACAATAGTATTCCATTATATTCATGTACCATAATTTCTTTAGCTATTCCTTCAATCTCTGGGTAATTTATTTGTTTCCAGTTCTTTGTTACTAGAAAGAGTTGCTACAAATGTTTTGGTGTGCGTGGAGCCTTTCCTTTTGTTAACAATCTTCTTGGGGTGTATGACTAGTTACAGTGACAGAGACCTGAGGATCTCATTTTCTGAAACTGTAGAATATGAGGGGAACATTTGAGTGACTTGAAAATGAGCTTTATCTGTGTTTCTACTAGTGCCATGTATGTATAAGATAATATTAAACTGAACCAATCAACCCCTACGTTTACTCATGCATAAAATTTGATTGCTCTCCTTACTGGGTGAACAGCCTAGAAGTACCTTTCTAGTTGCCAGAGTCACTAAACAGAAATAAAGCACACTTTCATTGGGAAATACGAAGCAAATTTATCCCTTTTTTATGAAAACCCCAGAGAATTAGTGAAAAACTAACCAGAAACATTACTAGGGAGAATATTCCATGAAAGAAGGTAATAAGTTGAAAATGAAAGATTATTGATGTAATGAATAAAACTAAGAGATATAAAAAGTATTTTCCAGAAGAAAATCTAAGGATTAAAAACTAGATGAAAGATTGTTCCAAATCACTAATAAAAGAAATTCAAATTTTAAACTAAGATTCCACTTCATACCCATCAAATTGGCAGAGATCATTTTAAAAAGTGAAACAATCACTGTCAGAGGGATCATCAGAGGATGGAAACACTAATTTATCAATTGCTTCAACAATTCTGGATATTAATTTGTAATTATTTGAAAAAGGCATTAAACTGTTCATATTATCACTCCTGGGCATATATCCTAAGGAGATTAACAGCCTTACAAAACTAAAATCCTCATAGCAACATATTTAAGAAAAAAAAGGAGGGGAGGAATGGGAGATATAGAAGTTGTCTACCAAGTCTAAATGACTGTATATAATATGAAATGTGAATGTAGTGGAATCACATTGTTTACATAAAGAAATGTCAAATATAAGGAATGCAGAGAAACATAGGAAGAGTTCTATAAAGTGATACAGAATGAGAGTCAAGATAAAGATATTATGATGACTGCAACAATGTAAATAGTAGCAATGCTAAAAAGCAACAGAATTACTTGTAATGAATAATGTTGGTTCTGGAGAGCTAATAATGAAACACACCTCTACATAAAGAGGATGGGGAGGAGTTTATAAATACCGAATGCTATAATACTGTCAGATCTAGTTGCTGTGTTAGGTGAAATTGCTGAAGTTTTCTGGTGTTGTTTCAAGGAAGAGTTCAATGTAAAGAAGTTAATTGGAAATTATTATGGTGTACAAACAAAAAGCTAAATAAGACTATTTTTAGAAAGGAGAAAAAAAGAATCAAAGTGAAAAGGAAGAGGAAAAAAATATTAAAAGTCTGAGGGAAAACCCCAATTTGTGTCATAAGGTTAGAAAATGAAAAAATGTGACACAAAAAAGAAAGGGAAGAAGAATGATTGGTTCTCTGAAACTATGTGCCAAGTTTAAGATTTTTCCCCTGAAAGGCAGATTTGGATGTTATGTATAAAAAACTATTTCTTGTGATATAACAAGTATCCATAAGTAAAAGTAATAAAGAAATAGTATATTACTGGTCAAAGGAGGAAGAGATCTTGTCAGATCTGATGACCTCTAAGCATGACATCACACTGGAAGGAACCTAGAAAGTCCTGTTAGGGATTTTGAAATCCTGTGCAAAATACTGAAGCATTTAGATAATATAGATCAAGGGGAAGGCATTAAGAATGGAATAGCAGTTTTGGGAAATAAATAATTACTAAAGAAGATGGCACCTGAAAACTGAATATGGATTTCTGGATCATAATCTTAAGATGTAGGGATAATGAGTTCTTGCCCCTTTAAAAACATTTGCCTAGAGACTTGTGAATCCTGTCAAGAGTTTAAACTGAAAAGGAGTGAGAGAAACATCTCTTATAATCTGATGCTGAGCCAGATGCCATCATGGGTCCTCTGAAGGACTGGATAGTATGGTATAGAATCTTCCCTGATCAACTATGAACACTCTAAGATGTTAGAAATGTAAAGAGAAAAAAAAACAACAGAGCTACAGAAACCAGTTTGCTCCATCTCTGTGGCTCATGGAGGAAGGGTGGTGACTATTGCTAGTATATGTAAGACTGTGTTCAGGGAGGATCAATACCTTTAATGTGATGGTTGCCGACCCCTTTTCAGAGCTCTGTCCACCATTGTTGTCCACATATTCCACTCAACTCTCATCCATGGCTCCAAGAAGCTGCAGCATACACAGCGGCCACACCTCAGTAAACTGTTTCAGTAGATGGGCCAAACTATGTTGAGGGTAACCAAGGTTTCTCAGACCATTTGGTGAGTTATGGCGGTATCTACCCCAAGCATGTGAAGAGTTCCTCTGGTGGAACAGGCAAATGAGAACAATTTGTCCCAAAGGCCAAGAAGGCAGATGAAGCAGGCAATGTGGAGAGCATAAAGCTTGGTTAGACACCAAAGACATCAAGGTAATCCACTGCATCCTGAGCCATCGCCAGCCATCTTGCGTCTGTTCTGCCACTGGACTATGATAACTCTGGAGGAGAGAGTGAGGCTGATGACTTTGTACAACTCTGCCTCACTTAAATCCAGTTTACCACTAATCAATACCATACCATTTTACTACTATGCCTCAAAGTCCTATGATAACAGGCAAATGATGAAGAAACTGGTGCAGATACCCTGGGAGCTGTGGTCACAACCCTGCACAGAGGTGGCCCAGGCTATAGGGTCATTTCTCACTGGAAACAGCAGTGGGACTTGGCAGCCCCTTGGGTGTCTGAGCAGCCTTTTAAGGATTGCATTGTTCACCTCCTAGTGTGAGGAAGGGGGATAGAAAAGGTGCCCTATAAATTGTCTGCTTACCCAATCCTGGCAAGAGAGGAATTCCACTCTGCAGTCGAAACACAAAATAATGTACAAAAACATCTGCAAAGATGATTCCACTCACCATCGGCACATGGAATGTGCGCCCACTAAAAGACAACATAAAATCCAGTAAACCTGAAAGATGAACTGCTCTTGTTGCAAGAGAACTCAACAGGTATTGCATCCAAATAGCAGCCCTGACTGAAACAAAGTTGGCAAATGAAGGCTAGCTTACTGAAGTTGGAGCTGGATACACATTGTTTTTCTGGAGTGGCTGCAGTGGAGGGGAGTGTTGTGAAGCTGGCATGAGTTTTGCAATCAAAACTAATCTAAGCAGCAAGCTGGTATGCCTGCCAAAAGGAGTGAATGACAGCTCATGACAATCCGATTGCCAATCGCAGGAAAACTCCATGCACCATCATTAGTGCCTATGTTCTCACCATGATGAATCCTGATAAGGTCAAAGGAAAATTTTATGAAAACCTAGAGACCCTTATCATAGATATGCCAAAAGAGGACAAGCTTATAATGCTGAGTGAGTTTAATGTTAGAGTAGGCTCAGACTACCAGACTTGGCAGGGAGTCCTAGGGAGAAATGGAGTTAGAAACAGCAATAGCAATGGTCTTTGGAAGACCCAATTTATGGTTAGAAAAGACTTTGAACCTAATAAGCTTTCTAGGCATGGTGAAGGTACAGTGTAGGTTGTTTGCTGGCATATTTTTATGTGCTTTACTATTGTACTAACCCAAAGGGAAGTAGGTGGGATTGGGGAATTGGGACAACAATTATGACATGTTTATATCTTCCACCTTCTCATAGGCAACTTTGTGTCTCCATGGTTATTTTTCATTACTGCTAAACTTCTTTGCTCAAACTGCATCATTATACAACAATAGGAGCCCATAAGGAACAAAAATATCACATTATGTCAAAAGACATAAAAACACTTCTATTGTACAATATCATTCTTTGTTCTTGGTATCTTCCCAAGAGTGGGGACAGGGATGTGTGGGGGGGAGGTAGGAACTCTATTTCATTAACAAAAGTCTGATATGATACAGTCTTCCAGGCCTAGCCAAGGCTGCATCACATATGAGAGTGACTAGACTGAGACTCTGAATCATTTTTTTCTTGAGCATGTTTGAGATACTCAAGCAGTAAATTAGCATCACTATGAGCAGTACTTCTCCTGAACTGATTGACCAAAGCCAAAAAAATGGAGGAAGCTGACTTCATCCTTTCCTCACTACAGGTCACAAGAAGAGTCATCTCATAGTTGTCCACCCACTGATACAATTCAGAAATAATCCTTAAAAAAGTGGGTCTCCTTGATAGTTTAAAAGTTCTGCTAGCTAAGCCAGGAGAATGTGGTGATATATACGTGATGTGTGATATAGTTTAGTGGGAATGTTTTCATGTCTTTTGAATTTCTCTTTTGGTTTTGTCCTGGGTGGTCTCCTCTAGTGATTCTGTGATGAAGTTTGGGCAGAACAGGTTTGCCTCAATAAAAAAATTAACATGTGGACAACCTGTTTATCTTTTGATAATTTTTGTGAAACCTGATAGGTGTTGTTTGTCCTTCATTCACAAAGTGGTCATGATATCAGGAAGCTGATGCCAGGACTGGCAAGTGAATTGAGGACTGTGTGAAGTCACCAGCCTCCGTTTCTCATCCAGAGTCATCTGGGTCCAGTGGCAAGATATATAGATCAGAATGACTGTAGATGGCCCTCATCTGACAATTATACTTCATTTTAAGGCCTGTCTCAAAATATATGAGTATGACCTGGGTTGTGCCTACTAAAACAATTGACTTAAAAGTGGAAAAAATCTACTAATTTGGCATACTGCAGACAAAAAAAAAAGCCTGTTTATCAAAATCACTTAAAAAAATCAACTACATTTAGTCAAATTCATTAGTATTGGACTCAACCATAAGACATTATGCTATCATTCAAGATTAGAAACTCTGAGAGTGGAGAGATCTGCATTCTAGCCGAAGCTCACTAATTTGCTCTGTTACTTACTTGTTATGTGACTTTGGACAACTCACTTACCTTCTGTGGGTCTCAGTGTCTTTACTTGTAAAATGAGGGAATTGGGTGAAGTGATCTTTAAGGTACCTACTAGCTCTAATAATACATGATTCTATGTTCTGTCAAAAATGCCATGTGGCATAGTGGATTTAGTGAGCCAACCTCAGAGTTAAGAAGATAAGAGTTCAAATCTTGCCTCTGATGCCCCAGGCTCAATGCCTCAGACAACTCTCTGAGATCATAAATTATGTCAAAGTTGTCCATCTGCATTGGCAGAAGGAGCTTCCTTCTCTGAAGTTTCCTGTATCAGTAAAATCACAAATCTAGACCAAACTCAATGCATTAGGAAATGCAAAACTAAAAGAGACAACATTTTCCAACAGTCAATCAGTAAGCATTTATTAAGCACCTACTATGTGTCAGTCACTGTGCTAAGCACAGCGTACAAAGAAAGGGAAAAGATAGTTCCAGCCCTTGAAGTGCTCACAATTTAATGGGTTCAATGAAAATGTCATTATAGTACTCATTTTTGTGATGGTGGGGACAACTTTGGCCAGAAAAGAACAGAGATCATTTTAGTGTTTGTTCTTAATACCCCAGTCTCCCCTAGAACACTCCTCCCTGCCCCTAGGAATTCTTTTGTTCATAATAGTTTAATTTGAAAATGATCCAAAGATGATGGCCGCTGGTAAGATCCTGACCTAATCATGTACAGTGGAATTATTCTTGCCTCTCTGCCCAGAAAGCTATTTGGGATACTCAGACAAAAAGAGAAGTGCAAAGAGTTCTTATAAATAAATAAGGAGGTTTATTGCTAAGATCAGCAAAGAGGCAAGTCGAGGCTTTTGAGCTTTGCAAATGCCAACTCTGCAAACACTGGTGATGTGTGAAGCATGTGAAAGGGGAGAAACCTCACTCTGCACTCTCTGAACTCTGCCTTCACGGCTTGGAATTTGGGTTAGGCAGGCAGTCCCAGGCCCAGGTTTAACTCAGCTCAGTCCCTTGCAGACAGTAGCTTTCACTGCAAGGCAACGACATAACTTAGAAGTGTTAACAACTGTTTTAGAAAGATAACATTTATTTAAAAGTAAGCATTCTTGAGCAAATTTTTTTTAATTAAACTCATGGGCATTTCGGAATATTTCATACCTTTTCAAAATGAAACTATTGCTGGGAAAAGCATTTTGCTTTTTCCCTAAAATGGAAGCATAAGGTTTAAAACCCATTAACAATGTTGGACTGCAAGAAAGATCAGGTTGTGGAGTAAAAAGATACTCCAAAACAGGGACATTGCCCCAAGTCAAAGGTTTGCTTCTTTCTTTCTTTCTTTCTTTCTTTCTTTCTTTCTTTCTTTCTTTCTTTCTCTCTCTCTCTCTCTCTCTCTCTCTCTCTCTCTCTCTCTCTCTCTCTCTCTCTCTCTCCTTCTTTCTTTCTTTTTTTAGTAAGACCATGAATTTAGACCTTAAAGCTCATCTAGTTCAATCCAGAAACCAAGGAGTGAAAGCATTTTACAGTTGAGAATACTAAGACCCACAGAGTTTTGGTTCTGAAGGTCACACAGTTAGTAAGTGACAATCAGGAATTGAACCCAGGACCGCTGGTTCCAAATTCAGAAGTCCTTCTTTAATCAGTGGTTTTCTTGACTATTTGCCTTTGGGAGAGATTCCCATCAGCAGTGAAATTTCTGAAATTATAATTAACAAGTATATTTAAAAGGCTCTGAGAGATTTGTCACCAATTTATCCCACCAAGAACAGATAGTCTCATAACTTTACTAATGAGACATTTACTGCTTTTCTGAAGGAGACAACACATTTTCACAGTTTATATATAAATTTTTATTTATAAATGCTTGTCTTACACATAATCATGACTGGCATTTTGCTGGAATTAGTTGCATTGAATATTAACGCTATTTAAGAAAAAATACTTTATAAAAGCAAGATTTTCCATATTGCTTATTAAACAATGAAACTCCTTTTTCCAGTACATACTTACCAAAGATCTTTGTAAACAGAAAATAGTTTCTGATTTTAAGGTAATAATTTCTTCTATCCTATTCTCAACTCTCCTTGGTTATTTTTTCTTTCCGAATTTTGCCAGAGAACTCTTTTGAAGAATTGGAAAGATGCTAATGGTGACTTGAAACTAAGAATATTATGATAGATTATGAACCTTTATGAAGGATTATGAAGTCCTGGGCAAGAAATTCACATCTTAGTGACACTGGTGGCAATTTAATCCCTAATCCTGATGAAAATCAAGTCCTTCAAAAGAGATGAGTTTGGGGAAATGAACAGATGGTTAAAAATAAGGTGTCTGAGAAGCAGTTTTGAATTTCAAGACCTTAGTTTAAAATATAGGAATGACAAACTCTTGGCCAGAAATAGAGTACACTTAACAAGAGCCAGCTAAAAAATAAACAAACAAAAATATATTTGCCTAGAGGCTTGTGAGTCATTCAAAAGGATTTTAAACTGAAAAGTAAGGGGATGAGGGGCAGAAATCTGCAATAGAAAGTAGCAAATAGCAAGATAACAAGAGAACACTAAGCTTTCTAGTTTATTTTTGTGTTGCCCAGAAAAGTAGCCTAAACACTCAGAAATTCATAAGAAACAAGAATCCAAGAAAGGAACAGTAATGAAACCAATGACTTCAGATTACTGTACACAAATAAAGTACACAAATAAGATAAACTAGAGATCCTAGTGCACTACGGTAAATTTAGCTTTATTACATGTTAATGAGATTTGATGGGATGGGATTCATTAATATAAAATGGTTCATTCAAATCTAGATTCGAGAGTCTTCCTTAACTGTAACTTTATCACCCTAGAGAAACCTCTGCCCTGAAGCTCTTCTCTTCTGATTGATGACTCCTTCCTCAAAACCACAATTTCAGAAGGGACCCCAGCCATACTTCACCCTATTCATACCTTAATTCACTTTGTGGACTCCTCTTTCTTTCTCACCTGTCACTTTGCCTCCTATGCTTGTAACCTTCTCCTCTTCAACCCCCATGCCTTCCCCCAGTAGAATGCAATGTACTTGAGGGTAGGGTCTATTTGTTTGCTTGTACCTGTCATCTTTGTGTTCAGCGCAGTACCTGTTATTGTAATTCAGTTGTTTCAGTTGGTCCAACTCATTGTGACCCAGTTAGGGGTTTTCTTGACAGAGTTATCCAAATAGTTTGCCATTTCCTTCTTCAGCTTATTTTACAGATGAGGAAAATGAAGCAGACAGAAATTAAATGACTTATCCAGGATCGGACAGCTAGGGTTTAAGGAAGGATTTAAACTCAGAATTTTCTAATTCCAGGTCCATGTTAACCATTTCACCTAAGTACACATCTCTCTTCAAATATATTCTTACAACAATATCCCCAACAATAATCTTAGAAGGTAAAGCAAATAAAATGAAGAGAAATACTGAGTTTTATGTAATAGGTACGTTGGCATAATATAGCTAACATTTATATAGTGCTTACTATATACCAGGCACTGTGCTAAGTGATTTACAAGTATTATCTCATTTGACCCTTACAAATACACTGAGATACAGGGGCTGTTATTACTGTCTCCATTTTACAGATGAGGAAACTGAGGAAAAAGTGTTAAGTGACTTGTCTGAGGTCACACAGCTAATAAATGTCTAAGGTCAGATTTGAACTTAGGTCTTTCTGAGTCTAGATAGAGATCCCTATTCACCCCTTCTACCTAAGTACAGATTGGTTATTGTTCAATTGCTCAGTCACGTCTGACTCTTCGTGACCCAACGGACCATAGCATGCCAGGCTCTTCTATCCCCCTTCATCTCTCAAAGTCTGTCCAAGTTCATGATCATTGTTTCCATGACACTATCCATCCATCTCCCTTTCCTTTTCGATCTTTCTCAATATCAAGGTCTTTTCCAATGAGTCTTTTTTTTCTCATTATGTAACCAAAGTGTTTAAGGTTCAGCTTCAATATTTGACCTTCCAGTGAATAGTCTGAATTAATTTAAATATCAACTGATTTGATCTCTTTGTTGTCCAAGAGATTTTCAAAAGTCTTCTCCAGAACCACAATTGGAAAGTGTCAGTTTTCCCTGTTGGTTAACTCTCACAGCCATATATTGCTACTGGAAAAAACAAAGCTCTGACTATAGAGACTTTTGCCTCTTCTTCCTAACATATTGTCCATATTTGCCATAAGTTTCCTTTTAAGTAGAAAGTCTTTTTTGTTTGTTTGTTTCATGACTGCAATAGCCACCTACAGTGATTTTTGAATCTAAAAATAGAAAATAGGACACTGCTTTCACATCTTCTCTATTTGCCAGGAATTAATGGGACCATTTACCAAGATCCTAGGGTTTTTTTTATATTAAGCTTCAAGCCAGCTTTTATATTCTCTTCTTTCACCTTCATTAAAAGGCTTCTTAATTCTTCTTTACTTTGTGCCATCAGAGTGGTATCATCCATGTATCTGAGATGGTTATTTCTCCCATCAACCTCAATTCTGGCTTTTGATTTGTCCAGTCAGGCATTTTACTTGATGTATTCTGCATATAAATAAAATAAATTAAGTGGCAACATGCAGCCTTGTAATACTCTTTTCCCAATCTTAGACCAATCAGTTGCTTCTTGACACACATACAGATTCCTCAGGAGACAAGTAAGATGATCTGGTACTCCATCTCTTTAAGGATTTGCCCTATTTTGTTGTGAACCACACAGTCAAAGACTTTAGCATAGTCAATGAAGCAGAAGTAGATTTTTTTTTTCTGGAATTCCCTTGCTTTCTTCATAATGTAGCAGATGTTGTCAATTGGATTTCCAGTTTCTCTTCCTTTTCAAAACACCAGCCTGCTCTTCTGGTAATTCTTGGTTCACATAATATTGAAGCCTAGCTTGTAGAATCTTAAGTATAACCTTGCTGACATTGAAATAAGTACAATTGTTTAGTAATTTGAACATTCTTTGGCATTGTCCTTGTTTAATATTGGAACATAAACTATTCTTTCCAATCCAGTGGTTGCCATTAAATTTCTAAGTTTGTTGGCATATTGATATCAGAACTTTAACAGCATTATCTTTTAGGATTTCAAATAACTCAACTGGAATTCTAACACCTCCATTAGCCTTATTGTTAGCAATGCTTCCTGAGGCCCACTTGACACCATTCTCCAGGATGTATGGTTCTATGTCAGTAATCATACCAACATGGTTATTGTTATCAGTAATATTAAGATCTTTTATGTGTAGTTCTTTAATGTATTCTTGTCACCCCTTCTTAATCTCTTATGCTTCTCTTACCTTTCCACCATTTTTTGTGCCTACTTTTTGCATGAAACTTTCCATCAATATCTCTAATTTTCTTGAAGAGATCTCTTGTCTTTCCCCTTCTATTGTTTTCTTCTATTTTTTTCACAGCATTTATTTAAGAAAACCTTTCTATCTCTCCTCGCTATTCTCTGGAATTCTGCATTCCATTTTTCCTTTACCTTTGGCTTCTTTTCTTTCCTCAGGTATTTGTGAAGCCTCACAAGATAGTCTATTTGCTTTCTTGTTCTTTATTTTCCTTTGGGATATTTTTGTCATTACAGCTGCTGGTGCTACCTGCCTCTTGCATTATATTGCAAACCTCTGTCTATAGTCCTTCTTTCTACCAGATCTAACCCCTTAAATCTATCTTTACTCCAACTTCATATTCATAAAGGATGTTATTGAGGTCATATCGATGTGGTGTGATAGTTTTCCCTACTTTCTCCAATTTTGCCTGAATTTTCAATAAGAAGCTCATGATTTGAGCCATAGTCAACTCTAAGTCTTGTTTCAACTGACTGTAGAGAGCTTTTCCGCCTTTGGCTGTAAAATATGTAAACAATCTGATGTCTAGGTTGACCATCTGGTGATGTCCATATGTAGAGTTGCCTTTTGGGTATTATTTCTGGAAGATGTAGTACATCTCCATACGACTGATCACCTTTGACCTCTTTATCATCAATGGTTGAAGCAAAGACTTGTATTACTGTGATATTGAATGGTTTATCTGAGATTATAGATATCATTCTGTCATTTTTGAGATTATAGTCCCGTACTACTTTTCTCACCCTTTCATTGACTAGGAGGGCTACTCCATTTCTTCTAAGACATTCTTGTCCACAGTAGTCTATGTAATGATCATCTGAACCAAATTTACCCATTTCTGTCCATCTAAGTTCACTGACATGCAAGATGTTTAATGTTTTCATCTCCTATTTGTCCACATTCAGACTGCCTTGGATCCTAGTTCTTCCATTCTAGGTTCCTATGTGATACTGATCTTTGCAGCATTAGACTTTCCTTTTGATAACAGGTACATCCATAGCTGAGCTTCTTTTTGGCTTTGGCCCAGCTGCTTCATTAGTATTGGAAGTACTTGTAGTTGTTCTCTTCTTTCTGCAGTAGCAAATTGGGCACCTTCTAACCTGAGGGGCTCATGTTCTGATGTCATCTCTTTTATCACTTTATTACTATCTGGAGTTTTCTTGTCAAAGATACTAGAGAGGCTTGCCGTTTCCTTCTCCAGTGGATCGCCTTTTGTCAGAATTTTCTACTATGACCTGTCCATCTTAGATAATCCTGCATGGCACAGTTCATAGTTTCATAGAACAATGCAAGCCCTTCTGCCATGACAAGGCAGTGATCCCAAAAAGTAATCAAGTGTATCTGATTCTTTGATCCCATTTTGGGGTTTTCTTGGCAAAGATACTAGAGTGGTTTACCATTTCCTTCTTTAGTTCATTGCATTGATGAGAAGATGAGGCAAACAACATTAAGTGACTTGCCTAGGGTCACACATCTAGTAAGTAGATTTGAACTCATGAGATGAGTAGTCCTGGTCCAAAGCCTTATACTCTACTCACTGCTCCTCCTTGTCACTAACCTAATCTCTCCTCAGAAATGTGCTTCCAACAATATCTCCAATTATGACTTGGTTTTGAGTGTCAAGACAAACAAAATGAAGAGAAATACCATATATATCAAGTTTTGAATAATGGGTTAATTGGAATAGAAGTATTGTCAAGGAATACCATCAAGAATTTCCATGGTTATGACATTGAAGCAATATAAATGTAGTTTCATGGTCACCAGTTGCAGGGTTAGAGATGGAGGTGGGTTAAAGATTTTGGTACATCATTTTGTTCTTTTAGGCTTTCCTATACAATTGTCACTATTTTCCATTTGTGTCCTGGCAACTTTTCCATCTGTCATTTGGCTGTTACCTCACTTGTCTATACCATTGCCTGCAGGAAGTGAATGTTTTGCTTTCATTTTCATATCCAAGGAGATGTGGAAAAGGACAAAGCAAAAATGACTAATGGGGAAGACAAATAGGAAGACAGTAACAGAGTGCCTAATTTTCCTTGAAGAATCCATCCAAATTCCATCCCAGGGTACTGAAAGAAATGTTAGGTATGTTTACTAAGGCACCATCTATTACTTTCTCAAATACTTTAGAGAAGGGGGGAGCTATTGTTGTGGTAGAGTAAAGCAAATGTTCTCCTTATTTTCAAAAGACAGGAGAACGGACTCTATAAGTTATAGACCAAAGAACTTGATTTCAATTCCTTAGAAACTACAGTGATGTATTATTAAAGTAATTGTTAATGAACATCTAGAAAAGAAAGCAATGATCACAATAAGCCAGCATAGCTTTATTAAAAAAAACAGGATATGTTATACTCATAGAATTTTAAAAATAGACACTACTTTGTGATACATCAGGAGAATAATGATGAAATTTATCTAGATTTTTGAAATTTTTAAAAATAAAGTTTCATGGTATTCTTGTGGAAAAGAATAAGATATGTTCTAGTTGGTAGTACAGTTCTATGGATATAAAGCCAGTAAAATTATTAGATACAAGGAGTTGTCCATAATGGACTGATTTCAGTTTAGAAGGAGATGTGTCTGTAAGAGAGAATCCTCATAGATCTGTGCTTATTGAACATTTTTGTCAATGACTCGTATGCCACTGTAGGTGGTAACTTTGCTTTATGATATTTGTAGATGACACAAAACTAGGAGGAAAAGTTAGTACAGTAAACGATGTCATAAGGTTCCAAAATTATTTTGACAATCTAGGGCTAGACCAAGTATATTAAAATTAAACTTAATAGGGATGCATCTCTTGGCAGAGAGGGTTTGGACTAGAGTTTAGGAAGAATACACACACACACATGTATGTACACATACACCTATATGTATACATGTGTGTGTGTAAACACACACACACATTTCAGATACAGCAAATAGTGATTGGTTTTGTTTG
Organism: Potorous gilbertii; assembly: GCA_028658325.1. Classification (NCBI taxonomy): domain Eukaryota; kingdom Metazoa; phylum Chordata; class Mammalia; order Diprotodontia; family Potoroidae; genus Potorous; species Potorous gilbertii. The sequence goes on along the minus strand of CM053771.1, from coordinate 81,351,041 downwards.
ACCTTATTTATTATAAGAGAGAACTTCTTTGGGAGGAGAAGGGAAAGTTGATGGGGGCTACCAATAGTGAAGAAAAAAAAGGAAAAAGAAGAAAAGTGTTATCAATGGAACATTTAATGTGTTGTTTTTGTTTCAGTCACTTCTGACTCTCTTTGACCCCATTTGGTGTTTTCTTGGCAAAGATACTGGAGTGGGTTGCTATTTCCTTCTCCAGATCATTTTACAGATGAAGAAACTGAGATAAATAGGGTTAAGTGAGTTGCCCAGGGTCACACAGCTAGTAAGTGTCTAAAGCCATATTTGAAGTCAGAAAGATGAGTCTTCTTGACTCCGGGCCCTGCACTCTACCCACTATGCTACCTAGCTGCCATTAAATACATAGGTATGAGCAAAATCAAGTTTAGAAATTGCTTCTAATCCAGTCTATCCGCCATATTGTTGCCAATATGATGTTCCTAAAATCTAAGTCGGACCATATTACTCAGATCTACTCAAAAACTCCACTAGTACTTCCAGGATCTTGTCCCCTTCCCTATCTTTCCAGTATTCATATACTTTACTTCATTCTGCATGCTACTAACTTTCCAGCCCTCACACCAGACAATCCATCACATTTTGCCAAGACTCTATACCAGCTGCTCCTACCTTCCCTGTCTGAAAGACTCTCCTTCCTTATGTCCACCTCTTGGAATCTCTGGTTTTCTTCAAGATTCAGCTCAAATGCTTTTTTTCTGCCTCTCCAGTCCACCCAGCTGCAATTGTTCTAAGGTTCCTTGAATCTACTTTGTCTCTTGAATATACCTATTTAAGTACGTGTTTCTCCAATGGAATTTAAGCTCCTTGAGGGATAGGTAGTATTTTTTGCTTTTTCTTTGGACTTAATTAGCATAAGGCCTGAAACAACTTAAACACCCAATAAATGCTTGTTGATTGGTTAATTGAGAGAAAAAGGGCAGTTTTGTTGCTACTCTTTTAAATTTACTATATACTTTAAAAATACGTAATAATCATCATATAGCCAGCATTTACATAACACCTTACATTTTGCAAAGCACTTTATATATATTAACTCCTTTCATTCTATGAGGTAGATCTATTATGATCCGCATTTGCCAAATGAAGAAACTTACATAGAGGTTGGGTGACTAAAACAGGCTCACAAAGCTAGTAAGTTTCTAAGGAAACATTCAGACTCAGGTGTTCATGATTCTGAATCCCACACTATCCACTGTGCCACCTAAGTTCCTCTCATAAAAGGTCATCATTTCAAATAGAATTGTCTTTTCTCTTCTTGATTAAAATGTTTATGTTTATTAAGTTAATCATAGTAATATATTTGATTTTTAATACTATAATTTATGCAATGTTTATAATAATTTAGACTATAATTTTATATTTAACATAATTTTATAATAAAAATAAATGTAAAAAACAAGCATTATACATGGGTGAAAGAGATTGTCTTCACAGCTACAAAATGGGGAAGGTGTCACTGGGGAACATCGGGAAAGGTCTGAAGGATGTAGAAAGAGTGAATATAATATCTGACAGTTGGGATGTGGCAGTCAAAAAAGCTAGCAGAGTATTAGGTTGTATTGAGAAAGGCTTAGTGTCAAAGATGAGGAAAGTGATAGTCCTGCCATACTTTGTCCATTAAGTCAGGACCATTATGTTTTGTTCTGAGTGCCATCTTTTAGGAACTACGTCAATAGTATAGAACTATATAGTTCTAGATTAGATCTATGATCCCCAGATGAAGAAGACCAATGAATGGGCATTACCTCACTCTAAGTGAGTCCCTGCACAGCTCTTTCTCACTTTAAACAAAGTCAAGTGCAAGTCATGTCATCGTTACTTTAATGGCATGGTCTTCCTTGGTAACAAAGGATGAACACAAACAGAAAGTGACTAAGAAGGGTGGTCAGGATGGAGAGTGCATTGGAGTCAATGATACAGGAAACTCAGTGGAAAGAACTGGGAGGTTTTGCCTGAAGGGGAGAATCTTCAGGGGAAACAGGATGCTTGCCTTCAAATACCTAAAGGGTTGTGTTATGGAGAGGGATTAGACTGGCCTTTTTTTTGCCCCCGCCCAAAAGCTGAGCTGGGAGACATATATAGAAATTGTAGAGAGGTGTATTTCAGTATAATAAGAGAAAAAAGTCTTCCTAAGAATTAGAGCTCTCCTGAGATACAAGGGGTCACTTCAGAAGGCAGTAGGTTTCTCCTCACCAGATGTCTTACAACAAAGACAGGATAACCATTAGTCAGGTAGGTTATATATAATTCAGGTAAAGGCTAAATTAGGTTACCCCCAAAGGCCCTCCCAACTATGACATTCTGTGATAGTGTGATTTTGATTCAGGAGTTGGAGTATTTAAAATAAAGAGGGAAAATTCCCACCTTGCAGATTAAGATTATGAAGACTCAAGATCTTATGAAGATTTTTTGAAGCAGTTGGGTTTTTAGGTCTGATTCTTCAGAATCAATAAATTTCCAAGAGGTGACTTATTCTTTTCATCTGCAGTTTTAGGGCTTTTCCCAATTTTCATAAGTGATTTCCTTTTAACATTTACATAGCTCTATGTATTTGCAAAAGGGAAGGGCAGTGCTGCACTCTGCAGATGCTACACCCTGCAGGCATTTCTAAAGGTTAAACATAATCCTGAAAACTATGAAAGTAAGAAAGAAATTTTTCACTAGTAAAATGCTCTCTTTTATTTGAACATATGAGTTTTCATGTAAAATGTCTACATATTAAAAGTGTTTTACTAATTTAAGTAAAAATATCTAGACCGCCTTGGACTAGAAACTTTCACTAAACATTGTCAATCTATCCTTCCACATTAACTGAAGTAGAAAGTTGGAATTGAAACTTCATTAACTCAGATCTTGCTGACCAAGGAAAATATTTATTTAAAATGCTTCATCTAAAAAAGAAGTAATGCTTAAATGCTGCTCAATTTTATGAGACAGAGACATATTATAGTGTAAAGAATGTTATCCTCTAGGTCGGGAGATCTCAGTTCAAATTCTAACTCTGTTAATAACCAACTGTTTGACTGAGGCTAAATCACTAGAACTTAACCGGACTGCAATTAACTTATCAATAAAAAGGGAGAGTTGAACTGAACTAGGATCTAAACTGTCAAATAGTAGTGTAGTGTCCTCAAGTATCTTATATAATCCACTGTTCACAGGCAATGCAGGCATGTATATATGTGTGTATGTATGTATATGTGTTATGTTTCATGTCACATTGTATCATGTTATAGTAAATTATAACAATGATATATTATATCATGTTATATTACATTATGTTATACTGTCATGTCATATATTGTATTATTATAATACCCATATATCCTTTAATTTCATATTGTCATATTTGAATAACATAATTCTGAAATATATGGATATATGTTATAAATACATATTATACATATGCATATATATTTGTGTATATATGTATACATACATATATAACTAATACATATCAGAGATCCTACTCTAGCCAATAAAGGGGATTTTGAAGAGAAAAAATCCTCAGAAACCAAGAAAAATATTTAAATATGAAAAACCAACAGGTGAATGAGATGACCAGAGAGAGGAAAAACAAGTCCCTAAATGACTTTGGAACTCAGATACTGCTAGAGACAAGTCTCCAATGTGCCCCTGTGTATTCATTCTCTGCACCAACAGGTTCTGCATTTGCTTATATGGTCTAGAGCAAACTGTCTGAATTGAATGTACGTGGATGAATAGCTCCTCATTTAATTTATTTTTTTTTACTATGCTCCACAGAACTTCTATATCAAGTGATGGCTTAAATCCAAATTTCTGGTTGGTAAAGATTATTGCAAAGTGATGCTTTTGAAATTCTCCAAGACCTAAAGCTGTAAGCTAACATTGTTATGAACAATAAATTCTCTGCCCCTGTGGCATGAAGAGCTTATTCAGCAAGGAAGCCAGAACATTTCACCAATGGGGGTTTTGAAAGAACATGTTTATAGAGTTCAGTTTATGAGTCATATTGAAAGCTACCACTTATTAAAGTGAGAGCAAACTGGGTTTTCTTTTGTTCATTCATATTTATCACCAATTCATTATGTAATTTCTGAGATAATTATTTTTCTTTGAGCCATGTAGATAGAAAAAGCAATCACTTTAAATTAAGCCCCATTAAAAGCCACATTATATTTGTGAGACAAACTAGTAGCAATAGCCTCTCCAGTACAATAACTCGTTCTGTCTCTCAGAAGCTGGTGTCATTCTTTTGAAAAGACTGGACCTGTTCTTAGAAGCACTTCTGCTATGTAGACCTCACACAATGATTCTTTTCATTCCTATACATTGAGAAATCCTCATTCTGGCAAAGGAGAGAAAAATCTTCCTTTTTTCTCTCATCTCAAATTTTCTGTTCACATTAACTCCACGTCTGGTCCACGAGGGTAGCATTTGGAATCACAGGACCATGCTCAAATCTGACTCTACTACTTGCTACTTTCATAACCTTATGTGAGTTACTTAATCCTTCCGAGTCTCAATTCCCTCATATTTAAAATGAGGGGACTTGACAATACATTTTCTAAGGCTTTCAGTTCTGAATATGATTTAGAGAGAAATACTTAAAGAAATAGCATTGCAACTGGTTGGGAAACTAATCTGTTCCTTGGAGAATTCCAGAATTGTATATTTTTCTCCTATGATTCTCATCCTCATCGCTTATCTAATATACATTTTCTGTGAGTTGGGTAAATGAAGTGGGAATGTGTGGTGGTATGTAGAGTCACTGAAGGTAGGAAGAAAAGATAACTCCTTGTCATTCATGTAAGCCAACAGAGCATAATCCACTGCATATTTATGCCTGTGTACTCACCACTGCAGGGCTTAGGTAGCAAGAGGACACAGGTGGCCAGGAAAGTCTAGGACAGGTCAATTCAGCTAGATAGGAGAGTATGAGGACACATGAAGTAGAGGTAAAGTCCAGGGATAATATCAGTAAAATCCAGGGAATCAAACAGGTACCACCAGATCAAACAGGTAAAATCTAGTATTTAGGAAGTCAGGCACAAGGGATTGAGAATTTGGGCTTGAATAATAGGCATGAAATGTCCACAGAAAGAAAATGAAGCTTGATAAAGGCTCTGGGGGCTTCTGAGATGGAGAAGTCTTACACATTACCTTACTAAGGCTACAACTAGTCTCAGAAATGGGTTGTGGGTTGACCTGAACCCACAGATTAGGACAACTATTTGGAATGAAGCCAAAAGGAAGAGAGTGTCAGGGTAGTTCCTGACAATGGAATCTAGCAACTATCCGAGGACTTAGGGTTTGTTTTATTTTTAAATATATCAACTCTTTCCTGATAATTTACACATAAGTGATGCTTATCAATTAATTTTTTGAGGATCTGTCCAACTCTAAGGAATGATCTGTCTAAAGATCTCACAAATGCCACAGGATGTTGTTCCCTCATATAAGCGTGTATGAGAATTAAGATTTATTTATGATCACAACCCAGAAAGAGGTAACTCTTGTATCCACTTTTGAAGCTATAGGTCAGCACCCCATTCATAGACACTGGAGACATGTAGTGTGTTCAAACCCCCTATGGTGCTGACATGTTACTTATCTGACTAAGGTCTTCATCTGTACTCTGTTCAGTCTGGACACTTCAATAGAAGCTGCTTCTCTAGTGGTATATGAATGTAATGGAATACTATTCTGCTATAAGAAATGATGAACAGGAGGACTTTAGAGAGGCTTGGAAGGACTTATATGAGCTGATGCTGAGTGAAATGAATAGAATCAGGAAAACATTGTACACAGTAACAGCCATAGAGTGCAAGGACTGTTTCTAATAAACTTAGCCCTTCATAGCACTGCAAGGACCTAAAACATTCTCAAAGGACTCTTGAGGCAAAATGCCATCCATATCCAGAGAAAGAACTATGGAATTGGAATGAAGAATGAATCAGAATATTTTCTCTTGTGTTATGTTTTGTTTTGGTTTGTTTTTCCTCATGATTTCTCCCATTCATTTTAATTCTTCTATGCAACATGACTAATGTGAAAATGTGGTTAATAAGAATGTATGTGTAGAACCCATATAAGACTATATGCCATCTCAGGAAGGGAAGGTAAGAATACCTAAGACTTATGGAAGTGATCGTAGAAAACTAAAAACAAATAAATTAATTTTAAAAAGGAAAGAAAACATCCTGGTTAAAATAGAGAAGGGACCTAGCACCTACTATTTGCCAGATGCTGTGCTTAAGTACTTTACAAATATTAACTTGTTTAATTCCTGCAAGTATACTGCAAGGTAGGTACCATTATCATTCCCATCTGATAGTTGAAGAAACTGAGAAAAATAGAGGTTGTGACTTGCCTAGGATGACACCTCTAGTATCTGAGGCAGGATTTGAACTGAGGTTTTCCTGATTCTCGGCCCAGTGTTCTATCCGCTGTGGCACCTAGCTATAATCAAATATGAAGTGGAAACGAAATGAATGTCTATCCACAGTTACATATGAAGTTCGCCCCTTTAAAGTCCTCATGAGGAATCACCAAAAAGTCCTCACTGTCCTGGTCCGCACTATCTTTCTTCTTAGATGTTATCAGAATCTGCTGAATGACCTTGCATGATATCCACATTTCCTGAGGATTAAAGCAAATTTTGTTCTACTTTTTCTCTATTCTTCCTTTCATCTCTCTCTCTCTCTCTCTCTCTCTCTCTCTCTCTCTCTCTCTCTCTCTCTCCCTCTCTCTCTCCCTCTCTCTCCAGTAATATCTCTGATGAGTTCACACAACTATAAACCACTTGAATCCAATGAACATAGATGCTAATCTCCTCCCTCAAACCCCCGACAAATGCTGGGAATTGTAGTACATAGTCAACCCTATCAAAATAGATACCCTCCCTATTCACTGCATTTATAATTATAAGATCAATCTGGCTCCAGGGGTATTCATCATGCACCTATGTTTGTTCTGCCCCAAGACTAGAAGCACCAATACTGGAGAAATTTGTGTATTGTAAAATAGAAAGCAATTTACTCTGCTGCCTTCTTTCTCAACTATGGACCAGTGATAATTGTTTTAAAAAAGATCAGAAACTATATATGTGCCATGAGTAACTGACTTTTAATGCCATTAAGGACAGTCATTGCCTACCTCCTGGGCTAGTTGAAGCAAACCACCATTTTTACCAAATTCTCAGGGTAAGAGAGTCAATAGTATGGAGAAGAATGCACATTTGTCAAGCTTTATCCAATAGTTCATTGCCCCCCTGGGGCAAAAAAGTGTGTGTGAACATATACTCTTAATGATGGCAATCAGGTGTAGTTTGGTGGGCCAGCAAGACCTGACCCCTGGCCATATTTCTGGCAAAACTTGGGCTGATTTTTGATCGAATGAAGTAGAACAGGAGATAGGCAGGCAAACAGACATACATATAGGCAGAAAGGTAGATCAGTTATGAAAGAGTGGTCCATTATAGAATTAAGTTTGAGGAGTTCTGAAATGGTTCATCTTATAGTTGATATAAACCAAAGGATATAAAGGGAAATATCTGCTCAGTAAAGGTGTTTACCACTCTATTGGAAGATTTCCATCATGGATTTCAAATGCAAACATATTCCTTGTAGATACTAATGTCCCCATGTTTTTCTATTTGTGCTACAACATTGTGCTGATTGCATTAAGGTCCAGAACATAATGATACTTCCTAATGTAAAATTTATAATCACTCAGAGCAGTTCAGAATAAGTAAGCACACATGGAAACTCAAATGGATGAAGACTATATTGTCTAGTATATGATATGCAGTTAGATAAAAAAATTAGTATGCACAATCAGTATGTATATAAATATATGTGTGTAGATAGACACACATACATACATATACATACATATATAAATTTGTAGTTCAGTTGTTTTGATTGTGTCTGACTTTTTCTGTCCCCATTTGGGATTTTCTTGGCAAAGACACTGGAGTGGTTTGCCATTTCCTTCTCCAGCTCACTTTACAGATGAGGAAACTGAAGAAATAGAGTTAAGAGACTTGCCCAAGATCACAGTTATTTTGTATCTGAGTCTGGATTTGAACTAGGGTCATTCTGATTTTAGGCCAACCTTGGAGAGATACTGCAGTTGGGCAATAAACTAGGCCAAAATTGAATATGTGGCCTGGAATAGTTTGGGAAGTCACACAGTGCTTTTAATTATCTCAGACTTTGAAAGTGATACCAAGGACATTTGATAAGCCTAGATGGGCATGAATAGGCCATGACATATCACCAACAAAGAACTACATAGTAGGAACAGGGTAAAAAATATCATCAGAGATATGTAACTGAAAGAGGAGAGGCACCATTTATGAAGTAAGAGTGAGGGCTGCTTTTGCCTGTATGGGTGGCCTACACATTCCACTGACATCTATGTAATATCATGAGATCTAGGGGAAGGCTTCCAGTGTACCAGGCAGACTTCCTGTGGAGAATTTATGAGAGAATACAGACAAGACTTGACAGAGTGAGAACAAATGACTAGATTACATTCTATACCAAGGAGAGATAAGATCATAGATCTACCAAAGACCCAAAAGTCCTAAAGTTTCTCCTTATCAGTTTTGGTGCATCCTTCTAACCCATTGGCATAATTTCAAATTCTGATGTCAACCTTTATGTCATCTGAAGTTTGAAAAATACTTCCATTCCAGTGATTGATAAAAATGTTGAATATTATGAGGTGAAGGAAAGAAGGAACACTCCACTAGAGATCATCACAGAAGGTGATACCAAATAATTAATAACATTTTTTTGAAATCGTTCGCTCATTCATTCAATAAAACCTAAATCTAACAGTACTATCAACTATTCTGTATCTTTCACTCTTGTCCCTAAAGATAGCATAAGACTTTGTCAAATGTCTTGCTAAAATCCAGTTATACTACATGTATGGTAAGAATAAGTCATGGACCTATCAATCTAGCAATCCTCCTTAGAAAAAACAAAGTTTGGTCTGCTATAACTTATTCTTGCCAAATTCATGCTGTGGTTTTTAATGATCACTATTGAATTTTCTAAATACTCACAAAAGCATTTTTTTCTCTCAAAGTGCAACAGGGTTTATTTCACATTAATATATTAATTGGATTTTTGTTTTAAACAATAGAGAGTTCTTTTTAAATAGTGATATTCTCTCACACACAGGAAGTTAGTGTATCCAGGGGAAAAGTCACTAATCAAGCATGAAGTTACAAGGGAAGAGATGAATACTGAATTGGGACTGATAAACCAGGCTCCAAAGCTCAGCAAATACCTGGTCCCAGGTACATGCGACTTTTGCTAGCTAGGAGCCTTAAGTAAGGTGGGATAAGATGTGCAACCTTTAGGTCTGGACCTAAGGCCCTTTGGGCACAGGAGGGAACCTGAAGCCCCTCTAAAAGCATGAATTAGGATTACAAGGGAGAAAAACCAAGGAATTGATTGTATGTTTTCTCCTTATCCTAGTAGTCTTCTCTTTACTCCCCCTCCACCAGCTCTGGACAACACAGGTTCATGATAAAAAAGCACAACAAAGTGGTGGGGACAGAAAAGGAAAAATAGGGGTATAATGAACAGATGTGGTACCCCAAAAAGGATGCCAATGGAAAAGGCATGTCAACACCTAATCTTATGGTCACATTGGAAAGTAGACTAGACTTACCAATTGAGGAGAAATTTTAGAATCTTAAAACTTTTAGAATGTTTTAGAATTTTGCCAAGACTCTAAGTCAAATTTGATAGCCTTTAACTTGTAGACTTTATACTTTTCCTTTAATTGAAAACCTACTTTTTGGTCTCACCCTATTCTCCAAGATTTTTTTAAAGAAATGAAAGACAATGACTCAGCCAACATATCAGACAATTTTGTCACTCTATAAAATAGCATTCCATAATCAGTTAAGGAGTCTTATACATCCTAAGTAAAGATATACACTTATAGAGCTGGAAGAGCTTGGAAATTATCTAATGCAGTCATCTTTTATAGATCAGAAAACTGGAGTATAAAACTGGAGAGAAGTGGCTTGTTGAAAGTCACATCACCAGTTGATGGTGGAGCCAAGACTAGAATCCATGTCTCCTAAATCACAGTCTTATGCTTTCTCTATTGTACTGTGTCTCCCTTTTAGGACATGATGTAGCCTTGAAAATCAGCTGATGGTTGAAGCAGCTGCACAAGGACATCCTCAGGCATTTTTGACAAGGACTCTGAAGGACTCTCACATTTTTGCTTACTCAGTCAAAATGAATTTATGGATGGATTGGTCTTCACTGACCTTGTAACAGATGCCTGGTAATGAGCTCAAGAGGTTGAATAACATGTTCCAAAACTGACTTCCTTACAGCACAAATGCCCTGACTGGGATCCTTATTTTCACATGGCACACGCTCAGGAATGTGGCACAAAGAAACCAGGACAGAACAGTGCCATTGCTATTTGCACTGATAAACAAGCTACTGCTGATATTGCTCTGAGAACATTAATTAAGAGAGGTGAACATTAATATTGTAGTTCAATTCATGTAGTAATGCACATTTCAGCTTTAATTAGCACCGTAATTCTCAGTGTAACTAGAGACATTGGTGCCTCCTCCCACTTTTTTTCTTTTTAGAACTAAAAAAAAAGACAACAGAGGAAAGCCACAGGATTCCATATAATCACAACTGTAATATCTTATCTTTGTGTTCATGTAAGATTCACTTACTTTAATATTTCTTAAATATTTCCTCTGGGAATAATGAAGAGACTGTTAATGAATGGAATTACATGCAGAAAAGTGCAAATTCAAGCTCCTTGAATTTTTACCAAAATATTCCCCAATAATTGGGATGATCTGTCATTAGGTACCATAGCTATTGTGTGTGGGATTGGGTTGGGGCAGAATTCATGATTTCTGGATTGGTCAGAGCAGTGGTACATATTACACACTAAAAGCTAATCAGGATTTAGTTGTCATTTGACACATTGCTTCTATCAGGGATTTAATAACTGTGTGTGCTCATGTGCAAGAGTGTATCTTGCCAAATTAGAAAGCTTTTCTAAATCTTTCATTCCATTCCTGTTTAAAAAGGGTATCCCGCCTGAATTACACTTCAATTTTATCCATGATTCTCTTTCAATGTTTCCCATGCAAGGATAAAATATTCAATCACTTCTGGGTTCTTGTAACATTTAATCTGGGATCAGAGAGAGCCTGTACAATGTTAACTCCAATAAAAAAGTAGTTTAGTTATCTAGAAGCATTTTTAATGGATGCTTTATTTCTCTGTTGAGGGGTGGAGAAAGGAGAACTAATGTCTAGTACTGAAGGCTGCAATTCCTAATCTTATAATATTAAAACTGAAGTTAATTTGACTGGGGTATGCATAATATCTAATTATTGAAATCATAAGAGAAACATCTCATAGTGGGAAATAGTTTTGGACAGGTTAGTTCCTGATCTGGGTTATGTTGAAATTTAGTCTTTGATAATACTTAATCCTACATTTTTTTTTCTAAAACATTCTATACACTGCACACATTTTAATCTCTACAATTAAGAAGAACACAGGCATTATTATTCAGTTTGACAGATGAGGATACTGAGGCTTAAGTGAAAATTCTCCCCATTAACTGCCAGTGAAAAGTCCCCAGGGAAGGAATGGAACTGCTGTAAGTCAGTGTGCTTGGAAATGAATTAGTAAAAAAATGTCTGAGGGAGAGAAGGTTAGGTCCAAAGTCATTATCCAAGAGAAGAAATGGAGACCTTGCTGAAAGTCTGTAGTCACAAGTAGTCAAACTCAAGAGACGAGGAAGGAGGTAGGACATAGAATCTGCAGCAGCAGTCTAAAGCCAGCAAAGAAACAATGGAATAAACACAATGTGCAAATGAGTGGTAGCTTTTGGTGAAGTGATAATTTGATTTCCTGTAAATCCTTTAAATACTTTAAAAAAAATAATGAAGTTGTGCTGACCACACCCTGTTCTCTCTTGTTTTCTCCCAGAAAATTAGCTCCAAACTATCACATTTTTGATGATCAATAAATGTTGATTGACTAATTGGAACCCAGATTATTCCAAGACTTGTTAATTTCCATGTTAAGGCTTTGGGAATTAGCTTCAGCTTTCTCTTCTGTTTATTTGTCTACAAGAATATCTGACAAAATCCTGAGGTAAATTAAACCTCACATCTGTACTAGCATACACGAGTTGGGTCCAAGGGGATAAGTCCAAAGTCAAGAAAAACCAGAAAGTCTGATCTTATTCAAAGTAGTCTTGAGATGCTGAGGTGCTTCCTGGGCTAACTTGGCAGTTTCATCTGGCTAGGGGTATGCTGATACCCCCATAGTACCAATTGGATGTAGGTGTTTAATACAAAATAAGTGCTGGTGGTCAAATTGAATTTGGAAAAAGAAGTATAAAATTTCAGATTCTGGATACAGAAAGAGAAACAAATATCTAATATTAACCTCTTATGTACTGTCTTAATACAACACACAATGTTTTATACTAGAGAATGTGGTGGTTTTCTACTATGGCATAAAGTACAACGTGGTTAATTTACAATTGCTATAGGAATTGCCTTTCTGGAAATGCATCACTTTATATTCCAAAAGCACAGGGTGGGAGGAGGAGATAAGAATAAGATGAAAAGACTCAGAACATGAAAGCAGGAAGTGAAGAGAGACTTAAGTGGATTAATCCATCATTCATTCTGCAAGACACCGAGTGAACACAAAACTCAGTTCCAAAGCCACATTATATGCTATGCATGTGGGTTGCAAAATACCTGATAATCCACTTGAATATTTCTAAAATTAACTTCTCCAAGTGAGGAATTTATATTTAAATAATGAAAACAGAATCATAGAATTTCTGAGTGGGAAAGCACTTCTGAGTCTGTCCAATATTTGGATAAGAATTCTCTCTACATAATACTTTTCATAGGTCATCTAGCTTTTTTCTTCAGTGAGGAAAATCCCACTTTCTTCTAAGGTGGCCCATTTCACTTTGAGAAAGCTCTACATATTTTGAAGCTTTTCCTTACATCACATCTAAATTGGCTTCTTTGCAACTTTTGTACTTTGCTTCTAATGCTGTTCTCTAGCCTCAAGCAGAACAAATTTAATTCTTCCAAACGATAAGCCTTCAAATATTTGAAGACAGCTAAAACTTATCTTCTAAGTATTGTCTCCTCCAGGATATGCATCTCTAGTTCCTTCAAGGATCCTTAAATGGTATGAACTCCAAAATCTTGGCCGGAATTACCATCCTCAGGTTGTTCTCCAGCCTACCAATATCTATCCTAAAATGGGTCACTCAAAACTAAACAAAGTTTAGATGTAGTCTCTGGTAGAGGCATAGTACAGTATGGTAATCACCTTCTTATCCCTCTCTTAATGAATCAGTTTCTTGACTGTGAGTGTGCTATTGACTCATATTTAAAGCTTGCAATCTGCTATCGCTCCTAAATATTTTAAAGTTTATTTGCTATTTGGACACATCTTCCATATCTTGTATCTGTGAAGCTGAGTTTTCAAGCCCAAATGCAGCTTTATATTTATGCTTAATATAATTCATCATCTTAGACTCATTCTTTTATTCTTGTAAGGATCTTTATTAATCTTAACTCTGTCATTCAGTGTATTAAGTCATTCCCAGAAGCCTTGTACCATCCTCAAATTTGGAAACCATGATACCTACCCATGGTTTCATACAAGTCATTGATAAAAATATTGTACAGCATAAAGTTAAGCACAATCCCTGGGGTTTTCTTCCAAGACAACACTGAATGATCAATCACTTCTCTTTGGGTCTGACCATTCAATTAGTTCTAAATTCATCTAACTCTTTCATCATCTAACTCTTGTTTCTTCATCTTCCTCTTCAATATCACAATGATCATATCTAGCATTTACACAGCACTTTAAAGTTTTTAAGGCACTTTACAATACATATCATATTTTTATCATAATAACTTTGAAATGTGTGTTCTATTATCATCTCCATTTTACAGATTTAAAAAATGAGGCAAATAGAGGTTAAGTGACTTGCTTAGTCACACAGCTGGTAAGGGTCTGATGCTAGATTTCAGCTCAGAGCTTCATGAATCCAGGTTCAGTATTCTGTCCACTTCATCATTTGTCTGCCTCTAGGTATCATCTTGTCAATATCATTAAAGACAAACAAATGCTTAGCTAAAGTCTGAATAAACTGTATCTGCAGCATTTCCCTAATTTACCAGCATAGGAGCTATTTTTAAAAAAGAAATACAAGTTCCCCTGGAAAGACATGTTCTTAATGAATCCAGAATGGTAATTTGTGACCAAAACTTGCTTTTCATTAAATATCCTCTCATAATAAATTCTAAAATGTTGCCACAATTTGAAGCTTGTAGTTTGGATATTTCATTGCCTTCTATTTTATGCTATCTTGGATGATCTTTGCCCTTTGCCAGTTCTGTGTTGCCTTCCCACTTTTTCCAGGATCTTTCAAACATTATTATTATGATTTAGCAATATCATCCATTAATTCTTTTTATAAATGTATTATTCATTTATACATTCATTTTTTAAAAAATTCTCTCCAAATTTTCTACCTCTATCCAGTTCCTCCTCTACCCCTTAAGAAGGCAAGCAATATAATATAAATTAGGCATGTGAAGTCATGCAAAACATTTCCTTATCAGCCATGTTGTAGCAACAACAACAAAGAAAAGCAGGAAAAACAAAAAAATTGAAAAAATATGCTCGGAGTTTATCAGTTGTCTTTCTGGAGACACTTTTCATTATGAATCCTTTGCAACTTTCTTGGATCATTGCTCTGATGAAAGTAGCTAAGTCTCACAGATGATCAGCGTTAAAATGTTGTTCTTATGGTCTGCAATTTGTTTTTGTTTCCATTCACACTGGATCAGTTCATATAAGATTTTCTAAGTTTTTCAGAAACCAACCCTCTTATGGTTATTTATAGAACAATAGGATGCCATCAAAATCATGTACTACAATTTGTTCATCCATTCCCCATTTTATAGCCATACCCTCAATTTCCAATTCTTTGCCACCAAAAGAAGAGCTATTATAAATATTTTTGTACATATAGGTAATTGTCTTTTTTCTTTGGTCTCTTTGGAATATAGAAATAGTAGTGGCATTGTTGAGCAAAAACGGTAAAAGCACAGTTTTATGCCCCTTTGGGCATAGTTCTAAATTGCTCTCCAGAATGGTTAGACCAGTTCATAACACCACCAACACTGCATTAGTGTGCCTATTTTGCCACATCCCATGTAGCATTTTTCATTTTCCTTTTGTCATATTAGCCAATCTGATAGATGTGAGGTAATACCTCAGAGCTGTTTTAATGTACATTTCTTTAATACCTCAGAGCTGTTTTAATGTACATTTCTTTATTCAGTAGTGATTTAGAGAACTTTTTCATAGGATTATTAACTTTTAGTTCTTCTTCTGAAAACTGCCTATTCATATTCTTTGATCATCTAACGACTGAGGAATGGCTCTTATTTTTTTTTTAATTTGGCTCAGTACCCTATAAATTTAAGAAATAAGGCCTTTAAATCACCTACCCAGCAAAACTGAGTATAATACTTCAGGGGAAAATATGGTCTTTCAATGAAACTGAGGACTTTCAAGCATTCTTGATGAAAAGACCAGAGCTGAAAAGAAAATTTGACTTTC
>CM053771.1:81280265-81334819 GCA_028658325.1 Potorous gilbertii | reverse complement strand
CCAAAATCTTGTGAAAATGAATGTAAAAAGTTAAATAAATTTATTTAAAAAAAAAAAAAAGAAATAAGGCCTTTATCAGAGAAACTCCCTATAAAATTTTCCCCAGCTTCTGCTTTCCTTCTAATTCTGTCTGTATCAGAGTTGTTTGTACAAAAAAAAAAATTACATGTAATCAAATTATCCATTTTACTTTTTGTGATCCTCTTTATCTCTTGTCTGGTCATAAACTCTTCCCTTATTTGTAGATGTGAGAGGTAAAGTCTTCCATGCTCCTCTAATTTGCTTGTGATACTACCTTTCATGTGTAAATCATATACCTATTTTGTCCTTATCTTAGTTTACAATGTGAGATGCTGGACTATGCCTAATTTCTGCCTTATTGCTTCCCAATTTTCTCATCAATTTTTGTCAGATATTTAGTTTTTGCCCCCAAAGTTCAGATCTTTGGGTTTATCAAACAGTAGATTCCTACCATCATTTACTATTATATACTTGTTCCAGTGATGCATCATTTTATTTCTTAGTACCTAAATGTTTTGGTGATTACTACTGTGTAATATAGTTTGAAAGCTGTTACTGCTAAACAGTAGTAACAGATATTTTCTTTCAATTTTTTTTCATTGATTACCTTGATAACTCTTAACTTTTATTCTTCCAGATGAATTTTGTCATTTTTTAGCTCTGTAAAATAATACTTTGGTGGTTTGATTGGTGTGGCCCTGAATAAGTAAATAAACTTAGGTAGGATTGTCATTTTTACCACATAACTTCAGCTTGTTGTTTATCAGTAATTTTGTCATGTCTGACTCTTTGTGACTCTATGTACCATACTGCTCACGGGATTTTCTTGGTAAAAATACTGAAGTAGGTTGCCATTTCCTTCTCCAGTGGATTAAGCCAAGGGCTAAGTGATTTATTGATATGGTTAATTATACTAATAGCTTTTCCTAATACTGAACCAATCATGCATTCTTAGTATAAATTCCACCTGGTCATAATGTGTGAACTTTGTGATACATTACTGTAATCTTGCTAGTATTTTATTTAAAATTTTTACATCATTTATTACATTGTTCTATAGTTTTCTTTCTCTGCTTTTGCTCTCACTGGTTTAGGTATCAAAAACATATCTGTGTCAAAAAGAATTTTACCTATTTTTTTAAAAATAGTTTATTTATTATTGGAATTAGTTGTTCTTTAAATGTCTGGTAGAATTCATTTGTGAATCTCTCTTGTCCTGAGAATTTTTTCTTAGGGAACTCATTTATGACGTCTTCAAACTCCTTTCTATTACCATGTAATTTTCTCCAGAGATCTATCATTTCTAAATTTTCTAAATTTCTATTCATCTCCTTAACTTATTTCTTAATTTTTTAATATTTAGATTTATCCAATTCTAAGAGAGGAAAGTTAAGATTCTCCATCAGTATATTTTTGCTGTCTATTTCCTTCTATAATGCCATTTACTTTTTCTTTAAGAATTTGGATGGTCCTAGAAAATAGAAAATAGTTTATGTTAATCTTGATACATCCATTAAACAAGATAGTGATGAATTATCAGAAAAACTCAACAGGCACCCTGTGAAGCAAGATTCTGTGGAATCTCAGCTAAAACATGTTGATGCTACCAAAGTGGATGCAGATGATATTATTGAAAAAAATATTGCAAAGTCAAGGCTTCAGCCTAGTCTCCAGTGCAGAAGAAGAAGGACTGAGGTATTTGTGGGTCCTGGGGGGAGTACAACTTTGGCAGTCATCACCTTCCAAACAGAGCAGAATCTGGCGCATATGAACAAATCATGATAGAATGCTAGAGCGGAACTTTCCTATGGATCTCAGATGCTGATATTTGGGCTTTTGGGTCCCTTTTGTCAAACTCTTATGAGAAAGTGCACAGAGCATGATCAAATGATTTCCTTTGTAAAAAAGAAAAATGAACATTGATTTGTTCATTCAAAGTGCCTCTTGTTCCATGACAGGATACTTCAGCATGGTAGTAGAAAGCACCATTACATTACACAGTGAGGGCCATGTGTAGGCATAAGGTGCAAATGTACACATTAGTGAAATATTTGCTTCCTACTTAGAAAACATCCTGTCTTAGAAAGGAAAAAATTTCTATATCTTTAAAGTGTCATTTCTACATTCACAACCAGTGATTACTATGTTTGAAATTTTACTTTAAGGAGAAAGCCCTTTTTTAAAAAAGCTGATAGATTGTTAGAATCCAAATTTATAAGTTCTTCCTATATTGAGAGTTTATTTACAAGGAACTCTTCCTATAGACTACCTAAAATATCACTACCAAATTGACATTTCTTTTTCAGGCAGTATTTACTTTAAAATATGTATCTATGCTTATAGGGGAAAATGCTTCTCTGTGATCTAAATATATAAACCATTTATTTCTTCTAAATTTGTCAAATATAAATATACCTGCAGGGCCCAGAAACAAGTACATGTAAATTGAGATGAGTGAGTGAGATGAGCACGTCAAACAGAATTCTTGTACATGGCATTGTTCCTGTTTGCTAATAGATATGGAAAAGTTATGGGCACTGCCACTCTGGAAGTGTTTCCAGGTAAGCTTTTAAGTTTAACATCCAATATATTAGGTTACCAGTGGTCACCTTTTCCCAGTTAGGTGTTCACTTAACTCACAGAATGATAGAGTCTGATGTTTTTTTAGGTGCAAAATCTCAGAGGACTAAAAGTGAAATTGTCATATCAGTGGAGCTAGAGTGGCCTTTGGCACACAAACTCAGCTCTGCATGAGCCTGGAAAATGGATCCAGTATGGCATGGGACAGAACAAAGAAGACCAATTGCTTTTTGGCATTGATGATGTGGACTTGCTGCTTCTGTCAGCCCTCTGTGGTCAGGTACTAAATTTTTTCCTTAACCATGCCCAAAGGTGCCTTGAGAAAAGAAACATAAGCAAAACCACATCAAAGAATATGGAGACTATGTAGCCTACTCCACTTATTCATAGGATGTGAGTAATTTCATATGAAGGGGAAGGGGATGTTGATACTGCAGTATACACGTGAAAGAATTTCAAGTTTTTCTTTCTGAATTATTTAATCACTGTAACAAAATATTAATACTTGATGAGTAATTCCCAGTCCCTTAGCCCTCAGACCTGACATGCTGTGTTCAAGAAAGACATTGCATCAAAATGTCTGCAAATAGAAATATTTTTGCAAAAATATTTTCATTTAGACTAAATTAGGGAGCAATTATAGTATTTATTTCAATGAGAACAATTTTTAATATTTAGTTTTATTTTTAACCTAGTATTTAGAGGTTTGGAGCAGTTATAACAGCAAATGTTGGGGCTTAACTTTTTTTTCTGGTATTTCATTGTTCATACGTACATTCTATAGTTGCTTAATGACACTTTGGCCCAATGCTATTTATAAGTATAGGGTCTGGGCTGGGTTAGGGTTTTTTGAGGTGGGGGGGGTCAGGTGGAACTAAGTTTGTAATTTCACTAGTTTTGGAAACTCTTGGAATGAAAATTCTTCTTGCCAATGCAGATTAAAAATAAAGAAAAAGTAATATTTGTTGAAAAATACTTAGAATGACTAGGGTTTGAATTTCCTGAATCATTCTTTTGGAGAAGCAATCAATGAGAATTAATGAGGAAAGCTTATTTTAAAAAGTGAGAAAAAGCAGGAAAGCTCTCTGTTTCTTTGCAGCCACAAGCATTAGTGCTTCTCTCTGTCCTAGGACTGCAACTCAGAACAGGATATGGACAAGGAAGCTGCTGGACATCACCTGCTCATGTACGCAGTGTGCTAGCACAGGTGTCCCTTGTCCAGCCCCTTTTCTGTGTCTGACCTGAGAGTTCCTGAAGCTGCTGCTACTACTGCTACTCTAGCTGCCTCCAAGGCTCACTGCTAGTGTTGCCCCTGTGCTGCATTCTGAGCCAATCCCTCAGTGCTGTAGACCTCTGCTTCTGACCTCCAAAGGTGTCTTGGGCTAGAAAAATGTTTTACCCTGAGCTTTTGTTAGCTCCAGAATTTGATTTATGGAATTATTTCAAAGTTGTTTGGAGGAGAATATTGGGAGAGCCTCTCCTCCACCTTTTTGACTTCATCCTCAACATCAGTAGCTATCGCTATATGTGAGGATGTTCTTCCTCTGAGCCAGGGACAACTAAGCAATCTTATCCCCTCATTTATCTTGAATGTTAACTCCCTATTACCTCTGTTTGTTCTGTGCTTTGCATTCCCAAAATCATTCCCTTTGGCAGAGAAAATATAAAGAAAATTTGAGTTATCATCATCCCATCCACCCTGAGTTTTTGAAGACCTTATTTCATCCTTCTTTGTCCTCAAATAAAGCCTTAAAATGACTTGTGTTGTTGTCATTCTTATCTTTCCTAATTAGTCTCAGCATATTATAAGCCTCAACATTCCTGATGGGTTTTTGGGACCAGTTCTTGATTTTCCATTTATACTTTTATAATGCCGTTCTTTAAATTCTATTTTGTTAGCAAATTTTTTGTCCATCTATGTTGGTCTCTTTAGACAACTTCCCTTTTCATATTTATTGGGAATAGTTAGCATATTTTGAATTTCATCTTTGAGTCTGATTCCTCCTGGGCTAACTTCTCCTATAGAATTTTATCCATTGGATTACTTATACTTTGAATCCTTTGGAATCTGCTTTGCGAAAAAGTAGGCTGCATTTCTCACTCCGTTTTCTAGTTTACATTCTAAAACTGAACAATCACTTTCCCATTATTTCTACTCCAGCAACCAGTTCCTCAATTTGGCCAAAAGCAGTCCCAGAATAGAATTCACCCCTTTTGACTTTTCCAATTTTGAAGGATGAAATTATCACTAATTCAAGATAAGAAAGTATTGGTTATTCTGCTTTTTTGGCAGAAAACATTCCAGAGGATATCTAGATAATCAGTTTCACATCACTGATGTATCTTATCTCTGTGCTAGGCTTGCAATTTCCCCTCCAAATTCCTCATACTTCTTTCTTTCTAGGTGGTCTGTATTACATTCAGGTGAAAATATCAGCTCTGTGATTTTTTCTCATAAATACTTTCAAGCATGCTTCATCCCTTGGGTTCCTGGATTCCATCATACAATTAAGTGCTAACATGCAAGGTTATTCTGTCACTTACACTTTTCTTCAGTGTTTCCTTTAAAAACACATCATTCTTCCAGAATCATATTCTAATCACAGGCAAAAGTCTTAGCAAGTATCAGTGATACTTACGAGGTTCAATTTGCCTCCTTGAATTATCAGATGTAACTTGTTTATTCATTATTATTGTCTTCCTTTTTCTCTTCCTCCTCCTCTTCTTCCTTCTTTTCTTCCCTCGCCTCCTTTTCTCCTTCTCCTTGTCTTCCTCCTCCTCCTCTCTCTTTTTCTTTTTTTTATCATCTTTAGATACCTCCTCATTTTTCTTCTTTGGATATTCTCAAGTGGAGGATATAGGTTCCCCCTGCCTTTTCTTTTTCATTTACAGTTCTTTTGATTATATTTAGAAGCCTACAAATACTTTAGTCCCATCCCGTCTTAAGTGCAACTCCATCCCTGACCAGGAACCTATCATTTCTAGTTTTTAATGTGTTCCAAAAATCCAAATTTCATTCTCAGACATCAGCTTCTTAATCAGCTCCTCACTTCCCAAATTTCACTTCATCTTATAAATTTTTTTACTATAATTAAGCAATGTTAATGAAGACATCACATATATTCTGAAGGCTTTTTGTTTCTTGCCCAAAATTCTATTATCTTTAGTCATATTACATGGTAGTTTTCTAGTTTCCTTCTAGTATCATCATTTGTGCTCCTATGAATCACTGGAAGTAGGTATTACCTAATTACAATATTACCTGGTTTCATAAGTCTTGGGTGATGCCCTGTCAAGTTTTGGATCACAGTTCTTGGAAGACATAGACCTTTCTCTTGATATTACGAGATCAACAAATATCTGTCTCACTGTTTCAGAGCATAGTATCATTAGCTACTACTACCTGTCTCTTTTTTACTTTATTCTAACTGGATGTTCTTGCTCTTAAAAGGACCAGTGAATCCATATGATCTTTCCTTGGAGAACAGTTTTCTCTTTAGATTTTGTAGCTCCCTTTTCTTTAGGGAAAACCTTAAATCTATTTTTTAGCTAAAGTTTTTAGTAGTTCTTTTCTTTTCTGTGTGACATTCTTTCACTATCTAATTTTCTGATATAGGCCAGGATGCTCATATGGCTAATAAGATGCTTTTTCTTTTTGTTTTTTACATTGAAATTCTTTTCAGTTTTTTTTTTAATTTTAAGGAATTCTTCATTTCCTCCCATAACCTGAAGAGTGAAGAAATCTTCTTTATGCCAATTTATTTTCTCCTCCATGAGGGAGCCTAACTCTCAGTATAGAGAGTAGAGCAAAGTGTACCCCATCTTGCAAAGTGAATTCAGACTGTGGTACCATGTGTTCTGATAAAATGCATGAAGGACAACATGAATCTGTTGTTCTTTTTGCATTTAAAACCATTGCACACAAGCTCTTATCTGTATATTGACCTTTCTCGTAACCAAAGTACACAATTAATTCAAATATAATAATTTAATAAAATAACATAGTAAGAAAAATAACAATGAAATCGTTCCCCTAGAAACATGAGATGCACTCTTATAGATAGACACACCATCAGCAAGAAGAATGTACATCCATTAGACACACATATAAAGTGGCATACACTTAGGTAATGTGTGACCATGGCATATATGTGGATGGTCATTCAAATAAGAACGCACATATGTCAAGGTTACCCATATGAAAGGGCATTTGAGTTGAAGGACTTCTCATGCTTCTGAGGCTTCAGGGCTGTTAGTCTTTCAGTAATATTTCTTTTACAACTATCCCTTTTTCCTACTGATATACAAGGTTTGCTTAGCATGCAGACTCTCTTGAATGCTTAGCATGCAGACTCTCTTGAATACAGAATCTATGAGGAATTTCTCCTTGTTAGTATCATGTGGCTACCGAAAGCAGAGATTACTCTACCACTTCCATGGTTGTTAAGAGGGCATGAGATTGGGAAGTTTCTCTCAATTAATCAGTCCAATCAATCAACTGACTTACAAGCACCTATTATGTGCCAGGCACTGTGCTAAATACTGGGGATTCAAAAAAAGTCAAAAGACAATTCCTTCCCTCAAGGAGCTCACAATTTCAGTGTCCAGTTTCTAACTTTCAGTCAGAGTTTTCAGGTGCAGTACTAGCTCTTCCTCGTAGAAGGAGTAAGCTCTGCCTTCTGAACTTTCTTTGAGAAATTAACATTCAAAGAAAGAAAAAAAAAGCATTAGGTCTCTTTCATGCTGTGTTTCTTCAACTTCTATCTGCTAATTTAATCTCCTTGTTGCACAGGGAAATGAATTGGCTTTCAGAATCAGAAAACTTGAGTTTAAATCCAGATACTTTTGCTTACTAGTTCTACGATCTTAGAGAAGTCATTGAATATTTTGGGCCTCTGTTTTCTAATCTGTAAAATGAAGGGACCAAATGTGATACCCTCTGAGGTCCCTTCCACTTCTAAATCTATGATCCTTTGTTTTTCCAGTGTCTTGTCATCCTGAAAGTGAGCATCTTAATAGCTAATAAAAATAATAATAGCCTATAGCTCTTTAAAGTTTATTTTATTTTTAATTTATAAATAAAACAAGCATTTCCATAACATAATGTGGTTTAAAAAAGATGATTGCACATGATAATGTAAATCTATTAAGTACAATTTGCTATTTCTTTTAAATATATATTAAAGTTCTCAGGCAAATTTCTTTTTTCCTTTTCCCCTCTCCATTCTACAGATGGCTACCATTAGACACAAATATGTGTATGTGTGTGTGTGTGTGTGTGTGTGTGTGTGTGTGTGTGTGTGTGTGAAATCATTCTGTATATACTTCTATTCAGTTCTTTTTCTGGATGCAGATAGCATCTTCCTTCATATGTCCTTTGCAGTTAATTTGGACATTTGTAACAGTCAAAATGACTTTGTTGTTCAAAGTTATTCTTAAAATAATATTGCTATTACTGTATATAACATTCTCTTCATTCTATTCATATAGCTTTTTAAGGTTTTCAAAGTGCTTTACAAATGTTAATCCACTTTTAATACTGACAACAACATTGGAAGGAAGGTTATTCATCTCTTATTAAACTCATTTTACAGGTGATGGAACTGAGTCACAGAGAGCTTAAGTGACTTGTCCACAGTCACACAGCCATTAAGTGTCTGAGGCAACATGTGGACTTCAGTCATGCTGACTCCAAATCCAGCACTCATTGGTTTGTTCATTTGGTCTACATATTATAGTATAATATGAATAATAATTTAGAGTTCTATAGCTTGTTAGATTCACAATGCAGTTTTTTCACAATAAGCCTGTCAGGTATAATATGAGTATTATTTTACGGATGCAAAAGCTGAGGTTCACCAATGGGGAAATTTGTTTTGCTTAACTATGCATTTGTTTTATACATATGCAAGGTATTTTTTCCTTTTTTTTTTAGTTGAGTGAGGAAGGTGAAACATAAGTGCTTATTAAATGAAAAAAATAATTTATAAAAGCTACATCTTGATAAACAAAAGTAAATATAAAAAGTGCTAAAAGGAAGATCCCCAAAAACTATGTTTAAAAAGTGAAGTATCTGTCTGTTAAATTAGTTAAAGTACTAACCAGTAAGCCTCATGGAGGAATTGTAGTTCAGGTTTTTCAATTCCAAGTCTGGTACTCTGCATCACATCATTCTACCTTAATTACAACATCAGTTCTTAGAGTTCTTTAAGTGTTCTGATGGAAATAAAGGAGGATTCTTTCATAAATTCATGGCATTTACTCTTCCCTGACTAGGCTGATGCCATAGTATGTGAACAGCTCCCCGTGGGGATATGGACAGACTTTTATGATGTCTCCTAGCTGTAGTTGACAAAGCCCTTGCTGACCTCTTCACCAGAGTGCTTCTTATCACAGAACACAGCTTCAAGTTTAACATCTAGAGCCAGACATGGCTCAGCTTAAACACCCTTCATTTAAAAATGCATGTACAGATGTATAAAATGTATATGCAGTTCTAGACTGTTATCTTTGGGCTGCATGTGAAGACTGGTATTTCTTGTTTAGAAACTCTGTCATCTCTCTAGCCTTATCAGGAAAATTCCTATCTGATCATGCCTCGTTGTTAAGCCACCAAAGGAGATGATTTATAACTCACTTGTGGAGAAGATGCAATTCAATAAACTGCTCAGTCTTGAAAAGCTTTTCCACCTATTTGTATTGACTGAACAGATACTGCCAGAAATCCACTGATGTTTTGGAAACCCTGCTGGTTCTACAAGCAAATCCCAATCACCAACCAGCAATACCAAGAGTATATAGATTCTCTGAGCCCAGTTCCAGAGACCTAAGGCAGGTTTTTGTACTGTGGTTATATCATGATACTTGATTCCAAAAACAATGAAAGCAGCAAAGTCTTCATTTTAAAAATTATGAAGCCTCTGTAACTTCCAAAAGAATCACTCTTTTGGTTTTCAAGCTGCAACCACTGAATCTTTTTTTGTATTAAACATCAATTAACATAGGCCAGCTATGTGGTGCAGTCGATAGAGCACTGAACTTGGAAACAGACTCATCTTCGTGAATTCACATACAGACTGAGAAATTTTCTACTATGTGACCTTGGGCAAGTCATTTAACCCTGTTTGTCTTAGTTCCTTGTCGATAAAAAAGAAGATGAAGAAAGAAACCACTCCAATATCTCCCTGCCAAGAAAACAACAAATAGGGTCACAGAAAGTAAAAACAATTAAAAAAACCCATTTACTTGGCCTGCAGGAATGACGTCTACTACCTTACACATGTTGGCACTTATCATATGTTTGTGGTGTTGTTCTTAATTGAACAGAATGAAGTTCTTCAAAGTTCCTATCTGATGGCTGGTCAAGAATTTGGGACCTGAAAATAACTGGCTCAAAATAACATAAAATCAGTATGATGAGTAGTTCCAAACAAAGTCTACTTCCTGTTCTTAGGGGGGAAGGCAATAAGATGTCACCCTAGGAGATGATTTGTGAATGTATGGTTAAAGTAGGAAAAAAACAGACTAGAGAAGATTGAAAAGGACTGTACAGCTCATCTAGCCCAACCCAAGCAGCTAGTATTTATACAATATTTCAAGGTTTGCAAAGTGAAACAAGTTATTATTTGACCCTCACAAAACCTTGAGAGGTAGGTGCTGTTACCTACCCCACTTTACAGATGAGGAAATTGAAACTGGGGGAGGTTAAGGTGACTTACCTAGTAGGGAAAGTGTCTGAGGCAGGAATGAAATTCAGGTCTTCCTGCCTCCAAGTCCAGCCCTCTATTCATTATGTAATGTTCCTTCCAAGGTTACAAGGAAAATGGTGCTACAGCTAGGTCTTAAATCCAGGTACTTTGACTCCTGAACCAGTTAAAAAAGCCTTATATTAGAATGAGAAAATGGGACTCAAAATACTAGCTAACTAGAGCCCAGGTTGGTGGCATAATAAAGCACTGAATGTAAAGGCAGAAAGATGTGAGTTCAAATTCCACTTTAGGAGCTAGCTATATTCTCCTAAGGATTCACTTAACATCTCACAACTTCAGTTTCATCATCTATAAAATGGAAGGTCCTAACAGGATTACCTCATAGGGTTATTTTGGGAATCAAGCAGAGAAAACATATGCAAAACACTTTGTAAACCTTGAAGCTCAGTGTAAAGCTCTTCATGGTGGCAAAAAGTTTGAGGGGATGCCCATCAACTGGGAAAGGGGTGAGCAAATTGTGGCATATGAATGTAATGCAAGACTACTATGCTATAAGAAATGATGAGCAGAAAGACTTCAGAAAAACCTGGAAAGACTTACATGGACTGATGCTCAGTGAAGTAAGTAGAATCAGGAGAACACTGAGCACGGTAAAACCAACATTGTCCAATGATCATCTTTGATAGACTTAGTACTTCCCAGTAATACAATGATCTAAGACAATTCCAAAAGACTTGTGGTGGAAAACGCTATCCAAATCCAGAGAAAGAACTATGGAGTCTGAAAATAGATCAAAGCATACTATTTTCTCTCCTTTTTTTCTTTCTTGTGGTTTTCCCCTTTTGTTCTGATTCTTCTTTTGCTGTGGAAAAATGTTTGCTTTGATTGCTGTGGAAATATGTTTAATATGATTGTGCATGTATTGTCTTTATCAGATTGCATGCCATCTTGGGGAGAGGAAAGAAGAAAGAGGGAGGGAGAAAAAAATTGGAATTCAAAAAGCTTATAAAGGTGAATTTTGAAAACTATCTTTACATATAATTGGAAGAAATAAAATACTATTAAGTGGGGAAATATTTTAAAAAGTGATTGCTAGCTATTATGATTCTTCCTTGCTATGACAACCACAGATTCTGATCTTAGAGATCATCTAGTACATTGTATTTCCAGTACAATCCATACCCAAACAAGAATTTCCTCCATAATGTGCCTAGCAGTTGACCATTTCCTGGTTGTTGTCTTTCATCCTCCAAGAGGACCAAAATGACATCACTATGTTGGGGTCAGGGTACAGTGTATTTGACTGGGGCCGATCGACAATACAAATTCAGAAGCTCTACCGGGTTAGGCACAAATAGTCCAAATGAACAAGTGAAGTGGAGATGGCTCAAATTTGAGCATCTCACTTTTCTAAACTGGCCATTTAGCCTGTGTTTGAGGACCTCCCATGAGGGAGAAATTACAATTTCCTACCACAACTCATCCCACTTTTGGGCAATTCTAACTACAGTATACGGATGTTTTTTCTTACTTCTAGCCTCTGCAGTTGCTACCCATTGAACCTTATTCTTTCCCTACAATAGATTTAATTCCTCTTTCACATAACAGGTCTTCAAATACCTCCTATCACATGTAATTTGTGTCTTCTGTTCTTCAAGTTAAACATCCCCTGTTCCTTCAACTGCAGCTTGTGCAGTTTGGTTACTGCTTCAGCTTTGGGGCTCATACCTCACCAGTAACCTCAGTAACCTTTGCCCTCCTGATTGGCAAGTTGGAGGGTTGAGCAAAAGCCTCCTCCCATAGCCTCCATTTAAAGAGGTCTCACAAGCCAGTTAGCTAATAATTTCCTATTAGCTGCACTCTTGGATTCCAAAAGAAAACACTTTTGGATTCAACATTATGAGACCGCCATTACTAATTATCTTCTCCCTATCCCTCTTCTTTTTAGCAACCCTTTGTGTACTGTCTTCTCCTTTAGATTAGGAGCTCCTTCAGGGCAAAGGTCTTTCTTTTCTTAGTTGGATCCCCAGTCTTATAGTTCCTGGCACATAGCAGACTTTTAAATGTTTATTGTATTATACTATATTGGATTGTGTCGTATGACCTTGAGTTCCTTTACCGTAATAGATGCACTCCTTTAGACACTTTCTAGATTACCAATATTGTTACTAAAATATGACATCCAGAATCCTATGTTATCAATTGTATTAGCTAACTTTCCTAGCTTTGTATCATCTGCAGATGAATAACCATGGTAACTATGCCTTTATGCAACCATTGATAAAAAATGTTAAGTCTCACAAAGCCAAGCACAGTTCTCTGGAGTACTCCACCAGAGACTGCCTTCTGTTGTTGACATTGACCCATCAACAATTACTCTTTGAGTTCAGTCTTCCAACTAGTTCTGAATCCAGTGAACTGGATTATCATCTAATTTGCATCTTTCCATCTCCACAAGAATAATATGAGATATATTTTCAAAGGCTTCACTCAAGTCTTGGAAAACTATATCCCCAGGACTCCTTTCATCTACTAACTTAGTAGTTCTGCCAAAAAAAGGAAATAAGGCAAATTGTACTACTTCTTTGTAATCACTCCCTTTCTAAATATTTCTCAAAAATCTTTTTAATGAGCCATTTCAGAATTTTCCTAGGAGTTGATGTCAAGTTCATTGATATATACTTTCCAGACTTTGTTCTATCTTTACAGTTTTCTATGATGATGTCTACCAGTTGTTTCATTATCTACTAGAAACCACTTTCCGGGGTGATAATGAATCATTAATAGCCATTCATGTGTAGCTATTCAACCTACTGAATCATTTCCATGTATTATCATCTTTTCCCGAAGAATTCTATGGCAGGGCTTTGTCCAATGATTTGCTAGAAACTAGGTAAATTGCGCTTTCAGATTTCCATGATTTGTTAGTTTATTAACCCTCTCAAGAAATCTATTTCATTGACTTTAACCTCATCTTGAAGCCATGCTAGATTTATGTGGTTGTCAATTCCTTTTCTAGATATTCACTAACCATTCTTTTAATTATGCAATCTAGAATTTTGCCAGAAATCAAAGTCAAGCTTATTGGTCTCTAGATTGCAAGCACTTCTGTTTCTTCTGTTCTCTTTCATTATGGGGATATTGGGACAATCTTGGCCCTTTCCTAGTATCTTTCAAAAACTGTTCATAGTGGCTTGACAATCATACCTGCCAGTTCTTTCAGCACTCTGGGATGTGATCTATCTGGTCCTGATGATTGGAACTCAAAAAAAGGCAGTTAGATATTCTCTGTCTCTCTACTTAATCTTGGGCATCTGATATGCCATTAGCCATTTTTATTCTGTCCTTTCCAGTCCAAAGATTATTTCCTTTGGCAGAGAAAACAGAATTTGCTCTAGGATCTTCTGTGTGTCATTTTAGTTTATAGTTCAAATTTAAAAGGCACTAATTTCCTTTGTCCCTAGTCTAATGTAAAATCTATCACACCAAACCTACTCATACCTAGGATAAGATGTGGTTCTATTAACTTTAACATTTCTGAAGTAATTTTGTCATAATAGAAGGGCCATGATTTCATCAATTGCTATGCAACACTGACTAAGGGAAGGAAACATTGTGTGTGGAAGGTATGAATTGTTCAGAGAATATCCTCTTATTCTTTGTATGGGATAGAGATTGTCGACTGTAGAATGCAGTATCAGGATTATCTTAGTCAATGGGTGAAATGTGCTAGAGAGACTACATACATACTGCTACTTTGTTTCTCTGAGTTGTTTCTGATGGTTTTCTAGGTACTTTTGGTACTAAGAAGAAGGTATCCTGGATAGTGGATATTCTAGTCACCAAAAAACTATCCTCCTCTTTGTAAAGAAATTGCTTTCGTTCATTAGTCTTTTGTGAGATTTACCATAAATCCGTTTCTTAGGAAGTGATCTCACTTGTATGAACTGATCAGATGGAGTCATTTAACAGGGGAGTCTAGACTCTGGACCAATAGTTGCTAGTGAGATTCAAACCCGGCAGACAAGTAACCTGAAACAACTTGCTTTCTCCTCATCTTCCATCAAAAACTTTTTTTTTAAACACCAGAAGTATCAAAATACTCCTGAGTGGGGCCTGAACCAGATTAAAATGTAATTGGTAAATATAAATAAAAACCCAATAGAATGCAGAGAATGTTAATATACGGTTTCCTATATGTGGCCCTTGAGGACATTTATTTATGGTTCAGTGGCTCCCCTTTCTATCTGCATTTGACACTACTGTTTTATGTTGGAATTGATCCATTATGACTTATATATTCCTGTCCTGGAAAGCTAGCCAACCCATAGAACAAATGAAACTTAAAGGAAAAAAAAGGAATAAGAGGAATAGAAAGGAAAAAATATGAAAAACTGATAAGTAATGAAACTTTAAAATATATGTAATGGACCACAGCCATTGGCCCCCCACATCCTCAAAGGAGTTGGATGACACCATCAACTTCTTAACTACAACAATTATAATTCTAAGCCTCTTTCTGATGAGATTTAAAACCATATCAAGTGATGTGAAAGTTTTAAAAAGTTATTTGTCACTATGTTTACCAATGACACTGTGAGGATGACACATCTAATAGTCATAAATGCCAGGTTTTACATAGCTATCAGCCACATTTTCACATTTTCACTAAAATGTTTGGATATTCACAGCTTGACGTATTTTCTAGTGACATTTAATGCGGTTTATACTCTGGGGTAATTTACATGACTGCTATAAAATGCTTAAGAATAATTGGTAAACTACTTTGGAGCTAGATTTACTTGGACTTTGTGAATTCTGAGTAGAATAAACTAAATGCTCCAGTTAATTTCACACAAATTTGTTATTCTCAAGATCTGGCTATTTGGAATTAATGGACAGCATACAATAATCTATTGAGAGATGAGATTTCAAAATTGTCAGATTAATGAATTTCACAGAAATCCTGGGGTGAGGGGGCATTTGGATGTTGGACAATTCTTTCAGATTAAATAGCTAATGTTTTTGTATTTGTTACATACTCTTGGCAAACAATCTCAAAGTAATTTTGGGCCACTCTTTCTAATTAAAATGAAATATCATAATATTCCTCTATGATGGAAAGGATAATGGATAGTAAAGATAGTCAGGGAAAAATGAGACCAGAGGAGAAAAAATGTGACCCAATATGAGCTGATACTCAGGCCTTTGTCTTTCAGTCAGCACTTTATTTGGCAAGATAACAGTTTTTCTAGTACATTGCTTCATTTCATTTTGAACAAGGAAACATATTTCAAAATCCCCTTTTACCAATGTATCTATTTGATAAGAGGATAAAGTACCAGACCTGGAGTCAGGGGGATTGATTTTGCTGAGTTCAAATCTGGACTTGGACTCTTACTAGCTATGTGATCCTGGGCAAGTCACTAAACACTGTTTACCTTAGTTTTCTCATCTGTAAAATGAACTGGAGAAGGAATGGAAAATCACTCCAGTGTATTTACCAAGAGAATCCCATATGAGGCTACAGAGAGTCAGAAATGATTGAACAACAAATTTATTTGATATTGTTGAAACACAGCAGTTAGAAAGTATTTGAATGATCATGGGTAAGTCACTTCAGCACTCTGGCTTCCATTTAATTTATTTGTAAAATGAAGATGTTCACTAAAATGCTTTACAGGGTCTTCTCTAGCCCTAATATATAAGAATTACAATATGTCACATTTACGTAGTTATTTGTAGTTTTCTATGACAATTCTATGAGGCAGGTAGGTGTTTTTGTGTTTTGGCTTAATTAGTAGAGATGAAGATGATAAAGATAAATGTACTACTCCCACTTTATCACATTTCCCAAAAGGAAGAGAACAGTAGCCACTATTGTCATTGATTATAGTAGATCCCCCATCCTCATCTGGATCCTTGATCACATGAATGTGTCTATTCTCTCCACAACAATACAGATCACAACCTATATCCACACCTGCTCACCCTGTGTGACTCTTGCTCAAATCTATCTTTAAGTTCACCAAAGTAGGCATACCCAGTATAGAAGGGGGGACAGGGACTTCCCTAGTTTCTCTTGAAATCTCTTGAAGTACATTAACCATCTGTTGTTGATGCCATATGACCAACTGATTTGTTTTTAAATTTTTTTTTATTTTTAGTTTTCAACATTCACAGATATGATTTTGAGTTAGACAATTTCCCCCCTTCTTTTCTTTCCCCTCCCCCAAGATGGTATACAATCTGATATAGATCATAAATGCACATTCATATTAAACATATTTCCACATTAGTCATGTTGTAAAGAAGAACTAGAACCAAAGTGAAAAACACTAAAGGAGAAATAAAAACAAAACAAAAATAGAAAGAAAATAGTATGCTTCCATCTGCATTCAGACTTCATACTTCTTTTTCTGTTTTGTTTTTATTTATTAATTTTTTAATGTTTATTTATTTATTTTTAGTTTTCAACATTAATTTAATCAAAATTTTGAGTTCAAAATTTTCTCCCCATCTCTTCCCTCCTCCTACCCCAAAATACCAAGCATTCTGATTACCCCTTCCCTCAATCTGCCCTCCCTTCTATCACACCCCTCCCTTTCCTTATCCCCATCTTCTCTCTTTTCTTGTAGGGCAAGATAGATTTCTATAGCCCATTACCTGTACTTCTTACTTCCCAGTTGTATGCTAAAACAATTCTCAACATTTGTTCCTAAAATTTGAGTTCCATCTTCTCTCTTTTCTTCCCTCCCTACCCATCTCCACTGAGAAGGCAAGCAATTCAACATAGGCTATGTATGTGTAGTTTTGCAAAAGATTTCCATAATAGTCATGTTGTGTAAGACTAAGTGTATTTCCCTCCATTCTATCCTGCCTCCATTAATTCTGTTATCTCTTTTGACCTTGTCCCTCCCCTAAAAGTGTTTACTTCTAATTGCAACCATCTCCCATTTGCCCTTCCTTCTATCATCCTCCCCACCCTACTTATCCCCTTCTCCCCTACTTTTCTGTAGTGTAAGATAGATTTTCAAACCAAATTGAGTATGCATGCTATTCTCTTCTTAAGTCAAATGTGATGAGAGAAAGCTTCACTTTTCCCCTCTCACCTCCTCCCTTTTCTCCTCCATTGAAAAAGCTTTTTCTTGCCTTTTTTATGAGAGATAATTTACTCCATCCCATTTATCCCTTTCTCCTCCTAATATATTCCTCTCTCATCCCTTAATTTTATTTTTAAATATCATCCCTTCTTATTTAACTCACCCTGTGTGCTTTGTCTATGTGTGTGTGTGTGTGTGTGTGTGTGTGTGTGTGTGTGTGTGTGTGTGTAATCCCTCCAACTACGTAAATATTGAGAAAAGTTTCAAGAATTACAAATATTATCTTTCCATGTAGGACTATAAACAGTGTTTTAGAGAGTCCTTTACGATTTCTCTTTCTTGTTTACCTTTTCATGATTCTCTTGATTCTTGTGTTTGAAAGTCAAATTGTCCATTCAGTTCTGATCTTTTCATCAAGAATGCTTGAAAGTCCTCTATTTCATTGAACAATCATTTTCCCCCTGAAGTATTGTACTCAGTTTTTCTGGGTAGGTCATTCTTAGTTTTAATCCAAGTTCCTTTGACTTCTGGAATATCATATTCCAAGCCCCTCAATCCCTTAACATAGAACCTGCTAGATCTTGTGTTATCCTGATTGTATTTCGACAATACTCAGATACTCTAGCTGCTTGCAATATTTTCTCCTTGACCTGGAAACTCTGGAATTTGACTACAATATTCCTAGAAGTTTCTCTTTTCAGATCTCTTTCAGGAGGTGATTGGATATTTATTTTACCCTCTGGTTCTAGAATATCAGGGCAGTTTTTCTTGATAATTTCAAAAATGATGTCTCGGCTCTTTTTTTGATCATGGCTTTCAGGTAGTCCCATAATTTTTCAGTGGTCTCTTCTGGATCTATTTTCCATGTCAGTTGTTTTTCCAATGAGATATTTCACTTTGTCTTCTATTTTTTCATTCTTTTGGTTTTGTCTTGTATTTCTTATATTTCAGAGTCATTAGCTTCCATCTGGTCCATTCTAATTTTTAAAGAACTATTTTCGTCAGTGAGCTTTTGAACCTCCTTTTCCATTTGGCTAATTCTGCTTTATAAAGCATTCTTCTCTTCATTGGCTTTTTGAATCTCTTTTGCCAATTGAGTTAGCCTATTTTTAAAAGTGTTATTTTCTTCAGCATTTTTTGGTCTCCCTTAGCAAGTTGTTCACTCACTTTTCATGATTTTCTTGCATTGCTCTCATTTATCTTTTCAATTTTTTCTCCACCTCTCTTGATTTTCAAAATCCTTTTTGAGCTCTTCAATGGCATGAGACCATTGCATCATTATTTTGGAGATTTTGGATGCAGAAGCCTTGACTTTAGGTCTTCCTCTGATGGTATGCATTGTTCTTACTCATCTGAAAGAATGGAAGAAAATACCTGTTCACCAGGAAAATAATCTTCTATAGTCTTATATTTTTTCCTTTTTTGGGCATTTTCCCAGCTAATTACTTGACTTTTGAGTTCTTTGTTAAGATGAGAGTGTACTCTGGGGATCTGTAAGTGCTCAGTTCCTCCAAGGTGGCACTCAAAGGAGAGGAATTTACTCCTCTCCTGGTCTGTGCTCTGGTGTGGGAGGCAAGAGGCACTCTGTTCTCCTCAGGATCCACTTGAACCACTCCCAGTTTCATCCCTAGCACTCTTCTGCAATCCAGGAGAGCCGCTCAGGGCTGAGATCCAGATCAATTGCTCAATTACCCCAGGGTCTTTAAGTGGAGAGCTCCAAAAATGGCTGCTGCTGCTGCTGCACCTCCAGCCCATGTTCCCTTCTTATTCAAGTGAAAAAGATTTCTCACTGACCTTTGAAGATGTCTTTGGCACTTGTGGGTTGAGCAACCTGAGAATTACTGCTACTGGTGGCACCCTGAAGCCTGTTCTGCTCCTGTCCCTGCTATGTCATGTGGCCCACGTTTGGTTGTGCTGCGCTCTGTGCCCAGTATGATAGACCTTTCCTGTTGGCCTTCCAAGCTGTCTTGGGCTGGAAATCTCTTTCTGTCGTTTTGTGGCTTCTGTTGCTCTAGATTTTGTTTAGAGTCATTTTTTACAGGTATTTTATGGGCTTTGGCGGGGGTGGGGATTTCTACAGGTCTGTCTTTCTACTCTGCCATCTTGGCTCAGCTCCCCAGACTTCATAGTTCTTTCTCTGGATGAGGAGAGCATTTTCAATTATGAGTCCTTTGGGATTGTTTTAGAACCTCCTGGTTCTGCTCCTTTCACTCAGCATCAGTCCATATAAGTCTTTCCAGTTTTTTCTGGTCAGCCTGCTCATGATTTCTTATGGAAAAATAGTATTCTATTACATTTATATACTATAAGTTGTTCAGTCATTCTTCAATTAATGGATATCCCCTCAATTTCCAATTCTTGGCCATCACAAAAAGAGCTCATAAATATTTTTGTATACATGGGATTTTTTTCTTATTTTTATGATCTCTTTGGGATACAGCCTTAGAAGTGTTATTGCTGGGTCAAAAGGTATGGACACTTTGATAGCTCTTAGATATAGTTTCAAATTGCTTTCCAGAATGGCTGGGTCTGTTCAGAACTCCACCAACAATGCATTAGTGTCCCAATTTTTCCAATATTCTCCAACATTTGTCATTTTGTTTTGTCACGTTAGCCAATCTGATAGATGTAATGTGGTACTTCAGAGTTGTTTTGATTTTCATTTCTCTAATCAATAGAGGTTTAGAACATTTTTCATGTTACTATAGATAGTTTAGTTTCTTCATCATCATACTTTGACCATTTAACAATTGGGGAATGACTTGCATTCTTATAAATTTGACTGTTCTATATACATTTTAGAAATGAGGTCTTTATCAGAGATACTGGCTGTAAAAATTATTTCCCAGTTTTCTGCTTCCCTTATAATCTTGGTTGCATTGGCTTTCTTTGTGCAAAGTCTTTTAAATTTAATGTAATGAAAATTATCCATTTTACATTTCATAATGTTCTTTATCACTTATTTGGTCATAAATTCTTCCCTTCTCCACCAATCTGACAGGTAAACTATTCCTTGCTCTCCTAATTTGCTTATAGTATCAGCATTTATATCGAAATTGTGTACTCATTTTGACCCTATCTGGGTAGTTTCTGCCATATTATTTTCTAGTTTTTCCAGCAGTTTTTGTTAAACAGTGAATTCTTATCCCCGAAGCTGGAGTCTTTGGGTTATCAAACAGTAGATTACTATAGTCATTGACTATTGTGTCTTGTGTACCTAACCTATTCCACAGATCTACCACTCTATATTTTAGTCAAATAGTTTTAATGATTGCTGCTTTGTAATATAAGTTTAGATCTAATATGACTGGACTGCCTCCTTTGAATATTTTTCATTAATTCCTTTGATATTCTTGGTCTTTTGTTCTTCCAGATGAATTTTGTTGTTTTTTTTTCTAGTTCTATAAAATAATTTTTGGTAGTTTGGTATGGCACTGAGTAAGTAAATTAATTTAGATAGAATTGTTCTTTTTTATTATATTAGCTCAGCCTACCCATGAGAAACTCATATTTTTCCAATTATTTAGATGTGACTTCATTAGTGTGAAAAATGTTTTTTAATTGTGTTCATATAGTTGATGAATTTCTTTTGGCATATAAACTCCCAAATATTTTATATTGTTACATTAACTTTAAATGGAATTTCTCTATCTCTTGTGGTTGGACTTTGTTCGTGATATATAGAAATACAGATCAGCCAATCTTATTTGCAAGCATGCATCTATTTGAAGATATTCTTTTTTACTGTTTTCACATTAGCTTCAGTCTCCTATCATCAATTGCTTATTTAATATGTCAAATTGGAGGTATCTTATGACTATGACCAAAGTAATTAATTTTCCCCCAATCTCTACCACCCCTTCCAAATGTCTCTATTTCTATCACAGGCATAACCATCCTTTTACTGGCTCAGGTTCATGATCTTAGCATTATCTTTGATTCTTATTCTTTCTCACCCCATCTATCCAATCAGGTGCCAGTTCTTGCCATATCTACCTTCACAACATCTCTAATATCCAACTTGTTCTTTCCACACACATAGCTAGAAGCTTAGCTCAGAACTCTATCTCCTTTCATCTAGGATATCCCAATAGCCTCCTACTTGGTTTTCCTGCCTCAAATCACCACTTCAGTTCATTTGACAAATTGTGGGCATTGTCATTTTCCTTAAGCACAGATATGGCCATATGAATCTCCTCAACCAACTACAGTGGCTTCTTATTGTCGCTAGTATAAAATAGAAAGTGATCTTTTTTAGCTTTTAAATCCCTATACAACCTGGACCCAGCCCATCTTTCCAGTCCCATTGTTCATTAACCTCTCTACTATCCACCAAATTAAACCTATCTGTATTCCTTTCTCACCAAATTTCATCCCTTATTTTCATACTTTTGCACTGGCTATTCTGGTATATATGAAACACTCTCCAATCTTTTCTCTGACTCATAGAGTACCTCTCTTAGACACCATCTTCTGCATTAAATCTTTCTTGATCCCTCCAACCTTTAATGCCCTATCTCCTCAAATAACACATACATATATGGACATTATGAATGTTGTACTAATTTTATAATTATGTTATTTATAATTTATATGTACTTGTTGTATACATACCCCTTCCCCCACGCCAAATTGGACAGTAGGCTCATTTATGGCAGGTATTACTGTATTTAAACTCACAGTACTTGGCCCATAGTTGGTGCTTAACAAGTACTTGTTAATTGATTTATTATTAATAGTTTCTTATTTGTTATGTGTTACAATCCCTACAACAGTCTCCACTGACCTCTGAATGATTCTCAATTTTTAATCTTTGGATGGAGATCATATTATTTCATGATTAAAAATAATATAACAACTTGAATATACTATAAGCATTGAAAAAATGATTCTTCATTTCAGGGAGAAGTTTGGGATCATTAAAGGTATGCTGCCATTCTCCAAAGGCTATCTAGCTTATTATTTTTTTTCCTTTTTAAAAAAATTTCAGGTCTAACTTATTGTCTATTTGGTGTGTCTGTCAAAGGTGTATATACTAATGAATGAGCTCTCTAATTGAATGTCATTATCTAGACAAGAGGCATTCTCTGTCCACCTGGTTTCTTTTGCAGCAAATTGATCTTTAGCCTGAACTCCTTCCCAGACTTTGTCAAAGATAGTGGTGAATGCAACCTTCATTCAAAGGCTTATTACTTCAGTACTAGCGCTGAATTCATGATCCTGTCAACACTGTTCTTACAAGCTTGACATAGATAAAGGATGCAGACTACCTTAGCATATTCTAAAGGAAGAAGTGAAATTGTCATGTGTGGTAATTTAATGATCGCTACCACCTAAGGACTAGGCATCTGCTGTCCCATAGGCCAACCTCTTGAGAATCCAGGCTGACTCCTAACTCCATGGGACAGTAGCAGCAGTCATTGAGTGAGCTAGCTGATCTGCACAGATTAAAATTCTGTCCTACAATCACAAGAATATATAACAAATGAATACCTTTGGTAGCAAATTGGCATGGGCAAGCATATAAAGAGGTCAGTACGACGCAATCATCATAATGGAACAAATAGTTCCAAGAGCATACTTTACTGATAATCATGCATAATAGTAATTTTAATAACTAGCATTTATATAACACTTTAAGGTTTTTAAAGCTTCTATCTATCTAGATCTACATACCTAGATAGAGACGTGTTGTTATTGTTAGTCAATTGTTTGAGTCATAGCTGACTCATGACTCAAAAACCCATTTGGGGTTTTCTTGGCAAATATATTGAAGAGGTTTGCATTTCTTTTTCCAGATCATTTTATAGATGAGGAAACTGAGGCAAACAGGATAAAGTGATTTGCCCAGGGTCATATAACTAGTAAGTGTCTGAAGCAGGATTTGAACTCAGGAAAATGAGTTCCTGACTCCATGTCAGACACTATTCACTGAACTAACTAGCTACCTGTGTGTGCACGCATGCATGTGTATGTGTGTGCATGGGCTTTTATTTGGTCCTCATAACAATACTATGTTAGAGGGCTTATTATTAGACCCACTTTATAGATGAGGATTGAGGCTTACTGAAGTTAAGTGAGCTGCTCAGGAGCACACACCTAATTAATGTCTTGAGGCAGGATTTGAACCCCTTTCTTCCTGACTCCAAGTCTATTCCATCCTTTGCACCATGTCACTACTTATAATATCAATACTCTCCACATAATAGAATATAATGAAAGGAGTACTGGACTCATTAGGAGAGGAGATTTTTATTTTCAGCTGTGTGACTAAACTTGGTTAAGTGAATTGGCTCATTTGTCCCTCAGGTACTTTAGCTATAAACTAATTGGAAGTGGGGACAAGGGTGAAGATAGCTCAATCTAAGATTTTATCAGTGTGGCAACACTCTTCACCAAGTTGCTGACTGGAAATTTGACTGTAACTTTTAGTCTTATAGAGTTGTCTGGGTAGCTGAGGGATACATGACTTCCTGTGGTCAAAGTATGCAATGGGGGCAAAACTTTGACGTCAGGTCTTCCTGACTCTAAGGACAGTCCCCTATCCATTATTCACCTCTGGCTCTCCAAACTTACCTTAGAGATAGAAAATGTCTGCAACTTTTGAAACCATGAAAGGAAATAGAAATTGTGGAGTAGGGTCACTTTGGTGACTCTAAAAGCATTTCATTAGGTTAGAAACACAGAAAGATATCATGCATAATAGCATAGTTAGACCCATGTTTCTTATAGGGATATGAATGTTCCAGTAAGGGGTAGCACAACAGAAAACAAATAGGAAGGGAAATATATGTATGAGTGTGTGTATGAATATGTATATATGTATGTATATGTATAGGTATATATACACACACACGTATTTACACATTCATACACAGACCTACATTTACATATATGTGTATATATATATAAACACACATACCTATATATGTATGTATATATAAATATGTGTGTATGTGTAAATGTATACACACATATACATGCATATAATGCTATGTAGCACAGTGGATAAAGCACTGGGTCTGGAGTCAGGAAGAAGTGAGTTCATATCTGACCTCAGATACTTACTAGATGTGTGACACTGAGTAAGTCACTTAACCCTGTTTTCCTGTTTTTGCATCTGCAAAAATGAGTTAGAGAAGGAAATGACAAATCACTTGTGACATCCATCATGTCAGCACACCTGAGGACTACTGCTGTGAATAATTTTAAGGGTCCAATTGTACAGTATAATAAACTCTCTATTCACCAATAAACTAAACATTTTTCAATAAAGTAAAGCATAACATTCACAGCAATATCCTTAAGCAAAACATGTCATCCAATACATATATGTATCTCATAGTACTCACTATGTCATATGGTGCATAGTATATATTGTTACATCCCCAAAGTCAGGAAGTCCCAGGCTAGGGTCTTCCCTAGAACGATGCATCCTTAAGGGGTAGCAGAAAATACCACACCATCCACCCCTAGGTCACTGTAAGAACAATTTCCTTAATCTATACACAGGGTCCAAGTAAAGCCCTCTCTCATCTTGACTCAAGGTTGATTTCCAATCCCACAGCTTTTCCTCCATGGCTGACCACTTCCAGCTCTTGCCTGGGTTCATAAACAGGCACCTCTCTGCTCCTGCTCCTTGTCTCAGCTCACGGGGATTATTCCACTCCAACTCTTCCTGCTTCTGCCTGACAGTAGGCTCCACAGGCTTCTGCCCTCAGCTTCTGTTTCTAGGAAAACAAAGCTTAACCCATATTTATGCACATTACCAGTGCCATCATCTCAACTCACTCCTAAAGACCAACAGAAAGGGCTTCTGTCTGAGAAATCAATTCAGACCAACAGACAGGGCTCCCGACATCACAAAAATTCTTTCTGGTAGGCCTCCCCACAAGCAAGTTCCCCTAGTCTGCCCACGCTTGCTTCTCTTTCAGTTCTGCTTCTCTCTTCTCTCTCATTTCTGTTTCTCTCTCTACAATATAGATATATATTGTTTCTAATCAAAGATTATTGATTGATTCAATGAAAAGCAAAACTCATTTGAAGGCACTTGATTGACTAAAACGCAACCCAGATCTTACTTTGCTTGCCCTTACACCACTCCAGCATATTTGCCAAGAAAACCCCAAATGGAGTCATGAAGAGTCAGACATGACTGAAAATGACTGAACAACAACAAGCTACTTCACTGTTTTTGCCAAGAAAATTCTAAATAGAAACAGGAAAAATCAGACACAACTGAAAGGATTGAACAATTCTTTCTCTCTTTCCTTGTGTGTGTGTATACATCTCTCTCTCTATATATATATACATATATATGTATATACATACATATATGATATACATATACACACATGTATGTATATGTATGTGTGTATATGTACATGTGTGTATATGTATATCACATACATAATATATAATTCCATGTATGTATGTGCATTTCAGGTTGTTGGTTTTTTCTTTTTCTTTTTTTTTAGAAAAATCTAAAAACATCCTTGGGGAAAATGTTATGTGGAATATTTTAGAACTTCCACATCTGCAATATTACTGATTGATCTTTAAAGCCCACACCTCATCTCTAAGATTCTATTATTCTCAAATCTTGTGCCCTTCAAAGCACTTTCACAGATATCACCAAGCTGCCACTGAAGATGAGTCCCACTGTATGGGCTCCCAACCTCACAGACAATGACTGCCCTGGTCTCTTTAATGATAGAGTCTTTGAAAGAAATCTAAGAATTTGTTGTTCCATTGTTGCAGGAGTTAAGAAGCAATGTCTTTAAATCAACCATGGCAGGTTAAGAAGGGTCTAAGGACAAGCTTCCTAACAGCAAGATTCATTAGAAGGGAAAAGGAAGAGGTCACTGGGACAGCATCAATAGAAACCTTGATCTTGCTCTCTGAGGAGAAGAACAGACATAGACCTGAGAGCAAAGGCTTGG
This sequence comes from Potorous gilbertii, assembly GCA_028658325.1. Taxonomy (NCBI): domain Eukaryota; kingdom Metazoa; phylum Chordata; class Mammalia; order Diprotodontia; family Potoroidae; genus Potorous; species Potorous gilbertii. The sequence continues at coordinate 81,308,464 of CM053771.1, read as the reverse complement.
CCTTCCTGGACTTCAAGGGCTTTTCTGGAACTGACTTTCATCCCTTTTGGGTTATAGCCATCATCATGTGAGAGGTGCCATTAAATCAGGAAGAAGTAACCTTGTTTTAAGAACATGGATAATAAACATTTTTAAAAACCCAGCAACACAAGACAGAGTTTAACAAATGACCCTAATATCTTCTGAAGGCACTTTAGGAATATAAGCCATCTGGCTGCTCTGCAGCTTAGCTACTGAGATCTCCAGCCCATTATATGTTTCCTGCTGTGCAGCACATGCTGAATCTATCATACTGCTAATAAACAATTATAAATAAGTAATGGCTTGTTCCAGAAGGAAAATGTTTACTCATATTTAAAAAAAGCCCTAAGAATGAGCAACATAAAATAAATTCTCCACCTTCAGTGCATTGGGAGTGTTTTGACATAGAATGGGGAAAACGTGTGACTGAAAACTTGCATATACACCTCACAATCTGTGACCTACTCAGGAAAGGCAGACCTAGAGTTAGGCAGAAGGAACTCTTTTTATATGCGAAATTAGGAACTGGCAGGAAGTGCTGAGACTGTTGCTTGTGTTCTCATCAGTTTTCCCCATGCAGAATTTTAGTCCTTTCTCTCCCTGGCTGGTGAAGTATGAGTTATCACACTGAGAATCTTTGTGAGCCCTGGCAGGGCTGTAGATCACAGTGGAAGTTTGATCAAGGGGGAAAAAATTGCTCTCCTGTGGTAAGGCTCAGTAATCTGGGATGCTGGCTGCTTTGAGATATGAGATAAATTGACTTGCTGATTAGGACATAGTAGCTATCAGTTCCAAAAACATCCTTCTAATAAGGAAGAGAGAAAGCTACCTCTCTTAAGAAACTCATTTTTCTGCCTGTTTTCCTGTTTCATGTCAGTCCCATGGCTGTTGAAGTGGCTTAACAGGGATCTTTTATAAGTAGTAACTCATTGGATAGGTTAGTGGAAGAGCATCCTTCTACAAACTGCAGAAGACTCTTCAATTTTATTTCATTTCTTTAACTGAGATTCAAGAGCTTTTGGATTTGGGGTGAAGAGGGGAGGAAGCCAGACTGTACTGATTTCCATCTCTCTTCATATATTCCAGAGACTAGCATTTGATCTAATTTGATAAGCATTCATTAAGTACCTGTTGTATGCAGGGCACTGATACTAAAGGGAGCCTCAAAGTTTAAATAAAATATAGTACTTTCAAGAAGCTTGGAGCCTAGTGGGGAATATGAAACAGAATGCAGATAATGACTTTAGTATCTGAAAAAGGTCAAATGGGAGAAGTAGTAGCAGATCCCAGGAACAGGGTAAAGGCAGCCGGTAGGGAGGGGAAACTGATCTACAAAGCAAAGACATAACTAGGTCAGGATTGAAAAGGAGCATTTTGGTTCAGTTAGTGTTGGATTTGGAGTCAGGAAGCTCTGTTATTTGAATCTTGTCTTAGGTGCTCACTAGATGGGTGACCCTAATCAAGACACGTGATCTTTCTTATCCTCTATTTATTCATCTGTAAAATGGGGATGACAATAACGCCTATCTCAGACACAATTATTATGAGGACCAAATGAGGTAACTCTTGAAGAACAAACTGCAGCCCTTTAAGTCTAAATAGATGCTAACTCCTAAAGTTATTGTCGTTTCGTTCTTTATCCTCTGGTGGGAAATGCTCTAATGCAAAACATTTTCCCTGGGGATGAGAATTTAAATCGCCCCACTGACAGTTCCTGTATTCCCTAAAGAAGGTAGTGGTGGATTTCGGTTTTGGGGTGAGGGTGGAGATTGGTGGTAGGCCCCGGGGGGAGTTGTGGTGAGGAATGCCCAGTGGGATTAGAAACAAATTATTGGAGGAGGGGATGGAGCTAACCTGTCCTTTGGGCTTTAAAGGGCTCAGAGAGGTCAGCTGATGCAACTAAGTTCTGAGGTCTGAAAATCTGAACAGACAGGGACAACCCTTTATAGGCCAGGAAGGGTTTACTGGTGCTTGGAATGACCAGAAGTTGTCCTTTTGGGAATTTTGGAGAACAAGATCAGTTTGAGAAGTGACCCCACCTAGGAGTTGACGCTCAGAGAGGAGAAGCCCAAAATCGGGCAAGGTGGGAGAAGGGAGCCCACCTTGTAGTACCTGTTGAAGGACCGTGCATTCCATATGTTCCATGCATCTCTGGTTCCAGGGAACCTTTTCTTTCCTTGGAACTTTCCATGGGGAGTTAGGCAAAAGATCATGGGGAAAATATGGCCTTCTGACCCATGAGGAACAACAGGAAGCACTTTAGGGGCCCTTTTTGGATTCTATGTGTAGAGAAACAACTAATCTTAGTACTTAGTTACAAAGAGGATAATTTAAAATCGGAAGCAACTAAAGGACTTCCACATGGAAGAAGTCCACCTAGGAAGGAGGAGGAAGAGGAGAACTTACCCATGGATGCCCTTTTCCTGCCTAAGGATTACTATCTCCTCCCATCAGTGCTATTTTTTCCCTTGTTTCCCAATTGCCCTGGGTGTGAGGTTTAGAGAAAAAATTCCTAATCACATTTCTGCCAAACATGGGCTACTACAGGAATTTTATGAGATATCTGTAAATTTTGACTAACTTCCTTTTGAATTGTTCTCAAGCTACTAAGTAGGCAGAAAAAAGGAAGGAAGGAAGGAAGGAAGGAAGGAAGGAGGGAAGGAAACAGCACCTATTATGTGCCAGATACTGTGCTAAGTGCTTTATAATTATCTCTTTCAATCCTCACAACAACCATGCAAGGGAGGAGATAACATTGCCCCCATTTTACAGTTGAGGAAAATTTAGACAGACAGAGGTTAAGTGACTTACCTAGGGTAATATAGTTAGTAGTACCTCAGGCAGGGTTTGAACTCCAATATTCCAATTCAAATTTTCCTGGCTCCAGGTCCAGTGTTCTATTTACTATACCATCTAGCTGTTTCATAGGAAGAATGGACATGAGGGATTTGATTCAGGGTCATGACAGCAGTGCAAAGATCTTTGCCAGAAGATGGAATGTGAATTAGGAGTATTGTCATGAGCCAACCAGTCTCAAGCTAAGGTAAGGCCAATTTATAAGATTTGAGAGATGGGTTAGCTCAACCAGACTGCCTAGAGTGAAATAAATGAAGAATAGGATGCACTAGGGCAAAGATGATGGAGGATGGAAGATGAAGAAAAAGGCAAAAATAGCAATGAAAACTGACATTTATATGCTACTTTAGAGTTTGGAAAGTAGTCTGCAAACCTTATCTCATTCGAGCCTCCCATGTGATGTGGATGCTATGACTGTGCAGGTTCATGAGGCAGTGACCCAATGAGGGAACATCACATGAGAAAAAAATCAACATTAAGTTACTCAGAAATATCCGTTAACCTTTTTGCTTTAATTTAGGAAATGGTCCAGGTCAGAGGTGTTATACAAGTAACTCAGGTCTTTATGGAACCACTGACATCTAGCAGATGATCCAAGTGTACTTGGTCAGGTTGTGAAATGATAGAACCTCTACCAAGGGTCATGAGGTCTCTGAAGTCCACCTAGAGGGCATGGGAGTTTTTTCAAGCCACAGTACCAAGGTTAGGGATGTTCTTATAAGTGATTCCCAGGTCCCATTTAACACTGATGGCTGCCAGATATTTGGCCTTGGGAACTTGGTCAATAATCTTCTAGAAAGACCTTGGCAGAAGGTAGAATGATCCATGGAAGAAGGGAAGAAGTCATGATTCATGACTAATCATTCACTATAGGTTATTTTCTCTTGTGCTTTCTGTTACCCTTTGGAAGGCTAACACCTTCAGGTCTGTGCAATCAGGTCACAAATGCAGCCAGTATGTATTCCCTGAAGTGAGTATTACCTTTCATAACAGTACTTGTGTGGAGAACCAATGGTAAACAGCCAATCTGCCCTTCGGTCCCCAGGTAGTTTCCTGACAGGCTCCTCTCTAAATGAATTGTCATGGGACTCAGTTGGAAACCTCTGGCACCATCTAGAGGCTGTAGACAAGGATACAGAGGGAAAGGTTCTGAGTTCACCCTGGGACCATCTTTGATGTAGTGTTTTGGTCTGATTGATTGAGTCTCACTCTTCTGTGGGTAGATATTCTATTAACTTGTGATTCCAAGTGATCTACTGGGGAACGATCTTGACTAGATTTTTTGCTACTCCTTCAAAATTTATGTTAGGATGGCCTCTAGAAGAACCATAATAGGTCCTAAGAAGGGAAATGAGTATGGAAATTATAGTATAAATTGATACTGAAGAACCAGCTCGGGTTGGTACTTTTTTTACTCATTGTATTTACTAAAAAGTGAAGGAGCACTGTAGCTTATTTTCATCACATTTATCAAAACATGAAGAATGTCATAGTAACCAAGTTGTTAATTTAGAGAGAAAACAGCAGAAGCCCAGAAAAGTAAAGAAAATTGTTGAGGAAAGGGGAAACTGGCCCAGGATCAAACTTAACCTTGGTAGCTATAGCATATCTTTAGAACTATCTAGGATTTTTTTTTTGGAAGCATTTTATCTCAAGAAATTTATGCACTGACGAGAAAGGTCCCTGGATCTAACACATAAACTTAGTGGACATCAGCAGTAGGAGGTGGACGAACCTCCACAGCCATTCCAGAGGAAAGTCAAACTAAAGAGGACCTGTCAATCAACCTGGAGGCACCCAAATCAACTGAGATGAATGAGGATTATATAAGTTTATTCTGGGCATGTGCAGAACTATGTCATTGGTATTAGGAAGGTGTTAAGCAATGGTAGAAATGGAGCATCCTGGACCCTTGTTTGAGAGATATTTGTGGAGAAGTGAGGGAGACAAAAGGCCTGAGTGTGCCTAGGAAGAAGCAATGTGTTTTGGTGAATGTAACTCATTATCCAGAAGTAGTTGTAATTCTGCTCTGCTATGTACTACAAGTTCGTTGCTCATAGGTGCTAGTTGGAGATATGTAGGACGATAAAACAGATAAATCTGGTTTCTTCACCATTTTTCTCAACCTTGAATGAAGTAACGGGAAGGACAGAGGTAACAGTGCATATGATAAGGGCTTTTAGTGAGATGCACGTCAGTGTAGAAAGGAGATTAGATTTGTTTTGCTTGGTCCCAGACGGTAGAAATGAGAGCAATGGGCAAGTATAAGGAAATAGATCTCAACTCATTGTAAGGAACAATTTTTTTGAACAATAAGAAATTCCTAAAATTCAGTGGATTGCCTTGGAAGGTAATAACTGCTTTAACAAGGGAAGTCATCATGCAGAAGTTTGACCATTTCCCATTGGGTGCCAAAGCTTACCGTCTCATACCCAGCTGGATCAGGTTTGGGCATGACAGATACACTTGGTACATGTCAAACACAGGGTAGAGAATGCATTCTGCTTCCAGAAAAGAAGTGAAGATTTTGGAAGGGAGACTGAATGAGGAGAACTGAGGTTTCCACATTCTAGGGATCTTACTTCCTGGTCTTCTTATCCAGCAAAGTACACAAATCATAGTCTTCCTTGAAGCTCCACACCTGTGCCTAACTTCCAGCTTACTCTCAGCTCTTTGGACTTTGATGCTTTGAAGAAACATTTCCCAACTCAGTTCGGCATTTAGATTGTGCTAATTTGGAGATTCTCATTTCAGATTCTGCCAATTTCTCATGTTCCCCCATTCTCCCACCTATATCCATCATCACCTGAATGATCCTCCTAAGTTACTTTCCTATGGGGGATGTGGTAGTATTTTCAGACTACTGAGGAGATTGCTTGTGACCAATATGACTAAAATGCTTGTTGCCTGGCAAGCTCTATACTAAGGGATTTTCAGACCCCTTGGAGCTGCTGCAATTAGCTAAGCTACATTTTTCTACTCAAAAGGAAAGTAAACTCCCAGATCAAGCAGTGGTTAGACTCAATAGTCTTGACCCATGACAACATAGGGAGTTTCCTCTGACTCTTGTCAAGAGAGCAAATAATTTTGCAGAGCTTCTGGGGCACTGCAAGACCTCCACAACTATGGCTTCCCTGTTGTCCTGGCCTTTGCGGTGTCTAGTTAGGGCAAGTGGCCTATTGGGTCATTCTTCATCTCATGGCACTTGAAAGAGTTCTCTTTGGACAATGTTGAAGGACTTCTTTAGGAGCTCATGAGGATTTTTGAGATTCCTCTCCCCACTTTAAAGCTGAGATTGCTCAAGAGCAGATTCACCAGCTCCAGATGGGGGAAAAAAAGTTTGGTAGAAACTGCCAACTCCATTTAGACCTTGTCAATATTTGGCATGGAATAACTCTGAATTGGTGGATCATTTTTAAATAGGGCTTGGCCATGCTTATTTGTGATTACATAATCTGGGTGGATAAGCTAACTCACTTGCTCCCATTTGTCTAGCACAGTATGCAAATCATGGTCTGCCTTGAATTATAGCCTGAATTGTGGAGGCTTTTCAAGATCCTAGAATAGATATATCTTTAAACCCCAGCTGAATTCCCAAAACAAAATTTCCTGCTCAGTATCAGAATTATTGGAATGTTTAGTGTGGCTCAAGCATAGTATTCATCTCCATATAGACCACATGGATCTTCATGTGATCAACCTGTTCAGTGAGCCTTAGTATCCATCGGCTGTATTTAATAACTAGGCCAGAGATCAGGAGGCCATCCAATCCAGGAATCCAAGTAGTATCTATTGGGCATCTCTAATATACCAGGCACTATGCTGGATGCTGGGGACACAAATACAAAATACATTGATGTAGTAGTCCCTGTTATTACAAGTTTACCTCCTATTAGGGAGATAAAACATTTTCATGGGTAAATTAATATAAGATACATATAAAATTAGTATAGAGATTACTGTGAAGAATGGTTTGCTGGGTGATGCATGGTCATTTCTAATGCTTTGTTGTCATTTTGTCCTTTATTCTTGAAGAGGATCATGACATCAGGAAGGTGATGCCATGACTTGAAAATGAATTGAATTTAGCTAGAGCCATCTGGGTCCAGTGGCATGATAGAGAGCAGAATGACTGAAGATGGCCCCAGATGCAGAAGGAGAGCAATCTTTTCTCCCTCCTAGAAAGAGATGGATCTAAATCTTTAAAGACCATGCCTATCACTACATAGGCTTGGATATTTGGCATTGCTTTCTCTTCTGCTCTCTACCTTCTGTTCCCTCCACTTCCTTTCCTCAGTGGCTAGGTCTATTGTCTAAGGCCCTCATGATTTTCCTTCCCTGCTCCCTTCTCTATTGTTAGAATCTAAGCTGGACTTTCAATTAGAATCACCTTATTATAACAATAGACTTGTTAGGTAGAAGGGAAAGAAAACCCCAGGTCCACATTAAATTCTGATTGCTAGAAAATGTATCATATTATTAATGAAATAATAACATCGCTCCTGCGTCCCCCAGTTAAGGATTATGCAACTACCTACAATTTCTGTCATATTGTAATCTTATCTGAATTTCAGCTAAACAGTTGGGTCTCCCATCAACCTTCTTTGTACTCAACCAATGTAAAAACATGATATACAACTTTCACGGTTGACAAGAGACTTTATACAAAGACAAAGTCAAATCAGGATAAAAAAACACAACTTAAGGAAATATGGAGAAACAAATCATATAAGAATCCATGATAACAAATAGATATCAAGGAAGGGCAAAGTCAGGTGTTCTTAAGGAAAAGTAGAGAATTACAGATCTTAGCTTGCCATCTCTGTGACCTTGGGAAAGTTACTCAACTTCTTTGAGCCTCAGTTTCCTTATCTGTAAAATGAGGGAGTTTGGCTGTTCTCTGAGGTTCCTTTTAATTTTGTTCTATTACCTCTGGTCCTATAAATTCTGATACATATAAATATATATATATATATATATATGTATACACACATATATATTATACACACACATATATGTGGCATAGATATGTCTGTGCCCGTTTATGTGTGCAATATCCCTAGACTTTCATGGATTCAGTGTTTGAAGATCTCCTGAAGTAGAGTTGTGCTTTTCATTATTGATCTACAAGAGTAGATCTACTCTTAGCCTCTTACTCAGCCTGTTGACTTAACCTGAGCCAATTTCTGATACCAGCACCAACTATTTACCAAATTGGCTAAATCAATTTAATAAGGGTAGGATGGTGTTTGGGAGGCATTGTGCAAGATGGGGAACATTCTGTAGTGGCATCCTGCCTCAGTGAAAGATCTGTAATGGTTTCTTGACTTCATCACCATTTTGTTCCCAGGTTTTATACCCTGATGCCCTATCTACTAAAACCTCCAATTGGATACCAAAGAGAGAAGATTTATTTAATAAACTGAAATACTAGTTCAACTTATCTCCTATCTTGGTGGACTTGGATCTACAGAAATAATGTGCTGGGGAGACTGATGCATCCACAACTACCATGGGAGCCCTCTTCAAAGGCCATAGTATCTCATTTCCACACCATAATCCTAAAAATGCCTCTCCTGCAAGCTGGTCAATATAGGAAAGAACTTTACAGAATGAGACACCTGCCTGGAGTCACAAGAAAAGTTATATTTGGGATGTGAAAGCACCACCTGATGGAGCACAGCAGTACTCTCTATTGAAACTAGGGCACCTTCAGACCCCGCTGTAGCTCAATCAATGTCAAATCTGCTGGACATTATTTTTCAGTAGGTTCAATTTCAACATCAACTTTATTCCTAGACATCATAATTTATTAGCAGAGGTACTGTCACAAAAGTTAGATGTTGGGCACCTAACAGATTAATCATCGTGACAGGTTCTTCTACAAACTGCAAACTTTCCATCTGCTAAAACTCAAATCAGATCTACTGATATTGACCTTCCAAACTTATGTGCAGAATGCCTATATTGAGGCCCAGTTATTTGTCCTCCAAGAATGCATGATGCCTTGTCAAGGAAGGGGCAATTTCAAACTGGCTGCTGCACCTCTGCTTATATTTTCTGGTAAGGTTCAGTTGGAAAGATTCCATATCTACTACAACTTGTGAGTAGTCACCTGAAATTTGGTGGCCATTATTATGACAATTGACTAGATTGTCTATATAGGTAGCTGGATTGCCAGTAATCTGATTGCAACTCCTCTATGTCCCTAGGTGGTAATAAAGCTAGACTTTGTGGTAAATCTTCCCCCTTTCTAGGATGGAAGTAGACATCCTGATCAAGTAGAATCCCTTCTTTTCTATTCAACTTTCCATCTCACCTAAGGTTGCCTACCATTTCCTGAAGGAAAACTTGATTCCAAGGACTTCCCTCTCATATCACAAGTAACCATGGTCCCTAGTTTTTTCTCACATTTCTGGTATGGACCGTTTATGACTCTTCTGAGGGCTTCAGCTTCTTTGGTTGTAAAATGAGAAGGTAGGACTAGATTACCATAAGGCTTTTATATTCTAGTGTTTTATGATTCTCTGAACTCCCACCTCTAACTTACATCCACTTGTATGGACAGAGAGCACAAACCAAATCCTGGAATAGCATCCTTGTTCACAGGTTAACCTACCATCAGGATCACTAGTCCCACTGCCCGCCATGGAATCTTGTGATGAGTTGATCCACTCATCTACCTAGAACATGTTTTTTTGTATAAATGTTAGCTCCCACCCTTGTTTTTCTTACACACTGTGATTCTGACAACAAATGGTTACCTCAGAGATTTAGTGACTATCCAAACTAATTTGCAGCATCCCCTTCTAGCAGCCAAAGTTATATACAAATGACAAGTCAACCAACTTGTGGGATGTCCTTGAGGATAAAGGACCAGGTCTGGCTATCCTTCCCAAATTTTGCTAGAAGAATGTTTTTGAAATTGCATAAAGAGTGGTAGCCCTTTTTTGTGTGACTCAGGATAGAAGTCCTGTGGCCTACTAGTTAGGGTTAGCCTCACGCCTTTCTATGATTCACTGTTTTAAACCTGTCATTACTATCCTGGGTTCCCCTTAACTCTAAATGACATTTAAAGTTTTATCTACCATTGATAATACCAAGAAGAGCACATTATATCCTTCAATTACAGAAGCAACATTGCCACTTTCTGTACTCAATGAATTGTGCTTAAGAATTACATTAATAACCCAGAAGCTATATGGCTTAATTAGCTGAAAAGTGGAAAACAACAACAGCTAAACACCAGGTAGTTTATGTCAAATATTTTATCCTAATTGATTTGTTTACCACCATCTTTTTTATTGTTTTGAGTACTTTATTGGAAAAAATGCTGGATATAAAACCAGAGACCCTAGGCCTGAGTCTAGCAATGCTACTGCTGAGGCAAGCTGGTGGCATAGTGGGTAGAGCGCTGGACCTAGAGTCAGGAAGACCTGAATTCAAATCCAGTTTTATATACTTACTAGCTATATGAACATGGGCAAGTCATTTAACCAATACCTGTCTCAGTATCCTCAACTGCAAAATGGGTTAAAATAGTACCACCTACCTTGCCGGGTTGTTTTGGGGATCAAATGAAATAATATTTGTAAAAGTTCTTAACACAGTGCTGTATAAACACTTATTCTCTTTCCATTTCCATACACGTGCATGCACACACACACACACACACACACAATAACTGTGTTATTTGAAAAGTAATTGCCCTGGACTTCAATTTCCTCATCTGTATAGTGAGTGACAGACAAGCTCAAATATCTTCTGACATGAATTATCAGAGCAGGCAAGGCAATTAAGAAAACAAAACACAACAAACCTTTTGTTAATACCTACCATATTCAGAATATTAAGCTGAGATTAAAGTTTTAATAAAACATAGGGTTTATCCTAAAGGAACCTTCAGTTTAGTAGGGAGATAAAGCACCAGTACATATTATAATATACTATGTTAAGTGATAAGTGCATTAGAGTTATACAACAGTCTAATATTGTGTGAGGGAAAGCCATTAATGAATAGGGACATCAGGGATTATTTTCTGGAGGACATAGCATTTATTTTTCTCCCACATTTATTCATTTTATTTTTAATTTATGAAATAAAACAAGCATCTTTATAACATAGTATAATAAAAAGATGATTACACATCACACTGAAAATCTATTATGTACAATTTGCTATTCCTTTTAAATAGATAATAAAGTTATTATGTAAATTTCTTTTTTCTTTTTATTTCTTCCCTTTATCCCTCTCCCCCTCCTGGAGATGGTTACTATTAGACACAAATAGGTTTGTGTGTACATGTATACATATATATATATGCACACACATGCATATATATATATATACACATATATATGTAAAATTATTTTAAATACACTTCTATTTATCTTGTATTTCTTTCTTTTTATCTTCTATTTATCTTTCTCTGGATGGAGACAGAATACTTCTTCATATATCTTTCATAGTTAATTTGGATATTTATGAGTCAAAATGACTTATTCACTTTAATGGATGGGCAGGAATTCATAAAGTGAAGATAAAAAGGTAGGACATTGCAATCACAAGAAATATCCTGCATAAAAATACAAAAGTACAGTGTGTTTCGGGGGAAGAAAGAATTGTTCAGTTTATTTAAAGTATAGAATATAAAGAGAGGAAAAATATGAAGCAACTGGTTATAGTCATGTGATAATGCCAATGGCAATACTAAGTTATGGAGGTCTCTGGATGCTTAGCACAAGAATTAAAATTTTGCTTGGGAGACAATGGAAAACCATTGAAGTTTTTTGAGTGAGGGAATGACACGATCAGATCTATGCATGAGAACAATTATTCTAACTTCAGTGTGGAGGAGAGTCATAAGGTAATACATACAAGGGGGATATTGCAATAATTGACCTCAGTGAAACTCCTTTCCTGGCAAGTGAAGTAAACTTCTCTCTTTCACCCTCTTTCTCCCCCAGAGAAAATTCAAGTTTTATATGCAGAGATATCAAGAGCAATTGTTTTTTTTTTCTCCTTTTCCCTTAGAGACATGGAACTATAGATCAAAGAACTAATTTTAAAATAGTTATTTTTATTTTTTTTAAAAGGTGCCATTTCCCTATTGCTTAGTCCTTCAATATTTCAGAATAAGGGTCATGGCAAGAGAGACTTCAAAGACCATCTAGTCCCATCCCCTCATTTTGTATATCAGGAAACTGAGGCCAAGAGAAGTTAATTGATTTGCCCATGATCACACAGCTAGTAAGTATCTCAAATGGGATTGGAAACCAAGAGAGCTGGACTAGTTATCTAAAGTCTCTTTCAATTTTAAATTCTATTATTTTAGAACTAGAGAACTTCTAGGGGACTATATATTGGAAATAATCTGTGATTCGCTGTGGCACAGACAGACAACTTGCTGAATTGTCTTCAACAAGCCCAAATTTTTCTCTGACAATTTAATACCATATCTGTTTTCTTGCAATTTTCTATTCCTTTCAGTTTCTCCCCACTAAGAGAAATTTCTACAGCAAATAACTTACTGAACAAAAATCATGAGACTAAGGCTTAGAATGCACTTTCTCTCCAAAGTATAGGTATTGCTTAAACCTTATGGGTTTTATTTAATCTCTAAATATTGTCATGATACACTCTCATTTAGCTTAAGTAAAGTACTACTAAAATTATCTTTCTATGAGGGGAGGAGAGGGGAATAAAGTAAGTTCATTGTCTTCAAATTGAACATCCAGAAAATAAACCCATTTCACTTCGTTAAAAATGTAAGAAGTATTTAATAAATAGCTTATAAATATACTTCAAATATTTATTTATTTGCATATCTTAGCTTGACTATAATAAGCTCCTTCAAGGCAGAGTTTATCATCTTTTTCTATCCTCATCATATCTAGCCTTTCATATTGCAGCTATTCAATAAATATTCTTAAATCAATAAATATTTGTTGAATAGATTGTCAGGCATATAATTTAGGGTTATTTTGATTTAATAAGTTTTGTCATTCACAAAAAAGAAATCACCAGGTTGCCTCTCACTACAGCCATAATTCTTCTGAAATCATGGCAAAAGTATCTCATCACTGCAACATGTAGTACAACTTTATAATGATACTGTAGCCCTACTTTCTTTCTTTCTTTTTTTTGCTTCCTTCCAAATCAGGCTCTCAGATGGGTAGCAGCTAAATTGGATGCAAATCCTGATTCTTTACACTTTGGGGTCAACTAATATGTCAAGATAAATGATTTCTACTAGACCAGTCTTACAGAATTGTGTCCATGCTCCATTTCCCCATCACATACTCATTCCTCTGTCTAATATCTGGCTCCAGCTCCACTGCTTTGCTGAAAATGTTCTATTCAAATGTCACCTCTTCTTTGTCAGTTCCAATGGTGTCTTCTCAATTTTCATAGATCTTGACCTTTCTGCAGGGTTTGACACTTGATCATCGCCTCTTTCTTGGTACTCAATACTCTTCCTTTGATTTCCACCATATTGTGCTTTCCTGGTTTGTTTCTTACTTACTTTCTTGCTTCTCTGAGTGACCATCTTGGTCCCTCTCATTAACTTGTCTTCTTCTTCCTACACTGTTAAGTGTGGGAATCCCCTTTGGCTGTCAAAGATCAGAGTTTTATGAGGCTATTTTGGAAAGGAGAAGCAGCTTTCACCACAAAGTTACAGGATTCCATACTCACTAGCTCCTTTTCTCATCTCCTGGGCTTATTTAAGAACATCAGGAAGTAGTTTCAGGGTATGGGTGTTGGTTTCTGAAGAGTAGAAACAGACTTTGGGGTAATGAAGTTGGAGTGAGCATGACTTGAGAAGGGAGGAGTGAGCTCTGCATGAGAGGATTAAATGGGTGCCTGAGTACAAAGAATATTGATAGTTGGAGTTTCAAAAAGATGAATGAGAGTTAAAAGATTCAATAAGCATGAAAATCAGTGGGTGAATGAGGAAGACTATGAGTAGTAAAACAAGCCACCTTGTTCTTTCTGATTACTGAACCTTGCTTGGAGAGAAACTGAATTCCTTTCCCCTTCCTGGCATAGCTTACACACTAGCACAAAAGATGGTGATGAGAGGTTGCACGTGAATAAAATTTTCCTATTTTGATTATACTTATCTTTTGGAGAATGAAATTTTCATTGTTACATCAAGAAGTTATTAACTGTTCTACTTTTGGCATTGAGAGACAGCACTCAAGTAGCTAATATATAACACAAGCCTTCCATTATCGCTACATCATAACCCTAGGAGAAGTTTTCCATTCATTTACTAAACTTGTCATCTACTTCTTCCTTCTGTCTGGGTAGTCTATGCTATATACAGCAAGGAAAATATTAGTTTTCTTTCTGTGTCCATGGATTTTCACTTAAATATCCTCACAGTACTTCTCCATTCTAGTGCCTGGACTACTTATATGAATATATAGTCTTGACTTATACAATGCTTTTCTGCTCCCTACCCCTTTTATCTGTTGCATCTCTTTTGAATGAGGAAAGAGTAAGAGACATGTTCCAATCATGGATTTTATCTTGCCAAGTCTAACTCATACTTGTGAGATTCAATTTTCCTTCTTGTATTGGGATCTTGAGTTCATTTTGCTTGTTACACATAGTTGGGACATTTGTTTATAAAATGTAGGGTTTTATTCTTCTCTCCTTTCTTGCATTTTACCTCCTGTTTTCTGTTTTTCACTTCTATTCTTCTTACATGGCAACTGTTTTCTATAATACCTAGCTTGGTATATGTTCCTTCCTGTAGTTTAAAGCCTTTTTTGGTTATAACTGAGTGTTTGAAAGGCTTTCAGGCAGAAGAAGGATGAAATGTGTTCTGTTTGGCTCCAATAAGCTAAACTAGGAAAAATGAATGGAAGTTGTGAAAAAGAAATTTCCTATCCTTGAATGAAATACCTCAAGGAGATAGAAGGTTCCTCCTTTTCTGAAGGTCAAAGATTGGGTAATCATTTGTCAGGTCTGTTGTCGAGGAGTGTTTTGTTCAGATGTGGATGGTACTAGAGGGTTTCTGAAGTACCTTCCAATTCTGAGAGTCAGTGATTTTTATTCATGGCAGGTAACCTCAATCTTTTCTGTGAAGGAGGCTAGTCACTACATAAATGGTTGAAAGTATTATGGATGGTGGGAAGAGAAAGGAAAAGGTTTGGAAAAGTTATTGTGGAGAATAAGGTAAGAAATATATCAGGACAGTAGAAAGCTTTCCAAGCAGCAAAAAGGCCCCATTTGAGGTTATGTAGTATGAATTTATTGTGTGTGATGGATGGAAGAGATGCTTCATTACTTAAATCTCTTGGGTTTTTCCTAAGTAGCTGATCATATTACAATTTGCATTATAGCTGTGCCAAGGTAGAAGTCTCAATTTCTTTCGTGGTGGTCTTTTCATAAATACTCATATTACAATATGAGATGACCAGATGTCTCATTAAATGTTTCTTGTTTTCTTTGGACATTTGATAAAAACAACTGCCCCCCCACCCCCATTTCTTGCTTCTCCAAAGAGTACCTGTGAGCCATCCCCCATTTAGCTGTAACTTCCTCTTAATTTTAAAATGTTTAAAATGTTTTTTATTGATATTTTCTGTTTGTTACTACACCACAGTTATCCCAAGTGTCTCTCTTCCTCTCCCTCTAAGAGATCCATCCTATGTAACAAACAGTACTTTTAAGAGGGAAAAAAAGACAGCAGAACTGATTGATACATTGGTAAAGTCTGAAAACATTTGCAAAGGGTGGGGGTATCTTCTCATATCTCTTCATTAACCTACTTGATCTTTATAATTTTGTTAAATTTACTTTTGATTTTTTAATGTATTGTTTTGTCTTTTTTTCTGTTTCCATTGTCATAGCAACTATGTCAGTTGTATTCTTGGCTCTACTCACTTCACCCTGCATTCGTTCGTGCTTCTCTGTATTCATCATACCTCATTTCTCTTTTCTTTAGTATGTTATTTTTCTCAGTAACATGTAAAAGCAATTTTTAAATTGCAACTTTGAGTTGCAAATTCTCTCCCTTCCTCCCTTTACCCTCCTCACTGAGAAAGCAAACAATTTGATATAGATTATACATGTATGGTCATGCAAAACATTTCCATAATAGTCAACATATTATTTCTAATAATACAGTAATATTCCATTCCATTCACATACCACAATTTGTTTAGATACTTACCAGTGGATTGGTATCTATTTTGTTTCTAATCCTTAGATATCACAAAAAATGATACTATGAACATTCTGGAATATATGTGAGCTTTTTTTCTTATCAATTGTCGTCTTTGTCCTTTGCTGCCAAAGAAGACCATGCCATCAAAGAAATGATGACATGACTTGCACTTGACTTGGTTTTGAATGAGGGAATTTCTATTGGGTATACATATGCCCAGTAATGGAGTTTCTGGCCAAAAGAGTATGGATAGTTAATCACTTTATTTGAATAATTCTAAATTGCTTTCCAAAATGATTATAAACCACATAATTAGCAAATATAGATAGTTTTATCTCATTTACCTATTATTATTTCTTAATCTCTTTCTCTTGTATTGTTAGTGTTGCTAGCATTTCAAGAACAATATAAAATAACAGTGGGCATTCCTGCTTAATTCTATTTATTAGAAAAAGTTCTAGTGTATCCCCACTGCATATAATGTTTGCTTTGGGTTTTAGATAGATGCTTTTTAGGATAACTTTTTTCTATTTTTAAAAAGGTCTCTCTATGCCTAAACTTTGTCATATTTTTAGCATAAAAGAATGTTGTACTTTGTCAAAGGCTTTTTCTGCATCTATTGAGATGATCGTGTGTTTTGAGATGTCTTAAGGATATTATTATTTTAGGAATATTATTAATTATGTTGATTATTATTCTAATGTTGAACCATTCTTGTATCCCTGTATAAATTCCATGTGATCAGAATGAATTTATTTCTGGGTTAAAACTGTAGTTTGATAGGATTTTGCTTGCATTTTTTGACTCAGTGTTCTTCAATAATGTTGGTCTACAGTTTTCTTTCTGTGTTTTATCTTTCCTTGGTTTAGGTATTAGGGCTATATTTGTCCCATGAAAGGATTCTGGTAAGACAATGCAGAAAAAGCCTTTGACAAAACATGGTATTTTTTGAGAATGATTTATGAACTATGGGTACTAACTATTCTTTAAAAGTTTGATAGAATTCTCCTATAAATCCATCAGGACCAGAAGCCCTCCCACCCCTCCCAACTTTGGAAGTTCTTTTACAGTTAGATGTATTTCCTTTTCTGAAATTGCCCCTTTCCCTTGTTTCTCACTCTCAGAATAATGTCCATTATTACAGGTGTCAGAGAAGACACTGTCTCCCGGCAGGGCCCTTCTCTAATCACATCTCTGGTCATACATCCCACCACTAATCTAAGCCTTCCCCTAGCTACCTTTTTTTTTAAACATTTAACTCAGAATCTCTTCCTTGGGTTGATACTCTCCCACTCTCCCAAGTACCAAGTGCCACCAGGGATTCTGACCCCTCCCTTCATTTAATGTAAGATGAATAGATTTTTCAAGCATGAAATTCCCTAGGCCTTACCCAGTATAAAGTCTTCATCTCCTTTCACAGACCATCTCTTTTACCCATAGGTTCATTCATCAATGGAACCACCTTCCATTGTCAAAGTAAAGACTTCTCCCTTTCTTTCTCTTTCTCAATTTTTTCACCCTTCTCCTCATTCTCTCCCCTGCACCCTTCTCTTTCTGAGACCACAGAAATCACTTTTCCTTCTATGTTAACCCTTGATTTGGCACCAACACATCATACCTTTATCTCTATTGCCTTACTCTCCTCACCTTTTCACATACCTTCCCATGTCATAATGTAATCCCACAAAACAAAACATTGATTCACCTGCAGGCAGGGTGATACTAACTTCTCTCAACTAAAATCTCGTCTTTTACTGGAAGACTTCTCCAACCTTCTTAATTCTAATGCCTCCTTCTACTAATTATTTCCTAATTGTCCTTTATATAACTTGCTTTGCATATCATTGTTTGAACATTGTCTCCCCCATTAGATTCAAAGATCCTTGAGGCAGGGACTGTCACTTCTTTTTGTATCTCCACTGCTTAGTACAGTTCCTGGCACATGAAAGGCCTTTAATAAATATTTATTGATGGATCAAATAATGCCCCTATCAGCTTCTTCACTGTTACTTTACCAGATTTCCACATTCACCTCTTCTTGTGTACATCTTAGAAAGAATTAGCTGTGTTGTTCTTGATGTCTTTGTGTGCTACATTTATTCGCTTTTGCATTTCTATTTTTGTGGTGTTTGAGAAATAATCTTTTCAGTTTTCTTTTTCCTTCTAGAAATGTTTTGAACTCTTCTTTTTATGGAAATTTCATCTTTTTTTTTTCCTGTATGGTTAAGCTCAGATTTTCAGAGTGGGTCAGCCTGGGCTATATCCTGATCTGCATTACTCTTTGGAACACATTATTCCATTTTCTCTTAGTTTTCTAGTGGATGCAGAAGAGTCTTGAATTATTCAAATGTTCTGTCTTTGTATTTGAATTTTTTCTCTTGATGGCATGTATAATTTTTTTTTCTGACTTGAATTGTTAAATTTAACCATTATATTGTCTTGGACTTTGAAGCCTTGGGTCTTTTTTCTTTCTGGAGATAGTCCATGAAAGAAAGGTGAAAGAATTTCAACTGGAATTTAATTTTTTATGTTCAGAAGCTCTGGACAGTTCTATTATTGCCCCCATTATGGTATTAAGATTTTTTTTGTCCTGTTGTGTTCTTCTGGAAGGTGTAAGATCCTTAGGCTTTTCCTTTGCTATCAGAATGCTTACAGAAAGAGTGTATTTTCTGTTATTGTTTTTTGCTTCTCTTCTAGATTGTCCTTCACTTCTGTCTATTTGTCCTCACAATCTATTTCCCTTGTTTCTTTGGTGAAATTTGGTGAAATCTTTCATTGTAGATTCCAATTTTTTTAAGTTTTTTTTTTGCTGTGTGGGCTATAAATTCTCTCATAATTCTCATTTCTTTTTTTCATACTCAGTTTTCAGGTTCTCAAAATTCACAAGATCCTCTATTTCATCATGGTGTATAATTTTCCTTTGTTTAATAATATTTATTCATGTTTGCTTGAATTCATTTACTAGATTGGAAGATCATATTTTCTTCTGTTATTATTTTTCTTTTTATTTTATGTTTAATTTTGGAGGGTTTTCTACTTCCTCTAATCTTTGGTAATTCCAGTCTCCCCCTCCTCTCCTTATTTTCCCTACCACACACTTTCTGACTCCCTCCCTCTTATTGTTTTTCTTGGGGACTGAGTCTCAAAGCATTTCAGTCATCTTCCACACTGGGCAATTCATGGTACACCAACCTAGGTCTCTACTCCAAGTGACTTTTGAGAGTCAGAACTAACTGTCCCCTGGATTAGGTGCTCTTTCCATTAGGTCTGGTGAAGTGCTACACAGTGGCTCCCACCAGCACCACGCACATGGTATCCTGTTCTGGTGACCTGTTCCTTTGTTCTCTGTTCTCTTGTCTAGAACCAGAAGTTCTAAGCTTTACAGCACTGGTACTAATGGGTTGTGGTCTTGGGAAAGCTATTGTTCCTCAAGAGTTGTAGCTGCCTGGCTTTGTATTACAGTAAGTGCAAATTTATGCACTTGACAATAAGGTTTTCATGGTATTGGAAAGAAGCAGCGGGGACTGGAATGTGGGAGTGAATTTTGTTGTAAAACTTGTCTCATTGGGTCTACCACTTCAGCTTCTCTGCCAGTAACGTGGAAAGTCGGGGGAGGAGTGCTGAGTGAGTTCAAGATCAGTGAGTGTCATTTCATACTTTCGAAGGTTTTTAAAACCTTCTTTTAAATACTGAGTGTCCTATACCATGGAGGTAGCTAAAGTTACTTTATCTTTGACACATGCATTTTAGAGAGGTTTGGGAGGTCACTAGGATCAAAGGAAATGTTTAGTTTTCCATCTTGTTCATATGACCTGGTTTTAAAAGAGAAATATAAGTCCTCTGTTAGCAGAGGATTTAGAAAAGTTCTGGGCACATGGTAGGTACTTAATAAATGCTTATTGATTTAACTTTCTTTTCATTTTGTTTATACAAAGACTGTCAAGATTTATATGACTGTTCTTCCATCAGTATGTTCTCTTGTTGGTCCTTGGACATGACTTTACCTTTGTGGCCCCATCAATCAGATTAAAGGTTCTGTTTCATTTCCTCAGCATTCACTTACTCTTCTTCTGTAATCTGATCCTTGACCCATCACTCAACTGAAACTACTCTGCCAAAGACACTTTTTACCTGTCTGGTCAAAAGACTTCTTCTTAATTTTCAAGGTCCTCAAGACTTTTGCAGAATTTGATATTTCTCTTTGGTACTTAATTCTTTCATAAAAATTAATTTGTAACACACTTTGTCTCTTGTCCTGCTCATTTCCTACCACCACTGGTGGTCTGGAGTCATGTATTTTTCTGAAATTGTAGAGAATATTTTAAAATCTCATTATGCTTATTATCTGTTGATTATGAAGAAAAAGTTTGATTTGATAGATCAAATGCCATTGTAAAGACTCTTTTAAACAAGACATCTTCTATCTATAAATCAAAATCATTCAACAGTACTTGAAATACATAATAGAAATAATTCTATTCAATGACTTCTCTGATCATAAGCATCAGGTGAGGCATACATGAGGGAGACATATGTTAACAAAAGTATTTGCCATTGTTACAGGAAGAGATAGCTAAAAGTCCAAGTTCAAGAATATTTCTTTTTGGGTGGTGAGGACCCAGAGTTGAAGAGGAGGAGAAAAGCACCTTGAATTGCCTTCAAGAAATTACAAAGTTCCTATAATTATTCTGTCTTTCCTGGTGAAACAAATTATCCATCTTTTTAATGCCAACATTTTATCAGCATTGCTATATAGAAAGAAAGCATGAAATACAACATTAATTGAAAAAGAATACCACAGAGGAGGTCAGAGAAGTATGAGCAGGCAGTGATATATAAAAAATGAGGAACTTCTAACAAGAATAGTAGTAAAAAAAAAAATGTCATCAAAAAAATAAACCAGGAAGAAAACATGGACTGGTCAGGTGCCAAAGGCAACAAGTGATAGGTATACACAATTCTTCGAAGGTACCCTTGCAATGTCAGGAGAAAGTGAGGAAGATCCGCATCATGTTGGGTAGACTCCCTAATCATAAACTTTTGGGAAGGTATGGACAAGGATTGAATAGGATGGACAGGCAACGGTGGGTTATAACGTATACCACTGAAGGGAACCCCTAACTTGATAAGATGATCACAGGTCCATTTGAATAGTTGAGTATTCTAATTTGTGTGTATGTCTCATCCCTCTAGATTGGAAGTTCCTCCAGGACAAGCCTGCATCATTTTCTCCACCTTCACATTGCCAATATCAAGCACCTTGTTTTGCATATTGTAAGTGCTTGATCAATGCTTGTTAGATTTAAATGCACCAATTTGAACAATCTATTGCAGAGTGATACTAATAATCACTTTATGCAAATTACCAGGAGGCTATACTGGGACTTAGGCCAACAAAGGAAATCCAGGTTTGAAGAATGGCTCCTTTATCAACGGTATACTATTAAAAGTTTAACAACTGACTATCTGGAGAAAAAAATGATAATGCATACGCAATACACTGAACTTTACTCTTTACTGATATATTTTCTATTTCACTTTCTTAAGTCTAGACAATGAACAAAACAATAAACTAATCCCTGATTTGTAATGTTTGCTTCTTTCCAAGGCATAAATATTCACATTAAAAATTTACATTGCTCTTGAGTCAGCTCAAACTGTCACCAGCACACCCCTGCTTGTGACCCAACCTTAGAAACTCAATCTGTATTATGAAATATCTCTGAGAAACGTTAGAGGAAAAAATTGATTGGCAGAGTTTAGAGGAAATGTGTGAATGTTCTTTTTTGCAAATATTGTGTTAGCATTTTTTTTTTACCTCACACTATGAGACTGTACAATGAATCTGTACAACTCTAATCTGTTACATTTTTATACTTTCTAAAAAATAAAATACAATTCCAAGAGTTGCCAGCAAGTGGGTTTAGGATCTGTCATTTCGGATAGTCCAGTATATACATCTATAATCTAACATTTCATTCTGATGCCTAAGCTAACTTGAAATAGAGAAGGCCAACTCTGCTGGGGTAAGTCCAGAGTCATACCTGAGACAAGTTGCTTAGGCAAGGATGTCTCAGGTTGTGCCTGGATGATGAATGCTTTTGTGAGCTTTCAACCTTTGCTAGCTATGATTTACTGCATAGTACTGTTCCCAAAGTATCTTGACTCATTGCAACTGGGTGGTATGGGGGAAGGGTGGAGCTTGGTGTGTTTTAACAGCAAACAATACATCAGTGAAGAGAGATCATATACCCAGTTAAGATGAAGAAATAACTCAGAGCACAAAATATGTCAGTTTATCAATAGACATTCATCAGCAATGTGTTTAACAGATGGCAGAGGTATAGTCCCACTACTTGAAACATTTTCCCAGATCAATCTTAGGGTGGCAGAATTTTGTATATTGCAGTAGTAATGTCTGTCATGAAAATCTTTCAGGTGAAAGTATTCTGGGGCTTTTGTGATTGATTCCAGAACTGCCTACTTTCATAGGGACATATGAATTTGAATAATACCATCTAGTTCAAATCCTTTATTTTACAAATGAGGAATTGAAGTCCAAGGACATGGTCTATTGAAGGGGATGTAGGTAAAGCATGTCTTTATTTTATTTCTCTATGTAAGGACAGTTTAATATTGAGTACCATGATCAGTCCACAATGGTGTCTTTAAAGGAACTATGGATTAATCTTTAGTAATTTGTTTTAAATTAGAAATTGTTCATATAGTAGTACATTTAACACTGAATTTGGAATTAGTGAACATAGGTTTGGATCCTGACTCCAAGCTCACTATCTGTCTGAAATGGGTCAAGTCATCTCTCTAAGTCTCCTTTCCAACTTTACATTCCAAAATCATTGCAACAGTATTTTCTTGTGGAGCATCAGTGAAATGTAGTGGAGAGACACTACACTTCTATTAACTGTAGACCTTCTATTAAAAGGATTAAGATTAGAATTTCACCTTTTCTATTTACTAAATCTTGTGACTTGGCAAGTTATTGAGCCTCAGTTTCCTTATCTGTAGAATTGAAGTAATGGTGTTAGTGTGTATTATATACCTCATAGGAGTATATAGAACAGAAAACTTAGAAAGCTACAAAGAAGGTTTGGGAGGGGGTCTTCATTCTTTTTGTCCCCATATGCCACAAAAAAATGAGGAGGAAAAAGGTACTAAGGAAATTTTAGTTAGAACAGGCAGCACTCAATGATTTTCACATGCATTCACCACATTCCTGCCACTGTACCTCCACTCATGCTCTTTGATCTAGAACACCCTCTATTCTTGCTTTTACCTGTCTGATTCTTCCCCATATTTCAAGACCTAGTTCAAATGGCAGCATATTCATGAGCTTATCCTCCAAAACACCTTCCTAACCATATCCCCAAGTAAACTTTCCATCATCTGAACTCCTATGAGACTTTGTATTGAGAGGTCTTTGTAAAGACCATCCAACTTGGTGTCAGAAAATCTGAATAGGAGCCCCTGCTTCTACCCCTTACTAGCTGTGTGACCTTGGGTAAGTCATTTAAGCTCTCTATACTTCTTTTTCCTGATCTCCAAAAAAGATAGAGGGTGGGGAGAGGGAGAAAATTAACACTTGTTCTACCTAATTTACAGGCTTCTTGTGTGGATCAATTAAAATGACTTGTAATATATTTTTAATTCTAAGAGGCTATATACATATAAGCTATTATAATCAGTCTCCCCCATCTGATTGTAAACTCCTTGAGGGAAGAGACTGCTTTTTACTTCTCTTTACATACCCAGCACTCAGTACGTTGCCTGACACATATATGTCTATGTATTGGCTGAGTCTTCCAATGAATCACTACCGTTTTCTCTCACCATGGTCTGGAGATACCTCTGGGCTCTCAAAATTCTATCAGGGCAAACCAAGCTGGAAAGACTTTAAGTAGCTATCTTTGTCATCTTTTGTGCCTACCTAACACAGTGACAAGTGCTATATGTAGGCATTCACTTAAGTACACGTATCCCCCTTCCCACATAGTGGGCACTTAAGATCTGTAACTTCATTAGCATGAATATTCCCTTTCCCCTTGTAGATTGCAATCCTTCTATAACATTATGGATGGTTTTAAAGAGTTAATATGACCAAAAATTCATTAACCTATGGACAAATTGGTGATGAACTTTAACTAAGTTTATCCAGAATAGTTTTCATATAGTAGGCATAGGCCATGACCAGGCCTATATTTGAAACCTGCTCAGCTTGCTAGGACCTGTCAGAGCTTACAATTCCTTGACATAGACTTTGAGTATTTTGGTTCACCTCTATGACTCAATAAGATACTGGAGCAGAATTTTAGTAGAAGAAAAAGTACTCAGTGAATAACTATTGAATAGGAATTATATCTGTGATTTCATGGGTATAAGGATATTCCCTATACCAATGCAGGTTGCCACTTTCTCTGCAACTTGTTGCCTTAGAGAATTACCTAGGTCAGGTAAAGTTTAAGTGACTTGCTTTGGGTCATATAGCCAGTATATGCCACTTTTATTGAATGAATGTCACATTTATTGAATTAATTCATTAAATATATACTCCATTCACCTTAATTTAACAAACACATTTGTTTTCATAAGATTAGCCTGGTTCATTCTGGTTTATCATCAAAACACTGACTGCCAGGTGATTTTTATTATTTACCAAAGTATATGGGGACCCGGGTCCACCTTAATAAAATCATGGATCTTTTAAAGCACTGAAGTGTTCATTATGTTGTATTATAATTGTTTGCATATTTTTTATATTTCCTTCTAGACTGTAAGCTCCATGATAGTGAAGTACATGTCCTAGTCTCCTGTTACAGTAAGCATTTAATGAAGTACTTGATGAATTTATTGCATGTGGCTGGAAAGAAAGAATTCAAATACCCCGGAGACACAGTCAGAATCACAAAGATTCAGCAGTCACAAGTATAGAGAAGTGGGAAGCTTGGAAGTAGCAAAGCAAATAACTTACAATCGAGAATAATTTATCCAGCAAAACTGAGTATAATCCTAAGGGAAAATAGACTTTGCATGAGAGTACTTATAAGTTTTCCTGATGAAGAGATGAAAGTTGTGTAGGAACTTCAAAGTACAAGTGTAAGAGTCAGGAGAAACATAAAAAGGTAAACAAAAATATAAAAAATAAAGCACTTAATGAATTTATTCATTTGCCAAATAAGCAAGTGAATTCAGGACAGTAACTATAACAATGATTTCTTTTATACCTAAAATAATATAATCTCACATTAAAGTATTTTCCTTCTGTTCACTTCTGCATATCCCCAATTCTGATATAGTTTTTTTGTCCCCTCTGCCATTGATGAAGAAAGAAAAACAAATCCCTTATTATAAACATGGGTAGTCAAGAAAAATAAATTTCCACATTGGCCATGTCAAAAAAACAGTCTCATTCTGTACTTCACTCTGCATCAGTTCATACATGTTTTCCCAGGTCTCTCAGAAATCATTCCTTGCATCTTTTCTTATGGCACAAGAGTATCCTATCACATCTACCCTCAGATGAATAGCTGTACTCCAGATGATGGCTACCCTCTCAATTTTCAATTTTTTGCCACGATGAAAGAGCTGCTATAAATATTTTTGTACATTCTTAGAGTTTATTTTGCCTAGGAGTAATCCCTCCCTTGGTCTACATTCCCTCTTATTCCATTTTTCCATTCTGTCAGTTTCCTCCTCTCACTCTTTTGAGTTAACTGTATTTCTGTGCCCCACTCTTTATGTTTTCTTTTGATTGGTTCAGATGGGAGTGAGGTCCAAGTTTCTCTTACCCCCCACTTTCTTTTCATTAATATTGTTTTCTACTTGTTTATCCTGACTATGTAAGATAATTTTCTCTAACCTTCCTCTATCCCATCCATCATACTTTCTTCAGTTCCATTCTCTTCTCCTTTTATGATAATCAAGTTATAACAGAACGCTTCCCAGTCCCCCATCTATTTCGTTTCCCTCTATGATTCTTGACAATATGTTTCAGAAGGGACACATGGATCATCTCTCCATAGAATATAAATAATTGTTTAGTCCTTTATGATTGTTCATTCATGTTTACCTTTTTATATTTCTTTTAAATCTTGTGTTTGCACTTTGAAGTTTCTACACAACTCCGGCCTTTTCATCAGGACAGTTTGGAAATACTCCATTTCATAAAAGGTCCATTTTCCTCTGTAAGATTACACACAGTCTTGATGGGTTAATTTTTTTTGGTTGTAAGCCTATATAGTCTGTATTCTGTAATATCATATTATGTATTATATCATATCTCCACTTCTTTGTAATGGTAACTACAGTTGTGACTGTGTGTGATATAATGTGATCCTGACTGACTCCTTGGTACTTGAGTTATTTACTTCTGACTGCTTGCAGTATTTTTTTTTTTATTTGACCTGGAAGTTTTGGATTTGGGGCTATAATTTTCCTGTAAGTTTTCATTTTGGAGTTTCTTTCAGAAGATGACTGGTAGATTGTATTTCCATTCTTCCCTCTGATTCAAAGAGATCTTTGCACTTGTCTTTTAAAAATTCCTTAGATTCTTTTTTGTTGGTCATGGTTTTCAGGTAATTCAATGACTCTTAAATTTTCTCTGCTTGATAATTTTCCCCCTCAACTCAGTTCTTTTTGCTGTGAGATACATTTCTTGTTTTTTTTTCAGTCTTTTCATTTTATTTTTAGTGTTTCCTGCTGTTTCATGGAGTCATTAGTTTTGATTTGGTCCATGCAACTTTTTCAGGAGTTTGTTGTTTGAACGATGTTTTGTACATTTTGTGGCAAGTTCTTAATTATTTTTCTAATTCTTCTACATTCTCTTTTTTTCCTAATTTTTTTACTTTAGCTCTCTCATTTCATCTATAAAAACATTTTAAACTCTGAGAGATAGTTGAATTTGCTTTATCTTTGGTGCATAATTTCTATTTTTGAGAAGTTTGAGAGATCATGGGAATCAGAGAAAATGTCTAGTCCTCAATTTTGCTACTCCTATACATTTTAAATTCTTTAAAAAAACAAAACAAAACTTGTAACACAGCACAGCCTAGAAAGTGCAGAACACACACAGCACAGCCCAGGAAACATGGAGCACAGCCTAACATGGCAGGGACAAGACCCTGAACAGACTTTAGGCAGCCACTAGCAGCAGCAGTTCCCAGATTGCTCAACCCACAAAAGCCACGGGCAGCTTCAAAAGTGAGAAGGAGGACTCAGTCACCCAGGAGAGGGGAGCGCAGTCTGGACCCCAGCAGTAGGCACTGCAGCTGCAGCTTCCATTTTTGGAGTCCTCCCCCTAGAGCCCCTGGGGGAATTGAGCAGCTGATCTGCCCAGAGCTCACCCATGACAAAGAACTCAAAAGTCAAGTAACTGGCTGGGAAAATGGCCCCCCCAAAAGGGGAAAAGAAAAAGATAATAGAAGGTTACTTTCTTGGTGAGCAGGTATTTTCTTCCATCCTTTGAGATGAGGAAGAACAATTTAGGTCTTCAGAAGAAGACCTAAAAGTCAAGGCTTCTGCATGCAAAACCTCTAAAATAAATATGCAATGGTCTCAGGTCATGGAAGAGCTCAAAAAGGATTTTGAAAGTCAAGTAAGAGAGGAAAAATTGGGAAGAGAAATGAGAGTGATGCAAGAAAACCATGAAAAGCAAATCAACAGCTTGCTAAAGGAGATACAAATAAATGCTGAAGAAATTAACACCTGAAAAAATAGACTAACTCAAATGACAAAAGAGGCTCAAAAAGCCAATGAGGAGAAGAATGCTTTAAAAAGCAGAATTAGCCAAGTGGAAAAGAAGGTTCAAAAGCTCACTACAGAAAATAGTTCTTTAAAAAATTAGAATGGAGCAGATGGAAGCTAATGACTTTATGAGAAACCAAGAAATTACAAAACAAAACCAAAAGAATGGGAAAATAGGAGATAATGTGAAATATCTCATTGGAAAAACAACTGACCTGGAAAATAGATCCAGGAGAGACAATTTAAAAATTATAGGACTTCCTGAAAGCCATGATCAAAAATAGAGCCTACACATTATCTTTCATGAAACTATCAAGGAAAACTGCCCTGATATTCTAGAGCCAGAGGGTAAAATAAATATTGAAAGAATCCACTGATCACCAC